>CM062519.1:37269712-37909700 GCA_031439585.1 Pterocarpus macrocarpus | reverse complement strand
AATTTTGTATAATCCACCTTTACCTCAATTCAACTCATTTAAACTTGAATTTTGGATATGTCATATTTCTATATGTCTACTTTCTAACCTCTTTAGTCCCATATCATTTTGATTTATATAACTCAAGATATTTAACTTTTGCATTAGCCTATTCAGTCACTAGCCCGAATTACACTCCTGGAAGTATAAATTCACTAAAAATCGAAACTAAGCTAAAATCATACAAAATTGATGCCATATCAAAGCTAACAGGACAACTTTTCATTTGCAATAAGTTTCATTCCATTTGCTTTAGTATAGCTCGAGTTATAAGTCCTGAAAGTCCACCTTTCTGAACTACTCTATTTTGGCTGGGTTTGGACATAGGGTAACTTCCTCGAACCTCTGGGATCAATTGGGGTCATAACAAACTCAGAATTTCATATTGGGATGTTCCCCTATGTGTAAGCTTTCTAACAAAGTTGGTTTCACTCAATTTGGAGTTGTATAGGGTGAGATATACCCTCCTCAAGTCACCATGCCCGGATGAAAGCCCTGATTCTTAGGTCAAATTTCAAAAATTCATATCTCTCTCAATACTAATCCAATGACCTTATATGATACATGTATGGAAAGCCCTAAATGTCTAGTTTCATCATATTTAACTGGTTGTAGGTGGCGCCTTACACTCCGCCGTACGGACTGCCGTGGAATTCTTCACTAAGACAGCATCCTAATTCTCCACTCCTTCTAATTTTCTCCTTCTAACCATAATTCCAATTCAAGATCTCCTATTAATCCAATCATAATCCATCATAATACATCCAATAATTCATCAAATACATGAAGAAGAGTACAATTTCATGCAATCATAGTGTAAGTAATTCAAAAACAGAAATAGAATCCTACCTCTTTGGAGTGTGATCTTGCTGAATTTGAGTTTGGATTGAATGGAGCCTTAACAAAGCTTGGAGATTTGATAGAGTAGATTGAGAGAGGAAGGGAAGAAGAAGGCTGGAGCAAGGGGAAAAGGAGACGTAAATCAGATCAAAACGAAGAGGAGAGTCTGATTTAAATACATAAGATTAGTTGGAATTGTGGTGTTGATTGGTTGGAGTTTTGTGGTTGAAGTTCGGCCATGTCTCCCTCTTTTGTGGCCAAATTGCTCTCCATGTCATCCTAAAAGTGAGACTCACTTCCATTCTATCTGAACTCGGAGCTCGTCTCGTTTTTGTTTAAAGTCGGAACTCGTTCCATTTTACTTAGAGCTGAAGACGGATGTCGGAACTCGTCCCATCTTATTTGTGACTTGAGGAAATCTTGTCTGGTTTATTCGAGACTAGGAAGTAAGGTTGGATGTCAGAATTCGGAACATCCTGCTGAAACTTGGAGATAAATTATGAGTTCGGAAATCGGGTAAATTAAGTTGGATATCGGGAATCACGTTCATGTTGTTTAGACTTGAAGGTTAAATCGAGAAGTAGGAAATTATTCCAATTGAAGTCGGAGGTCAGAAATTATGCCCAATATACTTTAACTGGAAGTCAGATATAGGAACTCAGAAGCCACTCCATTTAACTCGAAACTAGAACATGAAGTCGGAAATCAGGAATAATCAAAATTGAAGATGAAATCAGATATCGGATAGGACATGAAGTCGGAAATTATGCAAGACGAACTCAGAACTCGGAAATAATCCTATTTATCTGAAATTCGAAGATGAAGTCGGGAATGGGATTTGATCAAACTTGAAGATGAAGTCGGAACTCGAAAATCGGGGATGTTACAATCCTCACCTTCAAAGCTCATATTCCACCCCTCAAATAGTAGCAAGAAGCTTGACATTGAGTTTCAAGAGCTCATATCATGTAGGGTTTTCCTTTACACCTTTTTAGGCTTCATACATGAGTTCTATGTTATTAATTGTGCTGTTTGAAGCTTTTAAGCCTACTTTCTTAAATATATAGTCAATTTTGAAGTCTCTAAATGTTCATGAAAGATTTAGGTTTCCATGGTTTTGTTTAGTGATTTGAAATCTTACTCATGTTTACTTGTGTTTTAAAGCCTAATCACATTTTTTCTTGAATGTTTGATGAATTTTTCTCCACGTTTATGGTTGAGTATGTGACGAGGAACCCCGTGGATATAAAGATCCAGAAACCCCAGGCATACACTTTGATAGAAAACAAGATATAGAATAAAGACCCTCCGTACTAAACCTCCAAGAAACTTGTCCTTGGAAACATAGATAACTGGGAAATCCCTACTAAACCCCTAAGAAACCTGTCTTTGGAAACGTAGATAATCGGGAATAGATAGAAAATTCTGTATCACACAGAACAAAATGAGGAAAACCTCACAACTGTATTGGTAGTCAAACCATGATAAAAACTATATGATAAAATTCTCTGTCTATAGGCCAAGTTGCCTATTTATACATAAATCCTAAAAATGAAAATTATCTAATCCTATCTAAACAATTTGATTTGAAATTAAAATTTAAAATTAAAGATATGATTCTATCCTAAAAGACTTATTCCTAGCAAAATTAAATCAGATTTGATCTTTACAGATTTGGTCAGATTTGATTTAAATCTTAAAAGATAAACTGATTCAATTTTAATCTAAACAAATCTACACTAAGTCAAAACAAATTAAACAATGAATCTAGACACAATCTAAATATATCTCCAACATAATCAAATTGCTTGCTCTTCAAGTTACTTTAATTATGCTTGATTCCTTCATTTCCAAGTAAGTTGAAATAAGCTCTTGGTTTGCTTGATCTCCAAGGCAGAACCAACTTGCTAGAAACAAACTCTTTTCCAGTGTTGAAATAACCAAATTACCCTCTTGAGCATGTATTAGTATGTCATGGCTAGACCATGGTCTATGTAGCATCATGTGATTTTTAAGAGTTTGATGATAATACTTGTGTTACTCCATGAGTTTATGTTATGAATAATCATACTGTAGTTTTAGTTGAACTCAAATGCTTGAAGAATCTCCTATCTAACCCTATCAAGCTTACGGGTTCATCAAAGGGCAGAGGGCAAAAGTTTCTTTATGTGTTTTAATATTGTTTCTATGTGATTTTGATGGTATTTTATATGTAAGAACACATTACCATGGGTTTTGCGTAATTTAAGTTCAATATTGCTTGAATATGCCTATAAGAACCTCACAGCCATAGCTAAGGGCAGTGAGATATCTTTGTGTTTTAACATGTTTTAAGGTTTGTAAATGATGAACAAAAGCCTTAGCATGTTAAACTTGATTTATGAAAGCTTGATTCTTGTGTAAGTTGCAATTTGTGACATGAAACTTGTAATTTTCTTAGAAACACATATGCTACCCTATTTTTTTGGATAGTTTCTAGCATGTTTTTCATAGGTTTAATTTATGTAGAAATGATATTTTTAAGTCATAACATACATATTGATGCCATGTACATGTGTACAATTATTCTTGATGTTGGTGCATGAAACTTGTGTTTTAATTGGACTTTTTGGGCTGTTTTGTTTTGGATTGCACCTTAACGTATCTTATTCTATCTAATTTAAGTATTTAAATGGTTGATTTTGTGACTTAGATGATGAACTTTCGCTTGCTTAAGGTTTTGAATTAATATGTGAAGGATATATGCCTATTTTCTTACTTGATACACTTGAAGCATAAGAACATGTCCAATTATATATTCTGCCCCTTTTGGCCATGTCTTTTCAACATGGTTTTGGACTGTTTTCATTGTCTCTAAAATGATGATTTAATGCTTAAGAATCTATATTATCATGTTATGTGCTTAATTACCAAGTTTCATGAATTTTTGGGTTGGTTTCATAAATTAAAAGTTTAATTTCAAAATCTGCCATGTTGTGGACAACAAGCTTTCCTTTCAATTTTCTCTTATTTAAATGTTTTATAAACTTGGTTTGATGTCATATATCATATATTTTCACTTGATAAAGCTTCGTGCACAAGCTTGAAAAGTTTTGAAGCAAAATACTTTGTTTTTGGCTATATATATGGTTTCGGCCATATGCTTCTTTTTAACATGGAAGTTGTTTTAATTGTTTTGATATGATGAAAGGTTTTCAAACCTTTGAGCATGGTTGAATTAGTATAGTTTACATGATAGTTTCTTTTGGGATTATTAAGACTTAATAAGACACAAAAAGACACTTGAAACTTAATAAAATGAATAAGACCTATGCTTTGGAGTTCATGGCTTTATGGACTTTGACCTATGCTATTGGACCTTGTATGGACTTATTTGGATCTATTTGAGACCTTTTGTGGCTATACCTATGCATTGGAGTACCTATTCTTTGGATTTGGACTATGGACTCTTGGACTTAAAAACACTTTTAATCACACTAATAAACTCTAATCATAAAGAGTTAAGTTAAGGTCCCATTAGAAATGTCATATGAACTAGTTAGTTGCTTGCTTGAAGTGGTTTTCTAAGTTTTGTCTTAAGTACAAATGTTTTCTTGAACTATTCTTTGTGAGTTGTTTTTGAGACTTTGTTTGATTTTTTTTTTTTTTTTTTTTGTATAAGAATATGCCTACTTTGCCTTGTGTATGTTCAAATATGAACATGAAAAGTTTGGCTTCAAATAAATGTTATCATATGTGCATTAGTGATATAAATTGATAGCAAAGACGCCCTATGTTTGTATGCTTTGATTTGTGCATGATATGATGAAATGGTGATATTTACCATGAATTAAGTGTGATACTAAATTGGTGAAGTATGCACATGAAAATGAAAATGACCAATAGATAGCATGTACTTTGATTATTGATTGATGGCATTGTGAATTAATATGAGATTTATGTGCACTATAGGATATGAATAGAATTGTATTTGTGCACTTTGTGATTGGCTGCTGCATGAAAATTAATGAATAAGTGTGTGTGTGGGCCCCACTATGTAATGGACAAGCCATGCATTTCATTAAGTGGCACCTTGGCCTCTGCTATACTAGCAAACCAAGACTTGGTGATCACTAAAGTCTTGCTGTGGATGAAATGACATCTTGGGCCCCGCGATGATAACGGATAAGGACTTGATGGTCGTTATGTGATGCCTTAGGCCCTGCCATGATAGCGGAGAAGGACTTGGCAATCACTGATTTAACTAGGGGATGCCCTAGCAATAAGAGCTCTCGCAAATCTGGACAATTGATGCTGACCCCGCAAACTTCAGCTATCAGAAAATGAAATAGGAAGCAGTAAAAGATCGATAGTATACTTGCTATTGTTTTTAGCAATTGCTTGATTATATTACTGATTTACTATTTTGATTATTATGATGCATTTCCATCCTGCTTGACCCTAATAAATGGTTGGGAATGATAATTTATCTTATTAATAGCTTGTGATTTCTTTGGTGTTTTCAGATGGCACAGGCTATTCTCAACATTGAGATGGATGTGGCTTTTGATCCCAATCTGCTAAATAATAGGATTTTACTTTTTGTTTGTGGATAAAGTCCTTACAACTATGAATAACTAGACTTTAGAACGCTTTGATTAAGCATAGGATGCCCTTTTTGGCATCTTCATCCGACATGTTTTACCTTAGAATTTTGGTGGGCTATACTTGGGTCGGGTCAGTATGATTAGTAGTAGAATAAGGCATCCTATTCCCCTTTTTATATTTCAATTATGTATCTCGTATTAGTATTTGTAAACCCTACGACATAGTATTAGTTATGTATGCTTTTATGTATATGATGGTTACCTTAATTGTGGAATTTATCGACTAGTATATGGTAGTATTACTTCCATCATGTAAAGTAATTAACTAATGATTAAAATTAGAAATAACAATTAGCAAAAAAAAAAAAAAAATACTCGTGAAAAATTTAACGAAGTAAGTTGAGTAATATTCTGCTAGCTAAATATTATCCAAGTTAAAAGAGTAAAATAAATGGTGTGATAATAGTTAGTTAATAGAGGGTGTTACAGTACATCCAAGAGATAGTAAGGCTGCATAGAGTGCTTCCACCATTGTTTCGAATAGGGAATTGAGGTTTATCTTTAAGTTTTGGGGAGCCTTGCAAAAGGCATTTGGGACAAGACTTAACCTAAGTATCGCTTGTCCTCCCCAAACTAATGGGCAAATTGAAAGAACCATCTAAACCTAGGTGGATATGTTAAGAGCCAATGTGATGGACGAACAAGGAAATTGGGACAAGTACCTGCTACTTCTAGAATTTCTCTATAATAACAGCCATCATGCTAGCATTGGTTTGTCAACTTATGAAGCCTTGTTTGGCCAAATGTGTTAGTCACCCTTGTATTGGTATGAACTTGGGGAACAAAGCCTTTTGGGGCCAAAACCTATCAGATAGACCTCTGAGCAAGTGAAACTAATGAGGGAAAGGATTCTCATTGCCTAAAGTAGTTAGAAAAGTCATGCCAATGAAAGGCGAAAGCTGATTAAGGTTTAGGCGGGAAAACATGTATTTATGAGGATCACCCCTACAGCCGATATAGGTCAAGCCATGAAAGGCAAAAAGCTAAACCCTAGACTCTTGGTCCTTTCCAAATCCTTAAACATATAGGTCCTGCCACTTACGAAATAGCCTTACCACCCAATTTGTCCAAACTCCAAAATATCTTCCATGTGTCCCAATTGAGACAATACCTTCCCAAGTCAAGTCATAAACTTGAGAGTTTGATAGTACAATTAAGGGAGGACCTAACATTCACACTACCACCAATGAAGATTGTGGACCGAAGTGTCAAACAGCAAAGGAACAAGTTCGTGCCCTTGGTGAAGGTAGCTTGGGGTAGGGAGAATCTTGAAGAATACACCTAGGAGTTGGAATCTGACATTTGAGAAGAATAACCCATTCCTTTTCTAGGTAAAATGAATTTTGGGGACAAAATTCCTTAAAAAAGTGGGGTGTAATATAGCATCCCTTGTTTTCATGTTTTTGAAATGCATTTAAACATATGAGATTAGGGATGAAAATCACGTAATCATTATGCGCAAGGACTTATGACCTTTAAAATTAAGGGTAGGTCCTTAAAGTTAAGGGCAAGTCTTCAACAAAGTGATTGGTGAGCCTTTAGAACTCCTAAAGAAGCCCAATTCCTTCTTTGTGTTTTTGGGGCTTGGCCTATGTTCGCTTGGATGTGTGTGAAGCTTGGTAATGTTGGGCCCAATCCATTATAGATTTTGACTAAAGCACATTGGGCCCAAAACAATATGTTGTTTTTATTTTAATTATCTTAATAAGTTTTGTTTTTATTAAAAGAAAAGAAAATGGTTTAATGTAGAACCTCACACTTGCACTTCTTAGCCTTTGACCTCGAATGAGGATGAAGCACATGAACCCTTATTTCTAGCCTATCTCTTTCATGCCTTCATATCATCTTTTCCCTTCTTGAATTTCAAATTTCTAAAGCCATCTCCTCTCTATGCATGTCCAAGTGCATTTCTTCATGACAAAAGTGCAACCCCCTCCATCAATACCTTTTGTATCCTCCCTTAATCTTCCTCCCTTCATCATTAAAGCCCATCATGGCTCATCAAGGCCTTGTCTTGGCTTCCCCTAATCTCTTTGCTCTATAAATAGAAGAGCTTTTGTCCTCTTTTCCTCACACCTTCACTTATTCCTCTCTTCTTCTCACAAAGCTATAGTAAGCTTGTTATTCCTTTTCTCTTCCTTTTTTTTTTTTTAGCCCAAATTCTTCAACAAAGGCAAGAATTGGCTTTCTTCTCTTCTTGGGAAACAACCTTGAAGCTTGAAAAAGTTTGGAAGAGTTACTCATGGACCTAGGCACTACCTTCCTTCAAGAATCCCCTTGCTCATCCTTTTCCCCGACACTAGATTTAGGAGTTTTCCAATGCTTTCTATGTGTGAATCCATGAAACCAAGAGAATGCTTGAATCCTCTCTATGATACAAGCAGCCTTGGCTTGATAAGAGTAATCTCATGTTCATAATCATGTTCATGTTTGTATAGTTTTATGTTCTTACAATGTTCTTCATGTTTCAAGTGATGTTCCTATGTCCTATAATGCTTTTTTATAGTCTATGGTTCTATAATTCTATTATTCTCTTGAGTTTATGTTTTTTTTTTCAAAAAAAAACTCTACATGCTATTTCCGAAAATCATGCTCATCCATGCTTATCCATGTTCTTGACAAAGTTCATCCAAAAGATATGTTTAATCCAAAAGTTTTCATATAAGTTACGTTATGATGTTTTCCCTATTATGAAGCTTAAAGGCTTACAATTTCCAAACTAAATGAATCACTCTCATACACTTATACAATTGTTTTGAGAAGAATCTAATCTCCTCAATGCTTAAACATGGCTTCAGCCATAGTTCCTTCTCAGGAGAGTAAAATTGCTCAGTGTTAAATGAAATGACTTGTATGTTTGGAAATACTTCTTATCTCCTTAGTTATTTGCTAGAATGATCAATGATATGAATATGCCTAAAATGTAACATCCCTATTTCCGAGCTCCGACTTCGCCCCAGGATGATCAATTCCGATTTCCGATTTCATCTTCGAAATTCAGATAGAAATGATTATTTCCGATTTCCGAGTTTGTATGGCTGAATTCCCGACTTCACGTGTTATGCGACTTAGATTTCGTTTGAGTTTGATTATTCCCGATTTCCTCGTTCGTGTTCAACTTTCAGCATTAATTTCCGACTTCCGATTTAACCTTGGTATCCACGCAATTCCCGATATCCGACCTCATGTCTCAAGGCAATGGTCTCGATTTCCGACCTTATGCTTCAAATACAAAGGAAACGAGTTCCGATTTCATCTCATGAAGTGCACGAGTTCCGATGTCATCTTCAGAATATACTGGAAACGAGTCCCACTGTTAGAGCGACGTGGAGAGCAAATTGTCACAAAAGAGGGGAAGGTTGGCAGAATTTCAGCCTTGTGTTTTAAGCCAATCAGAACCCCCCAAGTTGACTACCACTCATGCCTATATAACACCTTCTTCTCCCCTCATTCAGACCCATTTTCTGCGCCCTCTCTTCTCCCTCACTTCAGCTCTCTTTTCCCTTCTCCATTCACCCAACTCCATCACTCCTTCAAGCTTGGCCAGGTCCTAATAATTCAATTTTCAACACTTAACTCAAGATCATACTCCAAAGAGATAGGATTCAATCTCTAATCTTAATTTCTCTAAACTAAGGATGCATGAAAGATTACTTTTTATGATTATTTGATGATATATTGGATGTGTATGATTGGATTAATATGGGATTAATATGAAATCTTGAGTGGGAATTAGAATTAGAAGAAGAAAACTAAGAGAAATGGATGGATGAGGGTGCTGTCTTGGTGGAGATTCCACGGCAGTCCGTACGGCGGAGTGTACGGCTCCGCCTACAATCGGTCAAATCCGATGAAACCATTTTTAGATGAAAGTAGACATTCAGGGCTTTTCATAGATATATCATATAAGGTTATTGGATTCGTATTGAGGGAGATACGAATTTTTGAAGTTTAACCTAGGGTTCAGGACTTTCATCCGGGCAGGGTGACTTATGGAGGGTATAACTCACCCTATACAACTCCAAATTGAGTGAGACCAATTTTGTTAGAAAGCTTACACATAGGGAAACATCCCAATATAAAATTCCGAGTTTTTTATGCTCCCAATTGATCCCAGTAATTCGAGGAATTTGCTCTATGTCCAATCCAGACTAAAACAGAGTAGTTCAGGAAGGTCGACTTTCAGGACTTATAACTCGAGGTGTACTTAAGTAAATCAAGTGAAACTTCTGGTAAATGAAAGGTTGCCCTGTTAGCTTCAATATGAGACCAATTTCGCATGATTTGAGCTTAGTTTCGATTTTTAGTGAATTTATATTTCCATGAGTGTAATTCGGGCTAGTAACTGAACCAGCTGAGGCAAAAGTTAAATATCTTGAGTTATATAAATCAAAATGATATGGGACTAAAGAGGTTAGAAAGTAGACATGTAGAGCTATGACATATCCAAGTTTCAGATTTAAATGATTTGAATAGAGATAAAGGTGGATCATACAAGATTCGGGCAGAACCGAATAGAATTGGCAGAATGGCCATATTGATAATTTTACAAGTATTAGTGAAACCTATAAGGTTTGAGTTGAGGATTGCCAGTTTTACATTGATATGTATATATTAGATTGATTATGTTGCTATGACTGGTTTGTCTGTGAGAACTAGCACTATTCATGGGGAGATGGAGCTAATCCGTTATGCTGTCGAATTTACGGCAGAAGTTTATGAAACTAGGAATATTTACATGCAAGGATGAATTAGAATATGAATGGGTATATAGAAACCCTAAATTCAAGAATGACATGAATATTAGATGAGGTATATGAAAGTAAAGGACAAGGCATATGTATGAGTGCTGGTAGATTGGTAAAGAGGCTACGGGCCTTTATATGTCATGACTATGCATAACCATGTATGAGAATGAAAAGACGTGAGTATATTAAATGTGAATCCCTTCACTCGGAGGCAGTTAATTGAGATCCCTCCCTGCGAAGGCAGTTAAAAGATAAAGATATGAATCCCTTCACTTGGAGGCAGTGCACTTTGAATCCCTCCTTGTGAAGGCAGTTAAGACTATGAGATCCCTCTACCTTGGAGGCACGTGGTCAGATGAGATCCCTCTATGTTGAAGGCACGTGGTCAGATGAGATCCCTCAATTTTGAGGCACGTGACCAGAAGAGATCCCTTCAATTAGAGGCACGTGACCAGAATGAGATCCCTCCAAGACTAGAGGCACGTGGGTCCCTTTGCGGGTGAGTCGGTGTGACGACGGTCACGGGTGAAGCTGACGAGCTCACTCCAAGGACAGACTACCGAAGGCCAGTAATAGCACCCTAGGGACGGCGATACGTAATGCCTAGGTGTGCCAAGTAAAGATTAAAGATTAAAGTATATGCAGACACCCCACTCACATGAGGCATGGCTTCGACCCAGCTAGTGTGAGTACCAAGTGAAGATCCCATATTCCTAAGGAACGTGACATGGCGATCACGCTCTGATGGGGTATGACATGGCGATCATACTCTGGAATGTGGCACGTAAAGATTTTATGATGAAAAGAAAAATTTTGAAGAAAGAAAAGCAAGTTTTATGAATAGGCATACGTTTAAATATGAGTAAAGTTATGTGCAGTTGTTATGTTCTCAACATATTAATGTCATGTGGGTATCATCTTAATATACGTAGTTCCAAAGAAAGTATATGTAGAAGTTATGTCTCTAGTGCATTGATGCTATCGTACTTTATTGTATTTCAGTTATTAGTCCCAATATGATTCATGACTTGAATTTTTATGGATTCTCTCAGATGCCAAGTGTATGATAAAAATGAACGTTGCTTCGGATAATATATTTTCGAATCAGAAATTAAATAGTCCACATTATATGATCCCTTTTCATACTAAACCGAAGCAAACTGGAGATGACAACGATGACACTACATGTGTATTATAGAGAATCCTACTGAGAATTTATAATTCTCACCCCTATTTTCCGTGTTATCTCCAGATAGTTACAGAAGTTTCCGAAGGCAATGGAAGTTGCTGATAGACAAGGTCCGTTCAGGTAATAGTAACAACTCCAGGGTGTGGTACTATGAATTAAGCATAGTACTGTACTTAGGAGGGTGTTACATAAAATGCTTCTTACTTATGAGCTATTCATCATATTAGAATGTGAATGATCTATACATGTCAATTTTTTTATTTATGCACTATCTGCTTATAGATTCCATTGTTATATATTATTTCTGAGGTTCTCTTGCATTGCATTGTATACAAGTATCATGATAAAGAAAGATAAATGTATAATAAAACAAGAAAACATCAGGAATGATCTTGAAGGAAACCATGGCGACCCACCCTATTTACCCTTGCCTACAAGGTGCGATCCTAAAGGCAAGCATGGTGACCCTCACTAGGTTAACAGAATGAACTCATATCCTAGACTAGAAAGAAACATGAGCGAGGTAATAGGCAAAGAAAGGCATATTGGGGATGGTGATAAGTTTTGCCCAACTATGTATCGCACTGTGGTTGGAGGTAAGGTCCACCCATGGTGAAGGAAAGATTTAGTAAAGAAAGTAAAGAATAAAGGATTTGGGTATACATGCATCATGCAAAGAGTAACCATCATGCATAATATTTAGAATTATGATAGCCATGTTTTATGCTCTTGTTTATGAATATAGACTTAGACTATTATAAAAGACTATGATTGTAAAAATAACCGACTATGGCTAACTATGATTTAGAAACTTTAAAAATGAACCTCATTGTATGTACACCTTTCATAATAAACCTGGAGTGGCTGGGATTATGGTGATCACACCATTGGAACCCCATTGAGCATCGTGTTTCTCATTCCTTCTTGCTTCCATGTCGTTTTTAGACGACAGTGATGGCTTCAATGATAGTCTTCTTGGACACACTTGAATGGGATGTCCATTTCAACCATGAGATAGACTCCTTGGTTTTGACAGCAAGGGTTGCTTTTTGTGTTTTTCCATCATCACTTTAGCATGCCTATGTTGAACTAGAACTCACCCCAAGAGATTCGTATGATGACATCATGATGCATTCCATTCATCCTGAGGTCATGCCTATGCCAGTATATGAGCTTATACTCAAGAATGTTCCCATGGATATGGGTTCAAAAGAAGAAGACCTTTCTAAAAAGGAGGACCCTTCCGAAGGAACATATGACCCTATTACAAACTAGAGTGTAGACTGAAACTCATTGTTCTACTACTCTGACTCATCTGCCTTATCCAATAAGGGAGGTTGGATTAGTAGTTGAGGATGTGGACGTAGCCATGGTTGTGACACCACTTCTAATATTATTTTATGTTTTTCCAAGATTTATGTTATAGCTTTTGTGTATTGAACAACTATGTTATTAAATTTTGGTTATGAATAACTATTTGATTTATAGTAATGTTTCCATTTCAAGATAAGTCTTCCTCTTTATGCTTATGCTCTTATTATTATTATGGCTCATAGTTTATTTTCAAAAGAAAAAATTAATTGCTATTTTCCTTAATCTACTTTCTAAAAGAATATAGTTCCACAAAAGCATAAGTAACAACTAATAAATATGTCGTATTACGACTTAAGCGCAATATGGTATTTGTTAGGGTGTTATAGTTAGGCTCTTGCCCCCAATCTTTTTCACTTTCATAGACTTGGTTGTAATGTCCTCCTCTGTACAGTATTATGCTTAAGTCATAATACTACACCTTGGAGTTGTTACTATTACCTGAGTAGACCTTATTTGACAGCAACTTCAGCCATCTTTGAAACTTTTTGAACTATCTGGAGATAACACGGAAATAGGAGTGAGAATTTTAAATTCTCAGTAAGATTCACTAAGAAATTTCATATGGTGTCATCATTATTATCTCCAGCTGCTTTGATTTATTATGAGAAAGGTAGACATATTATATAAACTATTTAATTTCATAGTTTGAAAACATATTGTTCGAAACAGAGTCCATTTTATTCATGCACTTGTCATTTGCGAAAGCCAATACACAACAAAGTCATGAATCATATTATGAATTATAACTGTAACGTATTAAAATATAATAACACCAATATACTGGAAACTTGAAATCTGCATGTGCCTTTACTTATACTTAAATTTATGTAGATATACATAATTTTCTTTTCTTTCTTTGTCTTTCTTTACTTGTCATACATATTCTAGAGTACGATCGCCATGTCATACTCCCTCGGGGCGTGATCACCATGTCACACTCCTTAAAAATATATTCATCCTACCACGTCCCAGAGTATGATCGCCCTATCATACTCCATTGGGGAGTGATGACCATGTCATATTCCTTAGGGGCTGGGATCATTATGCCACAATCCAAAGTATGATTGCCATGTCTCACCCCATCAGAGCGTGATCACCATGTCATATTCCTTCGGAATATGGACTCATCATCATATCTTTTATCATAGAATCATAAATACATAGGCTTCATACCTTAGTCTCAAATAATAATACTTGCTTAATATTCATACATGTCGCATAACAATATTAACAAACCAACATTTAGAACTATCACTAATTTACGTAAATTAGGCAAAGATAATGGATCAAGTCCCAGCTTCCACAGAATAGTGCCAGGCTACCAGTAAAACCAATCAAGCAAAAGTTCAACATAGAGTAGCAAACATATCACAATAATGTCAATCATGTAGGGATTGGACCCTTATATATCACAATAATGTCAACTATGTAGGGATTGGACCCTTATGTTCAACTCTGCCCGTTATATCAATTATGCTCAATTTTTGTAAAGTTTGCCATAATTTTTATTCTATTCAGTTGGATCTAAATTTTGAATATGTTATAGTGCTATGTGTCTAGTTTCCAACCCTTTTAGTGCAATCTCATTTTGATTTGTATAGCTCAAGTCATTAGTATTTTACCTCAGACTGCCCTGTATTTAGCCAGAAGTGCACTCTCATAAGTGAAAATTCATTAAAAATAGAAATCTAAGTGAAATCGTACGAAATTTATATCAAATTAAAGATAACAGAACAAGCTTTCAAATGAAATAAGTTTTATATAAAAATAGATTTATCAAATTTAAACGACTGTAGGCGGAGCTGTACCCTCCGCCGTACGGACCGTCGAGGAAAAACCCTAATAGCTTCTTGGACTCTTCTTGAATTCATGTTTTCCTTAAATTAAACCATTAAATCTTCAATTCAAACTCACATATACACCTTAGACCAATCTTAATTCATCATCATCACTCAAGATAACATCATAATCATGTAAGAAAGTGGGAAGAAAGTGGAGTCTTAATCAGCCCAATTTGAAGAAAACAGTAAGCTAGATTGAATTCCTACCTCTTTTAGGTGTTGTTGTGCTAGATTAGTGCCTTGGATTGAAGGAATCTTGATTAAGCTTGAAGAGTAGATGGAGATGGAGTGAAGATGAGTTGAGATAGAAGAGAAATAATAAGGGTTCAGCAGGTTATTAAATCCAAAAATAATCAAGGAGTTGGAAGGAAATAATTGGAAACTTTTGGAGCAAGATTACATGTGATTGGTGGATGTGTTTTCCTTCTCCAATTTGATTTGGCTGCCTTCTTGAAGGCTGATTATGGCACCACTTGTAGGGTGTATTGACTGAATCTTGGCCATCTGTCCTAGGGTTATCACAATATAATTTCTATTGATTTGGTTCCGATAGTTTAAAATATCGAAATCTTACCGATTTCTCTTAAATCGGTAAACCGGTTATAGAATATTCCTAGGTGGTTTCCTATGATTTTAATCTAATTTCCTCAAGGTTAATTCTTCTAAATGTTACTTAATTCGCTTAGAGTAAATACTTGATCGAATTCTAATTAATCTCAATTAATTGCTAAAAATCGAACAACTCAGTTAAAAATGATTAAAATTTTTCGGACGTTACATGGGTCACCAAGCCATCTTTCTAGAAAGCCCTGATTCATCTTTCTCCTTGAGCTTCCATTCCTACCTAGGAAACCTCCCTTTTTGCTCCTTCTGAGCAATAGAAATTGACGCCATGTTTATCAACATACCAAATGGATTAGTATCCCTAGTCATTTCTCCCTTCTCAGCCAACTTTAGCCTGTCCTCCTTTAGTACCTTTTGGACGACATTTCTAAACATGGTGCAGTTGTTTGTGGTATGGGTCCATGAATGATGCTACTTACAATACTTCTTTCCTTTAGTCTCCTCAGCTGACAGAAGTTTGTCACATTCTGGAAACTTAATCTACTTGTCTTTCACGAGGTAATCAAAAGTCTGATCAGCCTTGGAAATACTAAACAGGTAAGTTTCCTTTTCAAGGTAGGCCAACTCTTTCCCTTTGGAAGGTGTTAGAGTAGGATAGGCATATTGTAACATCCTCAATTTTACCTTGTACTAAATTACCTCAATGACCTTAAGTAATTAGACACTTAATGAGAAATTAAAGAATAAAAGCTTAATTAAAGGACAACAGGGTAATTATGAAGTGAAAATTTAAGAAAATTAGAGAATTTCTAATTTAAGCAAGTCAAACTCTTAAGGGCTTAATTAAATACTAATCGCTCATAATTTGTTTAATCGAGTTTAACTAAGGGTAATTAAGCTTAATTAAAAATTTTAATTTGTAACATCCCTACTTTTGTAAATAAAACATAATGGGAATTTTGAATTATTTCCCTTAGGCAGTGTGAGAATTTCTCAAGCACTATGCCATGATGATCCTCACACTTGGAATTATAGGGTAGTGCAACACTGTCGTTGAAAATATGGCACTGCCATATGTTAAAAATTAGGAAATGACAAAAGTGTCCCTGTGAACTTTTGTCAATTGCAGTGATATCCATAATTTTTAGAAATTATATTTTGACCCTAAAAACTTATTCCCACAATAATCCTAAAACTTTTCATGAAATGACCTTCATGTCCCCATATCTGTAGAATTAGCAGAATGGGGTTTTAACCAGAGCAGAATCACGTGGCAAAACCATCGAAGTTTAAGCCTCTGCCAATTGGGCCATGGAGGCAGTCTGGTGTTAAATGACGTGGGGTGCCCCTGGACTTGCTCAAAATTACGGATATGCCATTAGCTACGGAAAATAGAAAACAAAAAGGCTCTAGATTTGTGAAACGTTTATTCTACGCTATTATCTAGATGACTTCTGCCATTTTTGTCTCTACTTTTTAACAATAGGAATTTTGTTGTCCTTTTTCTTCACTCTGCTTTTGATATGTATATTTATAAATTGAAGCTTTGGCTTCCAACTTATATATGTATATATGCAACTAATGATATTTCTATGCTAATCACGTTTATTATATAGAGCGCCCTGTTTCTTAGGTATGTATGTCAGTTATATACATATATATTAGAATATAAAATAATGAATATAGCTTTAAACAGAAGACTAATACGGTAACGCAACCTATCCAATTTCATGCTATGACTTAAGCATAACATTAAGTTGGTAGGGTGTTACATTTTTGGTATCAGAGCAATTTGTCCTAGCTAAGGCCTAAGGATTGGACTGACTATACTTTGCGCATATTCTGTGTTTCTAGCTGATGATATGCACTAGATCTTGCCTATATGGTTGAGATATAGGTGTGCATGTGTAAGAAGTGCCTGACCGTGTGAGTTGTTATTTACTAGCACATTAAACTTAGTGTTAAGCCTGATGAACTCAATAATTTTTGTTTTGTGTGCTCAGAACTTAATGGCTTCCGGAAGGCGAGGTAGACCGCGTACGGAACCTACTCCAGAGGATCCTGCTAACCTTCTGGACACAGTACGAGAAATGGCTCAGCGACAAGGGAACAAAGCCGCAAAGAAACCACCAGATGATGGATCAGCTAGGCAGGCGACCTGCGGCAGGCTGTGAAGGAAACCCACATGGCCCAGGGGCTAACCTAGACTATCTCAAATTTGCCAAGTTCAGAAAGGCGAATCCGCCCAGCTTCCGAGGGGCATATGACCTTGATAAAGCTGACGAGTGGATCAAAGCCATGGAGAAGATTTTCTCTGTCCTAGATTGCTCGGATCATCAAAAGGTGACCTTTGCCACATACATGCTTGAAGCTGACGCCGAGTTTTGGTGGAATGGCATACGAAGACTATTTGAAGACTCTCAGACGGCAGTCACCTGGATGGTGTTTAGAGACGTCTTCTGTAACATCTTACCAGACAAAGTACTATGCTTAAGTCATAATAAATTATCTGATAAGTGATTACATGTAATACTGGTTAAATTCTATTTTCTGTATTAGTATTAATTACTCGCATAAGAATACTTAATCGCATAATAAAATTTCTTGCGTGACGGCGAAATAAATACTATTTAATCGGTATACTGTAAATAACGTAACATAAATAAAAATACAATAAAGACAGGGCTACTGCAAAAGGCATCATAAACGTATACATAGATATCTGATTTTAAAGTTTGTCAAAATGATACAAAGTGACAAAATGAGGCCGTTAATACAAAACGAAACGGCCAGTTTCTATGAACAACACCCCAAGTGGTCCCCATGGGACATTTCATGTAAATCTCCTAACATCTACCCATCCACCCATGATCCAGATTACCAAAAGAGGGTCATTCTGTACATCTAACCCTACTATAGTATGTATGCTATCTAAACAGAATCTACTGAAAGGAATCTATTCGCCATGGCGACGTCCACTGGAGGGTGTTCGACACTGGGAGTAGAGGATGATGAAGAATTAGCCGCCTCGGACGGATCCTCCTCCGAGATCTAGGCGGACGACATCGGCTGCGGTTGTGAAGCAGGAGGGGCCATGGGAACTAGAGCTGCTGGTGCTGCTACTGGTGGTGGTGGAAATAGATGGGCCATGTGGAGAGGTATGACAATGTATGGGACAGCAGGATCAAAGAGAGGGTGCATAAGCGGGATGGTGAAATCTCGCTGGAAAAAGAAATAAAGGCGGAACTGACATTGGCCGGAGATATATACAGAATCCAAAAACGGGTTAAGGTGTATATGTAGCTCAGGAAACTCAATGAATAGCACCCCGGTCGCTGCGTGCTCCATGGTCTGAGAATGACGCGGAACATACAATAGGGTGAGAAATGAATATTTCTCAGTAGAAATTCCTAGCCTCTATACGTCTGTCATCACTGTCATTCCCAGTTGTTTCGGTTGTGCAATATTTTTCAAATAGTATCATAAAACGATAATATTCAACTTAAATACGTGTTTGTAAAGCATACACCGAAACAAATTCAATTTTAGTTAACAGATACACTAATATACTCAAATAGTAATCATGGTGGAACAATAGCATGTTAAGAATAATAAACAGGGATCTAGAACAATCAATAGGGAAACATTACACTATACATATGCATGTGCAATTAAAAAAATGCATCTTATTCTTGGAGCCTTTCGCTTATTAGAACTTATTTCCATCCTTGGTCCCCTGGGAGTCATTGGCCATATACTCCTGGGTAATAGTCCGCTTTTCAGGATCGAGCCCGTTCCTATACAGGATGGCCAGGTTTACTTTCCCCGACCTTCCCACTGATCTATTCCCCTTAATTTATTCCGGGGCTGGCCCAAGTGATGTGGAATCCTTTATAATATCATGAAATGAATGCACATTTAGCTTGATTCTTTAAATATAATGTACTCAAGCTATCATAAATTTTCACAACATATGAACTTCTTATCGAAATTTCGGCAGCATAACGGATCGAGTCCGCTTCCCCATGAATAGTGCCAGACAACCAGTACAATTGCACAACTAATAATTTTAGTATAGACCAGTAAATATATATATATACATTTATAGCATCATTCAACAATTTCAATATCAATAAGGTTTCAGTTTATCCTTCCCTGTTCTGCTCGAGTTTGGCATGCTCTAATTTTTATCCAATTCAACTCATTTAAATCTCATTTTTGGATATGTTACAGCCTTATATATCTAGTTTCTAATCCTTTTAGTCCCATCTCATTTTGAGTTGTATAACTCAAGATATAAATATTTTATCTCAGCATGCCCTGTTCTGAGCCAAAATTGGGTTCCTATAGAAGAAAATTCACTAAAAATTGATAACTAGATGAAATCATGCGAATTTTATATCAAAATAAATCTAACACAACAAGCTTTAAAATGAGTTAAGTCTCATGTCATTTGCCTAAGTAGATTATGAGTTATGAGTCTCGAAACATTACCTTATTAGGCTGCCCTATTCTAGGCCAGTTTAAACCCAAGCCAACTTCATTGGTGTGCTGGGAACAACTAAAAACGAATTAAATTCTGAAATTTTTATGGAATATTCTCTCATATGTTAGCTTTTAAACAACTTCAGTTGCACTCAATTTGGAGTTGTATAGGGTGAGTTACACCCTTCTCAACTCATGCTGTCCGGGTAAGAACCTAGAATTCTAGGTCTAAATTCAAAAATTCATAACTAATTCTATACTAATCCAATGGCCTTATATTTTATATTTATGGAAATCTCTAGATGTCTAGTTTCATATAAAAATAGTTTCATCCAATTTAAACAGTGGTAGGTAGAGCCGTACACTCCGCTGTACAGACCGCCGAGGAAAACCCTAACAGCTTCTAGATTTATCTTCCTCCTTCAAGCTATTTGCCCTCAATTCCAATTTTAATCACAACATACATACAAAACCAGTCATAAAACATCATCATCACTCTACAAACATCCATATCTCAGATTATGCATGCTCACCATGCAGCCCCAAATCAGAGAAAACAAGAGGAGAAGTAGGATTTCCTACCTTGTCTTATGAAATTTGTGTTGATTTTGTGTCTTTGATGGTGGTGACTTGGGATGAGACTTGAAAATGGATGAGAATGAAGTGGAAATGAGAGCAAAGAGGAGAGAAAGAGAAGAGCTTCAGCTGCTGGAAGAGTGGCCGAAAATTGATGAGGAGAAAAGGAGAAAAAGGTGAAGATATTTGGAGATGCTTGGTTGTGATTGGTGGATTCAACCTTAGTCTTAATTTTGGTTGAGCTTCCCATCATCAAGGGCTGCCAAGACACCACTTGAGGGAGCTATTTGGCTAAATCTTAGCCGTTGATTCTAGGGCACTCATAGAAAAATTCTACTAGTCCGGTTTCGACAGTTTGAATTGCCGAAATTTTACCGATTTCCCTTAAATCGGTAAACTGGCTTGAAAATTTTCTGTGGGGTTTTCTATGCTCCAAATCTAATTCCATCAAGCCTAATCCATCTAAATCACACTTAATTGGCTTTAAGTAAATGATTAATCAAGTTTTGATTAAACTCATTTATTTGATAAAAACCGAATAACTCAGCCGTTAACGATAAATTTTTCGGACGTTACATCTTCTACCAAAATTATTTTCCTGCTTCCGTTCGGAATGCCAAGGAGCTTGAGTTTATGCAGCTTCGCCAAGGAAACCGGACGATATTCGAATATATTGCCAGATTTGAAGAATTGTGCAAATTTTCTACAATTTACTGAAGGGACCCAGATGAAGCTTGGAAGTGTGTTAAATTCGAAAGAGGGTTACAAGAAGATATTTTTATCGCAATCGGGCCAATCGAGATTAGAGATTTTCCCACGTTGGTGAATAAATGCTGACTTGTGGAAGGTTGCAACTTGAAGATAGCGGCAATGAGCATCCGTGGTGGTTTCAGAAGGGTTGGTCCTCAGGCCCAAGATTCAAGCCTAACTTACAACAGCAAAGGAGATTCCCGCCGGTAGGCAACAAAGGCAAGCAGCCTCAAAGGCCTCTTCTGAATTCAACTTGTACAAAGTGCGGTAGGAATCATGCCGATCGGCCGTGTTTGGCAGACTAGAATGTCTGTTATGGGTGTGGCAAGCCAGGCCACAAAATTTATGAGTGTCCGACCAGAAATCCACCATAGCCGTCTCGACCCCAACGTCAAGGACGGGTTTTTATGATGGATGCAGATGAAGCTGACAAGTCCGAGGGACTTATTCAATGCACCTGTGAAGTGGACGGTGAGACTCTAACTATACTCTATGATTCGGGTGCCTCACATTTGTTTATTTCTCATAATTGTGTGGCTGTTTTGCAATTGCCAATCTCTGAATTACCTTATGATCTATTGGTTTCTACTCCTATCAATGAACCTGTTAAAACTAGTCAAATTTGCATCAATGTTCCTCTCTGAATTGAGGGTAGGACCTTTGTAAACAATTTGATTTGCCTCCCTCTCTCTGGACTGGACATAATTTTGGGCATGGACTGGCTTTCTGCCAATCGAGTCATGCTCAATTGTTCTGATAAGACGGTGATATTCCCCTCTGTCTCATCTTCTGAATCCCAAGCCTCAACACTCTTCTATCTGAACTCTTTGTTAGTGAACTATCATGGGTTGAAAGAGTCAAGGATACATCCTCCTGTTGGCTAGTGTGACGGAAGTTGAACAGAGACTAGAGGAGATCCCGGTTGTTAAGGAATATCCTGATGTTTTTCCAAAAGATATTCCTGAATTCCCTCCTGAAAGAGAAATCGAGTTCACCATCGAATTGGTTCTAGGTGCAGGACCAATATCTATAGCTCCGTATCGAATGTCACCTTTGGAGCTGACCGAACTAAAGAGACAGATCGAAGAGATCTTGGAAAAAGGATTCATACGACCAAGTGCATCACCTTGGGGAGCTCCAGTCTTGTTGGTTAAGAAGAAAGATGGGAGCATGCGCCTATGCGTGGATTATAAGTAGCTGAATAAAGTGACGATCAAGAATAAATATCCACTGCCAAGGATTGATGATCTCATGGACCAGCTACAAGGTGCAACGGTATTTTCCAAGATCGATTTGCACTCCGGATATCACCAAATTTGAGTTCAGGAACAAGATATCCCTAAGACAGCCTTTCGAACTCGTTATGGGCACTACGAGTACACCGTGATGTTGTTCGGACTGACCAACGTACCAGCGGTATTCATGGATTATATGAATCGAATATTCCACCCATATATGGACAAAGCGGTGTTCATCGACGACATACTTGTCCACTCGAAGACGGGCGAGAGCACATAGAACACTTGCAGCTGGTTCTGCAAATTTTAAGAGAAAAGAAACTCTATGCTAAGTTATCCAAATATGAATTTTGGATGAAAGAGGTGAAATTTCTTGGCCATGTAGTGTCCTATGGAGGAATCTTCGTAGACCCTAGCAAAGTAGAAGCAGTCCTAAATTGGGAAAGGCCGACCACAGTTACTGAAGTCCGGAGTTTTTTGGGCTTAGCTGGATATTACAGGCGATTCATTAAGGATTTCTCTCGTGTAGCCTTGCCCCTGACCAAGCTAACCAGGAAGAATGTCTCATTCGAGTGGACACCGGAGTGCGAACAGAGTTTTTGAGACTTGAAAAGAAGGTTGACTACGACACCAGTGTTGGCCTTACCAGACCCTCGTGGACCCTTTGAGGTCTACTATGATGCATCTAAGCAAGGATTAGGATGTGTGTTGATGCAAGCCAGAAACGTTGTCGCGTATGCCTCTAGACAATTAAAGCCACATGAGCAGAATTATCCTACACACGATCTCGAGTTAGCTGCAGTAGTATTTGCCTTGAAGATATGGAGACATCACCTGTATGGTGTAAGGTTCAAGGTCTTTTCTAATCATAAGAGTTTGAAGTACCTCTTTGATCAGAAGGAATTAAATATGAGGCAGCGAAGGTGGATGGAACTTCTTAAGGATCACGAATTTGAATTGAAATACAACCCAGGCAAGGCAAACGTTGTGGCAGATGCTTTGAGTAGGAAATCTTTGACCGTAGCTTGGATGATGATCGAAGAGGCGGAACTTATTGAAAGCTTCCGAAATCTTAAATTGGGAATCCTTGTAACTCCCAAGACCCTTCAGCTACATCAAATTAAGATAGCCAGTAGCTTCAAGGAGCAGGTTCGGCAAGCACAGCAGTAGGATGCTAATCTCCAATGTACGATCAATCTCGTGCAATCAGGGAAATTAACAGGTTTTGCTCAAGATAAAGAAGGTATCTTGTAACACCCTTTATTATATAAGCCATGCTCGAGTCATGGAATTATATTAAAAGGGTTGTCACTGTGCTAAGAAAACTTTAAAATATGGAAAATATAATATATGGCCCTTTAACTACACACTTTATTACTGACTAATAGTTCATAGACTTCATCATCTCTGATACACAGAGGATAAAATAATTACAATTTAAAAGCAATTGTGACTAACATAATACACTGAACTTGCTTTCGACTAGTCACTAGCTAGCTTCAATAGTCTCTTGATCTGGTTTGCGTCCGAATCTTGCTCAGAAGCGTCCCAAGATCGCTTTGTACTTGATTTCCAACTTAGGTGCTGGAATGTTTACGGAAAGGCAAAACATACAAGTAGGCAGTGAGAACCTAAGGTTCTCAGTAGGTAAACTCAAACTATTACTCATACAGTGCCATCATAAACATTCCAGCCGCTTTGGTTTATTATGAAAATATGAGCACATATAAACAAATAGTGGTTCAATTTTAAGTTGAAAACACCTTTCTCGAAGCGGGTTATATTTTAACAACCACTTGCCATATCATATGACAGACATAGAAATACGGATAGTATAATATGCTCAACAAGTATTATAATAGCATTATGACTTAACTAGATAATTGAAGATGCACATATAGATGCTTATACTTGAATGTATGCAAGTGCACTTGACTTAATTTATCTCTTCTTTAACTTGCAACTTAACCTTGCCATTCTGTACTTGGTCCCCCGGAGGTGAATGGCCTCTCTCACCCCTGGGTGATAGCCTACTTTTCAGGTCCGAGCTCATACGTATACATGAGTGACGGGTTTACTTTCCCCGACCCTCACACTAGTCTATTCCCCTTAAATCTCGTCAAGGGCTGGCCCAAGTCTTAGACAGTACCGCTCTGTCCCACGCTAGCTGGGTCTATGCCATGCCTCACATGGTAGCTTGGTATGTCTTTCTTGCAAGTTCTCATAAATCTTATTCTTCTTTGGATATGATTATACATGCATATTCATATACTTCATATTATACTTAAATCATTCTTGCATATATGAATCTCATGAGCATAACATATAAATGTATATCATTCATGTAATTCACATATTTCTGCCGGAATTTCGGCAGCATAACGGATCGAGTCCGCTTCCCCATGAATAGTGCCAGACTACCAGAAGGATCAATCAGGCAGCAAAACCAACATAAAGCATCAAGTTTCATAATAATAATATCAATCATATAACATATCAACATAAATACATAACTTAAGTTTTCTGCTCATTCTACTCAATTCTGCCCGATTTTGTAAAGCTCACCATAATTTCTATTCAATTCAGTTGGACCAAAATTTTGAATATGTTATAGTGCTATGTGTCTAGTTTCCAACTCTTTTAGTCCCATCTCATTTTGATTTATGTAGCTCAAGTTATTCAAAGTTTACTTCTGTCTGCCCTACAACTAGCCAGAATTGCACTCTTAGAAGTAAAAATTCACTAAAAATAGAAAACTAGGTGAAATCATATGAAATTTGTATTAAATTAAAGGTAACAGGACAAGCTTTCTAATGAAATAAGTTTCATCTCATTTTCATGAGTATATTTTGAGATAAAAGCCCCGAAACTTGACACTGCTGGACTACCTTGTTCCAGCCCGGTTTGAACTTAAGTCAAATTCATTGATGTGCTGGGAACAAATGGCAATGAATCTAACTCTGAAATTTTTATGGGATGTTTCTCTACATGTTAGCTTTTGGACAGATTTCATTTCACTCAATTTGGAGTTGTGTAGGGTGAGTTATACCCTTCTCAACTCATACTGCCTAGATGAGAATCCAAATTTTCAGGTCAAACTTCAAAAATTCATAACTAATTCTATACTAATCTAATAGACTTATATTTTATATGTATGGAAAGCCCTAAATGTCTAGTTTCATATAAAAATAGTTTCATCAAATTTAATCAGCTGTAGGCAGAGCCGTACACTCTTCCGTACGGATCATCGAGGGGAAAACCCTAACAGCCTCTTGAATTCTTCTTGGATTCATGTTCTTCTCTAATCAATCCATCAATTCTTCAATTCAAACTCACATATACACCTTAAACCAACCTTAATTCATCATCCCCACTCATCACAACATCAGAATCATGGATGAATAGGGACTCTAGGCAGCCCCAATTCAAAGAAAAGAAGGAGAAAGTTGAGATTCCTACCTTGGTAGTGTGAAATCTTGATGGAACTTGATCTTGTAGTGAAGTTGATGGTTGGGGCTTGAGCTTGGGGATGAGAGGAAGTGGAAGAAGATGAAGGAAAGTGGGAAAATGAGGGCTGGTCTGCACCTCTCATGGGGAGGCCGAAAATATAAAGGGGAAAGGAAGAAAAAAAATAAAAACTTATGAAGGAAGTTGGCTATTGATTGGTGGATTTCAACCCTCATTCAAACTTGGCTTGGCTTCCCTCTTTTACGGCTGATTTGTGTGCCACTTGTGAGGAGTGTTGACTGAATCTTGGCTATCCATCCTAGGGTTTTCATAGTATAATTTCTATTGATTCGGTTCTGACAGTTCAAAGTACCGAAATCTTACCGATTTCCTTTAAATCAGTAAATCGGTTTTGAAAAAATCCTATGAAGTTTCCTATGCTTTCAATCTAATTCTCTCATCTCTAATTTCTCTAAATGATACTTAATTGGCTCTAAGTAAAAATTTAATCGAATGTTAATTAATCTTAAGTAGTTGATAAAGCCAAACAACTTGGCGAAAATGATGAAAATCCAATGGAGGTGAGGACAAGTTTTTCCACTATCTTAAGCAACACTTAGTGCCACTCATATGTGGTAGGGGTGGCTGAATTTCAGCCACTTAACTGAGGGGTTCCAGTAGAAGATTCTGCTGGTTCGGGTCTAGTGGTTTAAAGTACCGAATCTTCGCCGATTTTCTTCAAATCGGCAAAACTTTACTAAATGACACTGAGAGGATTTCTATATCTCTATTCTAATTGTTCCTAAGCCTCATCCATTTAATTAACATCTAATTAACTCCTAATTAATATTTAATTAACTCCTAATTGCCCTCACATAACTATTGAAACCGAATAAATAGATTAACGTCGTAAATTAGACAATTTTGCAAATTCGGAGCCTTTTTGTTTTCTATTTTCTGTAACTAATGGCATTTCCGTAATTTTGAGCAAGTCCAGGGATACCCCACGTCATTTTACACCCAATTGCCTCCATGGCCCAATCGGCAGAGATTTAAACTTTTACGATTTCATCACGTGATTCTGCTCCGTTTAAAATCCTATTCTGCTAATCCTATAGATGTGGGGACATGAAGGTCATTTTATGAAAAGTTCTAGGGTTATTGTGGAAATATCCACTTGGGGTTAAAGTACAATTTCTAAAACTTTTGGGCAAGATTATAATTAACAAAAGTTGACAGGGGCACTTTTGTCATTTCTTAATTTTTAGCATATGGCAGTGCCATATTTTTAACGGCAGTATTATACTACCCTATATTTCTGAGTGTGAGGATTTTCGGGGTATATCACTGCCTGAGAGTTTCCCACACTGCCTAAGAGAAATAATTCAAAATTTTTATTGTACTCCACTTAAGAAAATGGGGGATGTTACACATCTGGCGACATCATGATAGGGTATATGTACCCGAGGGGAATGATCTCTGGAGAAGAATCTTGGAGGAAGCGCATAAGGGTGAATTCACCGTACATCCTGGCATTACTAAGATGTATCAAGATCTTAAGAAAATGTTTTGGTGGCCAGGCATGAAGTCAGACGTGGCAAACTTCATGAGCAAATGCTTAACCTATCAAAAGGTGAAAGCGGAACATCAAAAACCCTCCGGGATGTTACAATCCTTGGAAATCCCTGAGTGGAAGTGGGAGAGTATCTCCATGGATTTTGTAATGGGATTACCAAGAACACCAACCGGATATGATGCCATATGGGTCATTGTGGATAGATTAACCAAATCTGCTCACTTTTTACCCATTCAAGCAAATTATCCGTTGGAAAAATTAGCTCAACTGTATATTCAAGAGATTATCAGGCTACATGGAACCCCTTTAACCATTATCTCTGATCGAAACCCAAGGTTCACCTCACGGTTTTGGGGAGCCTTACAAAAGGCATTCGGTACTAAGTTGTGTCTAAGCACTGCATATCATCCGCAAACGGATGGTCAAACAGAAAGGACAATTCAAACCTTGGAAGATATGTTGCGAGCCTATATACTAGAGCAACGTGGGAATTGGGATCGATATTTACTGCTAGCCGAGTTCGCATACAACAATAGCTATTGCACTAGCATCGGCATGGCTCCTTACGAAGTGTTGTATGGACGGAAGTGTCAATCTCCCCTATGTTGGTATGAAACAGGAGAATCAACTCTATTGGGGCCTGATTTAGTTGAGCAGACCACTGAGCAGATCAAGAAAATACGGAACAAGATGCTTACTGCTCAAAGCTGCCAAAAGAGTTATGCGGATACTAGGAGAAAACCTCTGGAATTTCAAGAAGGAGACCACGTATTTTTGAAGGTTACGCCTACAACGGGGATAGGTAGAGCCAGTAAGGTCAAGAAGTTAAATCATCGCTTTATTGGTCCCTTCCAGATCTTGAGGCAAATCGGATTAGTTGCATATCAAGTCGCTTTGCCTCCACATTTGTCAAACCTTCATGAATTTTTTCATGTTTCTCAACTTAGAAGATATCAGCCTGACCCTACACATGTGCTGGAAGCCGAATCAATAAAGTTAAAGGAGGACCTGACTTTCCATGTTCAGCCAGCACGGATAGTAGACAGAAGTAGCAGACAACTTCGGAACAAATCCATGCAGCTAGTAAAGGTAGATGGGGAAAGGAAGATGCTGAAGACTATACTTGGGAACTGGAATCAGATTTGAGGAAAGAGTATCCTGGACTATTCTCAGTTACTAAATTTTGAGGACAAAATTTTTTTAAGGAGGGTGGTAATGTAACGTCCTCATTTCCGACTTCCGACCTCATCAGTAAAGGTTAAAAAATTTCCAGTTTTCGATTTTATTAAGGCTCTAATGAACTGGCTAGGATTTTCTGACTTCCGACCTTATGTGCATAATATCCGAGTTCCGACCTTAGGTGAATTAGAATGCACACGAAATTCGACGTCCGAGTTGATCTCAATCAGAAATGGACGCAAGATCAGGTCTCTGAATTGGTCTCCAAGCTCGACCAAATTTACACGAGTTCCAATATCCGAGTTTATTACCAAGAGCTCTTCATTTCCATCGATGTTCCTGAGTTTGTCTATAACAGACATCCGAGATTAAATTTGGAGTTCTGAGATTTTTTAAGTTTTGATTTCTTGGTCATAAGATTAATGATTTGATTCCCGATCTCCGGTGTTATGCTTAGAATCGATTCAAGTTTACATAATGTCTCCCGACTCCCAGGTTTGAGTGTTTTGGTTTCATATTCTTGTCCTTTACTTTCGATTTTAAGGTGATTGTGCTTTACGATTTCCGACATCCGACTTTGCTTTTAAGTTTCTAATAAACCAGACAATATTTTCGAGTTCCGATTTCATCTTTTCGCACGAGTTCCGACTTTAAGGAGTGTACGGGTTCCGATGTCATTTCCAGATACAATGGAAGTGAGTTTCAATTCTTAGGCGACGTGGAGAGCAATTTTGTCACAAAAGAGGGAGACATGGCTAAACTTTGCCCACAAAAATTTCACCCAATCAAAGCCACCCATTCTAACTACCACTTCAAAGCCTTGTTTATATATTCTCCTCCTTTCTCTTCAGCCCAAAGACTACGCCACTCCTCCTCTCCCTTGCTCAGCTCTCTTCTTCTCCTCTTCACTCGCTCAACTCCATCAAAGCTCCAAGCTTAACAAGGTCTTGATAGCCCTAACCCCAAAAACAAGCCAAATCATTCATAGTAAGGGTAGAGGTTTTAATTCTTGTCTTGATTTTCTGATCTTGGATGGCTAGTGGTGGTTTATTTTCTCAATTTTTGATATATTAATTGAATGATTATGATGATATATAGCTGAATTATTGGCTATCTGTGAGATTAAAATCGAATTGGAAACAAGAAAGGATGAAGATTGGAAGAGCTGAGGGGCTGGAAAACCTAAAACCCTCAGTAGTCCGTACGGCGGAGTGTACGGCTCTACCTATTGCTGTTCAAAATTGATGAAACCATTTTTATGCGAAACTAGACATCTAGGGCTTTCTATACATATATCATATAAGGCCATTGGATTAATATTGAGGGAGATATGAATGTTTGAAGTTTGACCTAGGAATCAAGACATTCATCCGGGTAGTATGGGTAGAAAAGGGTGTAACTCACCCTACACAACTCCAAATCGAGTGAAACTAATTTTGTTAGAATAAAAGAACATCCTACAAAGAAATTCCGAGTTTTTTATCATCTCAGTTGTTCCCAGTGATTAGAATAAGTTACCCTATTTCCAAACCAAGACAAAATAGGGCAGTTCACGAAGATCAAGTTTCGAGGCTTATAACTCGAGCCTTACTAAGTCAAATGGAATGGAACTTTTTGCAAGTGAAAGATGGTTCTGTTAGCTTTAATATGAGACTAATTTCATATGATTTGAGCTAGTTTTCAATTTTTAGTAGATTTTTACTTTTGAGTGTGTAATTCTGGCTAGCCACAGGGCAGGCCGGGATAAAACCTGAATAACTTGAGTTATGGTTATCGAAATTAGATGAGACCAAAGAGGTTAGAAAATAGACACATAACACTTTAACATACCCAAAATTGAGGTCCAAATGAGTTAGATAGAACTTATGGCTTAATTTACAAGAACCGGGTTGAATACAAGTACTGAGACAGTAAACATGTTTTAAATTACAATACTTGTGCCTTAAAATTTGATGATTGAAACATGAAAGAAATATGTTGAATTATGAATGGAATGAGATGATTTCTTTGATACATTGATATGTTAAGTACTGGTACTATTCATGGGAAAGCGGACACATTCCGTTATGCCGCCAAAATTGCAGTAAAGTATATGCATAAGTTATGATATACATATAGAGGCATGTGCATTTTCAAGAAAGCTATGAAAGTCATGTTATAAGGAACCTACAGATTATGTTATGATGAAAGTTCCATGATACTTGGGCTAGCCCTAGATAAAAAGTTAAAGGGAATAGATCAGTGGGGACGTCGGGGAAAGTAAACCCGGCAGTTCCTGTATAGGAATGAGCCCGATCCTGAAAAGCAGACTATTACCTAGGAGTCTAAAATGGCCAAGAACTCCCAGGGGACCAAGTGATGGAAAATGATGAAAAGTAATGGAAAAATTTATGAGAAATGGAAAAATTTATGAAGAGAGGTTCAAGAGCAAGTTTTGCATGACTGCATTAAATGCATGATTACATTGAATGGTCACTATAAGTCATTTACAGTTTATTTGTTAAATTCACTTACTGCCGTATGTTCATTATTCTGTGTAATATTGATATTAATTTATTCTATTCCTTATGTTGTCTTAAGTGAAACTAGACCCTGCCTCAGACCAGACATTTTTCCCAACCTTATTAAATATGAATAGTTGAGTTTAATCTCATATTTTTACAAATAAATAAAACCCGAGGCAGTTGAGAATGAACGCGACGTCAGCTAAACGTCATACCCGACCCTACTGAGAATTTCCTTAAATTCTCACCTCGTTTTGCATTTCCGCCTCATTCTCAGATGTGGGCGATGGACTCGACGGCTACCCTCTTCATTAAGATTCCAGACTTGTAGCTTCGCCAGGACCTCGAGTTGGATTCGCTGTAGCTGGATGGCTTCCGCTATTTCTGTCTCTACTTTTTAACAATAGGAATTTTGTTGTCCCTTTTCTTCACTCTGCTTTTGATATGTATATTTATAAATTGAAGCTTTGGCTTCCAATGTATATATGCAACTAATGATATTTCTATGCTAATCATGTTTATTATATAGAACGCCCTGTTTCGTAGGTATGTATGTCAGTCATATACATATATATCAGAATATAAAATAATGAATACAGCTTTAAACAGAAGACTAATACGGTAACGCAACCTATCCAATTTTATGCTATGACTTAAGCATAACATTAAGTTGGTAGGATGTTACAGTGAAGGTTCAACCTTGAAGATAAAATATTTAAAGTTTCAAACTTTCTTCAAAAATGAAGCTCTTTAGTCACAAAAGTGAAATCTTACAACTTTAAGTTATAAAGATGGAATCTTGAAAATAAGATAAGGGGTAAAGGTTCCAACTTTCACAAAAAATAAAACCTTTTGATCATAAAGGTGGAATCTTGTCACTTTATTTAATAAAGATTGAATCTTGCAACTTTATTTAAGATAAAAATCACTTCTTGGTGATGGTTAGCACATGGTGTTGTTGGGTTCATGAGTGTAGGCATGCGTTATCATGACCTGAGGGACTAGAGGGATCTTGAAATCTCTTAGGAATAGAAGTATGATTGGGGCTATTGGTCATACCATGAACCTAGGAATCATTTATGTACTATCTCAAGGAAACTACAAGACTTGATTGAAAAATGTTGACTAAAACCCCATTATAGGCTTCGGCCATGATAAGAAGGAAAAAGGAAAAATAAGTGCTAAACTCTCTAACTTGAACACTATAACCCTAAAGTTGTGTACATAAGAAATCTAGTAAGTTATTTGGTGAAAGTGAAACCCCTAAAGTAAAGTATGACCTCACTTGAAATGAAAGTGGTTAAAAGCTTATAACACATATTCAGCTTAGGCTATGTGACTCCTTCATGAGTGACAGGAGGATTCTTATAATGATCCATAAGATGTTACACAAAGTACAAGGAAACCCTAGGTATCAATTAGGGTATGGATGTATATTGCTCTTATATCTATGTTGTTGATTAACGTGATTGCTTCGCTATTGGCTATGAATGAATGAATTATTGGTACTTGACATGTTATGATGGATTGAGTGGTTGAATTCTTATGATTTGCAATTTTGGGGAAACTCCTATCTAAGCTGTTATGCTATCAGATTTTTGTCAAAATTGTAGACTTAGAGATATTTCCTCACATGCTTATGTGAATCTTGTCTTTGAACTCAATCCATTTAGAATGAAATATATGATATGTAGTACTATGTTAAGAAAAGAAAAGAAATGTTTGGACATGATCCTTCAAAAGGGAAGGTGATCCACTAAGACTTGAGATCCCGCTACTTTGGAGTCATATAGCCAAACTAGATCCCTCTAATTTAGAGGAACATAGATCCCCTTGTCAGCTAAGTCTGATTTAGATTAGTACTATATGACGATGGTCATAGAATGAGCTCATGTCCCATAACAATCTATCTAAGGGCACGCAAAAAGGAAAAGAAAGTTGAGCACATGCTAAAAATGAAAGTCATGAAAGCTAAATTAAAGTAATGTCAAGTCCATGAAGTTATATGAATGTGCATTCATTTCTATTTCCTTATATACATGGTCTTGAATGTTCATATCATGTTTTCATATTTATATGTGTTCCTATCTTATGGCCTTGTGTCTCCTCACGTTATGTTTTTAAGATTAAGATTAAAAGGAACCTGCTTCGAAAACTTATGTTTTTCAAACCCTTAAATTGAATATATGCATGTTCACTTTTTATAATTAAACCCGAAGTTGCTAGGACGACGATGATGACACATTAACCATCTAGTCGGGACCTTACTGAGAAATCTTGTATTTCTCACTTCTATGTTTCCGTGTCGTCTTTAGAGGATACTGTCGGGCAGCGTGGTCATCTTCGTTAAGTTTCCGGTCCTACATTGACACTTTGACCCAATGCTGAATGCATCCATGATGATTGCTACAGCAATTATGAGGGTCTATATGTTCCATGGCTGTTAGTTCTGTGCACCTGTTATGAGCCCATTTTTCCGCTTGCATGAAACATGATAATATCACCTTGGATGATAGGTGTCCCCCTTTTCATCCACCAATGTACCCCATTGATGGAGAGTTCAACTCCAAAACCCACCTAACCCTGACATATTTTGTGGAGTCTAATTCTTCGGAGCCATCATATCCTTCCATGATTCGCTTGACTTCAAATTCCTTTTCTTCTCCATCGCAAATGAGGGTTCATTTGTACCCAAGTGGTACCTTGTAGGCGTGGGCGAGCCCATGGAGGAGGACATAGAGATAATGCAGCCAGAGGCTTTGGGAATAGATTTGTTCCGTTCTAAGGATGACGATAGTTTGGATAACACATGCTAAGCTTGGACATGAGGATAGCCTTTTTTGTTTGTAGTTCTAGGGTTATCATTTCTTTTATGGCATGTATGGATGTTAGAGGTTTATTATATATTTCTTTTCATGATTGTATCTTGTTAGGGATGTTTTGTAGGACAAATAGTAGATATCGATCCCATGGCAAATTATTTAGGACATGTTATGTTTATTATACCTATATATAACTATGATGGCATGACTATTATGATTAACTGAGATGATTGTCCTTTGTATTGCTTTTATTTATTAAACGCACTCTGTGTATGGAAGTAATGACGCTTGATTTTATATGTTCATGATGCATTCAAGGCTCTTGTTTTTTGAAAAGGCTTATTTTGCTTTTGCTCAAAAAAGATTTTACCCCTATTTTCATTATAAAGTAATTTCAAGTAGCAAGTTAGTTTCTGTGAGCAAAAGTAACAACTAGTAATTCCCATAATATGACTTAAGTGCAGTATAGGGTTATTAGGGTGTTACATATATGGCTTGCCTTGCACAAATTTGGTTGCCATTATATCTACTTGCACATTTAGTTAATCTTCCCAACCATCCTCCTCAGCCGAGTCACAATCTATTATTAATATCAATTATGGTCCTCTAGTCCTAGCTTGATTGGACCTTCTTTGTTCTTTCTGCACAATACACTGATCCACTCTTGAAGCCCTAGAAGCCAACTAAGCCAGATCAAAATATTCTATAGCAATAAATCTTTCTCTTAACTGAGGATGCATATTGTTCACAGCTGCCACAGCACATTCAAATTCTGGGAGTTAGTCACTATAATGACTTTGCACCCTCCTAAACTTTTCTAAGAATTCTGCTACTAATTCATTGGGTAACTACTTAAGACTCATAAAATTAACTATTGAAACTTCAGGTTGGGGCTTATAGAATCGATTATGGAAAATTCATTCCATATCGGCCCAAGCCTAAATTGAGTATAGTGCCAAGGAGGAGTACCAAGAAAAAGTAGCACCTGTAAAAGGTAAAGGGAACAGTTGGAGTTTATAATACTCATTCTAGTTTGCCTCACCACATTAAGCCGTGAAACCGCTAAAATGCTCTATCATTGACTTCTTATCTTTACCAAAAAAAGTAGAGAAGTCAAGGTTCTTATAACTTTTGGTAAAGGAATCCTGTCAACTCAATTAGGGTATGGCATCTTGTATACTAGTTTATCTAGTGTTTTAAGTTGGACTCCAAACTGTCGCTTGATAGCCTCGGCAATCGTATTTGGGTCGTCCACTAAAGGTTGATTATTTGCTCGAGGGTCCACATACACTAGAAGTGCTTAAGATTGTGGTGGAATATCTTGCCAATAAGCAGCTTGATATCTAGGTCCTTGCATAGTGAAGTTTTAAGGTTGGGGAAGATGAACTGTAGGTTGTGAATAACAAGTTTGGTGTGGAACAAATGAATTTGGAAGTTTTGAGTACATTGTTTGAGTTTGACAATTATTTAGTGATCCTCCATACATGGTTACATTAGTCATGGGTGGTTGTGGATGTAACTATCCCTACCCACTGCTGAGCCATGGTGTAACTGTTTTGTGTTTGAGAATCCACGTTCCCATTTCCACCAAAATTGCTCATCGTGGGCATATCATGGGATGTGTTCCATGTGTTTACATGATGGTTAGTAGATGTCATCGATAAATCGATGTTTCCAGGGGTGTTTGGTGGTCTACGAGTATCATCCCTAATCTTATCTATGCTAATTAACTTAATATTATGGAGTAATTATGTAGATTAGTGAAAATTAAAGAATAAATGACTAATCACAGAATGAATTCTTAAAAGAGCTTAATGTAAATCGCATTAAGCAAAGAACATGTTAATTAAAGGAAACTAACCCTTTTGTTTAATTACAAAAGGAAGCTTGAAAGAGTTAATTAATCACTAATCACCCAAAGATTTAATTAATTAAAGTAAAGTGACATAATTAAGGATTGAAGCTAATTAATTAAGGAAACATAGGTTAGTAACTAATCCTTGATTAGTAAAGCTTATACAATTAGTAAGTCACTTAATTTCTCAAACAACCTAACTTAAAAGTCAAAGAGACAAACGAACAATATGATGTCACTACAGTAAAAGTATGATCGAGAGAGAGAGAGAGAGCTCTTAAGATTGAAATTTAAGATTAAAAGTGGGACCTACATCACTCTTAAATTTCAAAACTCCCTTTCACTGCAACATACCCCCTAGCTCTCTCCACATAAATAGCACACTAACATAACTCTCTCCCCCTCTTCCTCTCACTAGCTACTGCCCCCTCTTTCTTTCTCTACCTTCCATTTTCTTCTTTTTCTTCTTGTTCTTGTTACCAACCTTTCCTTTCAAGAAATATTAGGAACCTTCTCCACCCATGTATACTCCATTCCAAAAAAAAAAAAAAGATAAAACCCTTGTTGGAGCCTCTTGGCTGCTAGTATAGGAGGAGAAGGAGGAGATTTTGTTGGCTTCTCTGGTTGTTCTTGAAGTTTGAAGAATTAAGGTTTAGGAGAGAGGTTGGAGTTCAATGCTTAGCTGCTTTCTTTCTTATTCTTTTGAATATGGAATGATAACATGCTTGATGTTGTTGTTATTTGATCCATAAAAGATGATATTTTAAGTTGTATTTTAATGTTTCAAATTTCCTTGAACTTGGTTCTTGATGGGGGTTCGGTTTAGTGTTGACGAACGTAGGAATGGGCTTTTACCCTACTAGAATATCTAGATAGTGTTGAGTACGAACCACATATCTAGAGCTATGGAGTTCAAAATAGGATGGAACTAATTTCAAATGAAAGTTAACTCATGAAAGAGTGTACCCATAAAATTTTAGGTTCATTGGACTTTAGGAGAATGAGATATGAATGTTTAAACCTTGACTATTGGATGCTATAGGTGAAACAGAGTAGCTTGTAGAACGAGATGAATAAGTCAATCTGTATAAGTCGAAATTGAATGGGACTAACTTCGTTGGAAAGCTAACATATAAAGGGAATAGGCTATAGATTTTAAAGTCAAAACTCCTTGTAAGGAATTCCCAGAAAACTTGTGAATTTGATAGATGTCCTACCGAGGTTGATATAGAATAACATTTGTGTAGAGCTCATAACTTGAGTTTGTGGTGAATTAGATTTTTTTATATATATTTCCCCTCATACTTAGTTCATTAATCCTCTTTTGTGATTAATTGGATTGATTTGGGCCATTTTATGTTGATTGGACTTTGGCTAAGCTTAAGTTAAATTTTCCAGCATTAGGCTAATTCTATCATTGCTTTCATTTCTGGGCCATAACTTGAGCTATAGACCACATTTCACTGTGATTTTTAGATTTTAGAAAATCTAAGAAATAGGCCTACAACCCTTATGAAGAGGTCAGAGGCCAATTCTGATGTTAAAGAGCTACAATTGGCCCTGGAAGTCAATCCACAACTTCAGCCATAGTTCCTGAGCAGCATGGATTGTAGAGACCATATCTCAGTCCACAAAAGTCCAATTGAACCCATTCTAATGGCATTTGAAAGCTGACATCCAAGGATTTAACTCACCTTCAGACCACAAATCCAAACGGATGCGTTTTCATAGCCAAAACTGTAGAAGAACATTATTGATTGGCTTAAGGAACTTAATTAAGTGTTTGTTGTATAACTTTCTTTCCAGAAGTCAGAATTTTGCAAATAAGGTGTCTAGATATAGCTGAGAGGCAAAGGATTAATGGAATTAATTGATTTTGAATCAGTTTGTATGTTTCATTTCGTAAAGGCTGAGTTAAAATAGGAGGCCAGAACTATGTAAAAGGGAATAGATTTAGGAATAAAGTTTTTTTTTTTTCAGTTTTTCTTCCTTTCCCTCTACGACTCTTCTTTCTTCTGATCTCTAAACTTGTTTCTTCCTCTATCCATGGAGGATTAATTTCTTTTCTAATCCAAGAATTGAAGAAGGTCTGACACTCTTGAGGATTGGGTCATTCTGATTCAAAAATCCAATTCGGTTTTCTCTACTCCTTTTTTCTATTTCCAATTGCATTATGAATTGAAGGTTTTCGTTCTTAATTGTTAATTGGAAAATTTGATTGGATACATATTCATAGTTTAATGTATGTAACTCAATTATTGCAAGGAGTATGGATTAGAGGTTTCTAATGGTTGATGGCATTGATACTTGAGGTTAACCCGAGTCAATTGATTCTAGAGGTTTCTAAATTCAATTGAATGTATGTAAGTTAATTATATGCATGGAGTTTTCTATGTTTAATGGATGAATCTGATTTGAGGTTTCTTTCGGATTTATAAATTAACCACCGAATTGAGTTATTGATGCATAATTAGAATCTTGTGATAGAGTAGTCATTTATCCTCTTGATTCTTAGATTGGAGTTTCATATCTTGTTTGATTTCATTTACAATTTTTGTTTATTTTGGTTTTTTTAATCATAAACAAACCCCCTTTAATTCCTAATTTCATAGCATTAATATCATTGGGAGATGATGACCTGAGTTGCACATTATACTACAAGTTACTATAACTCGGTTTTACAATTTGATACAGCTCGACACTCGAGCCAAATTTTGGCGCCGTTACTAGGGATGATTGATGCTATTTGGTCATGTAAATTTTTGCGAATATTATTGCTAATTCTATTTTGGTGCGTCTTTACTTAGGTTATAAGTTTTAGTTGATAATTAATGCATTAGTAGTTGAATTTTACGATTTTTGACCAATGACTCTTGTTAGTTTGATTTCATGGGACTTGATCCTAAAAGAAAACCATATTCTGGAAAAGACTCAATTCTTGGGGGAATTAAGCCCCCTTATTTTTGCCAAATTCCTTAATTTAGATAGTTTTTGAGGTTTTGCAGGACATCGCCGATATTTTTACAAAATATTTTTTGCTTCGATTGATCTGATTTTTGGCAGTTGAAGGAAAATGACCTTCTAATCAAGACTTTTAGCATAGCGAAAAGTTTGAATTAGGAAGCCAAATTCCTTCATTTTGACCACTTTTTAAATTTTTAAAGATTTTGCTTTGCATTTTTGGACTCCTTGAGGGTCAAATATTTGAGCTGTGGTGGTCCCATATTTTTTAAAAATCATTTGGTAGTGTTTAAAATTTTTTTTTGATTAATTTTAAGTGTTTGTTTGCAATTTTTAGTGTTTTGGTTGCATTTGATTCTGAAATAGAGAGGACTCTTAGATTGATTAGAAGATTTAGGAGAAGGTTATTTGACATTAGTTTTGTAAAGGATAATTCTGCATACAATTCACCTATTTCTGTTTTTGTTTTTGAATTTGATTCTACTCCTAAATTTATTACTAACAATTTTAATTTTGCAAAAAATATGGCTAACCAATGAAACAGGACTTTGAAGGAGCTTGCAGCACCTGATGTGAACTACCAAGCTCTAGCCATTCAATACTCGGATTTGGATGCAGATTTTGAACTGAAATCTGGTTTGATACATCTTCTGCCAAAGTTCCATGGCCTAGCTGGAAAAGATCCTCACAAGCATCTCAAGGAATTCCATGTGGTATGCTCAACAATGAAGCCACATGGAGTAGATGAAGATCACATCATGCTAAGGGCATTTCCTTTCTTATTGGATAGATCTGCCAAGGATTAGTTGTACTACATACATCTTGGTTCCATTACTTGCTAGCAAGACATGAAGAGGCTATTTCTAGAGAAATTCTTTCCTACCTTAAGAGCTGCAGGTATAAGGAAATAAATTTACAGAATAAGACAGATGAGTAAGGAGACACTGCATGAGTATTAGGAGTGATTTAAGTAGCTATGCGCTAGCTATCCACACCATCAAATAAGTGACTAGCTTCTAATCTAATGCTTCTATGAAGGACTTTTGCCTATAGATAAAAGCATGGTGGATGCTACTCCTAGAGGTGCACTAGTTGATAAAACATTTGCTGCAGCCAGAGATTTGATTGCTAATATGGTTGCCAATGCACAACAGTTTGGTACCCGAGCCATAGTGTCAATGAGAGGAGTCAATGAAGTTTAGACTTATGATGCAAACCAGTAGAGGATGGAGAACTGAATAGAGGAGTTGACAACCTTGGTCAGGCAATTGGCCCTTGGTTAGAAGCAACAATAGCCACAACAAATCATGCCACCAGCAACTAGCATTTGTGGCATTTTTTCCCTGCCAAGCCACACCACAGACCAATGTCCAGAACTGCAAGAGAGTAATGAGATAGTTACTGGAATTTTTCCTAGTAGACCTTACCAGCAATAGAACCAGTAAAGGAATTATGATTTATCTTTTCTCCAATACATACAACCTTGGCTAGAGAGATAACCCAAATCTAAGGTTTGGTAACAACTCCAATCAGTTTCAGCAGCAACCTTAGTTCAGACAATATTCGGCTAGACCAAGCTCAAGGCGATATTAGCAACTAGTGAAGCATGACAAGCCACAGACCAACAATGCAGAACCAAGCTTGGCAGATTTAGTCAAGCAAATGGCAACTAGCAGTACAGAGAATAGAAGCTAGTATACAAAATCTGCAAACACAAAGTGGTTAATTAGCCACCACTATTAGTGAGCTAAAATCCCAAGGTTCTGGCCAACTCCCCTCCCAAACTGTGAGCAATCCAAGAAATGTGAGTGCCATTACCTTGAGAAGTGGCAAGGAGTTGCAAGTAGAAAAACCAGCTCAAGCAGAACAACCAGATCCTGCAATAGAAAAATTGGATGATGCAGAACCTATCCGAGATGGAGCAAAACCATCCAAGAGCAGTAACAGTAGGAAATCTGAACCAAGCATACCATTGCCCTTCCCAAATAGAGTGACACAGAACAAGAAGCTGGCAGAGGCAGAATTGGATAAAGAGATCATGAAGACTTTTAGGAAAGTGAAAGTCCATAACCCACTCTTAGAAGTAATCAAGCAAATTCCAAAATATGCCAAGTTCCTCAAAGATTTCTACACTTATAGAAGAAGGCTGAAGGGAAATGAGAAGGTGAGCATGGGCTGAAATGTTCTGCCATCATTCAGCCAAGCATTCCTCCAAAATGCAAGGATCCTGGCACTTTCACCATTCCATGCATCATAGGAAGCAAGCAATCTAGTCAAGCCATGTTGGACCTTGGAGCCTCAATTAATGTGATGCCTAAGTCAATCTATCAATCTTGGCATATTGGAGAGCTCAAGCCAACAGGAATGGTGATCCAACTTGCCAACTGAAGCAAAACTCATGCTGAGGGAATATTAGAAGATGTTTTGGTGAGAGTAAATGAGCTAATTTTTGCTGTTGATTTTTATGTGTTAAATATGGAGGATGATACCATGCTAATCAACCAACATTAATCTTAGGTAGACCATTTTTAAAAACTGCTAAAACTAAGATTGATGTGCATTCTGGTACTTTATTCATGGAATTTGGAGATAGTAAAGTGCATTTGACTCTATTTGATGCCATGAGATATCCACTAGAAGAACATTCTATTTTTCATTTAGACATTATTGATTCATTAGTTAATGATGTGCATGAAAATCTGTTGGCTAATTTCCCTGAAATTGTAGGCATTAAAGATGAATTTCAATGTTCTAATTGTGATGGAATTCATGATGTATGTGTTGTTTGTGCTGAGATTGATACATGCCTACATGGTTCAGATTCTGAAAAGTTTTATTCTGCTAACTTACATGCTGCAAATTCTGATTTAAATTCTATAGTGTCTATTTCTATTAATTCTACTACTGTCATAATAGATTCTGTTTCTAAATTTTTAAATTCTACAGTTTCTGATTCAATTTCAATAAATTCTATTTTTGTTGATTTAATCTCTGCAGGTTCTGAATCTATAAATTCTGATTCTGTTTGTGCAGATTTTCCACTTTCTGATTGTGTACTTTTGTAATATCCTCCCCTATATAGTACTATGCTTAAGTCATTGTACCACACTCATAAGTTTTTACTATTATTTGGATGGACCTTGTCTAGCAGTCGTCAATACTCCTTGAACTATCTGGAGACAACACAGAAATAGGAGTGAGAATTATAAATTCTCAGTAGGATTCATTAATTCATCATAAACCGTGTCATTGTTATTATCTCCAACTGCTTTGATTTATTAATAAAAAGGTGAGCATGTTATATAAACTGTTCTGTTTTATAGTTCAAAAATATATCATCCGAAGCAAAGTTCATTTTATTCAAGCACTTGAATCACTGCCCTATTCTAGCCCTGATGGGATTTAGGGTAACTTTCATGAATTATGGGAGCAATTGGGATTGAATTAAGTTCTGAAATTTTTATAGCATGTTACCCTATGTCTTAACTTTCTAACAAAATTGGTTTCACTCAATTTGAAGAAGTATAGGGCAAGTTATCCCCTCGAAATCCAGCCTGCCTAGAATTAGGGTTAGAATTCTAGAGTAAACTTCAAAAATTCATATCTCACTCATCACTCATCTAATGATAGTATAATTTATATGGTTGGAGAGCCCTAGATGTCTAACTTTAGGGAAAAAAGTTTCATCTCATTTTGGTGGCTATAGAGAAGTTCGTACAATGCGCAAGTACAGACGCCATAGGGATTTTACCTAAACAGCATTTTGATTCTTCACTTTCTCTAGTTTCCTCATTCTAACTTAAGTTCTAACTCAAAATCTCATGTCAATCCAACCATAAACCATCAGATACATCCAATATATCATCAAATAAATGAAGAAAAGTAAAATTTCTTATAGTCATAATCCATAGAAATCAAGAGCAAAAGTTGAATCCTACCCTTGTTTTGGTGTCACCATTTGCTAGTTTTGAGTTTTAGTAAAAGATTTGGGTGCAAGAAGCTTGATGGAGGTTGAAAGTGGAAGAAGATGATGAGAAGAAGAAGAATAAAGTCTGCAAGAGAGTGGGCGAGAGCTGAATTCTTTGTGGGAGTGGAAGGGAATTATGGTTATTTTTGTAAAGGTGGTAGTTGAGAAACTCAATTCTCATTGGCCACCATCACTTGGCTGAAAATTAAGCCAAGTCTCCCCCCTTTGTGTGGTTGTCTTGTGCCACTTCTAAGGGTTTGAGTGGCTGAGATTTTAGCCATTAAACATAGGGTTTTGAGTGTGTAATTCTATTGATTCGGTTCTGATAGTTTAAAATACTGAATCTTTATCGGTTTCCTTCAAATCGACAAAACAGTTTGGAAAATTTTTGTAAGAGTTTCTATGTATCTATTCTAATTCCCTCAAGTCTAATTCCTCTAATTAATATCTAATTAATTTCTAATTAACCTTTAGTTAATTTTTAATTATCCTTACATATTTAATAAAATCGAATAGATCAATTAACGACATAAATTAAACATTTTAAAAATTTTCGGATGTTACACACTTTCTATTTTTGTTGTTTCTGTTCCTGATTCTGTTTGTGTAGATTCTGCACATTTTCATTTAATTTTTCCAATTTTAAATTCTATAGCTTCTAATTTTGTTGTTCCTAGTTTAATTAATTATGATCATTTTGTGAATTCTGCAAATACTTCTTCTGCTGATTTTTCCATAAGATATGATGATGCTATTGTGCAGAATTTCTCGCAGATTGTAGGTGCTGAAGCAGAGCGAACATAGGCGATACCAAGATTAGCACCATCCATTATAGAGCCACCTACCTTGGAGCTAAAGCCACCACCAGAAAACCAGAAGTAAGCATTTTTGGCACCAAATGAGAAGCTACCAATTATCATAACCAAGGATTTGCGGCCAGAACAAGAAGAGAAGTTGCTGACTATCTTGAGGCAGAACATGAAGGCTATAGGCTAGACACTTGTAGATATTTCTGGAATTAGCCCTTCCACATGCATGCATAGAATACAATTGGAGGAAGAAGTGAAACCAATGAGGCAACCTTAAAGGAGGCTAAACCCTTTGATTTTGGATGTGGTGAAGGAGGAAGTTAACAAGCTGCTTGTAACACCCTAATAATACCATACTATGCTTAAGTCATTTTATGGTATTACTAGTTATTACGCTTAACTAGCGAAAGTTCATATAATTGAAATTAGCATAATATAAGAAAATAGCTTGTAAATTTTTTCTTGTAAAACCTTTATGCTTGAAAACTGAGCCTTTAAGCCCTTACTTACTTGCACACATATGGATGTTGTTCCTCATATCACGAAGTTACTAGAAAGATGTATGACAAAATTGAAATAACATAACATAATACCTCAAACCAATAATGTAATCATAGGTAATCAAGAGTCATCCTTACACTTAATAATTACCACATAGGTAATAGGTCCAAATTAAGTGGCATGACTTCCCACATGGTCTTAATTATACATAAACTGCCCAACTAGGGCTCTCAAGAAGGTAAAAACACTATGCCACTATCTCGATCCTCCTTAGCTAAGTGAAGAAACATGGTAGCTCCTTGTCTTATCTAGTCAGGTACCATCTGAAGTACTACCATGGATGCCATCAGCTTTGTCTGAAGACAAAATGAAAATGAAGGAGTGAGAAATACAAGATTTCTCAGTAGGATCCCGACTAGACCATTAATGTGTCATCATCGTCGTCGTCCCAGCGACTTTGGGTTTAATTGTGAAAACAGTGAGCATGCATAAGTTCCATTTTTAAAGGGTTTGAAAACATAGGTTACCGAAGCAGGTTTCTTTTAGTCTTCTTCATGTAAACATAATATAAAGAAACTCAAAGTTACAATATAAGAGCATATACATATGAGAGCATAGTATAAACATTCATGACCATACAAATGAGAGAATGAAGATGCATTCACATTCATATAACTTCTTAGACAAGACCAAAGTCTTTCTTTAACTTTACTTTCATATTTAGCACGTGCTTAACATTCTTTACTTTTCTTTTGAAAAGGATTGCTTTTGGACATGAGCTCATTCTATTACTGTCACGAACTACTAAACCAAATCAGACTAAGTTGATATTGGTTATTATAACACCCTACCAATTTAATGTTATGCTTAAGTCATAGCATGAAATTTAGTAGTTGTATTACCATGTTAATATTCCATTTGTCTTTTTACTTTCATGAAATATACCTTAGGGCGCAAGGAGTATCTAAATGGAAGACACGACGCTTCATACATAAGAAATATATTTACCATTGCAGAGCGTTAGAAGTAAATAAATAACAAAATAGAGAAAGAGAATTTAAGTAATACAACATCCACTATATATGTATATATGAATATATATGAAGCTAAAGCTTCAAGTTTATGTAAAGGTGCAAAAAGGTGGATACATGTACTGGGCCAATACACACAAAAAGACATATGGCTAGTGTTAGTGGAGAACAATCCTATCCGGTCCCCATGGGACATTTCAAACTAGTGCATGTACCAAACTGCTACTCTCATGGCCCAATGTCTAATACTAACAAAAGAGGGCCATACTATACATCATGATCTGTTAGTCAAGTCTACTCTGACAGATAGCCATTGGCCATACTAGGCCCAGCTGGGATGTCATCTGCATTAGGTCCAGAGGAGGAGAAGGGTGAATCGGAAGCCTCAGATGGGTTGTTCTCAGGGTTGAGCGGGATGTTCAGGACCACCTGTGGAGGTGAAGCTGGCGGAGGGGCTACCTGGGCTACAGGCACTGCTGGTGTTGCCGGTGGTGGAGGAGGTGCAGGGTGTGCCACATGCAGAGGGATGGCAAAATATGGAACAGCAAGGTCAAACGCGGGGTGAAACAGTGGAATTGCAAAGTCTCTATAACTAAAAAGGTAAAGATGAAAATAGCAAGAGCCAACTATGTACAGTGAGTCAAACATAGGATTGTAGTACAGTTGCATATCCAGGATCTCAAGGAAAAGCATTGCCATCGCCTCCATCGCCAAAGTCTGAGAATGATGCGGAAACATGAAACAAAGTGAGAATTTGAAGAAATTCTCAGTAGGATTCGAGTGCTGTGGCAAACTGACATCGCAGTCATTCTCAGTTGCCTAGGTTTTCATTTAATTATAAAAAAAAGATTAGTGTCAAAGTAAATTACCCTCATTTATTAAGTTTGAGAAATACTTGGTCCGAAGCAAGTTTCAATTTTACTTAAGACAGAGAAAAATAGAATAAACAATTATATGACAATATATAGTATAAAGAGCAAAATAAACAAACAAATAGCAGTAAATGAACATAATATTCAACTTATAAACAGCTACATAACTGTGTAATGCAATCGTGCAGGTACTCATGAGTTCTCTTAGTCTCACTCATTCTTAAACTTGATCATAAACTTTTTTTCGTTCCTTGGTCCCTTGGGAGTTCTTGGCCATTCAACTCCTGGGTAATAGTCTGCTTCTCAGGATCGAGCTCGTTCCTATATAGGAATGTCGGGTTTACTTTTCCCGACTTTCCCACCGATCTATTTCCTTTAACTTTAATCCGGGGCCGACCCAAGTATTACGGAACTTTTATCATAACTCTTGTAAATCTTATGAAAGTATGCACATGTATCAAAGTGTATTTCATAACTTATGCATAGGCTTTGCCGAAATTTTGGCAGTGTGATGGATCTTGTCCTCTTTTTCATGAACAGTGCTAGTACTTAGACAATCAATTATTTAGAAAAATCACAACATTTCATTCACATATCAATATCAATTTCATAGAAATAATGTTTGCACTTAAATTTTCAGTTGCTATCTATGTACTTTCATTCTACCCAGTTCTTGTAAAATAAGCCATAATTTCTATTTAATTCATTTGAACCTAAATTTTGGATATGTTGGAGTGTTGTGTGTCTATTTTCTAACCTCTTTAGTGCCATTTAATTTTGATAAGTGTAGCTCAAGTTATTAAGGTTTTATCTTGGCCTGCCCTACAACTGGCCAGAATTGCATACTCAAAAGTAAAAATTCACTAAAAATTGAAAACTAGTTAAAATCATATGAAACTTATATCATATTAAATCTAATAGAACAAGCTTTTATTTGAAATAATTTTAATCTAATTTTCATGAGTAGAGCTTCAGTTATAAGCTCTGTAATTTGACTCTTCTGGACTGCCCTATTCTAGCCTGGTTTGGACTTAGGGCAGTTTCATTGAATTATTAGGAGAACTTGGGATCAAATCTAACTCTGACATTTTTATGGGGTGTTCCTCTATGTGTAAGCTTCCTAAAAAAGTTTGTTGAACTCAATTCCAAGTTGTATAGGGTTAGTTTTGCCCTGAACAACCTCTCCTGCCTAGAATCAAACTCAAATACCTAGATCAAACTTCCAAAATTCATATCTCCCTCAATACTAACCTAATGGCCTTATATTTTATATGATTGAAAAGCCCTAAATGTCTAGTTTCATTAAAAATAGTTTCATTCAACTTTTTTAGGTCTGGACGATGGTCTGTAAAACTCGATAGTACGGATAGCGTAGGGCTTTCTCAAAAATCCTGATTCTATTTTGGGTATTCTTAGTGATCATCACTTAAGTCTCAAGTTAAACCAAACAAGATCATACTAAATCAACTTTAAATCACCCAATAAACATCATACAACATCATTTTCATTTTAAAAAAAAGAAAGAAAGCATCAACAGCCACCAAGTGAAGAACAATGACCAAAACAAGTAAATCCTACTTTTAGCAAGTAAGTTTCTTAATCAAAATGGGTGTTTGTGGGCAAAGAGAGTGGACGAGAGGTTGAGAAGAAGTAATATGAAGTAGAATAAGAAGAGGAAAATGAAGAAGGGAAGGAAAGAAAGAAGCAACCTAGCACTTTAAGAGAAAAGGGAGAAAAGGGCTCTTTGAATTAATGATGGCGGTTGGATCCTTTGCATTTGATTGGAAGAAAATGGATGGTTAGAATGAAGCCAAGACCACCTCATTTGGGATAGACATTAGGTGTCCAAATACTTGGTGAGAGTGGCTAATTTTTAGCCACTCATTTTAGGGTCATAGGTGCATAGTTTGGTTGATTCGGTTCTGCCAGTTTAAAATACCAAATCTCTACAGGTTTCCTTCAAATCGGTAAAATATTTTGAAAAAAAAAATTTGTGAGAGTTTCTATGTGTCTATTCTAATTTATTCAACTCTAATATTTTTAATTAATATCAAACTAATTTCTAATTAGCCTTTAATTGGCTTTCGATTAAATATCGGATTGATTTTTAATTAATTTCACTGATTCGTTAAAACCGAACAAATGATTAAAATGACAAAATCTTTCGGACGTTATAGTTACCTCTAAGTTGGAGGGTCCTCCATGTCACTCTTGCCTCCCCCATAGAGGTTCATTGAGTCTTTGTGGATCACCGTCTCTTACTTTCCTTAAAAAGTGATTGAAGGGTCGTATCCCATTCTTTCTTTCTTTTGTTATGACCATATCTTACATGCATTACAATCATTAACAAGACACATGCGAACATGCGATAGTATGACTAAGTTCTTAATTTTGACGGAAATTCGACAGCATGACGGCTAGATCGGAGCTTCCCCACAATGCCTATCATGAAATTTCAACCAACAATTAACTGTATCCATTCTCATATCACCGTACCAATCATTTAATCATGAGACAATGCTCAATCAAACTTGTCATACATCATGCCTAATGGTATCATACATTCATACCTTAAAGGGTGTTTATAGTTGTGCTATCCTTTGTGAAAAGTTTTATGAGCCTTCATATGATTTCCCATGTTTACTCATGAGAGAATCACATAGTTAAAACAAATGTATGTATAGTCTTTTAGTTACTCAATGCTTGAGTGAAATTACTCTTTACTTAGGTACATATCTTATGGAACACTTTGTTCAAGTTGATTAAGTTAAGTAATTATTTCCTTTTCTTATCTTGAGACACTACACTTAGTGATTCTTAGGTTCATGATATGCTCAGAGGCCCTAATCATACTTCTATTCCCAAAGAATTTCGAGATCCCTCTAGTCCCTTGGGTCATGACAACGTATAACCATACTCATAAACTAAACAACACCATGTTTACCAATCATCAAGAGATAGTTTTTACTTTCAACAAGTTACAAGATTCAAACTTTATTAAGTGGAGTAGCAAAACTTCACCTTTATAATTATAAAGTTGCATACTTTATGAAAGTGATTATAAAGTTTGATTCTTAATGAAAGTATGAGTCGCTAAAATTATATCCTTCTCTCAAAGATTCAACCTTTATAAGGAAAATGCTACAAGATGCTAACTTTATGACTAAAAAGTATTATTCATTAAGCAAATTGACACTTTTAATCATTATAAGACCACTCAAGGTTCCAACTTTATGATTTAAAGTGGTCTTGAAGTATAAAAGATTCTTTCTTGAAGAAAGATTAGAACTTTGCTTAACACTTCCATTTCAAGATTTAACCTTTACAAGATTAGAGTGCAAATCTACATCTTTGCGACTTAAAAGTTTCATTTTTATTAAAGTTTGAAATTTCATGAAAGGTCATGTCTTCAAGATTCAATCTTTAAGACATAAAGCAACAAGTTCTCATTTTTATGACTTAGAAAGCTTCATGTTCTAAAAAGTTTAGACTTTTACACATTCTTGTCTTCAAGATTCAATCTTTAAGACAAAAAGTGACAAGTTCTCATTTTTATGACTTAAAAAGCTTCATGTTCTAAAAGGTTTAGACTTTTATACATATTCTTGTCTTCAAGAAGAACAAAATGAAACCTTGTGATAGCCATAAAAATAGCGCCACTTTTTATGCATCAAGAAGCAAACTTTTAAAGCTTTATACTTTTGGAATGTTCATAGTCTTATCAAAATCATAAGAAAGATGTAAAGATGAGGACTTTTTCCAATCTTAAGTTCATAAAAAGGAAAGAAATCAACTGTAAACCAAAACCACCAAGAATCATCATGAACTCATGCATCAAGAAAGAAAAATGGAAACTTTAAAGCATTCAAAGAGAGAAACTTTCAATAAATAAGAACAACTCAAGAACAAGATCAAGAACATATTTTGCTAAAAATAGAAACTTTTAGGGCATTCATGAAGAAAACTCATGACATCCACATGAACACCTATGAACAAGGTTCAAGAAGCAAACTTTTCTAAAAAAGGAAACTTTCTCAAGTTCTCACTTGAAGATCTTGGCCATGGTGAGAGCCAAGCTTCAAGCTTCTTGAGTAATGAAAAGAAAAGAGTAGAGATCACTTCCTAGAGTGAAAATGGCGCCTTGAAGGAGAAGAAGAAGATGAAAAAGACTCCTCCTTTGGTGATGGTGGTGGCGGTTTTGCAAGGACAAGGAGAGAGCTATTGAGATCTTGTGACAATGGAGGTTGTGGTGTGTAGATCTTGTCTCCAAAGACCAGAAGATGTAATCTTTGAAGCGCTTAGTGAGGAACATTTGGTTATGAAGGTGGAGAATGATAAAGAACATGAAGAAGAAGAAGAAGAAGAAGAGGAAATGTAGAGAGGTTGGAGAGTTTGAGATCTTTAGAGAGAGAATGAGAAGTTGAAAATGAAGTGAATGTGTGTGTTTGAAAATGAAGTGAATATGTGTGTGTGTGCATGAAGTGGTCGTAAGTTTGAATAGGATGGGGGGAGATATTTTTGTGTTATTTTGTGTTATCATGTTAATTAGTGAATAAGGAAACAAAGTAGATAATGGGAAGACAAAACATGGTCAAACTCTTACATAAAGCACTCTTGTCTTATGCTTTATGCTTTTACGACATCATCTTTTACTTTATTGTCTAGTTGACTAAATTTGAATTTAATGATGTGATTAAGTGCTCTTGCAACTTAATTAACATGATTAAGCAAGGATTAGTGATTAACTCATGTAATCATGATTGACAAAAATTAATCTCTATGATTAAGCTTAATTACCCTTAATTAAACTCGATTAAGTTAATGATTGGCGATTAGTGCTTAATTAAGCTATTAAGAGTTTGACTCACTTAATTAGAGATTAAGCATCTTTTAACTTTTCTCCTCATAATTAGCTCATAATCACTTCGTTAATCCCTTAATTAAGCCTTAATATTTTAATTTTTCATTAAGTGCCTAATTACTTAGGGTTATTGAGGTAATTTAGCACGAAGGAAAATTGAGGATGTTACATTGCTAGCTACTGGAATCATCTATCCAATTTCAGACAACAAGTGGGTAAGCCCAATGCAAGTGGTTCCTAAAAAGACTAGCATAATAGTGGTGAGAACTCTAAGGATGAGTTGGTGTCCACAAGAGTGCAAAACAACTGGAGAGTTTGCATGGACTACAGGAAGCTGAACCCGGCTACCAAGGATCACTTCCCGTAGCTTTTCATTGACTAGATGCTAGAGTGGTTGGTTGGCCAGTCACACTACTGCTTCCTTGATGGGTTTTCTTGCTATTTCCAGATCCATATTGCACCTGAAAATCAAGAAAAGACAACTTTCACCTATCCATTTCGCACATTTGCATATCGGAGGATGCTCTTTGGCCTATGCAATGCCCCAGGTACATTTTAGAGATGTATGGTGAGTATCTTCTTTGAATTTCTTGAGGATTGTATGGAGATTTTTATGCATGATTTTACTGTTTATGGTCATTCATTTGATGCATGCTTGGATAGCCTTGCTAGAGTATTGAATAGATGTATTGAGGCATACCTTGTTTTAAATTTTGAAAAGTGTTATTTTATGGTTAGACAAGGTGTAGTCTTAGGACATGTTATCTCTAGTGAGGGTATTGCTATTGATAGATCTAAGATTGATGTTATTGCCTCTTTATCTTACCCCACATGCATGCACGAAGTGCGCTCTTTTCTGGGACATGCAGATTTTTATAGGTGATTCAATCAAGACTTTAGTAAGATTGCCCTTCCACTATCCAAGCTACTGTAGAAAGATGTAGACTTCCAGTTTGATGATGATTGTAGGAGAGCTTTTGACCAGTTGAAGCGACACTTGATTTCTGCTCCTGTTCTTTAACTGTCAAATTGAGAGTACCAGTTTAAGCTTATGTGTGATGCATCAAACCTTGCAATTGGCATTGTCCTCTTCCAGAGGGTTGGGAAGATTCCCCATGTCATAGTATATGCTTCCTGGCCTAGACTCTACACAAGCTAATTACACCACCACTGAAAAAAAGCTTCTGGCTATCATTTTTGCTTTAGATAAATTCCATGCTTATCTGTTAGGAACTAAAGTGACTGTTTTTTCTTATCATGCAACATTGAAGTTCCTATTGAAGAAATTGGATGCGAAGCCCAGACTCATTAGGTGGATGTTGCTATTGTAAGAATTTGATATTAAGATTAGGGACAAAAGTGGAGTTGAGAACTTGGTAGTAGACCACTTGAGTCGGATCCCACAAACTTCAGAGCCTCTCCTCATCCGTGAAACCTTCCCAGATGAGTAGCTTTTAGAGCTGTGAGGTAAGGACCCATGGTATATTGACTTGGTTAATTATTTGGTTGCTTTTGAGTTGCCTGCTTATTTTAAAATGCACCAAATAGAGAAACTTATGAGTGAGATTAAGTATTATATCTGGGACGATCCTTACTTGTGCACGTGTGTACTGACCAGATCATTAGGTGCTGCATGCATGAGCTTGAGATTCCTTCTAGTTTGGATTTCTATCAGACACTTGCTTGTAGTGGCCAATTTGGCCCACAATGCACTACTAGGAAAGTTTTAGATTCTGGATTTTACTGGCCCACATTGTTTCATGATGCTTACACTTACTGTAAGAATTGTGAACAATGCCAGAAGACAGGTAGTATTTCTTGTAGGAATAAGATGCCTCCGCAGCCTTTATTATTTTGTGAGATATTTGATGTTTTGGGGTATTGACTTTATAGGTCCATTTCCTACCTTATTTGTTTTTGTTTACATTTTGCTAGCTGTTGATTATGTCTCCTAGTAGGTGGAGGCTAAGGCCACCCGAACTGATAATTCTCATGTTGTTGTAGATTTTGTCAGATCACAAATCTTTTGCATGTTCGGAGTACCCAGGGCTATCATTAGTGATCAAGGTAGCCACTTTCACAATAGGAACATGGCAGCCCTGCTGAAGAAATATGATGTCACCCATAAGGTCCCAACTCTATACCACCCACAGACTAATGAACAAGTGGAGGTGTCAAATAGGGAGTTGAAGCAAATTTTGGAGAAAATAGTCCAGCCCAACAAAAAAGATTAGAGCAATAGGCTTAAGGATGCATTATGAGCCTACCATTTTGCCTACAAGACTCCTTTGTGTAACACCCTACCAATTTAATGTTATGATTAAGTTATAGCATGAAATTCAGTAGTTGCATTACTGTGTTAATACTCCGTTTATTATTTATTTATTATATTCTATGCCTTTTTTTCTTTTTTTTGACGAAATATTCCTTAGGGCATAGAGAATATATACACAGAAGACGCGACGCTTTGTATATAATAAACGTGATCGGCATCGCAGAGCATTAAAAATGAATAAGTAGTATAACATCCACTATACAGCTAAAGCATCAGTTTATGTACAAGTGGAAAAATTGGATACATATGCTGGGCCAGTATACACCAAAAAGAGATAAGGCTCGTGTCATTGAAATGCAATCCTACAAGGTCCTCAAAGGACATTTCAAACTAGCTGATCTAAGTAACTACATATATAAGACTAAGTCTATGGCCCAATGCTGCACACTGCCAAAAGAGGACCATACTGTACAATGTAGCCTACAAGTCGGAGCCTACTTCGTCAAGTAGCCATTGGCCATACCAGGCTCGGCTGGGGAGTAGTCAGCATCAGATCCAGAGGAGGAGGAGGGTGAATCGGAAGCCTCGGATGGGTTGCTCTTGAGACTAAGCGGGATGTCCGGGACCACGTACGGAGGTGAAGTTGGTGAAGGGGCTTCAGGAGCTGCGGGCGCTACGGGTGCTGGAGGAGGTGCAGGGTGTGCTACGTGCAGTGGGATGGCAAAGTGTAACACCCTAATAGTTCCATTCTATGCTTAAGTCATATTGTCGAATTATTAGTTGTTACTTTTGCTCGCGGAACAAACATTACCTTTTAGAAATTACTTTTTAACAAAAATAGGGGTAAATTTTTTTTTGAATAAAACAAGTAAACCGTTTTTGAAATCGAGAGCCATGAGCGCATCGTGAACATGTAATACAAACATCGCTATCCCATACATACATCGCATTTCACATACATAGAATTCATAAGAATATTCACAATCTTAGATAAAGATAACATTCATTCCATAGCCATCGCATAGTTAATGTAGTAGTAGTAATAGCAGCAATCATACACAATGATAGCAACGGGTTCGATACCTACTGTCGGCCCTACAAAATAACCTAACGAAATACATGATAAAAGGAAATACATAAACAATCCCATACACCCATACATGCCACAAGAAAAATGATAACCCTAGCTACAACCAAAAAGGGCTATCCTCATGCTCGACTCTGCATGTAAGTCCACATTTCACTCATCTGGTGGAAGGTAGCCATTCCCGAATCCACCGGGAGGAATATCACCACGTCCTCCTCCTCGAGCACGGCCACGCCCATGAGGCACGACACGAGTACGGATGAACCCGCGACCACGAACCGGGGGTGGTGTGTGACGAGGGGCTGTAGAAGAAGAAGACGAGTCGGACGACAGATGGATCACAGACGGGTAGGAAGGCTCAGATGGGTCCGTCTCCACATGATAGCTCGGATGAGAAGGCTCCAAAGGATCTGAATCCAACGAAACTGTCGGTTTCAGGCGGGTGTCCAAATCGGAATCTCCATTAGTGGGGTACCTCGGAGGATGAAAGGGCGGGCGAACGTCATCCATGGTGATGTCCTCGAATGGCTCATGAGGGCAGAAAAAGGGACTCATCACAGGTGCATGGAACTGGCGGCTATGGAACATGTAGACCCGCATCGCTACCTGAGCAGTCAGCACAGATGTATTCAGCATCAGGTCGAAGTGCCAATGCATCATCGGAAACTCATTGAAGATCACCACCGTGCCCGACACCCGCATCCTCTGAAGACGACACGGAAACGTAGGAGTGAGAAATACTAAATTTCTCAGTAGGATCGCGACTAGACAACACAGTGTCATCGTCATCATCCCAGCCACTTCGGGTTTAATTATAAAAGCAGTGGACAAATATACGTTCAATTTTAAGGATTTTGAAAAATTAAACTCCGAAGTGGGTTGCTTTTAAACTTAACATCATAACCACATCATGATAATCTAACATACATACTGAAAGATAGAGTAAACATTCATAATGCAAATGGGCAACATAAGTACATGCGAGGACATGCAACATCATAGACTTAACCATGGTTATGCTTTTGACTTTACTTTCATTTTTAGCACGTGCTTAACATTCTTTACTTTCCTTTGAAATAGACTGCCTTTGGACATGAGCTCATTCTGTGACCGTCATCATGCAGTACTAACCAAATCAGACTAAGCCGATATTGGTTACCTCTAAGTTGGAGGGTCCTCAATGTCACCCTTGCCTCCCTCATAGAGGTTCCTTGAGTCTTTGTGGATCACCATCTCTCACTTCCCTTACTGAACTGATTGAAGGGTCATGTCCCATTAATTCTTTGCTTATCATTATACTTTACATGCATGATACTTCTTTGACTAAACACATGCAATGATATGACTAAGTCCAAAATTTTGACAAAAATCCGGTAGCATAACGGCTAGACCGGAGCTTTCCCAAAATGCCAATCATAAACTTTCAACCAACAGTTCCTCATATCTATATCATATCATCACACTCATCATTCAATCATGCGACAAAGCTCAATCAAACTCATCATTCATCATGCCAAGTGGCATCACCCATTCATACCCTAAAGGGGATTATAGTTGTGTTTTTCTTTGCGAAGAATATTATGAATCATCATATGATTTCTCGTGGTTACCCATGAGAGAATCACATAGTTAGGATATGTATTTGTAGTCTTTTAGTTACTTAGTCCTTGTATGAAAGTATTCTTTATTTAAGTACATGTCTTATGAAACACTTGTTCAAATTAATTAAATCATGTGATTGTTTCCTTTCCTTGGGATAGTGCACTTAGCGATTCCTAGGTTCATGGTGTGCTCAGAGGGCCTAATCATACTTCTGTTCCCAAGGAGTTCGAGATTCCTCTAATCCTTGGGTCATGACAACACATAACTATATCATGAACCCAACAACACCAACGTTCACTAATCACCAAGGGTGACTTTTAACTTATTCAAGTTAAAAAGTTTTAATCTTTTACTAATAACATTCCAAGGTTTTGCCTTAAGCATTATTAAAGTTGTCATTCTTTATAAAGTAGTCATAAAGTCTTATTCTTTATGAAAGTAAGTGCCTTTGACATTAAGCTCTTATCTTAAGATTGGATCTTTACGAAATAATGATACAAGTTACTAGCTTTTTGAATAAAAAGTCTTGTTCATTATAAAAGTTAACACCTTTTTGCATTGTTTTGGTTCAAAGTCTAAACTTTATGAATTAAATGTTACAAAACAACACTTTTATGACTTAAAGATCTCATTCTTGATTAAAGGTTGAAACTTTATGAAAGGTCTTTTCTTAAAGGTTGGATTTTCTAAGACATAAAGTAACAAGATATCATTTCATAACTCAAAAAGGCTTGCTCTTCTAAAAAGCTTAGACTTTTTCATGTATCTTTGTCTTCTAAATAAAACAAAAGAAGACTTTATGATGGCACTAAAACTTACGCCACTTTTTGTGCATCAAGAAGCAAACTTTTTAAAGTTTAAAGCTTTTAGAAGGTTCATAGTCTTATCAAATCATGAAAACATAGAAAGGTGAAGCTTTTCTAATCATTCACTCATCATAAAAAGAAAGGAACAACTTTAAGCAAGAGAACAATAAGAACATATGTTTCCAAAAGAGGAAACTTAAGAACACATGAAGAACATCAAGAACACATTTTTCCAAAAGAGGAAACTTAAAAACACATGAAGAACATCAAGAACATATTTTTCCAAAAGAAGGAACTTAAGAACACATGAAGAACATCAAGAACACATTTTACTAAAAATGAAAACTTTGGCTCTTGAAGAGCATGAAGGATCTTCTCAAGCTTTCACTTAGAAATCTTGGTCATGAAAGAACCAAGCTCCAAGCTTTCTTGAGTAAACAAAATGAAAAAGATGAAGATCACTACCTTTCTTGAAGATGGCGCAAAAACAAGAGAGGAGGAAGAAGAAGATGATGACTCCTCTTGATGATGATGGTGGCGGTTTTACAAGAAGGAAGGAGAAGCTCTTGAAATCTTGTGGAAATGGAGGTTGTAGTGTTTTGATCTTGTCTCCAAAGACCCAAAGATGAGGTCTTTGAAGGGCTAAGTGAGTGGTTTAGGGTGGTGGTGGTGGAGAAAGGAAAAGGAAGATGAAGAAGATGAAGAAGTGTTTAGAGAGAAGTTGGAGAATTTGGCTTGAAGAGAGAGAATAGGATGAGTGAAAATGAAAATGAATGAGGGAGGGAGAGAGAGAAGATGGCATCTTCATTAAGGGAGGGAGAGTGAGATATTTTGCTTAATTTTGTGTCATCTTGTGTTAATTAGTGATTAAGGGGACAAATGGGATGATGGAGAGACAAAGCATGGTCAAACTCTTACATAAAGTAGTCTTGTCTCATGCTTTTTGCTTTTATGACATCACTCTCTACTTTATTGTCTAGTTAACTAAATTTGAATTCAATCATGTGATTAAGTACTCATACAACTTAATTAAGGTGATTAAGCAAGGATTAGTGATTAACACACAAGAATATGATTAACAAAAATTAATCTTACGATTAAGCTTAATTAACCTTAATTAAACTCGAGTAAGCTAATTAAGGGCGATTAGTGCTTAATTAAGCTATGAGGCTCTGACTTGCTTAATTAGAGATTATCTGATCTCGATTAAGCATTCTCTTGACTCTTCTCATTCGAGTCAACCCCTTAATTAAGCCTTAATCTCATAATTTCTCATTAAGTGCCTAATTACTCAGGGTTACTAAGGTAATTTAGCACAGCATGAAATTGAGGATGTTACACAAAGTATGGACAGCAAGGTCAAACGTAGGGTGAAACAAGGGAACCGCAAAGTTCCTATTACTAAAAAGGTAAAGACGAAAAAAGCAAGAGCCAACTATGTACAGCGAATCAAACATCAGGTCGTTATGCAGCTGCATGTTTGGAATCTCAAAGAAAAGTACGGCCGTTGTTGACACGAGCTCAGGAGGGCAAATTGGACACTCTAGCACTAAAGGGCAAGATGGGAATTTCAACATGCTCGTGGGACCTATCACAAGGGCAAGAGCAAAGATGCTGAAAGAAAGCTTTGGAAACTTAGCCAAATCATTTGTGGAAGAAATGCATCAAGAATGGGCTAAGGAAGAGAAGACAAAGCTAAATGGGTCACCTAGTAAAAGCCGGTAGCCCAAATCTCTTAGTGTGGCACAATGGGATTAAAATGTATTATATCCATAATTGGGCCAAGTTTTATTTAATTATCTTTGTTAGTTTTCTTTAGAAGACATTTAGTTATTTTGAGGTGTTTTATTCAGCCCAATTGTTTGTTTAGCAAGTTGGGCCTTTTCTAGTGGGCGTAGGTTTAATTTAACCGAATGTAAGAGGTATAAATACCTCACAAACAAGTGCAGCAGCAGTTTTTCTGATTAATGAAATTACATTTTCTAGTTTCTTCTAAGAAACTCTCAAGTGTGTACAAGTGAGGAGTGATCATCTTTACTTGTTGCATCAAGAAACTGAATAGACTATTACAAAGGTAAATTCTCTTGTGATATTTGTTCAGTTTCATCTTTCTTATCCCAATTATCTACATTTCTAAGAACGGGTTTCTTAGGGGTTTAGTAGGGAGTGTGTTTATCCTATTGCTTGTCTCCTATCAAAGTGTGTGTTTGGAGTTTCGGGATCGTTATATCCTTAGGGTTCCGCATCATTTGGTATCAAGAGCAGGTTGTAGATAAATTCCTATTTATCTACATTTTTGTTGGCTACATTTTGTCATTTATTTTTCTATTCTGGGTTTTTCTCTGCTGTCCCATTTTTCTGTTATGCTGTTTTTATTGTTTTTATTTTGCTATTGTGTTTCTGATAAAAAAAAATGTGAAAAAAAAAGAAGAAAAATGTGAAAAAAAAAAGAGTGTCTGCAAAATTCATTAGAAAACAAAAAAACGCAAAAAAAAAAAAAAATGAAAAAATATGCGAAAAAAAAACTGCAGAATTTCAGGATTTGTTTTTAATCCAAAATTGAAACCAGTTTTGGTGTGTTTCTTATTTTGTTTTTCTGCTGTCACCACTTTCCTTGGTTCCAATCTTGTGTTTTCTTGATACATTCTTGATCTTAATTTGCACCAGTTTTCCTTCGTTTGTTAGTGTCTATTTTTTTCTTGCTAGTTTTTGCATTCCTTTGGTCCTAAACTAGAGTTTTCTTTTGCTGGTTTACCATTCATTTTCTGTCCTAAATATTGCTTGTGAATTTGAGTTTGTTTTGGTTTGTTTAATTTCTGAAGTGCAACAACCAAAAGTGGTCAAAAGAGTTAAAAGGCAAGAGTGTTGAGTTCAAAAGAAGGTAAAAGCCTGAATTGAGTGCAAACACGAGTGCACCCAAATTTCTGAGTGAAAACACATGAGAGAGTGAACTGTGAGGTTGTTTTATTAACACTTTGCAGGTTGTTCCAATGGTTGAAGAGGAACCTTCCATGACGCCAGACATGATGGTGATGTACCAAGCCTTTGTTTCTCAATTTCAGAAATTGAATAGTAGACTTGATGATATGGATGAATGGAGAAGGGAAGTGACACAAGCTATCTCCGAGAGTAACAGACGGAGTGATCCGAGGCATAGACGAAATCACAATGATTTCAATCGTGAGCCATATGAGGAGGAATCTGATGGAGCTGAATCAGTTAGAAATAGGAGAGCTAGGAATCGAGGAAGACAAGATAGCAACATTAATGCTATCAGAATGCAAATTCCTCCATTCAAGGGAAGAAATGACGCTGAAGCCTACTTAGAATGGGAAAGGAAAGTTGAGATGATCTTTGCATGCCATGACTATACTGAAGAGAAGAAAGTGAGATTGGCTGCAGTGGAGTTTTCAGATTATACACTAGTTTGGTGGGATGAGCTAATGAAGTCTAGAAGGAGGAATGGTGAGCGGCCTATTGAGACTTGGGAAGAGATGAAGCAAGTGATGAAGAAGAGATTTGTACCTTCTTATTATTACAGGGAGGTGCACCAGAAATTACATAGGCTCACACAAGGTTCTAAATCAGTGGATGATTACCACAAAGAGATGGAGATGCTCATGATCAAGGCCAACATAGAGGAGGACATGGAAGTGACTATGGCACGATTTATGGGTGGTCTAAACAAAGAAATTGCAAATGTGGTGGAATTACAGCATTATGTGGGGATGGATGATTTGGTTAGCATGGTAATGAAGGTGGAGAAGCAACAAAATCAAAGGAGGGCAGCCAAAGCATTTTCCAATTCCAACTCAAAGTGGAGTTCTAAATGGCCAAAATATGAGGACACCAAGAAGAATAAAGGATCATATTCCAAGGAAAAGGGGCTAGATACAACAAAGAAGAAAGGTATTTCTAACTCATCTTCTTCTATTGCTAATTCTAGACATAGAGATATCAAATGCTTCAAATGTCAAGGTTTGGGTCATTATGCATCTGATTGCCCAAGCAAGAGGATGATGGTAATTACAGGTGGAGAAGTTGTATCTGAATTTGATGATGGTAATGAGTCTGATGTGAGTGATAGTATGCCACATTTGGAGGATTGTTCTGATGCTGATGAGCATGTGGAGTATGCTGTGCATAGTGAGTCTCTTGTTGCCAGGCGTGCATTGAATTTGCAAGTTAAGGAAGACAGCTTGGAGCAAAGGGAAAATATATTCCACACCAGCTGCTTAGTTGGTGGAAAGGTATGTAACTTGATCATTAATGGTGGAAGTTGTGCCAGTGTTGCGAGTACTACTTTAGTTGAGAAGCTTGGGTTGAAGTGTGATAAGCATCCTAATCCATATAGGTTACAGTGGTTGAATGATAGTGGAGAAGTGAAAGTTACTAGACAGGTTGTGGTTGCATTTTCTATTGGAAAATATTGTGATGAAGTGGTGTGTGATATAGTACCCATGCAAGCTAGTCATTTGTTATTGGGGAGACCATGGCAATTTGATAGGCGTGTGCAACATGATGGGTACAAGAACAGGTATTCCTTTGAGCATAATGGTCACAAGTTCACACTTGCTCCATTATCACCCAAAGAGGTGTATCTTGATCAAGTAAAACTTCAACAATCTTCTCTTGGGAATTTAGAAAGTAAGGCAAAAGAAAAAGAAGAGAGAAAAGAGGCCATGAGAGAAAAGAAAAAAGATAAGGGCCAAATGGTGAGTGAAAAGAAAGGAAAGAATCTAAATGGTGAAAAGAAAGAGATGAGTGAAAGAAAAGAAAAGAGTGAGAAAAATGAAGAAAATGAAAGAATTGAGAGAAAATCATGTTTCTATGCAAAAGAGAGGGATTTGAAAGGTGCTTTTCTAGGCAAGAGAGCAATGGTTATGATAAGGTTTAGGGAGATTTTTCTTATTGAAACTAACCTTAACCCAAATTTGCCCAATAGATTTGTTTCTTTGTTGGAGGAAGTTGAGGATATTTTCCCTAATGAGGTGCCAAGTGGATTACCACCATTGAGAGGGACTTTATTGCGTGCAATTGTTGGTAAGAATTTGAAAACTTGGGAAGATTGTTTGCCTTTTATTGAGTTTGCTTATAATAGGACTATACATTCTTCTACAGGATTTTCTCCATTTGAGATTGTGTATGGTTTTAATCCTTTAACTGTTTTGGATTTAATGCCTTTGCCTTTGAGTGATATTGTTAGTTTAGATGGTGGAAGCAAGGCTGAAAAGGTTAAAGAGATGAACATGAAGGCACGTGAGATAATTGAGAAGAGAAGCAGGTTGACAACCCAAAGAGTGAATAAGGGCCATAAACAAATTGTGTTCGAACCTGGTGATTGGGTTTGGGTTCATTTGCGAAAGGAGAGGTTTTCTACTCAAAGGAAATCCAAGCTTGATGCTAGGGGAGATGGTCCATTTCAAGTGCTAGAAAGGATCAATGACAATGCATATAAGATTGACCTCCCAGGTGAGTACAATGTTTCAGCTACTTTTAATGTTTCTGACCTTTCTCCATTTGATATGGATGCAGATTCGAGGATGAATCTTTTTGAGGAGGGAGGGACTGATACGAGCTCAGGAGGGCAAATTGGACACTCTAGCACTAAAGGGTAAGATGGAAATTTCAACATGCCCGTGGGACCTATCACAAGGGCAAGAGCAAAGATGCTGAAAGAAAGCTTTGGGAACTTAGCCAAGTCATTTGTGGAAGAGATGCATCAAGAATGGGCTAAGGAAGAGAAGACAAAGCTAAATGGGTCACCTAGTGAAAGCGGGCAGCCCAAATCTCTAAGTGTGGCACAATGGGATTAAAATGTATTATGTCCATAATTGGGCCAAGTTTTATTTAATTATCTTTGTTAGTTTTCTTTAGAAGACATTTAGTTATTTGAGGTGTTTTATTCAGCCCAATTGTTTGTTTAGCAAGTTGGGCCTTTTCTAGTGGGCTTAGGTTTAATTTAACCTAATGTAAGAGGTATAAATACTTCACAAACAAGTGCAGCAGTAGTTTTTCTGATTAATGAAATTACATTTTCTAGTTTCTTCTAAGAAACTCTCAAGTGTGTGCAAGTGAGGAGTGATCATCTTTACTTGTTGCATCAAGAAACTGAATAGACTATTACAAAGGTAAATTCTCTTGTGATATTTGTTCAGTTTCATCTTTCTTATCCCAATTATCTACATTTCTAATAACAGGTTTCTTAGGGGTTTAGTAGGGAGGGTGTTTATCCTATTGCTTGTCTCTTATCAAAGTGTGTGTTTGGGGTTTCAGGATCGTTATATCCTTGGGGTCGGACAGATACGAGCTCAGGAGGGCAAATTGGACACTCTAGCACTAAAGGGCAAGATGGGAATTTCAACATGCCCGTGGGACCTATCACAAGAGCAAGAGCAAAGATGCTGAAAGAAAGCTTTAGGAACTTAGCCAAGTCATTTGTGGAAGAGATGCATCAAGAATGGGCTAAGGAAGAGAAGACAAAGATAAATGGGTCACCTAGTGAAAGCGGGCAGCCCAAATCTCTAAGTGTGGCACAATGGGATTAAAATGTATTATGTCCATAATTGGGCCAAGTTTTATTTAATTATCTTTGTTAGTTTTCTTTAGAAGACATTTAGTTATTTTGAGGTGTTTTATTCAGCCCAATTGTTTGTTTAGCAAGTTAGGCCTTTTCTAGTGGGCTTAGGTTTAATTTAACCTAATGTAAGAGGTATAAATACCTCACAAACAAGTGCAACAGCAGTTTTTCTGATTAATGAAATTACATTTTCTAGTTTCTTCTAAGAAACTCTCAAGTGTGTGCAAGTGAGAAGTGATCATCTTTACTTGTTGCATCAAGAAACTGAATAAACTATTACAAAGGTAAATTCTCTTGTAATATTTGTTCAGTTTCATCTTTCTTATCCCAATTATCTACGTTTCTAAGAATGGGTTTCTTAGGGGTTTAGTAGGGAGGGTGTTTATCCTATTGCTTGTCTCCTATCAAAGTGTGTGTTTGGAGTTTCGGAATTGTTATATCCTTGGGGTTCCGCATCAGTTGTGTCCATCACCAGAGTCTGAGAATGACGCGAAAACATGAAGCAAAGTGAGAATTTGAAGAAATTCTCAGTAGGATTCAATTGTTGTATTAACTGACGTCGCATTCATTCTTTGTTGTCTCGGTTTTCATTTAATTATAAAAAATTTGATATTAAAGTAAACTACCCTCAATTATTAAGTTTACGGAATACCTAGTTCGAAGCAAGGTCCAATTTTACTTAAGACAGACAAGAAACAGAATAAACTATTATATAACAATATATAGTATAAAGAGCAGAATAAATAACAAGCAGTAGTAATGAACATAACATTAAATTTATAAACAGTTAACATAACCATGTAATGCAGTCATGCAGATACTCATGAGTTCTTTTATTCTCACTTCTTCTTAAAATTAGTATCATAAACTTTTTTCGTTACTTGGTCCCCTGGGAGTTCTTGGCCATTCAACTCCTGGGTAATAATCTACTTCTCAGGATCGAGCTTATTCCTATATAAGGATGTCGAGTTTACTTTCTCCGACCTTCCCACCGATCTATTCCCCGTAACTTTAATCCAGGGCTGGCCCAAGTGTAACACCCTACTAATTTAATGTTATGCTTAAGTCATAGCATGAAATTTGGTAGTCTGTGTTACTGTGTTCTTATTCCGCTTAATTTTTCATGATTAGTATCACAAAACAGTTGAAATGGCACGCTGTTATTTAATAAACGTGAATTGCCTTATAAAACGTAATAAAGTTTAATATAACATGACAGGAAAGATACAAATAAGTGATATATTACCAACTGTATATGTACATATGTAGGTTGGAAGCCAACGTTTCAGTCTATATATATATATATATATATATATATATATATATATATATATATATATATATATATATATATATATATATATATATTAAAAGCAGATGAAATAAAGGAATAGCAAAATTCCTATTGCTAAAAAAGCAGAGGTGGACTAGCAGGAGCAGGCTGTGTTCAACGAGTCCAACTCGGAGTCATGGTGAAGCTGCAGGACTGGGATCTCAAGGAAAAGAGTGGTCGTTGAGCCCTTCGGCAGCGTCTAAGAATGGTGCGAAAATACAACACGGGGTGAGAATTTAAGAAAATCCTCAGTAGAGTTCGTGTATAGCGTTCATCTGACATCACTCATTCTCAGTTGTCTCGGATTTTATTTAATTATAAAAACATGTGTTCAAACTAGTTATCCATTTTATTGAGTTTAAAGAAATGTCTGGTCCGAGGCAAGGTCCAGTTTTACTTTAGAAGGCACAAGAAACAGACAGATTTACTAATAAGGCTTCACAGAATAGTAAACAGAATAAATAAATAAATAGCAGAAAATAAACTTAATAGACACTGCATCCATCTTGACATAATTATTTCATGTAACCATGCATTCATGTAATCATGCAAACTTAATCATGAACCTTTCTTCATAAGTCTTTCCATTACTTTTCATCATTTTCCATCTCTTGGTCCCCTGGGAGTTCTTGGCCATTTAGATTCCCGGGTAATAGTCTGCTTTTCAGGATCGAGCTTGTTCCTATACAGGAATGCCGGGTTTACTTTCCCCGACCTTCCCACCGATCTATTCCTCTTAACTTCTTATTCGGGGCTGGCCCAATAGCATGGAACTTTCATAGTAACATAATTCTTATCATAACTTTCCTAGCTCACTTGAAAATGCACATGCACTAATATGCAATTCATAACTTATACATGGATTCCACCGAAATTTCGACAGCATAACGGAACGTGTCTGCTTCCCCATGAATAGTGCCAGCATATCAAAACATCAATTTATCACAAGGATCACAACATTACATACATATTCCAATATTGAACTCATAACAACATTAAATTCATTAAGGCAGAGTTTCTGCCTCAGCATAGTCAACCAACCCGATTTTTATAATTCAAGCCATAATTTTTATTTAACTCATTTGGACCTCAAATTTGGATATGTTAAAGTTTTATGTGTCTATTTTCTAACCTCTTTGGTCCCATCTAATTTTGATATCTATAGCTTAAGATATTTAGATTTTACATCAGCCTGCCTAGTGGCTAGCCAGAATCAGACACCTAAAGTAAAAATCCACTAAAAATCGAAAACTGACTCAAATGATACGAAATTGGAATCATATTAAAGCTAACAGGGTAAAGTTACAAAAAGTTCCATTCCATTTGACTTGGTAGGGCTCGAGTTATAAGCCCCAAATTCTGACCTTCCTAAACTGCCCGGTTCTGACATGGTTTGGACATAGGGTAAATTTCTTGGATCACTGGGAGAAACTGGGACCTTATCTAATTCTGAAATTTTTATGGGACATTCTCCTATGTGTAATCTTTCTAAAAACGTTTGTTTCACTTATTTTCAAGTAGTATAGGGCGAGTTCTACCTTGAACAACCCAGTCTGCCCAGAATCAGAGTCAGAACCCTAGGTCAAAATTCAAAAATTCATAACTCTCTCAATACTAATCCAAAAGTCTTATATGATATATGTATGGAAAGCCCTAGATGTCTGGTTTCATATAAAAATGGTTTCATCCAATTTAATTGGCTATAGGCAGAGCCATACACTCCGTTGTACGGACTGCCGAGGGTTTTTGGTTCCACCACCCATCAGCTCTTCTTATTTACACTCTTTCTTGCTTCCAATTCGGTTTTAATCAAACAAACAGCCCAAAACCAATCACATATCATCATAATCATTCATTTAACACATCAAAGATTATGAAAATAATCCAAGCTCAGCCAGCCAAGACCACAGAATTGATGCAAGAATAAAACCTCTACCTTTGTCCTAAGTGATTTTGCTGGATTTTGAAGGCTTGGATGAGCAAAGCTTGATTAGGCTTGATGTTGGCTAGAGTTATGTGAGTGAAGAAGGGAGAAAGAGAGCTGAAAGGAGAGGAGAAAAGTGGCACTAGAATGTGGTCTGAATGGGTGATAAAAGGGTGGAAAAATCTGATTACATTTGAGTGGTTGTTGTTGATTTGCTTTGGCTTTTGATTGGCTTATAATCTAAGGCTGAAATTCAGCCAGCCCTCTTCACTTTCTATGGCCTTCTTTGCGCCATTTTGAGGGATTAAGTGGCTGAGTTCTCAGCCACTTAAAGTAGGGTTAATGGGTTGAAATTCTATTGGTTTGGTTCTGATAGTTTAAAATACCGTAAACTTACCGATTTCCTTTAAATCGGTAAATCGGTTTCGTGAAAATTTTTATGAAATCTTCTATAATTCTAACCTAATTGACTTGTGCCTAATCTCAATTAATTGCTAATCAATTGATCCTAAATAATTATTTAACCGAATTTTAATTAACTTCAATTATTTGATAAAAATCGAATAATTAGGCGAAAAACGGTGGATGTTACACCAAGCATTATGGAACTTTTATCATAACCCTTGCAAATTTCTTACAAAATGCACATTTATCTAAGTATATTTCATAACTCATGCATAGGCTTTGCCGAAATTTTGGCAGTATGATGGATCGTGTTCGATTCCCCATGAATAATGCCAGTACTCATACAACCAATTTTTTAGAAAATCACAACATTTCATTCACAATTCAACATCAATCTCATAGAAATAATAGTTGCACTTAAAATTTTGTTGCTGCCTATGTACCTTCACTTTACCCGATTTTTGTAAAATAAGCCATAATTTCTATTTAATTCATTTGGATCTAAATTTTGGATATGTTGGAGTGTTATGTGTCTATTTCCTAACCTCTTTAGTCCCATCTAATTTTGAAAAGTGTAGCTCAAATTATTAAAGTTCCATCTCGACTTGCCCTGTAGCTGGCAGAATTATATACTCAAAAGTAAAAATTCATTAAAAATCGAAAACTAGCTGAAATGATACTAAATTTATATTATTAAAGATAACAAAACAAGCTTTTATTTCCAATAAGTTTCATTTCATTTTTTGGAATAGATCTTGAGTTATAAGCTCCGAAATTTGACCATTTCGAGCTACCCTGTTCTGGCCCGGTGTGGATTTAGGGCAACTTCATTGAATTACTGGGAGCACTTGGGATCAAATTTAGCTTTGAAATTTTTTTAGGGTGTTCCTCTATTTCTAACAAAGTTTGTCTCACTCAATTCCAATTGGATAGGGCAAGTTTTGCCTTGAACAACCTCATCTGCCAAGAATCAAACTCAAAAGCCTAAGTCAGGGTTGGAAAATTCATATCTCCCTCGGTACTAACCCTATGGCCTCATACTTTATATGGTTGGAAAGCCATGAAGGTCTAGTTTCAGATAAAAATAAATTCATCAAATTGTGATGGCAAAATTTTGGTCTGTACACAATACACGTACGGATGCCATAGGGTTTTTTGCATAACCAGTTTCTTACTTCTTTCTATTCTCAAACCTTTCCACTTCCACTTCAATTTAAACACAAGATAGCTATCAAACTAGCCATTGATCATCATATATACCCAAATACCACATCAAGAAGTGAAAAAAGTTGAAAACCCAAGCAGCTCTATAATAAAGGAAACAAGAAAAGAAGTTGAATCTCTACCTCCTTTAGGTTTAGTCTTGCTAGATTTGGGTTTTTGATTGAAGGAATCTTGTTAAAGCTTGAAGGTTTGATGCTGTGTGTTGAAAAGAGAAGAGAAGAAGGAGGCTACAAGAGGGAGAAGGGGAACAAATTCTACTTGAAGGAAAGGAAAAAAAATCTGACCAAAACTTAGTTGGCCTCTTAAGTTTTGATTGGTTGAAAGTTTGTGGCTAAATTTTAGCCAAATCTCTTCATGTTGTGGCTTTTCTTGTGCCACCAATGGGTGAATACGTGGTTGAGTATTTAGCCATAGAATCATAGAATTTGGGTGCGTAATTCTATTAATTCGATTTTGACAGCTTAAAATACCAAAATCTTACCAATTTCTTTTAAATCGGTGAAACGATTTTGAAAAAAATACTATGAAACCTTCTATGCTTCTAATCTAATTCCCTCACCTCTAATCTCTCTAAATGCTAATTAATTGACCTTAAATAAATATTTAGTCAAATTTTAATTAACCTCAATTATTCAATAAAAATCAAACAACATGGTTAAAAACGATAAAATTCTTCGGATATTACACTTTGCGGATGTCCCCCAATAGGATTGTATTTGGTAAGGCATGCCACCTCATTTGATTTTACTGGCCCACGTTGTTTCTTGATGCTTAAACTTATTGTCAGAATTGTGAACAATGCCAGACAACAGGTAGTATTTCTCGCAGGAATAAGATGCCTCAACAGCCATTATTATTTTGTGAGATATTTGATGTCTGGGGTATTGACTTTATAGGTCCATTTGCTATCTCATTTGGTTTTGTTTATATTTTGCTAGTTGTTGATTATGTCTCCTAGTAGGTGGAGGCTAAAGCCACCCGAACTAATAATTGTCATGTTGTTGTAGATTTTGTTAGATCACAAATCTTTTGCAAGTTCAGAGTACCCAAGGCTATCATTAGTGATCAAGGTAGCCACTTTTGTAACAGGAACATGGTGACCCTGCTGAAGAAATATGGTGTCACCCACAGATTAATGGACAAGCAGAGGTGTCAAATAGAGAGTTGAAGCAAATTTTGGAGAAAACAATCCAGCCCAACAAAAAATATTAGAGTAATAGGCTTGAGGATGCATTATGAGCCTACCATACTGCCTGCAAGACTCCTTTGGGGATGTCCCCCTATAGGATTGTCTTTGGTAAGGCGTGCCACCTCCTGGTGGAGATTAAGCATAGGGCTTATTGGGTAGTTAAGAACTGCAATTTTGATTTGAGCCAATCTGAACTTCATAGGAAGTTTCAACTTCAGGATTTGGAGGAGATCTGGTTAGATGCCTATGGGAACTCCCACATGTATAAACAGAAGACCGAACTCATCCATGATAAGATGTTGCTACGGAAGGAGTTCTCCATTGGGGAGAAATTGCTCCTCTACAATTCTCACCTCAAGCTATTTTCTGGTAAGCTTCGTTCTAGGTGGCTTCGCTCTAGGTACTTTTTCATAGTTAGTCTTTCATTCTTGCAATACTAGTGTTCTGGAAATTCTGGGTTGTTTTTCTTATTTTATTGTTAAGGTTTACTGCTTTTGAAAAAAAATAAGAATAAAATAAAAAGCTTTGTTTTGATCTTGTTTTCCATTGATGAATTGGAAGTTGTTGAGCTGAGAACATTAGTCATCATGGAGGATATGACCTCAACATGATTGCATTTCTTTCTCCCTTTTGAATTGTATGATTGAGTACGTTGGACTTTACCCTTGTGAGCTTTTGAGCTATATTTTAGATGGTTGCATTTCATACCATTCTCTTCTTTCTAGTGTGTTTTTCATCATAGATTTTGTCGTTCTAGAACTTGCTTTGATTCTTCTTTGAGGCTACATTTTTCATATGCATTCATGAACATGATAGAGGCATTTCTTTCATTTTAGCCACTTAGCCATATAGCCTACCTTGCATTTTCCCTTTGTTTCGCCCCTTTGAGTCTTAATGTCCATTCTTTGATTTCTAGCACATCACAAGCCTAAAGAGAAAAACCACGTTATACCTAACTGTAGGGAATAGGGAAGACATTAGTTTCATCATTATTTTTGTGCTTGGGATCAAGTGTGGGGGGAATGAAAATAAAATAAAATAAAAGTTCAATGAATAAAATGGGGAATTTTGATAAAGTGATAAGAAAGGTCACGGAAAGTTAACTATGTATGGCATAGCATAGCTGAGGGAAACCCTCACATTTGTGAACTTAGCTTATCTATTGACCAATATTTTTCCTATTGTCTTTGGTTTTACCTTGTCATATCCTTATATTTTCCTTTACCTTGGCCCCATTTCATCCTTGAATAAAGTCCTCTTGATTTGTGTTTGCATGTGGTTGTAAGTAGTGGAGAAGTAGAAGATTAGCAAGCTTATGGTAATGCATTGTCTATTAAGATGACTTGAGTGAAACACTTCCACCCATACACTTGAGAGTGAGAGCTTCACCACCTTGTGAGGTCCTTCATACTTGATCTCTATACACTTTGAAGCGTATTGCTTGACTTGCACTTTTGAGATATGGGGAGTTAAATGCCTTGATTGTTGGGAAACTCTTGATGCCTTGTATGTTCTTGTCGTTCCTAAGCTTATCACTTTTGATGATTCATTGGAGAACCTGGTTGTTCATTTTGGTTATTCCATGATTTTAGGTTGCATGTTTTTATTAGTATTTTCTTTGGGTTAAGTCTTAGTGCAATCTTACATGAGAACATGCAAGAGCTAAGTGTGGGGGAATTTGATGAATTGGATTTTTTTATATATATTTCCCCCCATACTTAGTTCATTAATCCTCTTTTGTGATTAATTGGATTGATTTGGACCATTTTATGTCGATTGGACTTTGGTTGGGCTTAAGTTACAGTTTCTAGCATTAGACTAATTCTGACACTGCTTTCATTTTTGGGCCATAACTTGAGCTATAGACCTCATTTCATTGTGATTTTTAGTTTGTAAGAAATAGGAGAGATAGGCCTACAACTCTTATGAAGAGGTCAGAGGCCAATTTTGATGTTAAAGAGCTGCAATTGGGCTTGGAAGTCAATTCATGGCTGCAGTTACAGTTCTTGAGTACCATGGATTGTAGAGACCATATCTTAGTCCACAAAAGCCCAATTGAACCCATTCTAGTGGCATTTGAAAGCTGACATCCAAGGCTTTAACTCACCTTCAAATGACAAATCCAAACAAATGCATTTTCATAGCCAAAACCATAGAAGAACATTACTAACTGGCTTAAGGAACTTAATTAGGTGTTTGTAGCATAACTTTCTTTCCAAAAGTTAGAATTTTGCAAACAAGGTGTCCAGATACAGTTACAAGGCAAAGGATTAATCTAATTAATTGCTTTTGAATCACTTTGTACATTTTTATTTTGTGAAGGCCATCTTAAAATAGGAGGCCAGAATTATGTAAAAGGGAATAGATTTTGGAATAGAGGTTTTTTTCGGTTTTTCTTCCTTTCCTTCAACGACTCTTCTTTCTTCTCATCTCTGAACTTGTTTCTTCCTTTATCCATGGAGGAGTAATTTTTTTGTAATCCAAGAATTGTAAAAGGTCTGACACTCTCGAGGATTGGTTCATTCTAATTCAACAATCCAATTTGGTTTTGTCTACTCCTTTCTTTTATTTTCAATTGTATTCTAACTTGAAGGTTTTCATTCTTAATTGTTAATTGAAATATTTGATTGGATGCATATTCATTGGTTAATGTATGTAACTCAATTGTTGCAACGAGTATGGATTAGAGGTTTCTAATGGTTGTTGGCATTGATTCTTGATATTAACCTGAGTCAATTGATTCTAGAGGTTTCTAAATTCAATTGAATGTGTGTAAGTTAATTATATGCATGGAGTTTTCTATGTTGAATGCATGAATTTGATTTGAGGTTTCTTTTGGATTTATATATTAACCACTGAATTGAATTATTGATGCATAATTAGAATCCTATGATAGAGTAGTCATTTATTCTCTTGATTCTTGGATTAGAGTTTCATATCCTATTTGATTTCATTTACAATTTCTATTTATTTTGTTTTCTTTTTAAATCATAGACAAACCCCGCCCCCCAAATTCTTGATTACATAGCATTAATATCATTGGAGACAACCTGAGTTGCATATTATACTGCAAGTTACTGTAACTCAGTTTTACAATTTGACCAAACTCAACACTCAAGCCAGTTTGGCTTAAAAAAATTGAATGGGTTTGTTTTGTTTGAAAAAGGGTTCTAGTGCAAGCCTATTAATTTTGAGGTGAAAATAATAAAGGAACAATTATTGGTGATTTTCCAAATTTAAACCTCATCATTGTTTAAAAAAAACTAGGAGTAGAAGAGTCTATATATCTTGAGTTTTACATTTCCTTTCTTGTTGGGACCAATTCTAAATAAAAATATACATACAAGGGTGCCATACTGCCAAGTTTCATAATTTCATGATGAGGTTACTAAATTTCCTAGCCCCAAGTTAGGCTAGAAGTAGTTATGGTGTGGAAGATGTTACTAGAAATCAAATAAAAGATTGAGACCATAAGACTTGTACTCTCACATGAAGGTTAAATAAAAAGTAGTGAACTTTAAATAAAGAGGATAATGTGATAGGCCTTCATAAATTAGTACTTAACTAGTAGACTCAACAAATTTACTTGAAGAAAAATGAAACAAATGATTTAGTGAACCCTTAGTTTCATTTTCGGGTTTAGGGAGAGAATAAGGAAGGAAATATGTTTTAATTACTTAATCAAACATACAGAGAATTTTGAGTGATAAAAGACTAATAGGATTAACATTTTAACATAAAAGGCTAAACTATGTGAAGGTGTTAGTGAAAAACTCTTGGACTTAACTAAGACTTAAGGGCAAAAGTGTAAGTTAAAAGCTTGAACACAAATGCCTAATCATGCTCATAGGACTTTTGATGTGTACTTTATGCTCTGTTTTGCTCATAGATAGTGTTATGTAATTATATGGATGGTAAGCCGCTATTATGAGTGATTTGATGTTGTAACATCCTCAGTTTTATCTTGCGCTAAATTATCTCAAGGACCCGAAATAATCGGGCATTTAATGAGAAATTAAAAAAAAAAGGCTTAATTAAAGGGCCAAAAGGTATTATTAAAGGAAAGTTGAGAGAATACTTAATTAAGATTAGAGAATTTTGAAAGTAAGCAAGTCAAACTCTTAATAGCTTAATTAAACACTAATTGCTCATAATTAGCTTAATCAAGTTAATTAAGGGTAATTAAGCTTAATTAAAAATTTAATTTTGTTAATCATGATAGCATGAATTAATCACTAATTCTTGCTTAATTAAGCTAACTAATTTGCAAGAGCACTTAATTATATCATCAGAATTCAAATTAAGTCAACTAGACAATAAAGTATTGATGATGTCATAAAAGCAAAAAGCAAGACACAAAGTTGCTTTATATAAGAGTAGTACATTATTTATCTCCTTCATCGTCCATTTTGTCTCCCTAAATCTTAATTAACATAAAATTAAGAAAATATCCACCCACACACCCTTGCACATGTCGCGACCACTCCCCCCATACACACATCCATTTCATTTTTCAACTTCTTATTCTCTTTCTTATCCTCTAGCTTCTCCAACTTCTTTCTACTTCTTCTTCTTCTTTCTCCTTTCTCTACTAACACCATAACTAAACCTTCTCACTACCCCTTCAAAGATAACACTTTTTAGTCTTTGAAGACAAGATGTAAACACTTCAACCTCCATTTTCTCAAGAACACAACAGCTCTCATCTTCTCCGTTAAAAGCTGCCACCATCACCACTTTGGAGAGGCCATCTTCATCTTCTTTCTCTCCTTCAAGAAGGCGCAAAAACAAACCTAGGTAGTGATCTTTTTCTTTTTCTTTTTGTTGATCAAGAAAGCTTGAAATTTTTGCTTCCACCATGGCCAAGAGCTTTAATTGACAACTTAAGAAAAGCTCCATTTTCTTCTTGAGAAAGTTTTTCCATATTGGAAAAGTATGCCTCTTGAACCTTGTTTATGAGATTTTATGTGTTTGTTGGAAGTTTCTTTTCTTGAATGCTCTAAAAGTTTTCATTTTATCTTATGTTCTATGTGTCCTTGGTGTTCTTTGAAGTTATTTGAAAGAATTATGCTTTCTTGAAGACATTCTTATTCAAAGTTGTTCTCTTGATATAATGTGTTCATAATTGAAAAGATTCTCTTTTTTACACCTGTGACATGGATTTTATGTGACTAAAGAACATTCTAAAGTATAAAACTTTAAAAAGTTCGCTCCTTGAAGTCTAAGACGTAGCGCTAAAGTATATACTCTCTTAAAGATTCATTTTGTTTTTCTTGAAGACAAGATAATTAGTAAAAGTCTAAACTTTATTAAGGTATGAAGCTTTTTAGTTATAAAAGTAAGAACTTGTCACTTTATCTCATAAAGGATGAATCTTAAAGACAAGAAATTGCATAAAATTTTAAACTTTCATAAAAAATGAAACTTTTTTGTCACAAAAATGAAAATTTGTAACTTTAATGAAAGTTTAAAGGCAAATAATGGATAAAGGTTCCAACTCTCTTCAAGATTAAGACTTTGAAATCATGAAGGTGAATTCTTGCAACTTTATCTAATAAAGGCTCGATCTTGCAACTTTGATTGGAATAAAAGTCACTTCTTGATGATGGTAAGCACATGGTGTTGTTGGGCTCATGAGTGTGGTTATTCATTGTCATGACCCAAGAGACTAGAGGGATCTCAAAATCCTTTAGGAACAGAAGTATGATTAGGGCCCCCAATAATACATGAACCTAGGAATCACTAGTGTATCATCTTAAGGGGATTAAAAGATTTGAAGACAAAACTTCGGCTAAAAACCCTATGTAAGTTCCAACCATAACAAAAGAGAGTAGCAAAGAAAGTGCCTAATACATAAATTTGAAATAACTAAGGTTTAAAAATGCATGATTGAATGAATAAACATTTCTTTTAAGTTAAAGATAAAGGAAGAAGCATAAAACCCTTAAATAAAGTGTGACTTCCCTCAAGAAGTAAGTGACTAAAAACCTATAATGCATATTTATTTTAAGCTATGTGATTCTCTCAAGAGTAAACATGGGGATTCATATGATGACTCATAAGACATCTCACAAAGAACAATGTAACCATAGATACCCTTCAAGGATGAGTGTATGATGCTATTAAGCATGATGTTCGCAAGTTGGTTGAGTATTGACTCATGATTGAATAATTGTTGAGGCTTGATATGATTATATGAAATGAATATGACTGATTATTGGTTGAATTTTCCATGGTTGACAAATTTTGAGGAAGCTCCGGTCTAGCCACTATACTGCTGGATTTTCATCAAAATTGTGAACATAAACATATCCATTACATGCCTACGCATGTCTTGTCTTTGAGCATAATGCATATGAAAATGTAAGATGTAATATAAGAAATGAAATAATTGCACGTGATCCTTCAAAAAGGAAGGTGATCTACAAAGACAAAAAAAGTGGGTGTGATCCTTCAAAACGAAAGGTAACCCATTAAAAGATCTTTCTACTTAGAAGGTACATGCACTAGAACTCTCCAATTTAGAGGAACCCATGTTGGCTTAGTCTAATTTTACATAGGAACTATGGGGGGACAGTCACGGAATGAGCTCATGTCTAATAGCAGTATATCCAATGGGATGTAATGTAAGAATGTTAAGCACATGCTAATTTATGATAGCTAAGGACGTCAAAGTCAAAGGAAATACATGAAAGTGCATGCATCCTTATATTCTCATATACATGGTTATGAATGTTTATATTAGGCTTTAGTATGTATATTTTTATTTTATGGCCTTAGGTTGCTTTATGTTATGCTTATGAGATTAAGATTAAAAGAAAATCGCTTCGGGAACTTATGTTTTCAAAACCCTCAAAATTGAATCTATGCATGTTCACCTTTTCATAATTAAACCAGAAGTGGCTGGGACGATGATGATGACATATTAACTGCCTAGTTGAAATCGTACAGAGAAATCTTGTATTTCTCACTCCCATGATTGTCGGTCAACTTCAAAGGATGTCGTTGGGCAGCGTGCTGATCTTTGTTGAGTTTCTGGTCTTGCATTGGGAAGTCAACTCGGTGCTGAATACATCCGTGATGACTACTCGTGCAGCTATAATGGTCTACATATTCCATGGCCATCAATTCTGTGCACTTGTCATGAGCCTGTTCTTTTGATCGCATGAGTCATACGATGACATTACCCTGGATGATGTGCATCCACCTTTTTCATCTTCCGATGTATCCCACTAATGGAGAGTCCGACTCTGACACCCACTTGACACCGACATATTATGTGGAATCCGATCATTCAGAGCCATCATACCCTTTTGTGTTTTGCTTGACCTCGGATTCTTCTTTTACATCTAGCCAAGCACCACCCGCGAGCCTTGCTCGAGGATTCATTCACATATTAGCTGTGCCTTGTACGTGTGAGCGAGCCTAAGGAGGAGGACGTGGAGATGATGCACTTGGTGGTTTCGGGAACATATTTGTTCCATTGTGAGGGTGAGGATGGTTTGGATAATTCCTGCTGAGCTTGGACGTGAGGATAGCCTTTTTTGTTTGTAGTTTCTAAGATTTTCATTCTTATGTCATGTATGGTGGTAGAGGTTTATGATATATTTCTTTGGTGTTGTATCTTGTTGGGGATGTTTTGTAGGGCTGACAGTAGATATAAGACCCATGGCTATTTACGTAGGACAATTATGTTATTTATATTTATATCTAGCTATGATAGCTGTAGAATGACTATTATGTTTATCTAAGATGATTGTTCTTTATATTGCCTTTATTTATTTTAATGCACTGTGAGCATGTAAGTAATGATGTTTGATATTATATGCTCATGATACGCTCATGGCTCTTGTTTTTCAAAACGGGTTTATTTCATTGTTTAATAAAGTAATTTCAAATAGCAAGTTTCCGCGAGCAAAAGTAATAGTTAGTAATTCCATAACACGACTTAAGCATTGTATGGGGTTATTAGGGTGTTACATTTTGGTATTAGAGCAAGTAATCCTTATAAAGCTTAGGGATTGTCTGACGATGCTTCAAAGCATACGTATTAGTTAAGTTGTGCTTTGAGTCTCGTTTGTATGATGGGACATAGGGATTAGAAATGCATGATCATCTATTCTGAATGTAGTTAGTTGCTAGTCTACTTTGCATAAATGTTGAGCTTCATCAACTCAATGTCTTCTATTTTGTGTACCAGGAACTAATGGCATTAGGGAGGCATGGTAAGCTCGGCAACAAGCCTGAAGGTCCCAAAGAAGTTATGGGGATGCTCTGCAAGATGGCTACTACCATGAAGGAGCAGGTTGCCATTGCCTATTGTATGATAGAGTAGATGGAACAAAGGAACGAGAAGCATTCGGATGGGCAGATTGGTAGAGTTGAGGTGGACCTAGAATATCTCAAGTTTGCTAAGTTTAGGAAGGCAAATTTATCGAGTTTCAAAGGAGCATATAACCCTGATCGAGCTGACGAGTAGATCAAGGCCACTAAAAAAGATTTTCATGGTGTTAGCTTGCACCGAGGAGCAGAAGGCAGCCTTTGATTCATACATGCTGGAAGTAGATGCTGAGTTCTAGTGGATAGGCACTAAGAGGCTATTGGAGGGTGCTTAGACCCACATCACTTGGGAGGTTTTCAAGATGCATTTTTATGAGAAGTACTTTCCTGCTTCCATAAGGAATGTAAAGGAGTTGGAGTTCATGAGTTTGTGTCAAGGGACCATGAATGTTGCTAAGTATACTGCCAAGTTCGAGGAGCTGTGCGAATTCTCGATGATATATAAGAGGAACCCGGACGAGCACTGGAAGTGTGTCATGTGTTAAAGGAAGGCTACAAAAGCATATCCTGGCATCAATGGGACCCATGATGATCCGTGACTATGCTACACTGGTTAACAAGTGTTGTTTAGTGGAAGATTGCAACTGGAAGCTAGCTGTGGTGAAATTGGAGGCGTACAAGAAAAAGTTGGCACCACAAGGGTAGAAGTTCAAGCAACAGCCCTCGAAGAAGCCGTTTCAGGGTGGAGGCTTCAACGGTAAACAACCTCAAAAGCCTGCTGGAAATCCGCCAAAGCTTGCTAATAGTCAAGCTTGCTCGAAGTGTGGCAAGTACCATGGAGGACACCCTTGATATGTTGGCCAGAATCTGTGTTTTTGATGTGGAAAGCTTAGGCACATGATCTACAATTGCACCATCAAGTTGCCACCCCCTACCAATAAGCCCCAACATCAAGGAAAGGTCTTCACCCTCAATGCTAAAGAAGCCACTCAATTTGACTTTCTAATTTGACTTTCTATTCTAAGGTAAGTGCAAAGTTCATGGTAGGATCTTAATTGTGCTATATGACTCAGGAGCTACATACTCTTTTATTTCTCATGATTGTGTAGATAGATTGGGATTACCTATGTTTGAGTTACTTTACATGTTGATAGTGTCTACTCCCACTAGGAAACCAGTTAAAACTTGTCATTGTTATTTGAAGTGTCATTTCCAAATTAATGGTAGGTCTTTCATAGCAAATTTGATTTGTTTGCCTTTGTCTAGTTTCGACTTGATCATAGGCATGGATTGGCTTTCAGCTAATCATGCTATGATAAATTATTCTAAAAAATCTACTGTGCTACCCTTTTTACCTATTGAACCTATTAAATTTGTTTGCTTATTCTTAAACTTTGTTAACATAGAAAGTAATGAGTCTGATAACCAATGATATGTTCTCCTTTTAACAAGTGATGTAGAACTCGAGTAGGTGTTGGATGAGATTCATGTAGTTAGGGAATACCCAAATGTGTTTCTTGATGATATACCCGATTTTCCTCGGGAAAGGGAAATTGAGTTTTCTATAGAGCTAATACCAGGAATAGGGCCAATCTCTATAGCACCATATAAGATGCCCCCCATGGGGTAGGCAGAGTTAAAAAGTCAGTTAGAAGAGTTGTTGGAGTAGAAGTTTGTGAGACCAAGTACCTTACCTTGGGGAGCCCCGGTGTCATTTGTGAAGAAAAAGAATAGGAGTATGAGGCTGTGTGTGGACTACAGGCAGTTGAACAAAGTAACGATTAAAAACAAGCATCCCCTGCCTAGGATAGATGACCTCATAAACCAACTGCGAGGTGCAACTATGTTCTCAAAGATTGATTTGAGATCCGGATATCATCCAATAAGGGTGAAAAAGGAGGATATGCTTAAGATAGCCTTTAGGACAAGGTATGGGCATTATGCATTCACGGTGATGTCTTTCGGGTTAACAAATGCCCTTGCAGTTTTCATGGATTACATTAATAGGATTTTTAGATCTTACCTAGACAAGTTTTGTAGCACCCTAATAACCCTATACTACACTTAAGTCGTATTATGGAAGTTACTAAGAGCCATGAGCACGTATAATATTCAATGTCATTACTTACATACACACGGTGCGATAAAATACATAGAGGCAACATATAGGACAAGCATCTTAGATAAACATAATAGTCATTATATTCATTCCACAATCATCACAGTTAAATATAATCATAAGTAGCATAACTCGTCCTACATAAATAACCATGGGTCCAATATCTACTATTGGCCCTACAAAACAATCGTAACAAGATACAACAAAGGAAATACATCATGAAGAGAAATATATCATAAACCTTGACCATCCACACATGACATAAAAATGATAATCCTAAAACTGCCAACTAAAAAAGGCTATGCTTACATCTAGCTCAGCATGTGCTATCTGAACCATCCTCACCCTCAAAATGGAATGTATTCGTTCTCGAAGCCACCGAGTGCATCGTCTCCAAGTCCTCTTCCTTAGGCATGCCCATGCCCATGGGGCACAGCTCGGGTACAAATGAACCCTCGACCACGGCCTAGGGGTGGTGCTTGGCTTGCAGCAAAAGAAGATGAATCAAACATCAGGCGAATCACAGAATGATATGATGGCTCCGAAGGATCAGACTCTACAAAATATGTCGATGTCAAGCAAGTGTCAGAGTCGGACTCTCCATCAGTAGGATAATCGGTGGGTGGAAAACCAGATGCACGTCATCCAAAGTAATGTCCTTATATGGCTCATGGAGGCAGAAAATTAGGCTCATGACAGGTGCACAAAACTAGTGGCCATAGAACATGTAGACCCTCATAGCTACTTGAGTAGTCATCATGGATGCATTTAGTACCGAGAAGTGCCAATGCAGGATCGAAAACTCAACAAAGATCACCATGTTGCCTGGTAGCATCCTTTGAAATGACATGGAAATATGGGAGTGAGAACACAAGATTTCTCAATGGGATCCTGACTAATAGATAATGTGTCGTCATAGTCATCCCAGCCACTTTGGATTTAATTATTAAAAAGTGAACATGTATCAATTCAATTTTAAAGGTTTTGAAAACATATGTTACCAAAGAGCTTTTCTTTTAATTTGTAATCTTATAAGCATAACACAAAGCAACATATGTAACACCCTCTATCATGTAAGCCATGCTCGAGTCATGAGTTATATTAAGAGGTTGTTACTATGCTAGGAGATCTTTAAAATACAGAAAGTATAATATATGGCCCTTTAACTACATACTAATTTACTGAATAATGGTTCATAAATTTCGTTACCTCTGATACATAGAGAATTAAATTCAAAAAAAAAAAAAAATTGTAACCAATATTATACACAGAAACTGTTTCTACATTGCGGCTATCGCTGTAACATCCCTATTTTCGTAAATAGAACATAATGGAAACTTTGAATTATTTCCCTTAGGCAGTGTGAGAATTTCTCAGGCAGCGTTATGCCATAACGATCTTCACACTCAAAATTTTAGGGTAGTGTAACACTGCCATTGAAAATATGGCACTGCCATATGTTAAAAATTAGGAAATGACAAAAGTGCCCCTATAAACTTTTGTTAATTGCAGTGATACCAGAATTTTTAGAAATTATATTTTGACTCCAAAGGCTTATTCCCACAATAACCCTAGAACTTTTCATGAAATGACCTTTATGTCCCTACATCTGTAGAATTAGCATAATGGGATTTTAAACAGAGCAAAATCACGTGGTGAAACCGTAGATATTTAAATCTCTACCGATTGGCCATAGAGGTAGTCAAGTGTGAAATGACGTGGGGTGTCCCTGAACTTGCTCAAAATTATGGAAATGCCATTAGTTACAGAAAACAGAAAACAAAAAGGCTCCGAATTTGCGAAATTGTCTAATTTATACCGTTAATCTATTTATTCGGTTTCAATAGTTATGTAAGGGCAATTAGAAGTTAATTAAATATTAATTAGGAGTTAATTAGATGTTAATTAGAGGGATGAGACTTAGGAACAATTAGAATAGAGATATAGAAATTCTCTCAGAGTCATTTAGTAAAGTTTTGCCGATTTAAAGAAAATTGGCGAAGATTCGGTATTTTAAATCGCCAGAACCGAATTAGTAGAATTTCACACTAACACCACTAGTTTGAGTGGCTGAAAATTGAGCCACTTCTGCCCCTAGGATGGTGCCAATTGACTACCAAGTAAGTGGAAAGTATAACATCCGAAAAATTTTATCGTTATTAACCTAGTTGTTCGGTTTTCATCGAATAATTGGGATTAATTAGGATTCGATTAAGCATTCACTTAAAGCCAATTAAATGTGATTTAGAAAGATTAGACTTGATGAAATTAGATTAGAACCATAGGAAACCTCATAAGATTTTTCTAAAACTGGCTTACCGATTTAAAAGAAATTGATAAGATTTCGGTATTTTAAACTGTCAGAACCAGACCAATAGAAATTATACTGTGAAAACCCTAGGATGGAGGGCCAAGATTCAGCCACCACACCCTCACAAGTGGCGCCACCAATGGCCATGAAGAGGAAAGCCAAGTCAAGTTTGAACAAGGATTGAAGTCCACCAATCAAAAGCTAGCTTCCTTCATAAGTTTTCATTTTCTTTTTCTTCCTTCTCCCCTTAAATTTTTGGCCTCCCCACAATAGAGGCAGACCAACCTCATTTTTCCACTTTCCTTCATCTTCTTCCACTTCCTCTCATCCCCAAGCTCAAGTTCCCACCGTCAACTTCACTCCAAGATCAAGTTCCACCAAGATTTCACACCACCAAGGTAGGAATCTCAACTTTCTCCTTCTTTTCTTTGAATTGGGGCTACCTAGGGTCCCTTGTTCACCCATGATACTGATGTTGTGATGGGTGGGGATGATGAATTAAGGTTGGTTTAAGGAGTATATGTGAGTTTGAATTGAAGATTGAATGGATTGATTTAAGGAAAACATGAATCCAAGAAAAATTCAAGAAGCTATTAGGGTTTTTCCCTCAATGGTCTGTACAGCAGAGTGTACAGCTCCGTCTACAGCCATTAAATTTGACGAATCCATTTTTATATGAAACTAGACATTTAGAAATTTCCATACATATAAAATATAATGCCATTAGATTAGTATAGAATTAGTTATGAATTTTTGAATTTTGAACTAGAATCCTAGATTCCCATCTGGGCAATGTGAGTTGAGAGGGGTGTAACTCACTCTACACAACTCTAAATTGAGTGAAACGAACTTTGTTTGAAAGCTAACATATAAGATAATATTCCATAGAAATTTCAGAGCTAGATTCATTTCCAATTATTCCCATCGCATCAATGAATTTACCTTAAGTTCAAACCTGGCTGGAACAGGGTAGTCTAGTAAGGTCAATTTACAGGGCTTATAACTCAAGATATACTTATGTAAATGAGATGAAATTTATTTCAAATAAAGTCTTGTTAGCTTTAATTTGGCATAAGTTTCGTATGATTTCACCTAGTTTTCTATTTTTAGTGAATTTTTACTTCTAAAAGTGCAATTCTAGATAGTTGTAGGGTAGATAGAAGTAAACTTTGAATAACCAAAGGTATATAAATCAAAATGAGATGGGACTAAAATGGTTGGAAACTAGATACATAGCCCTATAACATATTCAAAACTTAGATCCAACTAAATTGAATAGAAATTATGGTGAACTTTACAAAATCAGGCAGAATTGAGTAGAATGAGCAAAAAACCTAAGTTATATATTTAAGTTGACATGTTATATGATTGATATTATTGTTATAAAACTTGATGCTCTATGTTGGTTTTGTTGCTTGATTGATCCTTCTGGTAGTCTAGCACTATTCAGGGGGAAGTGGACTCGATCTATTATGCTGCCGTATTTTCGGCAGGAATTTATAAGAACTTATGCTATGGGTGATTATACTTTGGATAGATTTACATTTACATGTCATGTTCATGTATGCAAGTATAATTAGAATATGATATGAGAAGTAAGATGTGAGACATATCCATGAATGTGCAAAGCATCCATATCATGATAAGATATGGAAAGGAAAAGATAATAAGAACTTGCAAGAGGGACGTACTAAGCTACCATGTGAGGCATGGCACTGACCCAGCTAATGTGGGCCAGAATGGTACTGTCTAAGACTTGGGCCAGCCCTCGACCAGATTTAAGGGGAATAGACCGGTGTGAGGGTCAGGGAAAGTAAACCTGTCACTCATATATAGGTATGAGCTCGGACCTGAAAAGTGGCCTATTACCCAGGGGTGAGAGAGGCTTTTCACCTCTGGGGGACCAAGTATAGAAAAGAAAGATCAAGTTGCAAGTTAAAGAAAGAAATGAATTAAGTTAAGTGCACTTGCATTCAGTCATGTACAAGCATCTATATGTGCGCCTCTAACTATCTCATTATGTCATGATGTTATTATGATTCTTACTGAAGTATATTACACTATTCATGTTTCTATGTCTGTCATATAATATGCCAAGTGGCTATTAAAATATAACCTGCTTTGAGAAAGATGTTTTCAACTTAAAATTAAGCCACTACTTGCATTGTAACACCCTAATAAACCCATACTATGCTTAAGTCATTATTTACAGCATTTGTGCCAATTACTTATACTCGTGGAAAACTAAACTTCATTTGAAATTAAATTACGCGGAAAATACGGTAAAATTTTTCTTTTTCTTTTGAAATATGTCGTCACTTTTTGAAAGTAAAGCCTCGCGTGAGAAAGTAGCAACAAACGAACGTATCGAAAAGATTTTAGTATAAATTAAAGGAACAAGGATAAAATCAAAATACCATGCATTCAATTACTACAACAATCATAAATATAATTAATCTCATAATATCCATACATAAAAGGGAACTCATGGTCATGCCATGGCCCCGAAGTCAAAGATACATAAGTCTGATACAGAATGAAATACAACAGATAAGGAACACAAATAAAAATAGACCCATGTGGACGTCTGGCCTCTGCCCGTTCCATGCAGCCGATCAAGTGGGCTCAAGTCCTCAAATGCCTGGTTCCCCTCGCTCCTCGCCTCTCGGGAAGCGTGAGGAGTGCGATGATGCGCGTGCGGTCGTGATCACCTCAAGCGGCGCGCGACAACCGGGGTATGGTGGTCTGCGCATTTAACGCAGGCGTGCCTCGGAGGGGTCCTCTTCCGGACTCGGTGAGGGTGATACTCGGCGGTGGCGAGCGCTTCCTAGAGTGGCCGTCAAGCTCACCTCCATCACGAGGATCTCGGCGGTACAACTGTTGGGCAAACCCCGGCGACATCGGCTCCATTTGGTCGGGTAATGGCTCGGACGGAAAGTCCCAGGACCTAGAGTCCAAGAAGAGTCAAGAGACGTCTCACTGGCGGGTTTTCCTCCTCTTCAAAAAATTCGACCCAGGATAAAAATATGCATTACTCTTGTGGTGAGTCGTGGCCACAATGGCGTGTGTATCCGTCGTAAGCCCACTCATGGTGGGGAGGGTCCATGCTCCATTCCACTGGTGAGCCATGAGTGTCTGGTGATGAGGCGGAAAAACAGCTAGGGTAGAAATAAGATTTTCAAGAGACTCGACCACGACACGTGGTCATCGTCATCGTCCCAGCCACTTCCGGTTTTATTAATAAAAGCAAGGTGAGCATGCATCAAATTCAATTCTTAGATTTTCGAAAACATGAGTATCAAGTGGATTCACTTTTTAACATACAACTTCAATCATTTGTATCGTAGTAACTATAAGTACAAGTGTAATCGTATACAACATGCATGTCCAAGCTAGAAGATTTTCTTAACTACTTTCCTTTTAGGGTTTTGGACCAAGTCCTTTTCTTTTCTTAACTTGACTTTATCTTTTCACCCACTAAGCATAAGTGGTAATGAGCTCATCTAGTACGTCGTACCATAGAATTCGGTACTTACACTAGTAGGGTCATGCCATGCCTCATGTGAGTTGTGGGTGAGGAAACTTAAATTAGATTACCTTCCCTTTTGAAGGATCAACTTACTTGAATTAAAGCAACCTTTTATTTAAAAGCGTTATGATGCAAAAATATTTCTAAGTCCATAATTCTTACAAAATTTCGACATGTAGTGGCTAAGAGAAGCTTCCCAAAATTTTAAGCAAAGCAGAGAAACCAATATCATAGTATCATCAAGCATCATATCATATCATCATTATCATATCATCATCATAACATCATCATATCATCATGATCATCATCATCATCATCATAACATTATGCTTGCACATAAACATAGGCATATTCTCAAGCAACATTGTATGAGCTTAGCTTAATAAATTAGGTCTGCTTTTTAATTGAGGCTGTCTCTTGTGTAAACTTCTCTTCATTGAGCATAATGCCACTTTTTGTCTAAATGTCCTTTTTGACACTTTTTAAGTTGAATTATGAGGGTTCTCTAATGCTTAATATAAGGGTATTAATGTCTTAAAGCTTATTTCTCCTTATTCTTTAACTTTTACCATAACCAGTTTTACTTTTACAGTGGGGCAGTAACTTTGAAAATTCACCATAATTTCATCTTTTACTCTTTTATTTCGATTTTTGTGTGGATATACTTCTCTGAGTCTATTTTTAAACAAAAGAAACCCCACTTAAAAATTCATTTTGTAGCTTGAGTTATGCATATTTTATTCTGACTGTTCAGTTTCTAAGTTCACTCCCGGTACAGTGGATTGTTACTTCTCATTATAATTACTCAGAAGGAATCTGAGAAAACTGTTTTATGGGTTTGTTCCTCTATGTCTTAGCTTTCAATTAAACTTGGTCTCACTCAAAAATCATTTTTGTAGCTCGAGTCATACACATTTTAGTGTAGACTGCCCAGACAGAAACCAATCCGAGAACAGTCCACTTTGAAAAATCATATCTCACTCATTTTAACTCCGAATCTTATGTATTTTATATGTATGGAAAGCTCTCTGAGTCTATTTTCATATAAAATTGGTTCCACTAATTTCTGAGTTCTCTGGAAAAAGTTATACCGTTCGGTTTACAGACTGCCAGAAAATCCAGATTTCACGTTTTGATTTTCCTCATGTTTTCTCCAAAACACTCAACCTCACTTTCAAGAGAACATTCTCAAGTTATAAAACACTCATATGCCATGAAAGATTAGTGAAAAACTAACATGTTGGAGTTCAAAAATATTGAGTTCAACCATGCATCATGCCAAACCGAAAACATGTTTTCAACAAACCACCATACAAGCAACAACATCTCATTTTATGACAAGAATGGCTATGATGCCCATAATCAATCTTTAAAACCACCTAGCTACAGAGCATGAGTTCTAAAGCTTGAAAAACAAGAGAGAAAAAGAGTTTAGAGCCACTCACCAAAAGAGTTTTCTTGAAGGATTTTGAAGGTGGAGAAGGTTGGAGAGAGCCTTCCTCCTTGAGTGCTTGGAAATGGGGCTTGTGTATGAGTGATCTTGTTTCTCCAAAGACCAAAAATGGTGGTCCTTGAAGGGATGGTGATGGTGGTGATGGAAATGAGGTGAGGAGTAGTAGAGAGATTGGAAGAAGAACAAGGAAGAGTGAAAGAAGAAGAGAGTGGGTATGAGACTTGGAGAGAGGAGAGAGCTTTGTGTGTGAGTCTTGAGAGACGAGATGAAAAATGAAAATGAGGGAGAGAGAGAGGCTGAAGTTGGCGCAAATGAGGGGGGGAGGAATGAGGTGACTTTGCCTCTTCCAACAAGTAAGAGAGTGGGAAAAACCATAGGGCAAAAGAGTGTGTTGTGTTTCCTTTGAGTCTTGGCAATTAGGTAAAGACTATGTAGTGTTTTTGTCAAGTGGTTAAAAGCATGAGCTCTCTTAGGATTGGGCATTGGATGGCTAGGATCACACCAAGTGTCATGATCTTGGTGAAGAAAAGTACAACTCTTGTCATGACTTAAGAGATCTACTAATGTGGACTCTTGCTCTTGTGGTGTATGATGAGAAAGTAAATAGATGGTTGGATATGGCTCTTGCTTTGACCAAACTTTCAAACCATAATTAAAGGGAAGTTTCTACATCTTTCTAATTGTTGTAATTATCTAAATATTAATTAATTCACTTAGTTTAAATTACTCATTAGCACATTTTAATTAAGAAGGACTTTTACTCATTAATTTTGTAAGAAGATGTGAAGGTTAATGTGATTAAGTTTTGAAACTTATATGCTCTTAGTTAATTAGATTAAACCATCTTGAGTTTTATGTTCTAAATCATGGATTAATAAGGATTGGGCAATTAGGCTTTTAATTGTAACTTTTAATGCATTAAATCTCAATTGTTGACTTGCCTTTAATTTACTAAGCCTTTACTCTCGAGATTAATCGATTAATTCTCAATTAATCGTTAATCCCTCTAATTAGCCGGGAACACCAAGCTAATTAACTTAGGTGAAAATGGGGATGTTACATGCATAAATGTGCTCACATTTTTAAAAGACACTGAAGCAGCTGGAATGTTTATGAGGGCACTGTATGAATAATAGTTCGAGTTTACCTATTGAGAACCTTAGGTTCTCACTGCCTACATATATGTTTTTCTTTTCCGTAAACATTCCAGCACCTAAGTTGGAAATCAAGTGCGAGGCAGAGTACTGGGACATTTTTTGAGCAAGACTCGGGTGCAAACTAGACCAAGAAACTATTGAAGCTAGCTAGTGACTAGTCGAAAGCAAGTTCTGTGTATTATGTTAGTCACAATTTCTTTTAAATTGTAATTATTTTATCCTCTATGTATCAGAGACGATGAAATTCATGAACTATTAGTCAGTAATAAATTGTGCAGTTAAAGGGCCATGTATTATATTTTCCACATTTTAAAGATTTCTTAGTACAGTAACAACCTTTTAATATAACTCCATGACTCGAGCATGGCTTATATGATAGAGGTTGTTACATTTATTGGTATCAGAGTAGTTCGTCTTGTATAGGCCCGTGGATGGACTGATTATGCTTCTGATGCATACTCTGAGAATCTAGATAAACCATGCTTTAGGTCCTCGCGTGAAGAGGACATAGAAATATTATGCATGGTAGCCTTGTTATGAGTGTTGTGGACTACCTGTTGCACTTGACTGAATGTTGAACCTGATCATATTAACCTACGGTTTTGTGTAAATAGAAGCCTATGACACCCTGCAGGCTTGTTAGGAACCTTCTAGACATAATTATGAAGGACGAAACTCTAAGAAAGTAGTGATCGCATAAACGGGTAGACAATTGAGCAAGTTAAGGAGTGCAGAGAATTGGGTATTCAATCAAAGGAATTATGTCAAACGGTTTGCTATTGACATAGTAAACCTAGTTATATCGAAAAAGGCTGTTTGCAAAGTGTTGCCGGCTAGCCGAGGATTTCCCATCATCAAGGACAGGATCTTAGTTAGAGACGAGCTGAGTAAGAATCTTCTTCACCCTGATAGGGCTTGTCTTAAACTTCATTGCGATTACCTAATCTGGACTATCTTCTGTAGCTTGAATCTAGGGGATTCCTCTACCTAGTTTTGTAACTTTAATACTTAACAAGAGTAAGGTGATTGCCTGCTGATGAGGTTATCTTATGTGGCATGGATAGTGCCCTTATTTTCTTCATAGATGAGATTACCCTAAACGTACCTCGCCAGCAAATTCAGTCAATCATTTTTATTTTGGATTATGGTAATATCACATTATAAAGACATGATCCTTCATTAAGAAATTTGTAGAGTGGACGAATGAAGCAAAGAATCAGTGAAAGAAGCTAAGGGCAGAAGCTTCGGTTAGGTACACGGGAGACCTTTTTAAGTCCCCGTCCAGTGGATGGAGTGGTTTCTTCCTCAAGGGAACTGGGAACTAACCTTGTAGCGATTGCAAATTGGAAGAGTACTAAGTGGAATCTTGGCTTCAAAAGAGAAACAGTTGAGCAAACTGTAAAGAGACCCATCTAACTATACATTGAATCAAGATAGAGATACGGTTATACACGGTATGGAAAGCAGATAAAGTTATAAGTGTAACAAGAAAGAGAGGCAATATATCTCCTACTAACCTGAAGTAGGAACACTTTCAGACTAGAGGTGGTATACGAACCAAGTGTAATTTTTCCTACCTTTTAGGGATAAAGGAAGTGCTAGAAAATCTAGTCATGTTCAAATTCTATCAACCTCAGCCACCACAAGAACTAGATGATAGAATCATCTTCAACATGTTATTAGTAGAGGAATGAGGCTATTCAGAGAAGAAAAGCAAAGTCTAACAATTTCCTTTAGGTACCATTATACATGCTATAGGTGGAGTAACTCGATAAGAAATGTATTCAGATTCAGGCGAGAATAATGAAGACTTAAAGTATGCAACTGATCCCGATAGACCAAGGGAGCAACAGCAAGGTAGGAACAATAGAACATAATAGGAACGAGGTAGGAAACAAGGAAGTTTGGATTTCTGACTGGCCCATTAAAAAGAGAAAAGCTACCTAGTATGAGATTACGATGCAAATAAGATTGTGTATGAAATACCAAGCAGGGTTGCCTTGGCACCGGTCATAAGTGCAGCAGACCCAATGTACCCTAAGCAGGACTAGATAATGCACCAATATAAGATCAAAAAGGATTTGGGAGTGTGCCCCATGAGGGGCAAGGTTACGATGTCGGAATTAGAGGCAGTCAGAAGAGTCTCCATACCTTGAGCCAGATTAAATGCGATCATCACTAACGCACTAGGTTCTATCAGAGTTCCGTAGTTAAGCGTGCTTGGATGAGAGTAATATTAAGATCGATGACGTTCTGGGAAGTCTTCCTATTGTAACTTCAACAGGGTAGCAAGACCATCATTTCTATCTCTCATAGCAAATGGATTACATCCTAGGGGCAAGATGTTACAAGGGATAATCAGAAGGCTCAGTAGTGAGAGTAATGTAAAGTTTAACCATAAACTTGATATATATTACTAGGATTGACCATCAATGAAAAATGCAGTGCTGGTAACCACGAGATTCCTTAAGTTGGTATTTAAAGTTTAGAAGAAGGTGGATGTCAATATAATAAACGAGGAATCTCCTCACTATCAAATTGAAGAAGATAGGAGAGTGATGGAATCTTTTCAGCTCAATAATCCTTTTTCTCAGATTGAATTGAACATATTCTGGGGAAAAAGATATTGCAATAGTCATTAAGAAGCTCAACAGGGACGACACAAAATCCGACTGGCAGATAATGAGAAAAATGGAATAGAGCCCATAAGAAGAGGAGAGATTTCAAAGGAAGGCCTATAGTTACAGTTTATGAAAATGTTCTAGTCCTACACTCTAGACTCAACATAAGGGAACTCATCACTGATCAAAGGTGGTCAAGTGGACCAAAACTTTGGAAATTGCTAAATCGATTTCCCAAAAAAAAGAAAACAACTTTGATAGGGCCCCATGACCGCTACCTGTCAAAATTAATTGTTGCTATAGACAATAGCCCTGGTAATGATAGAACTTCTCGAGTTGGTGTCAAAGACTTAAGGCACAATGTATGAAGAGTTTACCAGAAATCACAATGCAATAGTAGTCAGACACATGGCAAGAAAGATAAGTAACTTTCTCGGCGAGCTCGCTAACGGATCAGGCCATCGTCAAGATAAAGTGCACTTTGGCGGTCATACAACCTAGGGGGACTCTTGACGTGTTAGGAAGGTATCTCATAGAAAAAATAAATGGGATAAGGAAGAGTCTGTAGCTTCGCTAAGGAAATATAGCTATTAACCCCCATTTCTACGCCAAATCACATATACCTTGATAGCTAAAAATCAAGGAGAACAAGAGGATGGTAATAAGAAGAGCTATGAATTCTTATAAACTATAACCATACAGTAGAAGTGACTTGAGATCTTCCCACAAGTAATGGAGCACGAGGTGAAGTTTATAGGGAAAAGGAGTTTTAAGACAAAGCTTCTGGCTATAATTCTGAGTAGAGACCTAAGGCCATATTTCTGAAGGACTTTAATGGAGAAAATTTATTTTTGGACTAAGGGTATTCACGTGAGTAAGAATCTTGGAAAAAGTTGTATGGGCCTCCTAAAATTTCGATGCAACCATTTTCATTATCATACATTAACATTAGTCATGGCAACCGCTAGTAATCCTTATAATCGCAAATATTCAAGGATTTATATCTAAGGTCTCAAGTGTAAGGAACAAAAGATTTAGTAGTTACTACTAAGTAAAAGTAATTAAGTTCAAAGCAAAGGAGATGAGGAAAGTCTCCAATGAACCTAATGAAGGCTCAAGGCTTCATTGATATGAGATAAACTCGGGCACCCACACAATTTTTAAGGTTTCTTTGCATGTACTAAAACAATACCCTGTAATTACCGACAGTCAATTTTAGGACGATGCACGAACCCGAAGAAGAGATTACCCTAATAAGCTAAGAGAATACTCCTAAATATTCTTAGCCCTGGAATTTTGAGGACAAAATTCTTTTTAAGGTAGGTAGAATGTAACATCCCCACTTTCGTAAACAAAACATAATAGAAACTTTGAATTATTTCCTTTAGGCAATGTGAGAATTTCTAAGGCAGCGTTATGCCATAATGATCTTCACACTCAAAATTTTAAGGTGGTGTAGCACTGCCGTTGAAAATATGGCACTGCCATATGTTAAAAATTAGGAAATGATAAAAGTGCCCCTGTAAACTTTTATTAATTGCAGTGATGCCCAGAATTTTTAGAAATTATATTTTGACCCCAAAGACTTATTCTCACAATAACCTTAGAACTTTTCATGAAATGACCTTTATGTCCCTATATCTGTAGAATTAGCATAATAGGATTTTAAACAGAGCAAAATTATGTGGTGAAACCATAGAACTTTAAATCTCTGCCAATTGGGCCATGGAGGCAGTTAGGTGTGAAATGATGTGGGGTGTCCCTGGACTTGCTCAAAATTACAAAAATGCCATTAGTTATAGAAAACAAAAAGGCTCTGAATTTGTAAAATTGTCTAATTTACGCCGTTAATCTATTTATTCGGTTTCGATAGTTATGTAACGGTAATTAGAAGTTAATTAAATATTAATAGGAGTTAATTAGATCTTAATTAGAGGGATGAGGCTTAGGAACAATTAGACTAGAGATATAGAAATTTCTCAGAGTCATTTAGTAAAGTTTTGCCAATTTGAAGAAAATCAGCGAAGATTCGGTATTTTAAACTGCCAGAACCGAATCAGTAGAATTTCACACTAACACCACTAGTTTGAGTGGCTGAAAATTAAGCCACTTCTACCCCTATGGATGGCGCCAATTGGCTGCCAAGTGAGTGGAGAGTGTAACGTCTGAAAAATTTTATCGTTATTAACCGAGTTGTTCGGTTTTCATCGAATAATTGGGATTAATTAAATTAGGATTCAATTAAGCATTCACTTAAAGCCAATTAATGTGATTTAGAAAGATTAGACTTGATGGAATTAGATTAGAACCATAGGAAACCTCATAGGATTTTTCTAAAACCGGCTTATCGATTTAAAAGAAATTGATAAGATTTCGGTATTTTAAACTGTCGAAACCGGACCAATAGAAATTATACTGTGAAAATCCTAGGATAGAGGGCCAAGATTCAGCCACCACACCCTCACAAGTGGTGCCACCAACAGCCATGAAGAGAGAAGCCAAGTCAAGTTTGAATGAGGATTGAAGTCCACCAATCAAAAGCTAGCTTCCTTCATAAGTTTTCATTTTCTTTTTCTTCTTTCTTCCCTTAAATTTTCGGCCTCCCCACAATAGAGGCAGACCAGCCTTATTTTTCCACTTTCCTTCATCTTCTTCCACTTACTCTCATCCCCAAGCTCAAGCTCCCACCATCAACTTCACTCCAAGATCAAGTTCCACCAAGATTTCACACCACCAAGGTAGGAATCTCAACTTTCTCCTTCTTTTCTTTGAATTAGGGTTGCCTAGGGTCCCTTGTTCACCCATGATTCTGATGTTGTGATGGGTGGGGATGATGAATTAAGGTTGGTTTAAGGTGTATATGTGAGTTTGAATTGAAGATCGGATGGATTGATTTAAGCAAAACATGAATCCAAGAAGAATTCAAGAAGCTATTAGGGTTTTCCCTGCGATGGTCCATACGGTGGAGTGTACAGCTCCATCGACAGCCATTTAAATTTGATGAATCAATTTTTATATGAAACTAGACATTTAGGGCTTTCCATACATATAAAATATAAGGCCATTAGATTAGTATTGAATTAGTTATGAATTTTTGAAGTTTGACCTAGAATCCTAGATTCCCATCTAGGCAGTGTGAGTTGAGAGGGGTGTAACTCACTCTACACAACTCTAAATTGAGTGAAACTAGGCTATTTGAAAGCTAACATACAAGGTAGTATCCCATAAAAATTTCAGAGCCAGATTCATTGCCAATTATTCCCAGAACATCAATGAATTTACCTTAAGTTCAAGCCCGGCTAGAATAAGGTAGTCTAGTAGGGACAATTTACGGGGCTTATAATTCAAGATATACTTATGTAAATGAGATGCAATTTTAAATAAAAGCTTGTCCTATTAGCTTTAATTTCGCATAAGTTTCATATGATTTCACCTAGTTTCCTATTTTTAGTGAATTTTTACTTCTAAGAGTGCAATTCTGGCTAGTTATAGGGTAGACAGAAGTAAACTTTGAATAACTAGAGCTACATAAATCAAAATGAGATGGGACTAAAAGGGTTGGAAACTAGATACATAGCATTATAACATATTCAAAATTTAGATCCAACTGAATTGAATAGAAATTATGGTGAATTTTACAAAATCGGACAGAATTGAGTAAAATGAGCAGAAAACCTAAGTTATGTATTTATGTTGACATGTTATATGATTGATATTATTGTTATGAAACTTGATACTCTATGTTGGTTTTATTGCTTGATTGATCCTTCTGGTAGTTTGGCACTGTTCATGGGGAAGTGAACTCAATCTGTTATGTTGCTGAATTTTTGACAGGAATTTATGAGAACTTATGCTATGGGTGAGTATACTTTGGATATATTTACATTTACATGTCATGTTCATGCATGTCATGCATTCAAGTATAATTAGAATATGATATGAGAAGTAAGGTGTGAGACATATCCATGGATGCGTAAAGCATCCGCATGCATGACAAGATATGGAAAGGAAAAGATAATAAGAACTTGCAAGAGGGACGTACTAAGCTACCACATGAGGCACAACATGGACCTAGCTAATGTGGGCCAGAGCAGTACTGTCTATGACTTGGGCCAGCCCTCGACCAGATTTAAGGGGAATAGACCAGTGTGAGGGTTGGGGAAAGTAAACCCGTCACTCATGTATAGGTACGAGCTCGGACTTGAAAAGCAAACAATTACCCACGAGTGAGAGAAGCCATTCACCTCCGGGGGATCAAGTACAGAAAAGCAAGATCAAGTTGCGAGTTAAAGAAAGAAATGAATTAAGTCACACTTGTATTCAATCAAGTACAAGCATCTATATGTGCATCTCTATCTATCTCATTATGTCATGATGTTATTATGATTCTTACTGAAGTATATTACACTATTCATGTTTCTGTGTCTGTCATATATTATGCCAAGTGGTTATTAAAATATAACCCGCTTCAAGAAAGATGTTTTCAACTTAAAATTAAACCACTGCTTGCGTATATGTGCTCACATTTTTAAAAGAAACTGAATCGACTGGAATATTTATGATGGCATTATATGAATAATAGTTTGAGCTTACCTACTAAGAACATTAGGTTTTCACTGCCTAAGTGTATGTTTTTCTTTTCTATAAACATTCCAGCATCTAGGTTGGAAATCAAGTGTGAGGCAGAGTACGGGGACATTTTCTGAGCAAGACTCGAGACCAAACCAGACTAAGAAACTATTGAAGCTAGCTAGCGACTAGTCGAAAGTAAGTTCTGTGTATTATGTTAGTCACAATTTCTTTTAAATTGTAATTATTTTATCCTCTATGTATCAGAGGCAACGAAGTTTATGAACTATTAATCAGTAATAAAGTGTGCAGTTAAAGGGCCATATATTATATTTTCCACATTTTAAAGATTTCTTAGCATAGTGACAACCTTTTAATATAACTCCATGACTCGAGCATGACTTATATGATAGAGGTTGTTACAGTTGCCTTTACTGAACTTCAACCGGCCTCTATAGTCTTTCGGGCTAACTTAAGCCTGAGTCTTGAATGATAAACATCCCAGGTTTCTGCCTTGTTCTTAAGTTTTAGCCTAGGATCTGGAACGTTTATGGAAAAAAAATATATACAAGCAAGTAGCGAGAACCTAAGGTCCTCAATAGGTAAACTCGAACCATCACGCATATAGTGTCATCATAAACATTCCAGCCACTTCGGTTTCTTATGAAAATGTAAGCACAATACACAAGCAGTGGTTCGATTTTAAGTTGAAAACAGCTTTCTCAAAGCGGGTTATTTTAACAATCACTTGGCATATTATATGATAGACATAGAAACACGAATAGTGTAATATACTTCAGTAAGAATCATAATAACATCATGACATAATGAGATAGTTAGAGATGCACATATAGATGCTTGTACTTGACTGAATGCAAGTGCACTTGACTTAATTCATTTCTTTCTTTAACTTGCAACTTGATCTTGCTTTTCTGTACTTGGTCCCCCGAGGTGAATGGCTTCTCTCAGCCCTCGGTATTAGCCTGCTTTTCAGGTTTGAGCTCATACCTATACATGAGTGACGGGTTGACTTTCCTTGATTCTCACACCAGTCTATTCCCCTTAAATCTAGTCGAGGGCTGGCCCAAGTCTTAGACTGTACTACTTTGGCCCACACTAGTTAGGTCTATGCCATGCCTCATATGGTAGCTTGGTACGTCCCTCTTGCAAGTCCTTATAATCTTTTACTACCTCTTGGATATAATTATGCATGTGAATGCTCTATGCATTCATACATATATCTCATATCATTCCTCAATCCTATTTGCATGCATGATTTTCATAGGCATGGCATTTATATGAACACATGTATCCTTATAATCTTAGTGTAACACCCTAATAAACCCATACTACGCTTAAGTCGTATTACGGCGTTTTATTAGTTGTTACTTATGCTCGTGGAAAACTAATCTTTGCTTGAAATTAAGTTACGCGGAAAATACGATAAGATTTTTCTTTGAAATACGTCGTCGCTTTGCAGCGTTTTGAAAAGTAAAGCCTTGAACGAGAAGCTAGATAGAGAAAGAGCGTGTCGCATAAAATACGTACTCCAATATCACAAAATAAGAGAAAGGTAAATGAATAGTAATTCACAAATACATTCCATTATGTAGTAAAATCATTACATCGATATGGGTTCATAATATATAGACATACATATATATCAGCATTACATCAAAGGAGGCTCATGGTCGGGCCATGGTCCAAATACTAGATACAAACTAAAATCGACATCATTCGTCACAAAAGAGATGAATGAAGATGCAGAGCTACGGCGACGACAAGTCCACATCAGCAATCGTCTGACATCCTACGTCATATGCCCGCTCACAGTGTCGGGGATCCATGCTCTGCTCCACCGGATGCGCCATCGAGATCTGGTGACGACACGGGAGAATAACTAGGGTGAGAAATGGAATTTCTCAGTAGGACTCGAACCCGACATGAAAGTGTCATCCTCATCGTCCCAGCCACTTCGGTTTTATTAATGAAAATAGTGAGCATGCATAAGGTTCAATTCTTGGATTTTCGAAATCATGAATATCCGAAGCGGGTTCAATTTTAACATAATCTCTAATCACTTACATCATATCATACATGGGCATAAGTATAATCATATAAAAATGCATGATTGTGCTATAAGTCTTTTTTTTTTTTTTTAACTTCCCTTTTCTAGGGTTTGGACCGAAGTTCCTTTTCTTTTCTTAACTTGACTTTATCTTTTCACCCACTAAACATAAGTGGTAATGAGCTCATACCATGGCCGTCGCCATCATAGAATATCGATACTTACACTAGCTGGGTCATGCCATGCCTCATGTAAGACCTATCCCCTATACTCACACTAGCTGGGTCATGCCATGCCTCATGTGAGTCGTGGGTGAGGGGAGCTTAAATTAGGTTACCTTTCCTTTTGAAGCATCACTTACTTGAATTAAATTTCTTCTTATTAAAGCTTATGATGCAAAATATTTCTATTTCTTTTCCACATTTAGGCGTTATGTATAGCCGTCCCCAAATGTGGTTCCTTTATCAATCACCTCTAGGCGTTACGTATCGCCGTCCCCAGGGTGTTCATATTTATTAATTCTTTCATGTATATCATTAAGCATCTTATCATCAACATATCATATTCATATCATCATGATTCATTATAATATCGTCATCATATCATTATCATCCTCATCATCATCATAACACTATCATAATCATCATATCATATCATCATTACCATTATCGTACCATCATCATCATGATCATCATCATATCATATCATCATCACCATGGTCATCATCATATCATATCATCATCAACATGTCATTGTCATCATATTGACAAATAGAGGCATACATATCACACAAAGTCTTATGAGCTTAGCTTAGTAAACTTGGGTACAAGCTTTTAATTGATTTGCTTCTTGCATAAATTCTTTTATTAGGCATAGGGCCAATTTCATCCATTATCCTTTTTGAAACTTTTAAGTTGAATTATGAAGGTTTTCCAATACTTAATGTAAGGGTCTTAATGTCTTAAAGTTTATTTCTCATTAACCTTTAAAACTTACCATAACCAGTTTTACTTTTACAGTGGGGCAGTAACTTTAAAAATTCACCATAATTTTATCTTTTAATCTTTTGTTTCGAATTTTGGTATACTCTGAGTCTATTTTTAAACAAAAAAACCCCATTCAAAAATTCATTTTGTAGCTTGAGTTATGCACACTTTAATCTGACTGTCCAGACTTGAAAGTTCAACTCGGGTCAGTGGCTTGTCCACTTCACTGGGAGTTCCTCACATGGAATCTGACAAAACTGTTTTATGGGGGTGTTCCTCTATGACTTAGCTTTCTAAAAAACTTGGTCCCACTCAAAAATGTTATGTATAACTTGAGTTATGCACATTTTATTACATACTGCCCGAACAGAAACTCATCTGGGGACAGTAGACTTTGAAAATTCATATCTCCCTCATTTTAACTCCAAATCTCACATATTTTATATGTATGAAAAGCTCTTTGAGTCTATTTTCACAGAAAATTAGTTTCATTCCATTTGGAGTTATATTGAAAGAGTTATTAATCACGCCATACAGACTGCTAGAAGTTTCCAATTTTCACGGTTTTGGTTTTAAGGAGTTTTCTTGTAAGAACATTAAGTCTTTTCTTCAAGTGACCATTTTACATTTCCAAACCACTTCTATACTTTGAGATCTTGGTAAAAATCAATACTTTGAGTTCTAAAAAGTTGGGTTCACATAAAACAAAATGCACATCCAAGGTCATTTTCCAAGAGAAGAGCAACAATCACAAACAACTTATAACAAGGGCATAGCCATGAGGCCTTTAAAGCAAGTCCTAAAACCACCTAGCTATGGAGAGCTTAGGAGTTCTAAAACTTGAAAAACATGGAAGAGAAAGGGGTTAGAGTCACTACCACAAGGATTCTCTTGAAAGCTTGAAGAATGAAAATGGTTGGAGATGGCCTCCTCCTCCTTGAGCTTGATAATGGGGCTAAGTAAGTGTTTGTTTTGCTTCCTCAAGAACCAAAGAGGGTGGTCCTTGAAGGGCTTGTGATGGTGATGAAAGGAAAGAGAGTTGGATGAGGTGAGAAAGAAAGAAGAGGAACAAGAAAGGTTGGAAGAACAAAAGAGCTAGAATGAAGTTTAGAGAGAGGTGGGAGCTTGGGCTTGTAGTGAGAGGATGAAAATCACAAATGAGAGAGTGGGGGAGGCTATTTGGGGCGTAAAAATGGGGAGAAGTGGGCTGATTGCTTTGCTTCTCCAACAAGCAAGAGAGAGTAGGTAAGTCTTACTTCTTTTTCAAGCAAAAAGGCTAGGAACCTTAGGGTAAAAAGGTGAGTTGTGTTTCCTTTGAGTCTTGGCATTTGAGTAAAGGCTTGTAGAGTTTCTTTTCAAGTGGTTAAAAGCATGACTACTCTTGGGATTGGCTTGGGTGGATATGATCACTCCAAGTGGCATAATCCTAAGGGAGGAAGGTACTTCTCTTATCTTGACTAAAGAGATACTACTAACCTAGACTCTTGATTTAATGGTGCATGATGAGAAGACAAATGGATGGTTGGATTTTGCTCTTGCCCTTGGCCAAGATTTGGTGTATCAATTAAGAGAAATTTGTAAATCTTTAAAGCTATTAGAATTACTTACGTTGTTAATTAAATTTGATTAGTTAAATTGCTCTTTAACCAATTTCAGTTAATTACATCTTTAAGATATTTTTCCTCTTAAAAGAATTGATCTTATGAATTATGTAATTAGGGTTTAGAATTAATCTATCTCAGTTGGTAAAGTAAAACAATTGTCTTATACTTAATTAATAAGATTGGATTAGCTTAATTATATTTCTAAGTTACGAATTAATGAGGTTCGAATAATTAGGTTTTAATTAAACCATTTAGTGCATTATGATTTAATTATTGACTTGACTCAATTCACTAAGCTATTGCTCATCGAGATTAGCCGATTAATTCTCAGTTAATCGTTAACTTCTCTAATTAGCCAGGATCACTGAACTAATTAGCTTAGACAAAAAGTGGGGATGTTACACTTAGCACAATTATTCATAATATAAGTCCTCAAAAACTCCTACCGAAAATTTGGCAGCATAACGGATCGAGTCCGCTTCTCCATGAATAGTGCCAGGCTACCAGAAGGATCAACCAAGTAACAAAACCAACGTAGAGTATCAAGTTTTATAATAATAATATCAATCAAATAACATCTCAACATAAATACATAACTTAGGTTTTCTTCTCATTCTACTCAATTCTGCCCGATTTTGTAATATTCACCATAATTTCTATTCAATTCAGTTGGAGCTAAATTTTGAATATTTTATATTACTATGTGTCTAATTCCAATGCTTTTAGTCCCATCTCATTTTGATTTGTATAACTCAAGTTATTCAAAGTTTACTTCTGTCTACCCTACAACTAGCTAGAATTGTACTCTTAGAAGTAAAAATTCACTAAAAGTAGGAAACTAGGTGAAATCATATGAAATTCATATCAAATTAAAGATAACAGAACAAGCTTTCAAATGAAATAAGCTTCATATCATTTTCATGAGTATATTTTGAGATATAAGTCCCGTAACTTGACCTTATTAGACTACCCTGTTTCAGCCTGGTTTGAACCTAAGGTAACTTCATTGATGTGCTGGGAATAATTGATAATGAATCTGACTCTAAAATTTTTATGGAATGTTTCCTATATGTTAGCTTGCAAAAAATGTTCGTTTCACTCAATTTAGAATTGTGTAGGGTGAGTTACACCCTTCTCAACTCATACTACCTAGATGAGAATCTAGATTTCTAGGTCAAACTTCAAAAATTCATAACTAACTCTATACTAATCCAATGGCCTTATATTTTGTATGTATGGAAAGCCCTAAATGTATAGTTTCATATCAAAATAGATTCATCAAATTTAAGCAACTGTAGGCAGAGCTGTACACTCTGCCGTATGGACCGTCGAGAGACAAACCTTAACAGCTTCTTGAATTCTTCTTGGATTCATGTTTTCCTTAAATCAATCCATCCAATCTTCAATTCAAACTCACATATACACCTTAAACTAGCCTTAATTCATCATCGTCACCCATCACAACATCAGAATCATGGATGAACAAGGGACCCTAGGCAGCCCCAATTTAAAGAAAAGAAGGAGAAAGTTGAGATTCCTACCTTGGTGGTGTGAAATCTTAGTGGAACTTGATCTTGGAGTGAAGTTGATGGTTGGAGCTTGAGCTTGGGGATGAGAGGAAGTGGAAGAAGATGAAGGAAAGTAGGAAAATGTGGCTGGTCTGCATCTATTGTGGGGAGGCCAAAAATTTAATAGGAGAAGGAAGAAAAAAAATGAAAACTTATGAAAGAAGTTAGCTTTTGATTGGTGGACTTTGTAACATCCTCAATTTCATATCGTGCTAAATTACCTCAATAATCCTGAGTAATTAGGCACCTAATGAGAAATTATGAGATTAAGGCTTAATTAAGGGGTTAACTCGGATGAGAAGAGTCAAGAGAATGCTTAATCGAGGTTAGATAATCTCTAATTAAGCGAGTTAAAGCCCTTATAGCTTAATTAAGCACTAATCATCCTTAATTAGCTTAATTGAGTTTAATTAAAGTTAATTAAGCTTAATCATAAAATTAATTTTTGTTAATTGTGTTCTTGTGTGTTAATCACTAATCCTTACTTAATCAGCTTAATTAAGTTGTATGAGCACTTAATCACATGATTAAATTCAAATTTAGTCAACTAGACAATAAAGTAGAGAGTGATGTCACCTAAGCAAAAAGCATTAGACAAAACTACTTTATGTAAGAGTTTGACCATGTTTTGTTTTCCGATCATCCCATTTGTCCCCTTAATCACTAATAACACAAGATGATACAAAATTAAGCAAAATATCTCACTCTCCTCCCTTAATGTTGGACGCCACTTTCAAGCACACACACATACTCACATTTTCATTTTCACTCATCCTATTCTCTCTCTTCAAAGCCAAATCCTCCAACTTCTCTCTAAAACTCTCTTCATCTTCTTCTTCCTTTCACCACCACCACCACCCAAAAACCACTCACTTAGCCCTTCAAAGACCTCATCTTTGGGTCTTTGGAGACAAGATCTAAACACTACAACCTCCATTTTCACAAGATCTCAAGAGCTTCTCCTTCCACCAAGCCAAACCGCCACCATCTACAAGGAAAGGAACCACCATCATCTTCTTCTTCTTCTCTTATTTTTGTGCCATTTCTAAGAAAGTAGTGATCTTCATCTTTTTCATTTTGTTTGCTCAAGAAAGCTTGGAGCTTGGTTCTTTCATGACCAAGATCTCTAAGTGAAAACTTGAGAAGATCCTTCATGCTCTTCAAGAGCAAAAGTTTCCATTTTTGGAAAAATATGTTCTTGTTTTTTTTCAAGTGATCTTAAGTTTCTTCTTTTAGTAAAATATGTTCTTGCTGTTCTTCAAGTGTTCTTAAGTTTCTACTTAAGTTTCTCCTTTTAGTAAAATATGTTCTTGTTGTCCTTCAAGTGTTCTTAAGTTTCTACTTTTGGCAAAATAGGTTCTTTAATGTTCTTGATGGTATCTTGCTTAAAGTTGTTCCTTTTTATGATGAGTTGATGATTAGAAAAGCTTCATCTTATTATATTTTCATGATTTGATAAGACTATGAACATTCTAAAAGCTTTAAACTTTAAAAAGTTTGCTTCTTGATACACAAAAACTGGTGCAAGTTTTAGTGCCATCATAAAGTCTTATTTTGTTTTATTTTGAAGACAAAGATACATGTAAAAGTCTAAGCTTTTTAGAATGACAAGCCTTTTTGAGTTATAAAATGATATCTTGTTACTTTATGTCTTAGAAATCAAACTTTAAAGAAAAGACCTTTCATAAAGTTTCAAACTTTAATCAAGAATGAAACCTTTAAGTCATAGAAGTGTTGTTTTGCAACATTTAATTCGTAAAGTTTAGATCTTGAACCAAAACAATGCAAAAAGGTGTTAACTTTTATGAAGATCAACACTTTTTAACCTTGAAGTCAATGTTTCATTTCACTAGTTGATAAAGTAGGAACCTTTTTAATGTAGAGACAACTTTAAGTCATAAAGTTGAGACCTTGATGGTCCTAGAATAATTAAATGAGTCAACTTTCATAAAGAACAAGACTTTTTATTTAAAAAGCTAGTAACTTATATCATTATTTCATAAAGATCCAATCTTCAGATAAGAACTTAATATCAAAGGCACTTACTTTCATAAAGAATAAAACTTTATGACTACTTTATAAAGAATGATAACTTTAATGAAGTTTAAGGTAAAACCTTGATGTGTTATTAATGAAAGCTTAAAACTTCGTAAGTTGAATAAGTTAAAAATCACCCTTGGTGATTAGTGAACATTGGTGTTGTTGGGTTCATGATGTGGTTATGCGTTGTCATGACCTAAGGATTAGAGAGATCTCGAACTCCTTGGGAACAGAAGTATGATTAGGGCCTCTGAGCATACCATAAACCTAGGAATCACTAAGTGCACTATCTCAAGGAAAGTAAACAATCACTTAATTTAATTAATTTGAACAAGTGTTCCATAAGACATGTACTTAAGTAAAGAATATTTTCATATGAGAACTAAGTGACTAAAAGACCACAAACACATATCCTAACTATGTGATTCTCTCACGGGTAATCACAAGAAATCATATAATGATTCATAATATGCTTCGCAAAGAAAAACACAACTATAAACCCCTTTAGGGTATGAATGTGTGATGCCATTCGGCATGATGAATGATGAGTTTGATTGAGCTTTGTTTCATGATTGAATGATGAATGTGATGATATGATATAGATATGATGAACTATTGGTTGAAAGTTTATGATTGGCATTTTGGGGAAGCTCCGGTCTAGCCGTTATGTTGCCGAATTTTTGTCAAAATTATGGACTTAGTCATATCATTGTATGTGTCTAGTCAAAAAAGTATTATGCATGTAAAGTATAGTAATAAGAAACAAAAGAATAGGACATGAGCCCTCGATCACTTCTGGGAAGTGGGAGTCGGCGATCCACAAGGAACCTCTATGAAGGAGGCAAGGGTGACATGGAGGACCCTCCAACTTAGAGGTAACCAATATCAACTTTGTCTGATTTGGTTAGTACTGCGTGACAACAGTCACAGAATGAGCTCATGTCCAAAAGTAGCCCATTTCAAAGGAAAGTAAAGAATGTTAAGCATGTGCTGAAAATGAAAGTTAAAGTAGGACCATGGTCAAGTTGATGAGTTGCATAGTCATGCATGCTATTATATTCCTTATGTGCACTATGAATATTTATTATGTATATTAGCCTGTATGTTTATGTATGACACTATGGATACGATGATAAAGTTAAAGGTAACCCGCTTTGGGATTCATGTTTTCTAAAAACTATTAAAATTGAACCGATATCTGTCCACTGTTTTTATATTAAACCCGAAGTGGCTAGGATGATGACAATGACACTGTGTTTGTCTAATCACGATCCTACTGAGAAATTTAGTATTTCTCACTCCTACATTTCCGTGTCATCTTCAGAGGATGCCGGTGTCGGGCACGGCGGTGATCTTCATTGAGTTTCCGGTGATGCATTGGCACTTCGACCGGTCTTTGAATGCATCTGGCTTGATCGCTTAGGCAAAGAATGCAGGTCTACATGTTCCATAGCCACCAATTCCATGCGCCCATGATGAGTCCATTTTTCCGCCCTCATGAGCCGTTCGAGGAAATCACTATGGATGACGTTCGCTCGCCTTTCCATCCTCTGAGGTACCCCACTGACAGAGATTCTGACTCAGACACCTGCCTGACACCAATAGTTTCGTTGGATTTCGATCCTTTGGACCATCTTATCCAAGCTACCGTGTGGAGACGGACCCATCCGATCCTTCCTTCCCATCCGTGATTCGCCTATCATTCGATTCATCTTCTTCTTCAGCAGCCCCTCGTCATACTCCACCCCCGGTTCACGGTCGCAAGTTCATTCATACTTGTTCCGTGCCTCATGGGCGTGGCCGTGCTCGAGGAGGAGGACGTGGTGATATTCCTCCCAGTGGATTCGAGAACGGCTACCTCCCGCCAGATGGTGAGGTGTTGATTTGCATGCAGAGCTGAGCATGAGGATAACCCCCTTTTTGGTTGTAGCAAGGGTTATTATTTTCATTCGGCATGTATGGACAGATTGGGATTTCTTATGTATTTCCTTTTATCATGTATTTCGTTAGGTTATTTTGTAGGACGGACAGTAGGTATTGGACCCATTGTTATCATTGTGTATGACTGCTGTTATTACTACTACTATATTAACTATGGGATGGCTATGAAATGAATGTTATCTTTATCTAAGATTGTGGTTATTCTCAATGCTTCTACTCATGTTAAATGCGATGTATAAATGAGATAGCAACGTTTGTATTATATGTTCACGATACGCTTATGGCTCTCGAATTTCAAAAATGGTTTACTTGTTTTATTCAAAAAAAAAAAAAAATCTACCCCTATTTTCGTTTAAAAAGTAATTTTTGAAAGGTAATATTAGTTCCGCGAGCAAAAGTAACAACTAATAATTCCACAATATGACTTAAGCATAGAATGGAAGTATTAGGGTGTTACATTTTGGTATCAGAGCAGTTCGTTCTTGAAGAGCCTGGGGATGGACTGACTATGCTTCTAAGCATACGTGTTAGTTAAGTCATGCTTTGAGTCTCATCTGTATGATGAGACGTAGGAGTTAGATGTGCATGATCGTCTGTTCTGAATGTGGTTAGTTGCTGGTTCACTCAACATAAATGTTGAGCCTGATCAACTCAATGTCTTCTATTTTGTGTACCAGGGACTAATGGCTTCAGGAAGATGTGGTAGGCCCTGTAACGAGCTGGAAGGTCCTGAGGAAGTCATGAGGATGCTCCGTGAAATGGCTGCTGCCATGAGGAAGCAGGCTGCTGCTGCCCATCGCATGATGGAGCGAATGGAGCAAAGGGATGAGGAGAATCCCAAAGGGCACAATGGAGGAGCTAAGGTAGATCTTGAGTACCTCAAGTTTGCTGAGTTCCGGAAGGCAAACCCGCCGAGTTTCAAAGGGACGTACAACCTCGATCGAGCTGATGAGTGGATCAAGGCCATTGAGAAGATTTTTACGGTGTTGGCCTATACCGAGGAGCAGAAGGTGGCCTTTGCTACCTATATGTTGGAAGCTAATGTCGAGTTCTAGTGGGTAGGCACAAAGAGGCTATTGGGAGGAACCCAAACCCACATCACCTGGGAGGTTTTCAAGATGCACTTTTATGAGAAGTATTTTCCTGCATCCGTGAGGAATGCGAAGGAGCTAGAGTTCATGAGTCTACGTCAAAGGACCATGAATATTGCTAAGTATACGGCCAAGTTTGAGGAGCTGTGCAAGTTCTCAACGATCTATCAAAGGAACCCAGATGAGCGCTGGAAATATGTGAAGTTTGAAGGGAGATTGCGTGAGGAAATATTGGCATCTGTAGGACCAATGGAGATCCGTAACTATGCGGCACTCGTCAACAAGTGCCGTTTGGTGGAGGATTGCAACCGCAAGCTGTCTGTGGCAAGGTTTGAAGCCTACAAGAAGAAGTTGGCACCGCAAGGGCAGAAGTTTAAGCCCAAACCCCCAAGGAAACCATTTCAAGGTGGAGATTTCAAAGGAAAGCAACCCTAGAAGCCTACTGGGAACCCACCCAAGTCGATGAATGGTCAAGCTTGCCCTAAGTATGGCAAACATCATGGAGGACGCCCTTGTTTAGCTGGCCAGAATGCTTGTTTCCGATGCAGAAAGCCTGGACATATGGCTAGAGACTACGCTGTTAAGCTGCTATCCTCTACCAACAAGCCCCAACACCAAGCAAGGATCTTTGCCCTTAATGCTGAGGAGGCCACTCAGTCCGACGATCTGATCCAAGGTAAGTGCGAGGTTAATGGTAGGACCTTAACTGTGCTGCATGATTCTGGAGCTATATACTCCTTTATTTCTCATGATTGTGTAGATAGATTAGGATTGTCTGTGTCCGAATTGCCTTATATGTTAATTGTTTCTACGCCTGCTGGGAAACCAATTAAGACTTGTCATTGTTGCTTGAGTTGTCAATTCCAAATTGATGGTGGGTCTTTTGTAGCAAATTTGATTTGCTTGCCTTTGTTTGGTTTGGATTTGATTATGGGCATGGATTGGCTTTTGACTAACCATGCTATGATAAATTGCTCTGAAAAATCTATTGTTCTTCCTCCTCTACCTATTAAGCCTGTTAGTTTGTTTTTGAACTCTGTTAAGGTAGGAAGTAGTGAGTTGGATGATCAGGGATATGTTCTCCTTATGGCAAGTGAAGTGGAACTCGAGCAGGTATTGGATGAGATCCCCGTAGTCAGGGAATACCCCAATGTGTTTCCTGACGACATACCCGAGTTTCCCTCGAAAAGAGAAATCAAGTTTTCTATAGAGTTGGTGCTGGGTACTGGGCCAATCTCTATAGCGCCCTATAGGATGTCTCCAATGGAGTTGTCAAAGTTGAAAGGACAATTGGAAGAATTATTGGAAAAGAAGTTTGTAAGACCTAGTGCCTCACCTTGGGGAGCCCCGGTATTATTTGTGAAAAAGAAGGATGGTGGTATGAGGCTGTGTATAGATTATAGGCAATTAAACAAGATGACTGTTAAAAACAAGTATCCTTTGCCTAGGATAGATGACCTCATGGACCAACTGCGAGGTGCAACTATGTTCTCTAAGATTGATCTGAGATTTGGATATCATCAGATAAGGGTAAAGGAAGAGGATATACCCAAGACGGCTTTTAGGACAAAGTATAGGCATTATGAGTTTACGGTGATGTCATTTGGATTGACTAATGCTCTTGCTGTTTTCATGGATTATATAAACAGGATCTTTAGACCCTATTTGGACAAGTTTGTAGTTGTTTTCATAGATGATATTCTCATCTATTCGAGAACAAAGGAGGAACATGAAGAACATTTGAGGGTTGTGTTAAGGATCTTGAGGGAAAAGAAGCTTTATGCTAAGTTATGTAAGTGTGAATTCTGGATGGAGGAAGTAAAGTTCTTAGGGAATGTGGTGTCACAAGGGGGTATCACTATGGACCCAAGTAAGATTGAGGCTGTGATGAATTGGGAAAGGCCAACCTCAGTGACTGAGATACAGAGTTTCTTGGGTTTAGCCGGTTACTACTGCAGGTTTATAAAAGGGTTTTCCCAGATATCTTTACCCTTAACCAAGTTGACAAGGAAGGATGCCCTGTTTGTGTGGACGATGGACTGTGAGAAGAGCTTTCAAGAGCTAAAAAGTAAGTTAACCTCAACGCCAATATTAGTTTTGCCGGACCCTAGTGGACCGTTTGAGGTTTTCTGTGATGCCTCTGGGAGAGGTTTAGGTTGTGTCTTCATGCAGAATAAGAATGTGGTGGCTTATGCCTCTAGACAGTTGAAGCCTCATGAAGTGAACTACCCGACCCATGACTTGGAATTAGCGGCTATAGTGTTTGCCCTGAAGATATGGAGGCATTATCTGTATGGTGTGAGGTTCGAGGTGTTCTCTGATCATAAGAGCTTGAAGTATCTCTTTGATCAAAAGGAGTTGAATATGAGGCAAAGGAGATGGATGGAGTTTCTAAAGGATTATGATTTTGGGTTGAACTATCATCTTGGGAAAGCCAATGTGGTGGCTGACGCGTTAAGTTGGAAATCCTTGCATGCGTCATGGATGATGGTCAAAGAGGATGAGCTGGTAAGGAGCTTTAGAGACCTTAACCTTGGAGTTATGTTCACCCCCCATAGCATAAGATTGAATCAGCTTAGGGTGACGAGCGATTTCAAGAGTCAAATTGCTCAAGCCCAAGGCGAGGAAGAGGAGTTCTTGAAAACCCTAGCATTGGTGAAAGAAGGAAAGTTGAAGGGTTTTGCGCAAAGTACAGATGGGCTATGGAAATTTGAAGGAAGAGTATATGTACCCGCAAGTGGTGACCTCCAAAGAAGGATTTTGGAGGAGGCTCATAAGAGCCATTTCACCATACACCCTGGTGTGATAAAGATGTATCAAGACATTAAGAAGATGTTCTGGTGGCCAGGATTAAAGAGGGATGTTGCGGAATTGGTAGGCAAGTGTTTAGTCTGCCAGAAAGTAAAGATTGAGCACCAAAAGCCCTCTGGTATGTTGCAACCATTGGAGATCCCAGAATGGAAATGGGAAAGTATCTCTATGGACTTCGTGATGGGTTTACCCAAAACACAAGTTGGTTTTGATACAATATGGGTAATTGTTGAAGATTAAACAAGTCTGCTCACTTTTTGCCCATTTAAGCTACTTATCCTTTGGAAAAGCTAGCCCAGCTGTATGTTCAAGAGATAGTAAGACTGCATGGCATACCTTCAACCATAATCTCAGATAGGGACCCGAGGTTTACCTCTAGATTCTAGGGAGCCTTGCAAAAGGCATTTGGGGCGAAGCTTTGCCTAAGTACAGCTTATCACCCCCAAACAGATGGGCAGTCGGAAAGGACTATCCAAACTTTGGAGGATATGTTAAGAGCTTATGTGTTGGACAACCGAGGAAGTTAGGACAAATACTTACCTTTGATTGAGTTTGCCTATAACAATAGCCATCATGCAAGTATTGGTATGGCACCCTATGAAGCTTTGTATGGAAGGAGGTGCCAATCTCTCCTGTGTTGGTTTGAACCAGGTAAGCAAAGCCTATTAGGACCTAATCTGGTGAGGCAGACCAGAGCAAGTCAGAAGGATTAGGGACTGAATCCTTACAGCCCAGAGCCATCAAAAGAGTTATGTGGATAAGAGGAGAAAGCATATAAAGTTCCAAGAAGGAGAACATGTGTTCCTGAAAATCACTCCTACGACCAGTATAGGTAGAGCCATGAAGGTCAAAAAGTTAAGCCCCCATTTCCTTGGCCTTTTCAAATTTTAAAATGTGTCGGGTCAGTTGCTTACTAAATTGCCTTACTTTCAAATTTGTCAAACCTTCACGATGTCTTCCATGTGTCTCAATTGAGAAAATACCACTTCGATCCTAGTCATCTACTTGAGCCTGAAAGTGTACAGTTAAGGGAGGACCTAACTTTCAATCTACCGCCATCTTAGATCGTGGATTGTGGGGCAAAATAGCTGAGGAGTAAGATGGTACCCTTGGTCAAGGTGGCTTGGGGAAGAGGGAATATGGAAGAATATATGTGGGAGCTGGAGAATTTGTTTACAGGTAATGAATTTTGAGGGCAAAATTCTTTTTAAAGGTGAGGAGAAATGTAACATCCTCAATTCCATGTGTCTCAATTGAGAAAATACCACTTCGATCCTAGTCATCTACTTGAGCCTGAAAGTGTACAGTTAAGGGAGGACCTAACTTTCAATCTACCGCCATCTCGGATCGTGGATTGTGGGGCAAAATAGCTGAGGAGTAAGATGGTACCCTTGGTCAAGGTGGCTTGGGGAAAAGGGAATATGGAAGAATATATGTGGGAGCTAGAGAATTTGTTTACAGGTAATGAATTTTGAGGGCAAAATTCTTTTTAAAGGTGAGGAGAAATGTAACATCCTCAATTTCATGTCGTGCTAAATTACCTCAATAACCCTGAGTACTTAGGCATTTAATGAGAAATTATGAGATTAAGGCTTAATTAAGGGGTTAACTCGGATAAGAAGAGTCAAGAGAATGCTTAATCGAGATTAGATAATCTCTAATTAAGCGAGTCAGAGCCCTTATAGCTTAATTAAGCACTAATCACCCTTAATTAGCTTAATCGAGTTTAATTAAAGTTAATTAAGCTTAATCATAAGATTAATTTTTGTTAATTATGTTCTTGTGTATTAATCACTAATCCTTGCTTAATCACCTTAATTAAGTTGTATGAGCACTTAATCACATGATTAAATTCAAATTTAGTCAACTAGACAATAAAATAGAGAATGATGTCACCTAAGCAAAAAGTATTAGACAAGACTACTTTATGTAAGAGTTTAACTATGCTTTGTCTCCCTATCATCCCATTTGTCCCCTTAATCACTAATTAACACAAGATGACACAAAATTAAGCAAAATATCTCACTCTCCTCCCTTAATGTTGGACGCCACTTTCAAGCACACACACACACACTCACATTTTCATTTTCACTCATCCTGTTCTCTCTTTTCAAAGCCAAATCCTCCAACTTCTCTTTAAAACTCTCTTCATCTTCTTCATCTTCTTCTCCGTTTCACCACCACCACCACCCAAAAACCACTCACTTAGCCCTTCAAAAACCTCATCTTTAGGTCTTTGAAGACAAGATCTAAACACTACAACCTCCATTTTCACAAGATCTCAAGAGCATCTCCTTCCACCAAGCCAAACTGCCACCATCTACAAGGAAAGGAACCACCATCATCTTCTTCTTCTTCTCTTGTTTTTGCACTATTTCTAAGAAAGGTAGTGATCTTCATCTTTTTCATTTTGTTTGCTCAAGAAAGCTTGGAGCTTGGTTCTTTCATGACCAAGATCTCTAAGTGAAAATTTGAGAAGATCCTTCATGCTCTTCGAGAGCAGAAGTTTCCATTTTTGGCAAAATATGTTCTTGTTTTTCTTCAAGTGTTCTTAAGTTTCTTCTTTTAGTAAAATAAAATATGTTCTTGTTGTTTTTCAAGTGTTCTTAAGTTTCTCCTTTTAGTAAAATATGTTCTTGCTATTCTTCAAGTGTTCTTAAGTTTCTTCTTTTAGTAAAATATGTTCTTATTGTTCTTCAAGTGTTCGTAAGTTTCTACTTTTGGCAAAATAGGTTCTTGAATGTTCTTGATGGTATCTTGCTTAAAGTTGTTCCTTTTTATGATGAGTTGATGATTAGAAAAGCTTCATCTTATTATGTTTTCATGATTTGATAAGACTATGAACATTCTAAAAGCTTTAAACTGTAAAAAGTTTGCTTCTTGATACACAAAAAGTGGCGTAAGTTTTAGTGCCATCATAAAGTCTTCTTTTGTTTTATTTTGAAGACAAAGATACATGTAAAAGTCTAAGCTTTTTAGAATAACAAACCTTTTTGAGTTATAAAATGATATCTTGTTATCTTATGTCTTAGAAATCAAACCTTAAAAAAAAGACCTTTCATAAAGTTTCAAACTTTAATCAAGAATGAAACCTTTAAGTCGTAGAAGTGTTGTTTTGCAACATTTAATTCATAAAGTTTAGATCTTGAACCAAAACAATGCAAAAAGGTGTTAACTTTTATGAAGATCAACACTTTTTAACCTTGAAGTCAATGTTTCATTTCACTAGTTGATAAAGTAGGAACCTTTTTAATGTAGAGACAACTTTAAATCACAAAGTTAAGACCTTGATAGTCCTAGAGTAATTAAATGAGTCAACTTTCATAGAGAACAAGACTTTTTGTAAAAAGATAGTAACTTGTATCATTATTTCATAAAGATCCAATCTTAAGATAAGAGCTTAATATCAAAGGCACTTACTTTCATAAAGAATAAAACTTTATGACTACTTTATAAAGAATAATAACTTTAATGAAGTTTAAGGTAAAACCTTGATGTGTTATTAATGAAAGCTTAAAACTTCGTAAGTTGAATAAGTTAAAAATCACCCTTGGTGATTAGTGAACATTGGTGTTGTTGGGTTTATGATGTGGTTATGCGTTGTCATGACCCAAGGATTAGAGGGATCTCGAACTCCTTAGGAACAAAAGTATGATTAGGGCCTTTGAGCATACCAAGGAATCACTAAGTGCACTATCTCAAGGAAAGGAAACAATCACATAATTTAATTAATTTGAACAAGTGTTCCATAAGACATGTACTTAAGTAAAGAATATTTTCATACAAGAACTAAGTAACTAAAAGACCATAAACACATATCCTAACTATGTGATTCTCTCACGGGTAATCACAACAAATCATATGATGATTCATAATATGCTTCACAAAGAAAAACACAACTATAAACCCCTTTAGGGCATGAGTGTGTGATGCCATTCGGCATGATGAATGATGAGTTTGATTGAGCTTTGTTTCATGATTGAATGATGAGTGTGATGATATGATATAGATATGATGAACTGTTGGTTGAATGTTTATGATTGGCATTTTGGGGAAGCTCCGGTCTAGCCGTTATGCTACTTGATTTCCGTCAAAATTATGGACTTAGTCATATCATTGCATGTGTCTAGTCAAAGAAGTATTATGAATGTAAAGTATAATGATAAGAAACGAAAGAATGGGACATGAGCCCTCGATCACTTCTGGGAAGTGGGAGACGGTGATCCACTAGGAACATTTTTAAGAGAGGCAAAGGTGACATGGAGGACCTTCCAACTTTGAGGTAATCAATATCGGCTTAGTTTGATTTGGTCAGTACTGCGTGACAACGGTCACGGAATGAGCTCATGTCCAAAAGCAGTCCATTTCAAAGGAAAGTAAAGAATGTTAAGCAAGTGCTGAAAATGAAAGTTAAAGTAGGACCATGGTCAAGTTGATGAGTTGCATAATCATGCATGCTATTATATTGCTTACATGCACTATGAATGTTTATTGTGTATATTAGCCTGTATGCTTATGTATGACACTATGGATATGATGATAAAGTTAAAAGTAACCCATTTCGGGATTTACGTTTTTTGAAAACTATTAAAATTGAACCGATATCTGTCCACTGTTTTTATATTAAACCTGAAGTGGCTAGGACAATGACGATGACACTGTGTTCGTCTAATCACGATCCTACTGAGAAATTTAGTATTTCTCACTCCTATGTTTCTGTGTCATCTTCAAAGGATGCCGTCGTTGGGCATGATGGTGATCTTCATTCAGTTTCCGGTGATGCATTGGCATTTCGACCCGGTGCTGAATGCATCTGTGCCGATCAAGCCAGCAACAGTATGTAACATCCTCCAAATTCGTATCGCTCGCTCAATTGTTCGATTTTTATCAAATAATTGAGATTAACCAAGATTCGGTTAAACCATTATTTAGACTCAATTAATTAGCAATAACTTGAGTTTAGATAAGAGAGAATTAAGTTAGGAGTATAGGAGATTTCATAAGAATTTTCACGAAACCGATTTATCGATTTAAAGGAAATCGGTAACTTTACGGTATTTTAAACTGTCGGAACCGGACCAATAGAATTTCAACCCATTAACTCTACTTTAAGTGGCTGAGAACTCAGCCACTTAAGCCCTCAAAATGGGCAGAAGGCCACATTAAAGAGAAGAGGCTTGGTGATTTTCAGCCATGCAAAGCCAACCAATCAAAAGCCAAGACAATTCAACACCAACCACTCAAATTGCAATCAGATTTTCAGCTCCTTTTCACCCAAATTCTGACCCTCATTCACGCCACTTTTCCTCTTCTCCTTCAAATTTCTCTTCTCTCTTACTCACACACCCAAAAACTCAAGCCAAATCCAAATTATTCATCCACACTTCAAGAATCCGGCCAAAAACACTTGGATCAAAGGTAGGAATTCTGATTTCTTGCATCAAATCCATGCACTTGGCTGGCTGGGATGGAATTATTCTCATCCTATTTGATGTGTTAAATGAATGTTTATGATGATATATGATTGGTTTTGGGCTGTTTGATTGATTAAAACCGAAGTGGAAGCAAGAAACCATGAAAATAGAAATAGCTGATGGGTTAGAGAATCAAACCCTCGGCAGTCCGTAGATACGGGAGGTACGGTCTCACTACAACCGATCAAATTGGATGAAACCATTTTTAGATGAAACTAGACATCTAGGTCTTTCCATAGATATATCATATAAGGCTTTTGGATTAGAAATGAGAGAGTTATGAATTTTTGACTTTCAACCTAGGGTTCTGACTCTGAATCTGGGCAGACTAGCTTGTTTAGGATAGAACTCGACCCATACTACTTGAAAATGAGTGCAACCAACTTTGTTAGAGAGCTTACACATAGTAGAATGTCCCATAAAAATTTCATAATTAGATAAGGTCCCAATTGCTCCCAGTGCCCCAAGCAATTTGCCCTATGTCCACACTAGGCTAGAACAGGGCAGTTTAGGAGGGTCAGAATGCGAGGCTTATAACTCGAGCCCTACTAAGCCAAATGAAATGGAACTTATTGCAAATGAAACTTTGTTCTATTGGATTTAATAAGAGACCAATTTCGTATGATTTGAGTCAGTTTTCGATTTTTAGTGGATTTTTACTTTTAGTTGCCTGATTCTGGCAAGCCACTGGGCATGCCGGGATAAAATCTAGATATCATGAGTTAGAGAAACCAAAATTAGATGGGATCAAAAAGGTTAGAAAGTAGATACATAACACTTTAACATGCTTAAATTTGAGGTCCAAATGAGTTAAATAGAAATTATGGTTTGAATTATCAAAACCGGGTTGGTTGAACATGCTGAAGGCGAATTCTGCTTGATTTAATTTGATATTGATATGAGTTTAATGTTGAAGTATAAATGTGATATTGTGTTCTTTGTGATAAAATGATGTACTGGTTGGCTGGCACTATTCATGAGGAAGCGGACACGTTCCGTTATGCTGCCAAAATTTCGGTAGAATCCATGCACAAGTTATGAATTCCATGATCTTACATGTGCATTTCAAGAAATGTTATGAAAGTGTATTAAGAATCATGTTATTAAGAAAGTTCCATGCTACTTGGGCCAGTCTGATAAAGTTAGTTAAGGAATAGATCAAGTGGAAACGTCTGGGGAAAGTAAACCCGCATTCCTGATAGGACCGAGCTCGATCCTGATAAGCAGACTATTACCCAGGAGTCTAAATGGCCAAGAACTCCTAGGGGACCAAGAGATGGAAAAATGATGAAAGGAAATGAAAAGTTTATGAAGGAAAGTTCAAGAATAAGTTTTGCATAATTACATGAATGCATGATTTCATGGCATGGTTATTTTTAATGTTTACGCTTGTCTCGTTATATTTACTTATTTCATCAGATGTTTATTTGCTATGCTCATTATTCTATGTTTTTGTTAATAGCCTATTTATTCGCTTATGTCTAAAGTAAACTCAACTCGCTTTCGACTAGATATTTTATTGAACTCATTAAAATGGATATTTCGCTTTGAACACATGTTTTTATAATTAAATAAAACCCGAAAGCAATCGGAATGTATGTGACGTCAGACAATCACTATGCACCAACCCCATCGAGAATTTCTTGAAATTCTCACCTGCAATATATTTTCCGTGATCATTCTCGGGATCTTTGCGAAAGGGCTCAACGACCACTCCTTTCATTGAGATCCCAGCTCGTAGCTTCATCAAGCCTCCGACTTGGACTCGTTGGATGCAGTCGGCTCCTGCTAGTTCCGTCTCTTCTTTCTAGCAATAGGGATTTTGCTGTATTTTTATTTCATCTGCTTCTAATATATATATGTATAGACTGAAGCATTGGCTTCCAGCCTACATATGTACATATACAGTTGATAATATACCACTTATTCGTATCTTTTATGTTGTGTTATATTAAACTTCATTACGTTGTATAATGCTATTCATATCTATTATATAACAAAGCTACTGTTTCAATGCTTTTGTGATACTAATCACGAGGTTCAAGCGAATCGTGAACACGGTAACACAGACTACCTAATTTCATGCTATGACTTAAGCATAACATTAAATTAGTAGGGTGTTACATTTTTTGTATCAAAGCAGTTCGTCCTAGCTAAGGCCTGAGGATTGGACTGACTATGCTTCGCGCATATTTTGTGTTTTTAGCTGATAACGTGCACCAGATATTGCCTGTATGGTTGAGAGATAGCTGTGCATGTGTATGAAGTGCCTGACCGTGTGGTCGTTATTGACTAGCACATTGACTTAGTATTGAGCCCCGATCAACTCAATAACTTTTGTTTTGTGTGCCGAACTTAATGGCTTCCAAGGCGAGGCACTCGCGTAACCACCGAGGACCCGAATGACCTGATGGCCACAATGCAAGAAATGGCTCATGCAATGCGAGAACAAGCCGCGGCAGCTCACCAGATGATGGAACAAATTCTAGGTGCTACTGCAGCAGGTGACGGAACCCACATGGCCCAGAGGCTAACCTCGAATACCTCAAATTTGTCGAAGTTCGTAAAGGCGATCCGCCTACTTCCGAGGGGCGATGACCCGAGAAGCCGATGAGTGAGTCAAGGCCATGGAGAAGATTTTCTCTGTTCTAGATTGCTCTGATCATCAGAAGGTGACTTTTGCCACCTATATGCTCCAGGCAGATGCCGAGTTCTGGTGGAACGGCGTACGAAGATTGTTCGAAGAATCTCAGACGGTAGTCACCTGGGCGATGTTTAAGGATGTATTCTACTGTATACTTCGCTGGTCCGAAATGTCAAGGAACTTGAGTTTATGCAGCTTCGTCAGGGAAACCGGACGATATCTGAATACATTGCCAAGTTCGAGGAGCTATGCAAATTCTCCACAATTTATCAGAGGAACCCAGATGAAGCTTGGAAGTGCATTAAATTTGAAGGTGGGTTACGAGAGGATATTCTCACCGCGATAAGGCCAATGGAGATTAGGGATTTCCCTACGTTGGTGAACAAATGCCGACTGGTGGAGGACTGCAATTCAAAATTAGCTGCAGCCAAAGCATCTAGTGGAAATTTCAGAAGAGGGCTAGCCCCACAGGGCCCAAGATTCAAGCCCAACGTGCAACAATAGCGGAGATTTCCGCCGGCAGCCAACAAGGGCAAGCAGCCCCAAAGGCCTTTTCCGAGTTCAACCTGCACCAAAATGCGGCAAAAATTATGGCGATCGGCCATGTTTGGCAGGCCAGAATGTCTGCTACGGATGAGGCAAGCCAGGCCACAAAATTTACGAATGTCCAACCAGGAATCCATCACAACCGCCTTGACCCCAACGTCAAGGACGGGTCTTTACAATGAGCGCAGAAGAAGCTGATCAGTCGGAAGGACTAATCCAAGGCACCTGTGACGTGGACGAGACTTAACTGCATTTGCGATCTTCGGTGTTCACATTCATTTGTTTCTCATAGCTGTGTAGCTACCTTGCAATTGCCAATTTCTGCATTACCTTATGATCTATTAGTTTCTACTCCCACCAATGGACCTGTTAGAACTAGTCAAGTATGCATTAATGTTCCTCTTCGAATTGAGGGTAGGACCTTTGCCGCCAATTTGATTTGTCTCCCTCTGTCTGGTCTTGACATAATTCGCATGGATTGGTTTCTCTCGCCAATTGAGTCGTACTCAATTGCTCTGATAAGACAGTGGTACTCCCCTCTGTCTCACTTTCTGAATCCTAGACTGCAACACTCTTCTATCTGAACTCTTTTGGGCCAAAGAAGCAAGGGTATATACTCTTGTCAGCTAATGTGACAGGTTTCGAGCAGAACTAGAGGAGATTCCTGTTAATGAACATCCTGATGTTTTTCCGGCAGGACATTCTGAATTTCCTGAGAGAGATTGAGTTTACCATCGAAGTTGGTTCCAGTGCGCCAATATCTATAGCTCCGTGATCGGATGTCACCTATGGAGTCGACAGAACTAAAAAGATGGTCAAGAGCTTTTAGAGAAAGGATTCATACGGCCAAGCGCGTCGCCATGGGAAGCTCCGGTTCTGTTGGTCAAAAAGAAAGATGGAAGCATGCGCTTATGCATGGATTATAGGCAGCTGAACAAAGTGACAATAAAGAATAAATATCCACTGCCAAGGATTGATGATCTCATGGACCAACTACAAGGTGCAACAGTATTCTCCAAGATTGACTTGCACTCTGGATACCACCAAATTCGAGTTCGAGAACAAGATATCCCTAAGATAGCCTTTCGAACTTGTTACGGACACTATGAGTATACTGTGATGTCATTTGGATTGACGAACGCACCAGCAATATTCATGGATTACATGAATCGAATATTTCGCCCATATCTGGACAAATTTGTAGTGGTCTTCATCGACGATATACTTGTCTACTCGAAAACGGAGCAAGAGCATGCGAAACACTTGCGGATAGTTCTGCAAATTCTAAGAGAATAGAAACTCTATGCCAAACTATCCAAATGTGAATTTTGGATGAAGGAGGTAAAATTTCTCGGTCACGTAGTATCATTTGGAGGAATCTCTCACGACCTCCCAAAGAAAGTAGAAGTAAACAATGGGAAAGACCACAGCCTCTCAAGTCGAGTTTTCGGCTTAGCCGGATATTACAAAGTGTTAGTTAAAGATTTTTTCTCGAATAGCCTTGCCCTTAACCAAGCTAACCAAAAAAGAATGTTCCATTTGAGTGGGACGGAGTGCGAACAAAGTTTTCAAGATTTGAAGAGGAGATTGACCAATACACCAAGTTAGCTTTGCTGCACTTCATGGACCATTTGAGGTCTATTATATGCTTCCCAACAAGGGTTAGGGTGCGTGCCGATGCAAACCGGAAAGTGTGGTCGATATGCCTCCAGGCAATTGAAGCCACATGAAAGAAACTACCTCGACTACTACCTTGAATTAGCAGCAGAGTATTTGCTCTAAAATATGGAGACATCACCAGATGGGGGTGAAGTTCAGGTCTTTTCTCGATCATAAGAGTTTGAAGTACCTCTTTGATCGTAAGGAATTAAACATGAGGCAGCGGAGATGGATGGAACTCCTTAAAGACTACGAGTTTGAGTTGAAATACCACCTGTAAGGCAAACATCGTAAGTGCGCGTTGAGCAGAAATCGCATCGTCAGCCTCGGATGATGATTAAGGAGACAGAACTTCTTGAAAGCTTCCAAAATCTTAATTTGGGAATTTTATAACCCCAAGACTTTTCGGCTACACCAAATTAAGATAACCAAAGAACTTTTAAGGACTGTATTCGCAAGCACAAAGTAGGATGCTAACTTCCAAAGATACAATTAGTCTCGTGCAATCAAGGAAATTGACCGTTTTGCTCAAGATAAAGAGAGCATCCGCGGCTGCATGACAGAGTATGTGTTCTCGAAAAGAATGATCTCCGAAAGAGAATCTTAGAAGAAGCACATAGAGGCGATTCCGTACATCCCTAAGATTACTAAAATGTATTAGGATCTTAAGAAAATGTTTTGGTGGCCGGCATGAAGTCCGATGTAGCAAACTGTCGTGCCGATGCTTGACTTGCCGTAAGGTGAAAGCGTAACACCAAAAACCTTCTGGGATGTTACAACCCTTAGAAATCCCTGAATGGAAATGGGAGAGTATCTCCATGGATTTTATAATGGGGTTACCAAGGACATCAGTAGGATATGATGCGATATGGGTCATTGTGGATAGATTCACCAAATCGCCTCATTTTTCTACCCATTCGAAAGCAAGTTATCCACTGGAGAAACTAGCTCACCAGACATTCAAAAGATTATAAGGTTGCATGGGACCCTTCAACTATTATCTCCATTGAGACCCGAGGTTCACCTCACGATTTTGGGGAGCTTGCTGCATATGCGTTCGGTCTGGCAACCGTGTCAAGACCGCATATCACCCACAAACAGATGGCCAAACTAAAAGGACGATTCAAACCTTGGAAGATATGCTACGAGCTTATATACCGGAGCAACGCGGAAATTGGGATCGATACTTACTGCTAATGAATTCGCATAACAATAGCTATCATGCTAGTATCGCATGGCCTCTTATGAAGCATTATACTGACGAAAGTGCCAATCTCCCTTTGCCGTATGAGACGAGAATCAACTTTATTCAGCCCGATTTAGTGAAAGCGGACCAATCGAGCGGATCAAGAAAATACGGGCAAGATGCTTGCCGCTCAAAGCCGCCCGTAAGAGTTACGGACACCAGTGAGGAAACCTCCTGGAACTTCAAGAAGGAGACCACGCAGTTTGGGTTACTCCTACAATGTGGATCGGGCAGCGATCAAAGTCAAGAAGCTAAATCCTCATTTCATTGGTCCCTTTCAAATCTCGGGTTTAATCGGATCAAGCTTGCATACCGAGTCGCTTTGCCTCCCTCATCTATCAAACCTCCATGATGTTTTTCATGTCTCTCAACTCGAAAATATCAACGACCCCACACACATCCTAGAACCCTGAATCAATACAGCTTAAAAGAGGATCTAACTTTCATTTACAACCAAAGACGGATTGTAGATAGAAGTACTGCATAACTTCTTTAACAAGACCGCATTATCATAATAAAGGTAGCATGGGGAAGAGGAGATGTGGAGGACTACACTTGGGAGCTAGAATCAAATATGAGAAAGGAGTATCCTGAACTATTCTCAGGTACTAAATTTTGAGGGCAAAATTTATTTTTAAGGAGGGCGGTAATGTAACATCCTCCGAAATTCTTTTATCGTTTTCCGTTCAATTGTTCGGTTTTTATCAAATAATTGAGATTAACCAAGATTCGGTTAAACCATTATTTAGACTCAATTAATTAGCAATAACTTGAGTTTAGATAAGAGAGAATTAAGTTAGGAGTATAGGAGATTTCATAAGAATTTTCACGAAACCGATTTACCGATTTAAAGGAAATCGGTAACTTTACGGTATTTTAAACTGGCTTGAACCTGGACCAATAGAATTTCAACTCCATTAACCCTACTTTAAGTGTGGCTGAGAACTCAGCCACTTAAGCCTCAAATGGTGCAAAGAAGGCCACACAAAGGCAAAGAGGGCTTCGCTTGATTTTTCAGCATGCCAACCAATCAAAAGCCAAGACAATTCAACACCAACCACTCAAATTGCAATCAGATTTTCAGCTCCTTTTCACCCAAATTCTGACCCTCATTCACGCACTTTTCCTCTTTCTCCTTCAGCTCTCTTTCTCTTACTCACACACCCAAAAACTCAAGCCAAATCCAGCCTTATTCATCCACACTTCAAGAATCCAGCAAAAACACTTGGATCAAAGGTAGGAATTCTGATTTCTTGCATCAAATCCATGCACTTGGCTGGCTGGGCTGGAATTATTCTCATCCTATTTGATGTGTTAAATGAATGTTTATGATGATATATGATTGGTTTTGGGCTGTTTGATTGATTAAAACCGAAGTGGAAGCAAGAAACCATGAAAATAGAAATAGCTGATGGGTTAGAGAATCAAAACCCTCGGCAGTCCGTACGGCGGAGTGTACGGCTCCGCCTACAACCGATCAAATTGGATGAAACCATTTTTAGATGAAACTAGACATCTAGGTCTTTCCATAGATATATCATATAAGGCTTTTGGATTAGAAATGAGAGAGTTATGAATTTTTGACTTTCAACCTAGGGTTCTGACTCTGAATCTAGGCAGACTAGCTTGTTTAGGATAGAACTCGACCCATACTACTTGAAAATGAGTGCAACCAACTTTGTTAGAGATCTTACACATAGTAGAATGTCCCATAAAAATTTCATAATTAGATAAGGTCCCAATTGCTCCCAGTGCCCCAAGCAATTTGCCCTATGTCCACACCAGGCTAGAACAGGGCAGTTTAGGAGGGTCAGAATGCGAGGCTTATAACTCGAGCCCTACTAAGCCAAATGAAATGGAACTTATTGCAAATGAAACTTTGTTCTATTGGATTTAATAAGAGACCAATTTCGTATGATTTGAGTCAGTTTTCGATTTTTAGTGGATTTTTACTTTTAGTTGCCTGATTCTGGCAAGCCACTGGGCATGCCGGGATAAAATCTAGATATCTTGAGTTAGAGAAACCAAAATTAGATGGGACTAAAAAGGTTAGAAAGTAGACACATAAAACTTTAACATGCTTAAATTTGAGGTCCAAATGAGTTAAATAGAAATTATGGTTTGAATTATCAAAACCGGGTTGGTTGAACATGCTGAGGCAGGAATTCTGCTTGATTTAATTTGATATTGATATGAGTTTAATGTTGAAGTATAAATGTGATATTGTGTTCTTTGTGATAAAATGATGTACTGGTTGGCTGGCACTATTCACGGAGAAGCGGACACGTTCCGTTATGCCGCCAAAATTTCGGTAGAATCCATGCACAAGTTATGAATTCCATGATCTTACATGTGCATTTCAAGAAATGTTATGAAAGTGTATTAAGAATCATGTTATTAAGAAAGTTCCATGCTACTTGGGCCAGCCCCGGATAAGAAGTTAAGGGGAATAGATCGGTGGGAACGTCGGGGAAAGTAAACCCGGCAATTCCTGTATAGGAACGAGCTCGATCCTGATAAGCAGACTATTACCCAGGAGTCTAAATGGCCAAGAACTCCTAGGGGACCAAGAGATGGAAAAATGATGAAAGGAAATGAAAAGTTTATGAAGGAAAGTTCAAGAATAAGTTTTGCATAATTACATGAATGCATGATTTCATGGCATGGTTATTTCAGAATGTTTACAGTTTGTCTGTTATATTTACGTACTACTGTATGTTTATTTGCTATGCTCGTTATTCTATGTTTTACTGTTAGTAGCCTATTCTGTTTCTTATGCTGTCTAAAGTAAAACTGAACCTTGCCTCGGACCAGATATTTTATTGAACTCATTAAAATGGATATTTCAGTTTGAACACATGTTTTTATAATTAAATAAAACCCGAGGCAACTGAGAATGTATGTGACGTCAGACAATCACTATGCACCAACCCTACTGAGAATTTCTTGAAATTCTCACCCCGTGCTATATTTTCCGCATCATTCTCAGACGCTGGCGAAGGGCTCAACGACCACTCCTTTCATTGAGATCCCAGTCCTGTAGCTTCATCAGGTTTCCGACTTGGACTCGTTGGACGCAGTCGGCTCCTGCTAGTTCCGTCTCTGCTTTCTAGCAATAGGGATTTTGCTGTATCTTTATTTCATCTGCTTCTAATATATATATGTATAGACTGAAGCATTGGCTTCCAGCCTACATATGTACATATACAGTTGATAATATACCACTTATTCGTATCTTTTATGTTGTGTTATATTAAACTTCATTACGTTGTATAATGCTATTCATATCTATTATATAACACTGCTTCAACTGTTTTGTGATACTAATCACGAGGTTCAAGCAGAATGTTAACATGGTAACACAGACTACCTAATTTCATGCTATGACTTAAGCATAATATTAAATTAGTAGGGTGTTACAATGTAGGTCTACATGTTCCATAGCCGCCAGTTTCGTGCACCCGTGATGAGTCCGTTTTTCTGCCCTCATGAGCCGTTCGAGGACATCACTATGGATGACGTTCGCCCGCCTTTCCGTCCTCCGAGGTACCCCACTGACGGAGATTCTGACTCAAACACCGCCTAATGCCGACAGTTTCGTTGGATTTCGATCCTTCGGAACCATCTTATCCGAGCTACCGCATGGAGACGGACCTGTCTGAGCCTTCCTTCCCGTTCGTGATTCGCCTATCATCCGATTCATCTTCTTCTTTAGCAGCCCCTTGTCACACTCCACCCCCGATTTGCGATCGCGAGTTCGTTTGTACTTGTGCCGTGTCTAGTGGGTGTGGCCGTGCTCTAGGAGGAGGATGTGGTGATATTCTTCCCGGTGGATTTGGGAGCGGCTACGTCCCGCCAGATGAGTGAGGTGTTGATTTGCATGCGGAGCGGAGCATGAGGATAACCCCTTTTTGGTTGCTGCAAGGATTATTATTTTCATTCGGCATGTATGGACGGATTGGGATTTCTTATGTATTGCCTTTTATCATGTATTTCGTTAGGTTATTTTGTAGGGCCGATAGTAGGTATCGGACCCATTGTTATCATTGTGTATGACTGCTGCTATTACTACTACTATATTAACTATGGGATTGCTATGAAATGAATGATATATTTATCTAAGATTGTGGTTACTCTCAATGCTTCTGTTCATGTTAAATGCGATGTATAAATGAGATAGCGATGTTTGTATTATATGTTCATGATACGCTTATGGCTCTCGATTTCAAAAACGGTTTACTTGTTTTATTCACAAAAAAAAAATCTACCCCTATTTTCGTTTAAAAAGTAATTTCTGAAAGGTAATGTTAGTTTCGCGGGCAAAAGTAATAACTAATAATTCCACAATATGGCTTAAGCATAGAATGGAACTATTAGGGTGTTACAGACTTTAATCCTCATTCAAACTTGGCTTGGCTTGGCTTCCCTCTTCATGGTTGTTGGTGGCGCCACTTGTGAGGGTGTGGTGGCTGAATCTTGGCCATCCATCCTAGGGTTTTCATGGTATAATTTCTATTGGTCTGGTTCCAATAGTTTAAAATACCGAAATCTTATCGATTTTCTCCAAACCAGTGAAATGTTACTAAATAACTTTATAAGATTTTCTATATATCTATTCTAGTTTTCTTAAGCCTAATATCTCTAATTAATATCTAATTAGATTCTAATTATCCTTTAATTAATTTCTAATTATCCTTACCTAATCAATAAAATTGAATAAATCGATTACTAGCATAGATTAAACATTTCGCAAATTCAGAGCCTTTCTGTTTTCTATTTTTTGGTTTTTTCTATAGCTAATGGCATTTCTGTCATTTTGAGCAAGTCTATGGACACCCCACGTCATTTCACACCAGACTGCCTCCATGGCCCAATTGGCAGAGATTTAAACTTCTATGGTTTCACCACATAATTTTGCTCTATTTAAAATCCCATTCTGCTAATTCTACAAATGTGGGGATATAAGGGTCATTTTATGAAAAGTTCTAGGGTTATTGTGAAAATAAGTCTTTGGGGTCAAAATATAATTTCTAAAAATTCTGGGCATCACTGCAATTAACAAAAGTTTACAGGGGCACTTTTATTATTTCCTAATTTTTAACATATGGTAGTGCCATATTTTCAATGACAGTGTTACACTACCCTATAATTCTGAGTGTGAAGATCATTATGACATAACGCTGGCTGAGAAATTTTCACACTGCCTAAGGGAAATAATTCAAAGTTTCCATTACGTTCTATTTACGAAAGTGGGGATGTTACAGCATAAGGCTATAAAATAGAAACATAATACAAACATTCAAACCATGTATATGAGAAAGTAAAGACGTATGCACATTCATGTAACTTCATGGGCTTGACCAGAGTCTTTCTTTAACTTTACTTTCATACTTAGCATGTTCTTAACATTATTTATCTCTTTACGTGCCCTTGGATAGACTGTTATAGGACATGAGCTCCTTCTATGACCATCGTCACACAGTACTAATCTAAATTAGACTTAGCTGATAAGGTGATCTAAGTGCCTCTAAATTTGAGGGATCTAGTTTGGCCATGTGCCTCTAATGTTTAGGGATCTCAAGTCGTAGTGGATCACTTTCCCTTTTGAAGGATCATGTCCAAGCATTTCTTTTCTTTCATCAACATGATACTTGATACTACATCATTCATTCTCAATGCATCATATTCAAGGACAAGATACACATAAGCACTTAGTAGATACTTCTAAATCCATAATTTTGATGAAAATCAGGCAGCATATCGGCTAGATTAGAGCTTCCCCAAAATTGCCAAGCATGAGAATTTCAACCAACATTTCATCATAATCATCACAGGACATTATACACCAATAATCAATCATTCCAAACAACAATATTTATGAGAGCAATAAGCATTCATACCCTAAGTGGTGTCTAGGGTTTCCTTGCACTTTGCACAGAATATTATGAATCATGGTAAGATTCCTCATGTTTGCTCATGAGATAACTATATGACTTAAAGTGAATAAGTGTTATAAGGTTTTAATTATTTACATTTCAAGTCAGATCATACTTTACCTTTGGGATTTATTTTCACCAAATAACTTAATAGATTCCTAGTGTTCATATTATTCAAGTTAAAATTTAACACTTATTTTCCTTTTTCCCCTTGCTTATCAAAGCCGAAGCCTCCAATGGGGGTTTCTAGCCATCATTTTGCATTCATGACTTTTAGTTTCCCTTGAGATAGTGCACAAGTGATTTCTAGGTTCATGGTATGATTAGAGGCCCTAATACTTCTATTCCCAAAGGATTTCGAGATCCCTCTAATTCCTTGGGTCATGACAATGCATAACCACACTCATGAATCCAACAACATCATGTGCTCACCATTATCAAGCAATGGTTTTTATTCCTAGAATGTGTTTGTATGAGGCAGGAAAGGCCATGGCATATAGGTAGGGTTTGGGGAGATATTTTGTATCTTTTTATGTTAATTAAGGTTTAAGGGGACAAATTGGATGATAAGGGAGACAAAATGTGTACTATCTCTTGCAAAAAGTGATCTTGTCTCATGCTTTATGCTTTAATGACATCACCAATGGTTTATTATCTAGTTGACTTAATTTGAATTCTAATGATATGATTAATTGTTCTTGAATCATAATTAACTTGATTAAGCAAGGATTAGTGATTAACTCATGTTGGCATGAATAGCAAGGTTAAAATTTTAATTACCCTTAATCAAACTTGATTAAATTAATCATTGGTGATTAGTGCTTAATTCAAAATTCTCTAATCTTGATTAAGCATTTTCTCAATTTTTCTCTTCATAGTTATCCCTTAATTAAGTCTTCATCCTTTAATTCCTCATTAAGTGCCTTGTTACTCAAGATTGTTGAGGTAACCTTAGCACAAAGGAAAATTTAGGAATTTTATAATTTCCTGAGTTCCGAGTTCATGCACAATAGGCAATACCGGGTTACCCAGTTTCAAGCTCAATTAGAATAAGCAGCTTCGGGTTCCCAAGTGGAATAGGCAGCAACGGGTTTTGGTCTGTGAGTTCATTTTCGAGTTAGAGTTGAACCAACGGTATCAAGCTCTGAGTTCTGACTTTTGGTAGAAGAGACGATCTTAGGTTCCAGGATCCGATCTTAAGTAGAACAAGTTACCCCAAGTTCCAAGTTCCTTATTGATCTTTGAGTTCAAAATGAAATAGGCTCGAGTTTCTATTTTTTATTTGGTCCCCGAGTTCAATAGAAGAAGAAGAGTTCTAACTCGGCACATAATGTGCAGAATCAGGTTATGAGCTTCAATTTTCGTGCTTAATCAAAACAAGGGAATCAAGCTACGAGATTCGAGTTAAAATCTTGAACACATAAAAGGAAATTTAGCACAACAAAATTGGGGATATTACAAGTTTTTCATTGTTTTCATAGATGATATTCTCATCTATTTGAGAACAAAGTAGGAACATGAAGAGCATTTGAATGTTGTGTTGGGAATCTTAAGGGAAAAAAAGCTTCATGCCAAGTTGTCAAAGTGCAGATTTTGGATGGAAAAAGTGAAGTTCCTAGGACATGTAGCGTCACAAGGAGGAATTGCAGTGGATCCTAGTAAGGTCGAGGTTGTGATGAATTGGAAGAGACTGACCTAAAAAAATAGAGATAAGGAGTTTATTGGGTTTAGCTGGTTATTACCGTAGGTTTATAAAGGGATTTTCCCAAATATATCTACTCTTAACCAAGTTGACAAGGAAGAATGCCCTTTTGTGTAGACTGCAAATTATGAGAAAAGCTTTCAAGAGCTAAAGGAGAAGTTGATCTCAACCCTAGTGTTAGTGTTGCCTAACCCAAGCGGGCCCTTCGAGGCTTATTGCGATGCCTCTAGAAAAGGTTTAGGTTATGTCTTGATACAAAATTGGAGCATGGTGGCTCATGCCTCTAGGCCGTTGAAGCCTCACGAAGTGAACTATCCAACCCGTGATGTGAAGTTAGTAGCCATAGTGTTTTCCCTAAAGACATGGAGGTATTATCTGTATGGAGTAAGGTTTGAAATTTTTTTCGATCGTAAGAATTTGAAGTATCTCTTTGATTCGAAAGACTTGAACATGAGGCAGAGAAGATGGATGGAGTTTTTCAAGGATTACAAATTTGGGTTGAACTATCATCCTGGGAAGCCTAATGTGGGGGCAAACACTTTAAGTCAAATGTCACTATGTGCATCCAAGATGACAGTTAAGGAAGTTGACCTGGTGGAAAGTTTTAGAGACATAAACCTTGGAGTTACCCTAACCCCTTATAGCTTAAGATTGAATCAAATTAGAGTGACGAGTGATTTCAAGAGCCAATTGGTCAAGCCTAGAGGTATGAAGAGGATTTTCTAAGAACCATAGCATTGGTTGAAGAAGGAAAGTTGAAGGGTTTTGCTTGAGGTATGGACGGACTACGGAGGTCGAAGGAAGAGGTTGCATACCCGCTAATGGTGACCTCCGAAGAAGGATTTTGGAGGATGCTCACAAGAGCCAATTCATCATAAACCTTAGTGTGATGAAGATGTATCAAGATGTCAAGAAGATGTTTTAGTGGCCGAGAATGAAGAGGAATATAGCCAAGTTAGTGAGTAAGTGTTTAGTGTAACACCCTCCCAAGTACAGTACTATGCCTAAGTCATAGTACCACACCCTGGAGTTGTTATTGTTACCTGAGCAGACCTTAGCTGACAGCAACTTCAGCTGTCTTCGGAAACTTCTGGAACTATCTAGAGACAACACGGAAATAGGAGTGAGAATTATAAATTCTCAGTAGGATTCTCTAATTATCATACATAATGTCATCGTTGTCATCTCCAGTTTGCTTTGGTTTATTATGAAAAAGGTGAAGATGCTATGTAAACTGTTTAATTTTATAGTTTAAAAATATACTATCCGAAGCAAAGTTCAGTTTTACTCATAGACTTGTCATTTGGGAGAGCCCATACAACACAAATTTATGAACTGTATTATGAATAATAACTGAAACATAATAAAATACAATAGCATTACTATCTTGGAGATATAACTTCTAAACATAACTTTACTTGTACTTGAACTAATGAATATTCATAACATTTACTTTTCTTTCTTTATCTTCCTTTTCATCATAAAATCTTTATGTGCCACATTCCAGAGTATGATCGCCATGTCACACTCCATCAGAGCGTGATCGCCATGTCACGTTCCTTAGGAATATGGGATCTTCATTTGGTACTTACACTAGCTGGGTCACGCCATGCCTCATGTAAGTTCTATCCCCTATACTCACACTAGCTGGGTTAATGCCATGCCTCATGTGAGTGGGGTGCTTGCATATATGCTTTAATCTTTAGTCTTTAGTCTTTAATCTTTAGCCTTTACTGCCCTTGGGTAGCCTGGCCTTAGAGTGAGCTCGTCAGCTCCACCCGTGACCGTCGTCACACCGACTCACCCACAAGGGGATTCACGTGCCTCTAGTCTTGGAGGGATCTCATTCTGGCCACGTGCCTCTGATTGAAGGGATTTCTTCTGGTCACGTGCCTCAAAATTGAGGGATCTCATCTGACCACGTGCCTCCAAGGTAGAGGATAGCTGCCTTCACAGGGAGGGATTTAAAGTGCAACTGCCTCCAAGTGAAGGGATTCATATCTTTGTCTTTCAACTGCCTTCACCAGGAGGGATTCAATGTGCAACTGCCTCCAGGTGAAGGGATTCACGTTTTATCATTTAACTACCTTCACAGGAAGGGATCTCAATTAACTGCCTCCGAGTGAAGGGATTCACATTTAATATACTTATGTCTTTTCATTCTTATACATGGTCATGCTAAATGTATTCGTACATATGCTTCATTTATTTTCATATATCATTGCACACATGATCTTCACGTACATATTCATAACATATAAAGGCTCGTAGCCTCTTTACCATTCTACCGGCACTCATACATATGCTACATCATTTACCCTCATATACCTCATATCATACTTATGTCATTCTTGAATATAGAGTTTCCATATACATATTCATAACATATCAATGCTCATAACTTCCTTACTATCCTACGAAAAATTGGGCAGCATAACGGATCAGATCCGTTTCCTCATGAATAGTGCCAATTCTCACGGACAAATCGATCATAGCAGTATAATCAATCCAACATATCTATCCATGTAAAACTTGCAACCATCAACTCAAACCTTATATGTTCACTAACACTTGTGAAATCATCAATTGGGTTATTTCTGTCAATTCTACTCAGTTCTGTCGAATCTTGTATAATCCACCTTTATGTCTATTCAACTCATTTAAACCTAAATTTTGAATATATAGTAGCTCTATGTGTCTATTTTCTAACCTCTTTGGTCCCATCTCATTTTGATCTGTATAACTCAAGATATTTAAATTTTGTCGTAGCCTATTCAGTCACTGGCCCGAATTACACTCTTAGAAGTATAAATTCACTAAAAATCGAAACTAAGCTCAAATCATACAAAATTGGTTTCATATCAAAGTTAATAGGGCAACCTTTCATTTGCAAGAAGTTTCATTCCATTTTCTTAAGTATAGCTCGGGATATAAATCCTGAAACTCGACCTTCCTAAACCACCCTGTTTTGGCCTAGTTTGGACATAGGGTAACTTCCTCAAACCACTGGGATCATTTGGGGTCATAACAAACTCAAAATCTCATATTGAGATGTTCCCATATGTGTAAGCTTTCTAACAAAGTTCGTTTCACTCAATTTGGAGTTGTATAGGGTGAGTTATACCCTCCTCAAGTCACCCTACTCGGATGAAAGTCCTGATTCCTAGGTCAAATTTCAAAAATTCATATCTCTCTCAATACTAATCCAATGACATTATATGATACATGTATGGAAATATCTGAATGTCTACTTTTATCGAAAAATAGTTTCATCAGATTTAACTGGCTGTAGGTAGTGCCGTACACTCCGCCATCCAGACTGCCGTGGACTCTTCACCAAGACAGCATCCTAATCCTCCATTTCTTCTAGTTTTTCTCCTTCTAAACATAATTCTAACTCAAGATCTCATATTAATCCTATCATAATCCATCATAATACATCCAATATATCATCAAATATATCAAGAAGAGTACAAGTTCATACAGCCATAATGCAAATAATTCAAGAACAGAAGTAGAATCCTACCTCTTTGGAGTGTGATCTTACTGAATTTCAGTTTGGATTGAATGGAGCCTTAACAAAGCTTGGAGATTTGATAGAGTAGATTGAGAGAGGAAGGGAAGAAGAAGGCTGGAGCAAGAAGGAGAGAAAGTGGCGTAAATCATCTGGGAATGAGGAGGAGAGTCTGATTAAATACATGGGGGTAGTTGGGATTGTGAGTGTTGATTGGTTGAGATTTTGTGATTGAAGTTCGGCCATGTCTCCCATTTATGTGGCCAAATTGCTTTCCACGTCGTCCCAAAAGTGGAACTCGCTTTCATTCTATCTCAACTCAGAACTTGTCTTGATTCTGCTTAAAGTCGAAACTTGTGCTATTTTATTTGAGCTTGGAGCTGAAACCGGATATCGGAACTCGTCCCATCGTATTTGAGACTTGGAAGTAAACTCAGATATCTTGTCTGGTTTATTCGACACCTTGAAGCAAGGTCGGATCTCGGAAGTCATACAGCTTACAATCACATAATCTCGGAACTCTTATTCCAACTCGGGAACATCAACGGAAATGAAATCTCCTGGGAATAAACTAGGAGATCGGAACTCGTGTATGACTTGAAATTCAACTCAAGGATTCAAACTCGTGTCCATTCTAGTTGAGTTCAACTCTAAGGTCGGAACTCGTTACATTCAACTCGGAGGTTGGTGCTTGCATCATTGTGTTAAACTATAACTTCGGAGGTCGGAAACCATGTACACTATTTTCAAACATGTGGTATGAGGTTGAAACTCGGGTACATGTTGCTGAAACTTGGAGATAAATTATGAGATCAGAAACTAGGTACATTGTCTTTGAGATATTAAGTCGGATATCGGGAATCACGTTCATGTTGTTCGGACTTGAAGGTTAAGTCGGGAAGTAGGAAATTATGCCAGTTGAAATTGGAGGTCGAAAATTATGCCCAATATACTTTAACTCGAAGTCGGATATTGGAACTCGGAAGCCACTCCATTTAACTCGAAACCAGAACATGAAGTTGGAAATCAGGAATAATCAAAATTGAAGATGAAATCAAAAATCGGATAGGACATGAAGTCAGAAATTGTGCAAGACGAACTCGGAACTCGGAAATAATCTCATTTATCTGAAATTCGAAGATGAAGTCGGGAATGGAATTTGATCAAACTCGAAGAAAATGTCGGGACTCAGAAATCGGGGATGTTACATTTAGTCTACCAAAAGGTGAAAATTGAACACGAAAAACCCTCTGGTATGTTGTAACTATTGGAAATACCGGAATGGAAATGGGAGAGTGTCTCCATGGACTTCATGATGAGTTTACCCAAAACGCAAGCTGGTTTTGATGCGATATAGGTGATTATTGATAGTTTGACTAAATCTGCTCACTTTTTGCCCATTCAAGCTATTTGTCCTTTGGAAAAGTTAGCCTAGCTATATGTCCAAGAGATAGTAAGACAGCATGGTGTGCCTTCAACCATAATCTTAGATAAGGACCTGAGGTTTACCTCTCAATTTTGAGGATCCTTACAAAAGGCATTTGGGATAAGGCTTTGCCTAAGTACAACTTATTAGCCCAGACTGATGGACAATCAAAGAAGACTTTACAAACTTTGGAGGATATGTTAAGAGCTTGTGTATTGGATAACCAAGGAAGCTAGGAAAAGTACCTACCCCTGATTGAGGATTGAGTTTGCACATAACACCAATCACCATGTGAGTATTGGTATGGCACCCTATAAAACTTTATACAAAATGAAGTGTCAATTTCCTGTATGTTGGTTTGAACCTGATGAGCAAAGTTTGTTAGGACCTAATCTTGTGAGGCAAACCACAAAGCAAATAAGAAGGATTGGGGATAAGATCCTTACGACTCAAAGTCCCCAAAAGAGTTATCTGGGTAAAAGGAGAAAGCTTTTAGAGTTCCAAGAAGGAGAACATGTATTCCTAAGAATCACTCCTACAACATATATAGGTAGAGCCATGAAAGTCAACAATTGAGGCCCCGTTTTCTTGGTTATTTCCAAATCCTAAAACGTGTAGCATCAATATTGCTTAGCAAATGGCCCTTCTGATCTTGGTCATTTACTTAAACTTGAAAGTGTACAGTTAAGGGAATACTTAACCTTCAATCTACCACCGTCACGGATCATGGATCATGGGGTAAAACAGTTGAGGAATAAGACCATACTCTTGGTCAAGGTGGCTTGGGGTAGAGGAACCATGGAAAAAATATGTGGGAATTAGATTCCGAGACGAGGAAAGAGTTTCCTGACATGTTTACAAGTAACGAATTTTGAGAACAAAATTCTTTTTAAAGGTGGGAAGTAATGTAACATCCTTAGTTTTACCTTGTGCTAAATTACCTCATTGACCTTGAGTAATTAGGCACTTAATGAGAAATTAAAGAATAAAGGCTTAATTAAAGGGAAGGGTAATTAAGAAGAGAAAAGTTGAGAGAATGCTTAATTAAAATTAGAGATTTTTGAATTTAAGCAAGTCAAATACTTCATGGCTTAATTAAACACTAATCACTCATAATTAACTTAATCAAGTTTAATTAAGGCCAATTAAGCTTAATTAAAATTTTAATTTTGTTAATCATGAAGTCATGATAGCATGAGTTAATCACTAATCCTTACTTAATTAAGCTATTTAAGTTGCAAGAGCACTTAATTATATTATTAGAATTCAAATTAAGTCAACTAGACAATAAAGCATTGATGATATCATAAAAGCAAAAAGCAAGACACAAAGTTGCTTTATGCAAGAGTAGTACATGATTTGTCTCCTTTATCATCCATTTTGTCTTCGTAAACCTTAATTAAAATAAAATTAAGAAACTATCCACCCACATACCCTTGTATATGCTGCGGCCACTCCCTCCATCCACACATCCATTTCATTTCTCAACTTCTCATTCTTGCTCTAATCCTCTAACTTCTCCAACTTCTCTCTACTTCTTCTTTTTCTTCATCTTCTTCTTCCTTTCTCTACCAACACCATAACCAAACCTTCTCACAAGCCCTTCAAAGATCACCTTTTTTGGTCTAGACAAGATTTAAACACTCCAACCTCCAGTTCCTCAAGAACATAAGAGCTCTCATCTTCTCCATTAGAAGCTGCCCCCACCACCACTTTGGAGAAGCCATCTTCATCTTCTTTCTCTCCTTCAAGAAGGCACAAAAACACACTTAGGTAGTGATCTTCTACTTTTTCTTTTTGTTGATCAAGAAAGCTTGAAGCTTTGACTTCCACCATGGCCAAGAGCATCAAGTGACAACTTGAGAAAAGCTCCATTTTTTTCTTGAGAAAGTTTTCCTTTTTGGAAAAGTTTGCTTCTTGAACCTTGTTTATGAGATTTTATGTGTTTGTTGGAAGTTCCTTTTCTTGAATGCTCTAAAAGTTTTCATTTTATTTTATGATCTATGTGTCCTTAGTGTTCTTTGAAGTTATTGGAAAGAAATATGCTTTCTTGAAGACATTCTTGTTCAAAGTTGTTCTCTTGATATAATCTGTTCATGACTGAAAAGATTCTCTTTTTACACCTCCAACATGGATTTTATGTGACCAAAGAACATTCTAAAGCATAAAACTTTAGAAAGTTTGCTCCTTGAAATCTAAAAAGTAGTGCTAAAGAATATACTCTCTTAAAGATTCATTTTGTTTTTCTTGAAGACAAGATAATTAGTAAAAGTCTAAACTTTCTTAAGGCATAAAGTTTTAAACTTTCATCAAAAATGAAACTTTTTAGTCATAAAAATGAAAACTTGCAACTTCAATTTATAAAGATGAAATTTTGAAGCCAAATAATGGACAAAGGTTCAAGCTTTCTTCAAGATTAAGACTTTGAAATCATAAAAGGGTTGAAATCATAAAGATGAAGTCTTCCAGCTTTATTGAATAAAGGCTCGATCTTGCAACTTTGTTTGGAATAAAAATCACTTTTTGATGATGGCAAGCACATGGTGTTGTTGGGCTTATGAGTGTGGTTATACGTTGTCATGACCTAAGGGACTAGAAGGATCTCAAAATCCTTTGGGAACAGAAATATGATTAGGGCCTCTAATCATACCATGGATCTAGGAATCAGTAGTGCACCATCTCAAGGGGATTAAAAGATTCAAATCAAAACTTTAGCTTAAAACCCCATATAAGTTTCGACCATAACAAAAGAGAATAGGAAAGAGAGTGCCTAATACCTAAATTTGAAATAACTAAGGTTTAAAAATAATTGAATGATTAGACATTTCTCTGAAGTTAAAGATATAGGAAAAACGATAAACCCTTAAATAAAGTGTGATTTCACTCAAGAAGTAAGTGACTAAAAACCTATAATGCACATTTATTTTAAGCTATGTGATTCTCTCATGAGTAAACATGGGGATTCATATGATGACTCATAAGACGTCTTACAAAGAATAATGTAACCATAGATACCTTTTAGGGTGTGAGTATATGCTGCTATTAACCATGATATTGACAAGTTGATTGAGTACTGACTCATGATTGAATGATTGTTGATGTTTGATATGATGATATGAAATGAATATGACTGGTTATTGGTTAAATTTTCCATGCTTGGCAAATTTGGGGGAAGTTCCAGTCTAGCCGTTATGCTACCAGATTTTCATCAAAATTGTGGACTTAGGCATATCCATTGCATGCCTACTCATGTCTTGTCTTTGAGTATAATGCATATGAAAATGTAAGATGTAATATAAGGAATGAAATAATTGGACATAATCTTTGAAAAGCAAAGGTGATCCACAAAGATAAGAAAAGTAGGCGTGATCCTTTAAACGGAAGGTGACCCATTAAGAGACCCCTCTACTTTGGAGGTACAAGGCCCAGATCTCCAATTTAGAGGAACCCTTGTCGACTTAATATGATTTTAGATAGGAACTATTTGGCGATGGTCACAGAATAAGCTCATTTCCAATAGCAGTCTATTCAACGAGATGTAATAAAAGAATATAAAGTACGTGCTAATTTATGAAAGTTAAGGAAGTCAAAGTCAATGGAAATAAATACATGAAAGTGCATGCATCCTTATTTCTTCATATGCATAGTTGTGAATGTTTATATTATGCTTTAGTATGTATGTTTTCATTTTATCGCCTTATGTTGCTTTATGTTATGTTTATGAGAATAAGATTAAAAGAAACCTACTTCGAGAACTTATGTTTTGAAATCCCTCAAAATTGAATCAATACATGTCCACCGTTTCATAATTAAACCCAAAGTGGCTGGGACAACAACGATGACACATTAACTGTCTAGTCGGGATCCTACTGAGAAATCTTGTATTTCTCACTCTCATGTTTCCGTGTCGTCTTCAGAGGATGTCGTCGAATAATGTGGTGATCTTTGTTGAGTTTTTGGTCCTGCAGTAGCACTCTGACCCAATGTTGAATGCATCCGTAATGACTACTCGAGCAGTTATGAGAGTCTACATGTTCCATGGCCGTCAGTTCCACGCACATTACCTTGGATGATGTGCATGAGTTGTACGATGACATTACCTTGGATGATGTGCATCCACCTTTTCACCCTCTGATGAAGAGTCTGATTCTAACACTCGCCTGACACTGACATATTCTGTGGAGTTTGATCCTTTGAAGCCATTGTACCCTTCTGTGATTCGCTTGACGTCGAATTCTTCTTCTGTTGCCAGCCAAGCACCACCCCCGGGCCATAGCCAAGGATTCATCCGTACCTAAGCCGTGCCCTGTGGGTGTGGTCGAGCTCGAGGATGAGGACGTGGAGATGATACACTCAATGGTTTCGAGAATGGATTTGTTCCATTTTGAGGGTGAGGATGGTTTGGATAATTCTTGTTGAGCTTAGATGCAAGGATAGCCCTTCTTGTTTGTAGTTGCTGGGATTATCATTCTTATGGCATGTATGGTGGCAGAGGTTTATGATGCATTTCTTTTGTGTTGTATCTTGTTAGGGTTGCTTTGTAAGGTCGACAGTAAATATCGGACCCATGGCTATTTATGTAGGACCATTATGCTATTTATAATTATATCTAACTATGATGGTTGTGGAATGACTATTATATTTATCTAAGATGATTGTTCTTTATATTGTCTTTCTTTATTTTAACGCATTGCGAGCATGCAAGTAATGACCTTTGATATTATACGCTCACAATATGCTCATGGCTCTTGTTTTTCCAAAAAGGGATTATTTCATTGTCCAAAAAAAAAATTACCTTTACTTTCAATAATAAAGTAATTTCAAATAGCAAGTTAGTTTCCGCAAGCAAAAGTAACAACTAGTAATTCTATAATACGACTTAAGCATAGTATGGAGTTATTAAGGTGTTATAAATGTCATGTGACCAAGTGGGTCACTTGAGAAAGCTAAGATATGGCCGCCTGACCTTATCTCTTATTATGTAATTTGAATGCTAAAGTTATTCTTATTGCATAATTGATGAAATTGCACTTAATTGATGAGTTAAGAAGTAATTCTCTTCAATTATGTTAATTTCATGAGTCTGATTGCCTATTTATGATTAATAAGGACTATATATGTTGTTATTGGATTGTCGACAATTTATCTTATACTTTCAAATTTTGGGAAGCGTAACATCCCCACTTTTCATAATATAACATGACAGGAATTTCAATTTATTTCTCTTAGGTAATGTGAGAATTTCTCAAGCTGCAATAGGTCATGATAGTCCTCACGGTGAGAACTATAGGGTAGTGAGACTCTGCCATTGAAAATATGGCACTATCGTATGCTTATAATGTGAAATGACAAAAATGCCCCTAGCTTCTAGAACTTTTGGTAATTACAGAAACACCCTAATATTTTTAATAATTACACTTAGACCCCATATTTTAATTATAATTAGACCCCTAAATTTTAGAAAATTATATTTAGGTCCTTGCATTATTAGAATTAGCAGAAAAAGGTGCTTTAGTGGAACCGAGCAATATAGAATAGCTATAGAAACCCAAACCTCTGCCAATTTGAGCCTAGAGGTATACAAGGGTAAAATGACATAGGATGCCCTTGTACTTGCCAATATTTACAAAAAATAGAAAATATAGTAGAATCTTTGACAGAAAATAGATAGAAAATGTAACATCCTCAATTTCATGTCGTGCTAAATTACTGTAGTAACCCTGCGTAATTAGGCACTTAATGAGGAATTTCGAGATTAGGGCTTAATTAAGGGGTTGACTCGGACGAGAAGGGTCAAGAGAATGCCTAATCGAGGTTAGATAATCTCTAATTAAGCAAGTTAAAGCCCCTGTAGCTTACTTAAGCACTAATCGCCCTTAATTAGCTTACTCGAGTTTAATTAAGGTTAATTAAGCTTAATCGTGAGATTAATTTTTGTTAATCATGTTCTTGTGTGTTAATCACTAATTCTTGCTTAATCACCTTAATTAAGTTGTATGAGCACTTAATCACATGATTAAATTCAAATTTAGTCAACTAGACAATAAAGTAGAGAGTGATGTCATAAAAGCAAAAAGCATTAGACAAGATTACTTTATGTAAGAGTTTAACCATGCTTTGTCTCCCCATCATCCCATTTGTCCCCTTAATCACTAATTAACACAAAATTAAGCAAAATATCTCACTCCCTCCCCTTAATGTAGGACGCCACTTTCTCACACACACACACACATTCACTTCATTTTCAACTTCTCATTCTCTCTCTAAAGTTCTCAAACTCTCCAACCTCTCTCTACATTCCTTCTTCTTCTTCTTCTTCATCTTCTTCATCATTTTCCACCTCCATAACCAAACCTTCCTCACTAAGCCCTTCAAAGATCACATCTTTGGGTCTTTGGAGACAAGATCAAAACACTACAAGACTCATTTTCAAGAGAACTCAAGAGTTCTCTCCTTGCTCATTCAAAACCGCCACCTTCATCATCAAGAGGAGTCATCATCTTCTTCCATTTCTCTTGTTTATGCGCTATCTTCAAGAAAGGTAGTGATCTTCATCTTTTTCATTTTGTTTGCTCAAGAAAGCTTGGAGCTTGGGTCTTTCATGACCAAGATCTCTAAGTGAAAACTTGAGAAGATCCTTCATGTTCTTCATGTGTTCTTAAGTTTCCTCTTTTAGAAAAATATGTTCTTGATGTTCTTCATGTGTTCTTAAGTTTCCTCTTTTAGAAAAATATGTTGTGTTCTTAAGTTTCCTCTTTTGGAAAAATATGTTCTTGATGTTCTTCATGTGTTTTTAAGTTTCCTCTTTTAGAAAAATATGTTCTTGATATTCTTCATGTGTTCTTAAGTTTCCTCTTTTAGTAAAATATGTTCTTGATGTTCTTTATGTGTTCTTAAGTTTCTTCTTTTGGAAACCTAGGTTCTTATTGATCTCTAGCTTAAAGTTGTTCCTTTCTCTTTATGATGAGTGAATGATTAGAAAAGCTTCACCTTTCTATGTTTCCATGATTTGATAAGACTATGAACCTTCTCAAAGTTTTAGACTTTAAAAAGTTTGCTTCATGATTTCTTCAAAGTGGCGCAACTTTTAAGCTTCCATAAAGTTTTATTTTGTTTTATTTTGAAGACAAGAATACATGTGAAAGTCTAAACTTTTTGAGTTAGAAAAAACGATATCTTGTCACTTTAGGCTTTAGAAATCAAACCTTAAAGAAAAGACCTTTCACAAAGTTTCAAACTTTATTCAAGAATGAGATCATTAAGTTATAAAAATGTTGTTCTATGACATTTCATTCATAAAGTTTAGACTTTGAACCCAACTAATGCAAAAGGTGTTAACTTTTATAAAGAACAAGACTTTTTATTCAAAAAGCTAGTAGCTTGTATCATTATTTCATAAAGATCCAATCTTAAGATAAGAGCTTAATGTCAAAGGCACTTACTTTCATAAAGAATAAGACTTTATGACTACTTTATAAAGAATGACAACTTTAATAATGTTTAAGGCAAAACCTTGGTATGTTATTAGTGAAAGTTTAAAACTTTGCAACTTGACTAAGTTAAAAGTCACCCTTGGTGATTAGTGAACATTGGTGTTGTTGGGTTCATGATGTGGTTATACGTTGTCATGACCCAAGGATTAGAGGGATCTCGAACTCCTTGGGAACAGAAGTATGATTAGGGCCTCTAAGCATACCATGAACCTAGGAATCACTAAGTGCGCTATCTCAAGGAAAGGAAACAATCACAAAATTTAATTAATTTGAACAAGTGTTTCATAAGACATGTACTTAAGTAAAGCATACTTTCATCCAAGGACCAAGTAACTAAAAGACTATAAACACATATCCTAACTATGTGATTCTATCATGGAAATCATGTGATGATTCATAATATTCTTCACAAAGAACAACACAACTATAAACCCCTTTAGGGTATGAATGTGTGATGCCACTTGGCATGATGAATGATGAGATTGATTGAGCTTTGTCTCATGATTGAATGATAAGTGTGATGGTATGATATAGATATGATGAACTATTGGTTGAATGTTGATGATTGGCATTTTGGGAAGCTCAGGTCTAGTCGTTATCTTGCCGGATTTCGTCAAAATTATGGACTTAGTCATATCATTGCATGCGACTAGTCAAGGAGTTATGCATGTAAAGTATAAAGATAAGAAAAGAATCAATGGGACGTGACCCTTCAATCACTTCGGCAAGGGAAGTGAGAGACGGCGATCCACAAGGAACCTCTATGAGGGAGGCAAGGGTGTTTTGGAGGACCCTCCAACTTAGAGGTAACCAATATCGGCTTAGTCTGATTTGGTTAGTACTGCATGACGACGGTCACGGAATGAGCTCATGTCCAAAAGCAGTCTATTTCAAAGGAAAGTAAAGAATGTTAAGCACGTGCTAAAAATGAAAGTAAAGTCTAGGTATGACCATGGTTACATCTGTGATGATGCGTGTCTTTGCATGAAAGTATATGGCCCATTTGCATTATGGATGTTATTCTATGTTTTAGTACGGATGTTAGTCATGATGATGTGTTTATGATGTTCAGTTTAAAAGCAACCCGCTTCGGGGTTTAAGTTTTCAAAACCATTAAAAATTAAACTTATATCATCCACTTGCTTTTGTAATTAAACCCGAAGTGGTGGGACGATGACGATGACACTTTGTGTTTGTCTAGTCACGATCCCATCGAAATTTAGTATTTCTCATTCCTACGTTCGTGTCGTCTTGAGAGGATGTCGACGTCAGACGCGGTGGTGATCTACATTGAGTTCGGTGTGGCGTTGGCGCTTTGACCCGGTCTTTGAGCGCCTCGATCTTTGTCGGCGCAGCGAATGAGGGTCTACATCTTCCACGACCGCCGATTCCAGACTCCGTGATGAGCCCATTTTTCCGACCGCATCAGCCATTTGGCGAGGTTACTATGGATGACATTCGCCTTACTTTCAGCCACCGAGATACCCATCGATGATGATGAGATCGGCTTCGGATACCCGTTTGACTCGACTATTTCAGATTCCGATCCTGAGCCGTCTTATCCGAAACTTCCATGTGGAGACCGATCCATCCGAGCCCATCTATCCGACTCATTCTGGGGGTTCTCACGGCCGGGTTAATCGCCGCACCTCTTCTGATTCGTCTATCTTCGATTCTTACGCTTCATCTGCTGCCCATTTTCACCCCGGTTCGCGGCGTGGGTTCATTCATACCCTTGCGTGCCCGCGAGGGCGATGCTGAGGAGGGGGACGTGGTAGTACTTCTCTCGGTGGATATGGGAACGGTTTCCTCCCGCCAGATGCTTGATGTGACGACTGCATGCGGAGCCGAGCACGAGGATAGCCCCCTTTTGGTAGTAGTTATAGGGTTATCATTCTGTTATGTGGCATGCTTGGGTAGTAGGATTCTCGATGTATTTCCTTTTATTATGTATTGGTAGGCTTTTGTGTAGGGCGACGATAGATATCGGACCCATTATTATCTTATGTATGAACTGGTACGACTCTTATTGTATTATCATGGTTGGCCGTGGAATGAATGTTACATTATTCTAAGAATTGTGGTTACTCTTATGGTCTCTATGCTTGTTAAATGCGATATATGTATGGGATAGCGGTGTTACTTCATATGTTCACGATGCGCTCATGGCTCTCGATTTCAAAAATGGTTTACTTGTTTTGTAGAAAAAATTTTACCCCTATTTTCGGTATAAAGTAATTTCTAAAAGGTAATGATAGTTCCGCGAGCAAAAGTAGCAACTAGTAATTCCACAATATGACTTAAGCATAGAATGGAACTACTAGGGTGTTACAGGAAACACTAAAGGGCTTACGGAAGGTCAAAAATACCCAAAAGGCCTCGACAATTTTCAGAAAAATTATAAATACACTTTTAATATAATTTTGAAGATAAATACCCATTTTTAGCAAATTTGAAGAATATTTGTATAATTATACAAAATAATCTTACTAGGGTGCATAATGGGCTTAGAAAACCTTATAAGAGCCTTGTTTCTTGTCATAGGAAAATGTTTCAGTAGAGTTTTGGACCTAAGCCAAGAGGACCACAAAATTGGGCCTCTAATTGGGCCTTGTTAGTAGCTAAAATAGTGATAGGCTTTTTGGACACAATGTTGGACTTTTAATTACAAAAAGACTAAAAACTACTAAGATAAACTTAACAAAACTAACAAAAACCAAACCTTGGGCCACATCAAACCACTCTTAAATCAATTTCAATTAAGAACAAACGAAGAAACATCAAGAAGGTGAAAATTTGGTCAAAACAAGTAACTTATGATTAAATTGATCAAGTCAAAATTCACTTTTTTACCACATTAATTAAATTGAACATAACTTAGCCTAAACCATCCTAAAAAGGCGACACATTGATCTGTAATCACATGGATGAAGTCTGTTGAAGGATTTTAATTAGCAAATTAAACTAAGGTTAATTATATTACTAATAGGTTAGAGAACAATTCATGGCCATGTAACTCATCATCCAAACATAAATTAACATAATTTTGATGATTAATTAAGAGAATTATAAAATTATGAGGTTAATTAACTCAAATAAGATTACTTACACTTAACAAGTTAAGGTTAAAATGTCATATTTACACTAATTGATGAGTAACTCATATAACACTCTCCTAATTCATTTTTAATCAAGTGATTATCATTCTAATATGACTCTAAATAAAGTTAAAGAAGCTTCCAAGTTAATTAATTAAAGTCTTGACAATTAACTAATTAAACTAAGTAGTTAACACAAAACTAATTAGGATAATTAGAAACTAACTAAACTAGCCATTTGTATATAGATAGACACCCCTTAGACTTCACCTCCATCCTTTAACTTCATCCCCAAACACCCTTAGGCTAGCCAAAACCTCCTTTCTCCATCCTTTCCAACATTTTGCTTCAAAATTCTACGAAAACACTTCCAAATCCTCACCTTCCTCATTCACCTATAAGCACCATCACCCTCCTCCATTAGAACTCAAAATTAAGCTACTAACAAGGAGTAGAAAGCTTGAAGAAACCAAGGTTCGAGCCCTTGTTCTTCGCAGGTTTCAAGCTCCATAACCAAGCAGAGTTTTTCTTATAGGCTTCATGTATGAGTTTTGTGTAACTCTTTGTCTTATGTATGGCTTTTAGCATTTATTTTTAGAATATATATTGTCCTTTAAACCTTCTTAAATTTCATGAAGGGCTTGAGTTTTGTTGGATTCTTTGAGGTTATTGTAGCTACGTTTATGGATTTTTGTGTCCATATGCTTGTACGCATGTTTCTTTGCATTTTCAAAAGTTAAATCCTCTTCTTTGAGGGTGACTGATAAGTAACATTTTGATACATTGATTAACCCTTATATTTAATTTATTGAACCTTTTTTGTGCTTAATTGAACAATATTGGACACATTTTATAAATTTGGACTCAATTGGGCTTAATTGTATTTTTCTGCATTATTACAAATTTATACTGTTTTTGTATTATGGGCAATCTTGAGTTATAGACATCTAAAAATTACAAATTTTATATTGGAGAAAATATGAGAGAAATATCTATAACTTTGATGAAGAAGTAAACAACTAATTCAGATGTCTAGTGGGTCGAATTGGGCCACGAAGTTAGAATAGGGCTGTTACGCTGGAACTTGAGTAGTGTACACCAATTGGATCATAACTTGAGTTGTAGACATTGGATTGATGTGCAACTGGTGGCATTTGAAAGCTAAGATATAAAGCTTCAATTCATATGAGAGCACTCTCCAAAATAATGACATCTTGATGGACTTATTGGCTGTTGAATTTGACTGATCTGAATAGAGGTACAACCTAGACATGCTATAAAGATTGGGCCATAACTCTCTCATTTCAAGTCCAAATTAAGCAAGTTGGGTATCCACTTAAAGCTAAGAGGCAAAGGATTAATTTGGGCTCAAGCGTATTTTTGGATTTTGACATTTGAGGTCTGATAAGAAGAGAGAAAACTAAGATGCAAAAGGGACTCTCCTCTCTAACATTTTTCATTTCCTCTCTTCTCCTCTCCTCTTCTTTTCTTTTCTTTTCCTTTCATTTTGTAAGATACTTGTTTTGGGTTCTGTTTTGTAACCTTCATTGCTATGGAGGAGTAGGACTTCAAGCTAGTTCAAGAAGACTCCAAGGGCATTATGGTTATAATCTCGAAACCCTATGCTTGAATCTCAATCATGTTTGTTTTCTTGATTCTTTGCCCTGTTTAATTTGTATACTTACATTGAAAGTATTGATATGTGGGTTTATGAATGTGGAATTAGTTGGGTGATTACTAATTGGTTAATTGGTATGAACTTAATTAATTAAAGAATTAGGAATTAGGTTTGGGTTCAAACCTAGGCTAATGCAATTGGAGCTAGAAATCAACATAGGTTAATTAGAGTTGAGGTCTCAATTATCTAATCAATTATATATTGGTTGAATTCCTAAAGTTCTCTAGGTAGAATTATGGGGTTGTTAGTAGAGGTTTCTTTAATAGCTCAAATTAGCCACACTCCATGTGTTTGATATATCGTGCGTTAATGATTGATTCATCTTAATGCCTAAGGAACTCTTTGAACTAGTGTTTTTATTTTCACCTAATTTTCTTTTATAGCTTATTTACTACATGTTTGCATAGACCCCTTTGTTACTTAACTAGATAGCAACAATATCCTTGTGAGATGACCTTGGTTGGACTATACTTCAAATTTAATGTAATTAAGTATTTTAAAATTGTAATTTGGAGCGGGCTATGACACTCGCTACCAGTGACTCATGGCCATAATAAGGCGGTGAGGAACTCATATGTTTCGTGATTATTGATGATGGAATTCATGCTTGTTTGTTGGCTCAAGATGTGTAATTCTTGAGTTGTATTGTTCTTTGTCTCAAATAACATCAAAACCCAAACCTTTGACCCCACGAAGCTCATAGCTGTGGGTAGGGCTAAGGGTACAACTCTTGTTTTTATAAGTTTTGGGCATGTACCTATGCTTACTCAATGGTTCTTTGAGTGTAAAATTGAGTTACCATGAGTTCTGAATGATTAAAGCTTGAAAACTCACCATTTTGGATCCATGAGCCTCACAGCCATCACCATGGCTAAGGGTTTCCTTTTGTGTTTATATATGTTTTGAGGTTTAATGATGATGAATAAAGCCTTAACATGTTAGTCTTATATTATGGAAGCTTGATTCTTGGATAGTTCTATCTACGTCACAAAACTTGTTATTTTTGTTCAAACTTATATGTTGCCCTATTTTGTGTAACACCCTAATAATCTCATACTATGCTTAAGTCATATTATGGCAAATTACTATTTGTTACCTATGCTTGTGAAAACTTAAACATCCTTTTAAATTAGATTATGTGAAAAATAGGGTAGAATTAATTTTTTTTTAAATGAAACTCATATTTTGAAATCATTAGAGCTATAAACGTCACAACAGATAACTGTAAAATCGTAAACATGATCAAATTGTTACAAAAAGTAAAAACATATAATGAAGATAATTATCCATACATGACTAACCACAGATATCATACAGAAATACAAACTAGGACATATATATATATATATATATATATAGGGTTAGAGGTGGGTACCAAGTAACCTAACCCTAGTAGCCATGAGTCAAGATATAGTAATCATAGAAACAGAAATACCACAAAAATAATTCTATCCAACACTGGTACAACCATGAGCCCTAATCCTGCATCACAACAAAAGAGGATCTCTAGTAGCATACACCCACAAAATAGCATCACGATTGACAGTAGCTACAACAAGCAACTCAAAAAAGCTTTGCCCTTAGCATCCACATAGAACTTCACAAAGTGCTAGGGCTCCATCCTATGCTAAAGATGATATGGAACATGAATGTAAGAAATATTATTTCTTAGTAGGATTCTAACCCAACACGTAAGTGTCGTCATTATTATCCTAGCCACTTCAAGTTTATTAAAAAAAAAAAAAAGCATGAGCATGCATATAGTTCGATTATTTGGTTTTTGAAAACGTAATTAGCTGAAGTGGATTTCTTTTAAACATGCATTCTTATCATGACATAAACATAATCATAGGCATAGATCGGGAAACATGGATGGATGCATCATGCATAATATAGATCCTTTGCATTTTCTTGTGTGCTCTACATGAAAACTTTGGTCCACACTCTTCTTTACTTGACTTAGGCATATATTACGGTATGAGAACTTCAATCATGCGTTCACATACTCGCCACCCTCGACATGAAGTGGTAATGAGCTCATACCATGGCCATCACCACCTTTCTTTCCCGTGAACCTTGGTGAGAGAGGGCATTAGCGTGGGTCACCTTCCCTTACTAAAGGATCACACCCTTAGTTCTTTCTTTCTTTGGTTAATGCACGTGGACATTGTAATGTCCGAAAAATTTCATCGTTAATAACCAAGTTATTCGGTTTTTGTTGAATAATTAGAATTCGATTAAGCATTCACTTAAAGCCAATTTAGTTTGATTTAGAAGGATTAGGCTTCATGAAATTAGATTTGGAACATAGGAAACCTCACAGAAATTTTTCTAAAGATCAGTTTACCGATTTGAGAGAAATCGGTAAGATTTCGGTATTTTAAATTGTCGGAACCGGATCAATAGAACTTATATTATGAGTACCCTAGGATGAATGGCTAGGATTTAGCCAAGACACTCCTATATGTGGTGCGGCTTTCAGCCGAAGATGGCAACCATAAAATCAAGTTGAAACTTCAACACACATCCACCAATTACATGAATCCTTACTCCACAAGTTTGTGTTCAATTCCTTCTTTGCCCTTGTGAATTTCGGCCACCATAAGAAGCTAACTTTCCTTCATTTCTCTTCCATTCACACTTATCTCTACTCCATCTTCAACCTCTCTTCAAGTCTCATCAAGAGTTTCATCAATCTTAGACACCAAACCACCAAGAATTCAAGTAGACAAGGTAGGAATCCAACATCTCTTTTTGTTTTCTTTGATTTGGGGCTGTGTGGGGATCTTATTTTCCTCATGATACTGATGTGATTTGGAGTGATGATGATGGTTTATGATTGATTTTGCATGTGTGTTGTGATTAGAATTGGAATTAGTATGAAAGAATTTGAAGAATAGAGAAAAACTCAAGAAGCTGTTAGGGTTTCCTTGGCGGTCCATACGGCGGAGTGTACGACTTCGCCTATAGCTGTTTAAATTTGATTAATCTATTTTTATATGAAACTATAAATTCAGGGATTTCTATACATATAAAATATAAGGCCATTGGATTAGTATAGAATTAGTTATGAATTTTTGAAGTTTGACCTAGAAATCTGGATTCTTATCTGGGCAGTATGAGTTGAGAAGGGTGTAACTCACCCTACACAACTCCAAATTGAGTCAACCGAACGTTGTTTGAAAGCTAACATATAAGGTAACATTCCATAAAAATTTTAGAGTCAAATTAGTTTTCTATTATTCCCAGCACATCAATGAATTTACCTTAAGATTAGACCGGGCTGGAACAAGGTAGTCCAGTAGGGTCAAGTTACGGGACTTATATCTCAATACTCGTGAAAATGATATACAACTTCTTTTATTTGAAATGTTGTTCTGTTAGATTTAATTTGATATAAAATTCGTATGATTTCACCAAATTTCTATTTGTAGTGAATTTTCACTTATAAGGGTGCAATTCTGTCTAGGAATAGGGCAGGCTGAGGTAAAATACTAATAATGTGAGTTATAAAAATTAAAATAAGATAGGACCAAGAGGGTTGGAAACTAGACACATAGAGCTATGACATATCCAAAATTTAGGTTTAAATGAGTTGAATTGGACTAAGCGTGGATTATACCAAAATCGGGCAGAATAGGAGGAAGTAAACAGAAAACCCTATTGATGTTTGAATTGAATTTGATGAGTGATATTATGGATATATAATTGCTGTTCTATATTGAATTGCAAGTTTGAATGATTTTACTGGTAGTCTGGCACTATTTGTGGGAAAGCGGACTTGATCTATTATGCTGCCGAAATTTCGGCAAGAAATTCATATGTTGTGTGAGCTACAATTTGCATGAACACATGATGTTTGCAAGAATAAAGCTAGTTGTGCATGCAATTCATGAATATTACAAAGGATTCCATATTACTTGGGCCAGCCCCTGAATAAGTTTAAGGGGAATAGATCAGTGGGAAGGTTGGGGAAAGTAAACCCAGCAATCCTGTATAGGAACGAGCTCGGTCCTGAAAAGTGGACTATTACCCAAGAGTATATGGCCAATAACTCCCAGGGGACCAAGGATGGAAATGAGCTTTATGAGGCGAAAGCCTTCAAAGATAAGATGCATTCCCCAGTTGTACATAATTATCTATTTACTTCTTATGATATGTTATTGTTTATTTATGGTAACTGTCTTAGTTGTATTAGTATATTTGTTAACTTTGTCTTCATTATCCTGATTTAAAATTTAGTTTGTTTTGGTGTGTATTGCTATAATAGAATTTAAGTTGAATATTACCATTATGTCATACTATTTAAAATTACAGAAAAACTGAAACAACTGAGAATGATAGCGATGACAGATGTATATAAAATGAGGATTCCTATTGAGAAATCTTTATTTCTCACTCTACTGTGTGTTTCTGCGTCATTCTCAGATCATGGAGAACGCGGCAACAGGCGTCCTTGTTATCGAATTCCATGAGCTTCATATCCATCTAGACCCATTTTTAGATTCTATATATATAACTAGTAGATGTCAGTTCCACCTTTATTTCTTCTTTTATAGAGATTTTACTGTTCCCCTGACTCACCCACTCTTCGATCCCACCGCACCTTATATCGCTATCCCATTGTACATGGCCCATCCGTTTCCACCTCTACACACAGCACTAGTAGCAGCACCAGCAGCCACAGCTCCTGCAGCACCACCGGCGGCATCACCTCCACAAGCTCCTTCTATCTCATTCTCTAGGGAGGAGGAGGACCCTTCTAAGGCGGCAAGTTCTTTGTCATCATCCTCTTCACCCAGCGATGGCTATGCACTAGCTGATGCCGGCATGGCCAATGGATTCCTTTCCTTGGAATCCATCTAGATAGTGTGCGTGCCGTAGCAGTAGAAGGTGTACAAAGTGGCCCTCTTTTGGCAGCCTGGGTCATGGGCAGGTGGGTAGGAGATTGGAGTTGTACATGAAATATCTCGTGGGGACCAATTAGGGTATTGTTCATAGAGACAGACAAATTTATTTTGTTTCAGCAGTCTCATTTTATTACCCTGTACTGTTTATGTATCTTTTGTCAAACTTTGAAAATAGACATCTATGTGTACATATATATATATATATATATATATATATATATATATATATATATATATGATGCAATTTCAGTAGTTCTGTCTATTCTGCATTTTTATTTATTTTATTCCTGTTACAGCGATTATCCATTACTTATTCAGTAACCAAACGGAAATTAATTAAGTGAACAATTAACTCTATATGGGTAATTAACATTGAATCAGAAAATGGAATTTATTTGGACTGTCACATGTAATAACTTATCAGGTAACATATTATGACTTAAGCATAGTATTTTGTCTAGTAAGGCATTACAGACATCCTACTTTTCTTTTCTTTTTCCTATCTTATGGAAAACTTTATGATATGCATAACAAAATGCTAAGTCCACAATTTTTATCGGAAATTTTGCAGCATAAAGGCTAGACAGGAGCTTGTCCAAAATATGCCAACAGCAGATTCACAGTCATACATCATCAACCATCATTTTCAATAATCAAAGCATCAACATATATTTATTCATAGCATCCAAAACCCTTATGGTGTTTCAAGAGTTTTCAAGTGCCTTTTATGTGAAATCTTATGGAGCTTATGAGATATCCATGACTTCTTATGAGAGAATCTCCTAACTTCAAGTAAGTTTGTGGTAACTCTTTTAATTAACTTCAATTATTTATACTTATTTCTCATTTTGAGTAGTAACATGGCCAAAGCCAACCTTAGAGAATTCTAAGTCTTTTATTTGTTAGTTGGTTTAATGTACTAAGTAAGTGCTTAGAAACTTGTTTTAGCCTTTAAGTGACATAAAATGTCCATTGACTTACTAAAGTAGCCGAATCTTAAGGAAAGATTCCTAGAGGATTTAACTTTTCCTTCTTAAACCAAAAATTAATGTTCCTCTTAATTATACATTTTGAACCTTAATTTCTTCATGTTTGGGAATTTAAAAGTCTTTTCTCTTTAATTATCCTTGGGAGGTTGTGGCCTTATTTTGTTAGGTCTTAATGTTTTCTTTGTTTCCATAGTCATGTAAGGTTACTAAGTGATTTAATGAATCAATTTGAGGCCTAAATATTGATAGTTTCATGAGGTGCTAAATATGAATCACATTTAAGGTTACTAAATATGAATCACTCCTATGTGCTATGTCGTCTTCAGATAAAGTTGATGACACCCTTGGTGACACTTCCAGAGGTACTTAACTGGACGTGGTAGTACGACATGGTCTCCGACTCCCAGGCTATAATGGACTAAGATAGTTTATTTGGACTTAGTTTGATTTGGATGATTGTACTTTTGCTATGAATTGGCTAGGTGTATTGTCATGCTTTATATGTTTGTGTGTGTGTGTGTGTGTGTGCGCATGAGCAGTGTTGTGTAATTTATGTTCTTCGTTTTATTTTCTGCTATGACATATGATTAATGTCTGACACGATGTTATATACCCAATGCTAATGCACTCTAAGGCTCACATTTTCAAAAGTTCACTTCGAGTAATTATTAAAAAAAAAAAATTACCTGCTATTTTTGCTCAACTTATTTTCACAAAGCTTTATGTTTCTCGCAAAGCAAAATGTAACAACTAATAAGACACTATAATACAATTTAAGTGTAGTATGGGATTATTAGGGTGTTACACTACGAGTCATGCTTACTTGTCCATCTCGCAAATTAGGTGGCTGAAGGGTCCGCCCCCCGGGCTAATTAGCCGATCCACTACCATTGGCTATGTTTTTCCAAGGCATAGACTGTAACATCCCCACTTTTTTTTTTTTAACGTAGCACGATAGGAATCTCGATTTATTTTCTCTTTGGCAGTGTGAGAATTTCTCAAACTGCAATATGCCATAATAATTTTCACATTGAAAACTATAGAGTAGTGTGACATTGCTGTTAATAATAGGCACTGTCATATACTTTTAATGTGAAGTGATGAAATGCCCCTAGTAGTCAAAACTTTTAGTAATTATAGAAACACCCCAATATTTTTAGTAATTGCATGTAGACCCCATATTTTAATTACAATTAGATCCCTAAATTTTTAATAAATTACATTTAGGTCCCTGCACTATTAGAATTAGCGAAAAAGATGTTTTGGCAAAACCAAGTGAGACAACGAAGCCGTAGAAATCCAAATCTCTGCTGATTGGACTTCTAAGGTATCCAAGTGTGAAATGGCCTAGGATTCCCCTAGACTTGCTAATAATTATGAAAATATCATTAGTTACATAAAACATAAAATATAACAATATCTTCGACCAAAAATAGTTAGAAAACCCTAAAAGAGCTTATAGAAGGCGGCCAAAAACCACCCAAAAGATCCTAAAAATTTCAAAAAAATTATAAATACATTTTTAACATAATTTTGAGTAAAATAAGTAATTTCTAGCTAATTTGAGGAATATTTGCATTATTACATAAAAATAATCTTACCGAGGCACAAAATAGGTGTTGTAAAACCCATCTAACTTGTTGTAGGAAAATATTTCAATAGAGTTTTGATACTGGCCTTGGAGGACCATGAAATTGGGCTTCTTAATGTGCCTTGGCAGCTACTGAAAATAGGAGAGCTTAAGCCCTTGTGCTGTACCTGTTATATTGGTGCCCAAAAAGGATGGAAGCTGGAGGATGTGTTCTGATTGCAGAGCCATCAACAACATCACCATCAAGTATAGACATCCCATTCCCAGGTTAGATGATCTTCTTGATAAGTTGTATGGTTCTTATTATTTCTCTAAGATTGATCTGAAAAGTGAATATAATCAGATTAGGATTAGAGAAGGTGATGAGTGGAAAATAGCTTTTAAAACCAAGTATGGCTTGTATGAGTGGAAAGTAATGCCATTTGGTTTGACAAATGCCCCTAGTACCTTCATGAGATTGATGAACCATGTTTTGAGAGAGTTTTTGGGGAAATTTGTGGTTATTTACTTTGATGATATTCTTCTATATAGTAAAAATTTGGATGAGCATTTGCATCATTTGAAATTTGTTTTGTATGTGCTTAGAAAAGAAAGATTGTATGCTAATTTGGAAAAGTGCACGTTTTGTAAGGACCATGTTGTGTTCTTAGGATTTGTGGTTAATTCTAGTGGAGTGCATGTAGATAAAGAGAAAATAAAAGCAATCTAAGAATGGCTAACTCTTAAAAGTGTAAGTGATCGAGACTCTAAATTCCTTAGTCATTTTTGGAGGACCTTGTGGGGAAAGATTGGCACTAAACTTTTGTTTTCAACTACATGCCATCCCCAAACTGATGGGCAAACAGAGGTGGTAAATAGAACTCTTTCTACTCTTCTTAGAGCTATTATTAAGAAAAATCTTAGAACTAGGGAAGAGTGTTTGCCACATGTTAAGTTTTGCTTATAATAGGGCAGTACATAGTACTACTCAGCTTTCACCATTTGAAATTGTTTATGGTTTTAATCCTTTGACTCCTTTGAATTTATTGCCTTTACCTAACATTTCTCAATTGAAAGATAAGTTTGGCCAGGAAAAAGCTGATTATGTCAAGAAGTTGCACGAGAAGATCATGGCCCAAATTGAGAAGAAAATTGAAGGGTATGCTAAACATGCAAACAAAGGAAGGAGGAAGGTAACTTTTGAACCAGGTGACTGGGTATGGGTACACTTTAGGAAGGAAAGATTTCCATCTCAACGGAAGTGTAAGCTGATGCCAAGGGGAGATGGACCTTTCCAAGTGATGACTTACAAGATTTGAGGACAAATGCTTCTCAAGAAGGAGGGAATGATGAGGACACAAAGGCCCAAGCCCAAGTCCAGACTCAAGCCCAAAAAGAAGCCCAAGATCCAATACAAGGCCTAGGAGGACCCATGACAAGAGCTAGAGTAAAGAAGGCCCATGAAGCTATCAAACATGTGATTATCTCCTTGTTGGAAGCCTAAACACAATTTGAAGCCCAATATCCAAATGAAACCCAACACATGAATCTGAGGGTTTACACATACGTAGCCCACTTGGAGTGAGAGGAAAAGAGCCCAAGAGTCAATCTGAATTAGCAAGACTTTAGTTGTTTATTTTATTTTTCTATTGTTATGTTGTGATAAAAAAATATAAATTATTTGTAGCAGGATAAGAACCCAAGCACTTGAGGCTGAATATGTCTCCTTAACCACTGGAACACATCAGTAATGCTTATGCTAAGGGGTTTTGCTTTTAGTTTTGTTAAGTCTCAGGGGCAAACTCTTAAACTGATTTGTATTAAAACATTTGGAGATCAATACAGAGCAGAATATGTATGTTGTACAAATTGTGAGTTTTACTCTGCTAGGGTTTTCCCTTGCATCTTTTGATCTTATCAAGAATCCTCCAATTCTTGTGGTGATCCTTCTTGGCTTATTAAACTAGGTTTGTGGCGCCATTCTTATCTTGTTTCTTTTTCATAAATTTTGCATCAATTTTCCCAAAATTCGTCTCAATTATCTCTTGCTCATATCTCAAGTTATATGTATTGTTTATCGGTGATTCTTGAGTCTAAATTGTGTTTCAGAACGTCAGCTTTCTTCTCATTTTTGAATCGTCCAATTCCAAGACTTGTAACGTGAGATACGTGCTTGTGTTAATTTCATGTTGAATTTGCATTTTGCTGCCACAATCTTTTGTTTCTTCTTCTTTCTATTTCAATTTCTTTTGTCCAAGTCCTAGATAGATCCTAATTCAAGAGGTTTAAGGTAAAAAAAAAACTCATCAGAAAACAAGAGCAATGAGCTCATCATGAGCATATAATATTAAACATCATTACTTATATACATGCAATGCAATAAAATAAATAAAGGCAACATCAAAGACAATCATCCAAGATAAACATAATAGTCATTATATTCATTATATAGCCATCATAGTTAGATATAATCATAAGTAACATAACTTGTCCTACATAAATAACCATAGGTTCGACATCTATTATCGACCCTACACAACAACCTAACAAGATACAACATAAAAAGAAATGCATCATAAGGCTCTACCACTCCTATATGCCATAAGAATGATAACCCTAGAACTACCAACAAAAGGGCAATCCAAACTATCCTCACTCTTAGAACAGAATGTATCCATTCCTGAAGCCACCAGGTGTGTCATCTCCACGTCCTCCTCGATGGGCAGGTCCACGCTCATGGGGTATGGCACGGGTGTGAATGAACCCACATCCACGCACTGGGGTAGTGCCTGGCTAGCAACAGAAGAAAAGGAATTTCAGGACAAGTGTAACACCCTATTAATTTAATGTTATGCTTAAGTCATAGCATGAAATTAAGTAGATTGTGTTACCGTATTAATACTCTGCTTACGTCTCATTTTTCATATCACTTTTTTTTTATAGAAGAAATGGAGCGTTGAATATAATGAACGTGACAGAGTTTAATATATCATAACAGAAAAGATAAGAACAAATAACATATATACCTTCAATTGTATATGTGTATATATATATATAGGAAGCCACTGCTTTAGTTTATGTACAAGTTTCAAAACAGGATACATAAGTGGGGCCGGTGTATCAAAAAGACATAAGGCCCGTGTCAGTCAAAACGATCCTATGTGGTCCTCAGAGGACATTTCAAAATCTACTGCTAAGTCTATGACCTAAAGCTGCATGCTGCCAAAAGAGGGTCATGCTGTACAACGGCATCTGTGGCTGACCTACTCAGTCAGATAGTTGTTGGCTATGCCAAGCCCGGCTGGAGAGTAGTCTGCACTGGGTCCTGAGGAGGAAGAGGGTGATAAGCTGGTAGCTTTAGAAGGGTCATTCTTAGAGCTGAGTTGTACATCTGGTACCACCTTTGGAGGTGACTCTGGCACAAGATCAGCGGGAGCTGCAGGTGCTGCCCGTGCGGGAAGTGCTGGCGGAGGGTGTGCCACGTGCAGTGGGACCGCAAAGTATGGGGCAGTAGGATCAAAAGCAGGATGGAGTAAAGGGATGGCAAAATTCCTATCACTAAAAAGGTAAAGACGGAAATGGCAAGAGCCGGTTATATACAGTAAGCCTACTGCGGGATCATGGTGGAGCTGCAAGTCTGGAACCTCAATAAAGAGAATGGTCGTCGAGTCCATCGTCAGCGTCTAAGAATGATGCGAAAATGTAAAACGAGGTGAGAATTTGAAGAAATTCTCAATAGGGCTCGCGTACAGTATTTAGCTGACGTCACATTCATTCTTAGTTGCCTCGGTTTTTATTTAATTATAAAAACATGGGATCAAACTGAACTATCCATATTCAAGTAGGTTTAAGAAAATGTCTGGTCTGAGGTAAGGTTCAATTTTACTTGAGATAGCATAAGAAACAGAATAAACTACCAACAGTAATACACAAAATAACGAGCAGAATAAATGAACATACGGCAGTAAGTGAATATAACAGACAAATTGTAAATAACTTGTAATGACTGTTCAATGTAATCATGCATTTAATATAATCATGCAAAACTTATTCTTGAACCTTTCTTCATAACTTTTCCATTACTTGGTCCCCTGGGAGTTCTTGGCCATTTTAGACTCCTGGGTAATAGTCTGCTTTTCAGGATCGAGCTCGTTCCTATACAGGAATGCTGGGTTTGCTTTCCCCGACCTCCCCACCGATCTATTCCCCTTAACTTTATTTCGGGGCTGGCCCAAGTATTATGGAACTTTCATCATAACATAATCCTTATGTTCATCATAACATAACCTTTATGAATTTCTTGAAAATGCATATGTATCTTATAACTCATGCATAAGGCTTACCAAAATTTTGGTGGCATAACAAAATGTGTCCGCTTCCCCATGAATAGTGCCAGTACTCAACATATCAACTTATCAAAGAAATCATATCATTCCATTCATAATTCAGCATTAACTTCATAGGAGCATTAATCACATTAAGACAGGATTATTGCCTCAGCACAATCATTCAACTCAAGCCAAAATTGCTATTTAACTCATCCTGATTTTTGGATATGTTGAAGAGTTATGTGTCTATTTTCCAACCTCTTTAGTCCCATCTAATTTTGATAAACATAACTCAAGTAATTTAGGTTTTATCTCGGCCTGCCCTGCAGCTAGCCAGAATTACACTCTTAAAAGTAAAAATCCACTAAAAATCGAAAACTCATTCAAATCATATGAAATTGGTTTCATATTAAAGCTAACAGGACAACCTTTCATATGCAAGAAGTTCCATTCCATTTGCCTTAGTAAGGCTCGAGTTATAAGCCCCAAAATTTGACCTTCCTGAACTACCCTGTTTTGGCCTGGTTTGGACATAAGGTAACTTATTCTAATCACTCAGATCAAATGGGATAGTAACAAACTCAGAATTTCTTTCTAGGATGTTCTCCTATGTATAAGCTTTTTAACAAAGTTGGTTTCACTCAATTTGGAGTTGTATAGGGTGAGTTACGCCCTTTTCAAGTCACACTGCCTGGATGAAAGTCCTGATTCCTAGGTCAATTTTCAAAAATTTATATCTCTCTCAATATTAATCCAATGGACTCATATGATATATGTATGGAAATCCTTGAATGCCTAGTTTCCTATAAAAATAGTTTCATCGGATTTAACCAGCTATAGGTGGAGTCGTACACTCCGCCGTATGGACTACCGAGGGAAAATTGGTTTTCCAGCCTCTCACATCTTCTTATCCTCACCCTTTTCTATTCCTTAATCAAATTTAAACACAAAAACAGTCATAGATCATTATATTCATTCACTAATCACATCAAGAAGTGAGGAAATAAAATCAAAATCAGCCACCCATAATCAGAATAACAAGAACTAAGTTGAACCTCTACCTCTTGTTATGTGATTAGGCTTGAGTTTGGAGTTTGAATCAATAAAACTTGATTGAGCTTAAAGATTGGATGGAGTTGGGCGAATGGAGAAGAGAAAAAGAAAGCTAAAGTGAGGGAGAAGGCAGCGTAGAAATGGGGCTGAAGGAGAGAAAGAAATGAGTCATATAAACTTGAGGTGGTAGTTGGCTTTGTGAGTTTTGATTGGCTGAAATTTTATGAGTGAAGTTCAACCATTTCTCCCTCTTTTGTGGCTAAACTATTCTCCACGTCGCCTAAAAGTGGAACTCGCCTCCATTCTATCTGAAATTGGAAATCGTCTCTATTCTGTATAAAATTGGGAACTCGCGTCTATTTTATTTGAACTTAAAGCTGAAGTCGGATGTCGGACCTCGTGCTCACCTTATTTGAGACCTGGACATAAGTTCAGAGATCGAAAGTCATGTCCGTTTTATTTGAAGCTTGGGAATAAAGTATGAGGTCGGAACCCGTATAAATCTTGGTTGAACTTGGAGACCAACTCAGAGATCCGATCTCGCATCCATTAAATCGTAGATCGGAACTCGTGTCCATGAAATCGGAAATCGTAGCCATTTCATTTGAGACTTGGAGATGAAGTCGGAGGTCGGAAATTTGGCCATTTCGCTGAAATTGATGAGGTCGGAGGTCGAAAATCGCGGAGGACGTTACAACAAGCAAAACACAGAAACATAGGATGGCTCTGAAGGATCAGACTCTATAGAATATGTTGGTGTTAGGCGAGTGTCAAAGTCGGACTCTCCATCAGTGGGGTACATCAGAGGGCGAAAGGGTAGACATACGTCATCCAAAGTAATGTCATCATATGGCTCATGTGGGCAGAAGAACGGGCTCATGACAAGTGCACGAAACTAATGATTATGAAACATATAAACCCTCATCGTTGCTTGAGAAGCAAACACGGATGCATTCAGCACCTGGTCGAAGTGCCAACGCATAACTGGAAACTCAATGAAGATCAGCACGGTGCTCGATGGCATCCTCTAAAGACAAGATGGAAACATGGAGTAAGAAATACAAGATTTCTCAGTAGGATCGTGACAAGATAGTTAATGAGTCATCATCCTCATCCCAGCCACTTCGAGTTTAATTATGAAGAGGTTGACATGCATAGATTCAATTATAAGGGTTTTGAAAACATAAGTTCCTGAAGTGGGTTTCTTTTAATCTTAATCTCATAAGCATAACATAAAGCTACATAAGGCCATAAAATAGAAGCATACCTACTCAAGCATATTCTAAACATCCATGACTATGCATATGAGAAAGTAAGGATGCATGCACATTCATGTAACTTCATGGATTTGACTAGAGTCTTTCTTTACTTTACATACTCTCGGATAGACTACTATTGGACATGAGCTCATTTCATAATTGTCATCACACAATACTAATCTAAAACCAGCTTAAGTTGACAAGGGCTCCTTTAAATTGGGAAGATCTGGGGCCCTATACCTCCAAAGTAGAGGGGTCTTTTAATAGGTCACTTTTTCTTTTAAAGGATCATACCCACTTAGCTGGTCTTTGTGGATCACCTTCCCTTTTGAAGGATCATGTCGAATTATTTCATTTCTTATATCACATGTTACATTCATATATGCATTATGCTCAAAGGCAAGAACAAGTAGGCACGTAAGGGATATGTCTAAATCCATAATTTTGAAGAAAATCCGACAACATAACGGCTAGACTAGAGCTTCTCCAAAATTACCAAGTGTGAGAATTCAACTAACAATTCATCATATCCATCTCAAAACATCTCCTCAAGGATCAATAATCAATCATTCACAAGTCCGAATTAATCATACCGAGTAACAATCATACATGAGAGTGATATACACTCATACCCTAATTGGTATCTTGGGGTTTCCTTGTACTTTGTGAAACATCTTATGAATCATGGTAAGAATCCTCATCCTTACTCATGAGAGATTCATATAACTTGAAGTAAATATGTGTTATAAACTTTTAACTTTTTATGTTCCAAGTGAGATCATACTTTACCTTAGGGATTCATTTTCACCAAATAACTTAATAGGTTCCTAGTGTTTATATCTTAAAGGGCATATTATTCAAGTTAAAAGTTTAACACCTATTTTTCCTTTTCCTTTGCTTATCATGGCCGAAGCCCCCAATGGGTGATTTTAGCCAACATTTTCCATTCATGACTTTTAGTTTCCCTTGGGATAGTGCACAAGTGATTCCTAGATTCATGGTATGATCAAAGGCCCTAATCATACTTCTGTTCCCAAAGGATTTTGAGATCCCTCTAGTCTCTTGGGTCATGACAATGCATAACCATAGCCATGAACCCATCAACACCATGTGCTCACCATCATCAAGAAGTGCTTTTTATTCCAAACTAAGTTGCAAGGATAAGCCTTTATTAAATAAAGCTGCAAGACTTCACCTTTATGATTTCAAAATCTTAGTCTTGAAGAAAGTTTAAATCTTTATGCAATATTTGACTTCAAGATTTCATTTGTATACTTTAAAGTTGCAATTTTTTATTATTATTACTAAAAAGTTTCATTCTTATGAAAGCTTAAAACTTTATGAAGCATCCTATCTTCAAGATTCAACATTTATGAACTTTATAACTAAAAGGCTTCATACTTTAAGAAAGTTTAGACTTTTACAAATATTCTTGTCTTCAAGAAAAATAAAATGAACTTTAAGGGGGTATATTCTCTAGCACCACTTTCTATGCCTCAAGAAGTAATCTTTTAAAAATTTTATGCTTTAGAATGTTCATTGGTTGCATAAAATCCATGTTGGAGGTGGACAAAGAGAATCTTTTCAATCATGAACCATTACATCAAGAAAACAACTTTGAACAAGAATGTTTCTAAGAAAGCATATTTCTTTCCAATAACTACAAGAACACTAAGAATACATGAGATCATAGAAGAAAATGAAAGCTTTTAGAGCATTCAAGAAGCAGACTTTCCAAAAAGGAAACTTTTCTCAAGAAGAAAGTAGGGCTTTTCTCAAGTTGTCACTTGAAGCTCTTAGCCATGGTGGAAGCCAAAGCTTCAAGCTTTCTTGAGTAACAAAAAGAAAAGGTAGAAGACCACTACCTAAGGTGTGTTTGGCATCTTCTTTAAGGGGAAAAGGAAGGTGAAGATGACTCCTCCAAGTGATGGTGGTGGTAGCTTTTAGAGAAAGAGATGAGAGTTCTTGTGTTCTTGAGAAAATGGAGGTTGTAGTGCTTAATTCTTGTCTCCAAAGACCAAAAGATTGATCTTTGAAAGGTTTGTGAGAGAGTTTGGCTATGGTGTTGGTAGAAGAAAGAAGAAAATGATGAAGAAGAAGAGGGAGTAAAGAGAAGTTGGAGAATTTAAAGGGTTAGAGAAAGAATGAGAAATTGAAAAAAGAAGTGGATGTGTGTGTGGGGGCGTAGAAGGCTGCGGCATACAGGTGGGGTTTGGGGAGATATTTTGTGTCATTTTGTGTTAATTAAGGTTTAAGGGGACAAATTGGATGATAAGGGAGACAAAGTGTGTACTAGCTCTTGCAAAAAGCGATCTTGTCTCATGCTTTATGCTTTAATAACGTCACCAATGCTTTATTATCTAGTTGATTTAATTTGAATTGTAATGATGTGATTATATGTTCTTGAATCTTAATTAACTTCATTAAGCAAGGATTAGTGATTAAATCATGTTGGCATGATTAGCAAGGTTAAAATTTTAATTATGCTTAATTACCCTTAATCAAATTTGATTAAGCTAATTATTGGTGATTAGCGCCTAATTCAAAATTCTCTAATCTTGATTAAGCATCTTCTCAATTTTTCTCTTCATAGTTATCCCGTAATTAAGTCTTCATTATTTAATTCTTCATCAAGTGCCTTGTTACTCAAGATTGTTGAGGTAACCTTAGCAAAAGGCAAACTTTGGGAATTTTACAATTTCCTGAGTTCCAAGTTCAGGCATAATAGGTAATACCGAGTTCTCGAGTTTCAAGTTCAATTAGAATAAGCAGCTTCGAGTTCCCAAGCAAAACAGGTTGCAATGGGTTCCAGTTTTCAAGTTTGAACTAAACCAGCGACATCAAGCTCCGAGTTTTGACTTTTAGCAAAAGAGATGATCTCAGGTTCTGGGATCTGATCTCAAGTAGAACATGCAACACCAAGTTTCGAGTTCCATATTGGTCTCTAAGTTCAAAAGGAATAGAGACGACTTTCGATTTCCGAATTGATCCCTGAGCTTAACAGGACGAGACGAGTTCTGGCTTAGCACATAATGAGTAGAATTAGGTTACGAGCTTTGGTTTCCATGCTCAATCAAAATGGTGGAATGAAGCTATGAGATCCAAGTTCCAATCTTGAGCAGTATAAAGGAAATTTAGCACAACAAAATTGGGGATGTTTAACATACTTATTGGCCTGTAATTCATGCCGATTTGCCACAATTGTCTATTGGTTAGCCAAAGTTAGGTCTATTTGGACTTTAACAACATTTGGAAGGACATTTGCAATAGACGGTTCTTCAAAAGATAGTTTCTCAATATGACCAGCTAAGGACTTTGCAAATTCAAAACCAACTTGAGTTGCGATTCTATCAGCTTTGGGGCCAGAAGTCAACAGCAGCAAGGTCTTTAGAGTAGATAAGGTGGCTGGGATGTCTTGGGATGTAGTGGTTGGGCTGGATTGGCCATTGGAATGGATATGGGTGTAGCCTCATGAGTAGGGACAACATCAATTTGAGCTTCTATCACCAAAGTTAAAGCCCTTTCTGTTTCAGTCCTTTCTAGTTCAACAATCACTATTGTAGTCTCATTCCTTTCAACCATTGTTTTTTCTTGATCAGCAGGCATTAATGGTAGGTTAAGTAGCAGCCTGTCCTACTTGTTCAGATTGTTGCACTGAGGGTACAATAACCCTTCTCATCTCTAATAGTGGATTGGCTTCTTCAATTACCACAGATTGCGATTCTACCTCCTGAGAAATAGAAGAGGTTCTAGGTTCTGAAGCTCCAACTCCGGTAGCCAAATTTCTTTGTCTTTGCAGCTAAGCTTCCTCTCTTAGCTTTTTCTCTTTTACTTCTCTACGAGCTATTCTCAAGAAAGAGGGAGTGGAATCTCTTAAAGGTGCAGCAAGGGCTTTCTTCAGTTTCTCCTTCCCCTTTCCTTTTGGAACCTTTTCTTATGTTGGTTATTCTTGAGGCACGGGCTCCCTTATTATGATTCCCCTTTGAGCTAGTCTTGTAGTTCAAGCAGCAAGTTCAACTAGGTTGATGGGTTCTACACCAATTGCAGAGACCTCATCTTCAGCTCTTGATGAGGAATAGGACTCTTTAGCAAGCTTCATAATCCTTCTTTTGCTGGTCCTTTACTCCTCAAGGATTGGTGGGAGGCTTCTTTCTCTTTTATTTTTCTTCTTTTCTTCACCAGAAGACCTGCATTTTGTAAGCTCCAATGCCCTTTAGAAACTGTATCGAGCTTTAAGGTTTTCGTGAGTAACAAATTAAGCTTTAAGTAAAATCTTATGTTATTAATGATTTGTTATAGTAAATACTTTTTTGTGAGCAAGATCATTTCCTTTCGAACTGAAAATGAACTTTTAACAAATGCAAAGTATTTTATTCCTTCATATTCCTCTTAAATATACATTGATTACAATAAATACTTCATGGAACTTGAGATCTCTTGCTTAAGAAACAGATCAGAAACTTTAGAAGGATGGATTTGCATCATCAGAAAAGAAGACAAGCCTCAGAAAGGTGCACAACCATTCAGAAGGATGACACATCCAAAAATCTCTGTCCAGAAAGGTGACCATCAGAAAAATGCTTCTTATGAAGTAGATCACCTTCAAAGCATCTTCAGCACAATTCAAGGATCGGATTCAAAAAGTCAAACTTGATGTGACATGATCCAAAAGAAGCATCGACAAGTCTGAAAAGTGGGTGAACCATCAAACGGATACTTTTCCACTTCTATGATATTTCCAAAGGCTGAGAAAATAAAGCAACTTCTTCTTTATCCAATTTTAGACCAGTGGATCAAAGATGCACAAGGCTCAAGATCTGCAAGCCTCAATGGATATATTTTGAAGTTTATATAAAACTGGAAATCGAAGAAGAATTGGTTAGACAATTGTTGAATATTTTTCTAAGCATTCAAAGCCTTCGGCTTTCATCCTTCTCAACTCTTTGAATTATCAGAAAGTTACATATTGTAACTTTTGTTTGAAAAATCTTCTCTACTGATTTGTAATAGACAACATTCTCTCATTGAGCATTTAGAGAAGGCACATGTAACACCCTAATAAACCCATGCTATGCTTAAGTCATATCACGGCATTTTATTAGTTGTTACTGATGCTTGCAAAAAACTTAAACATCACTTTTTTAAATTAAGTTATGTAGAAAATAAGGCAAATTTTTTTTTTTTGAAATACGTCGTCACTTTGTAGCGTTTTGGAAAGTGAAGCCTTGAGCGAGAATGTAGAAGTCTAGAGAGAGCATGTCGCACGAGAATCCATAATATAAGTGGAAGGATAGGACACAAAAACAATACAAGATACATTAATACATAGTAAATCTCGTACTTCCACTTAACATAAATAAGATTCATAATATCCAACATTACATAAAAGATACTCATAGTTAAGTCATCATTAAATACTGAATACAAACTAACATGTTGAGTTTCAAAGCAAAAGAAATACATGAGGATGCAGGATTACAAAAAGCTACAAGCCCTAATCCCACACCAAACCCTAGCATCAGTCTCTTACAACACACCCTTAATTCTACAGATGTTGCGGTCCAGAGACACGGCTCCTTCTAGCTCCTCACCCTCGGGGGACATGAGGCATACGAATCTTGAGGGGATGTCGATTGATCAACTCAATATGGCGCGCACAGTGGCTGGGCCCAGCCTCATGTGGGGTGCAGCTGGCTGCCGAATATCGCTCTTCGGATGGATCTGATGCAGCTCCAGCAAGTATACCGGATTGTACAAGTAATAAAGTAATAAGAAAAGTATCGTTCCCATGAGGATAGATCAAATACCGAATAGTTTAAGGGATGACTATTTGGAAGGAATGAAATTATGGATGCAGAGAACTTTAAAAATAAAAAAAAATAAGAGTTTAATAAATATGAAAAATAGTAACCAGGACGGATGCAAGAAAGGTTGACTCAATGTAATGGAATGAACGCTAGCGCTAATTAATTTCACCTATTGTAGACGCCTTGCCTACGAATTTTTGTTAATCCGTTCTATCTTAATTGACGTACATTCGGTTCCCCTTAATTTATTTCTAGCCTCTCTCGAGGTCAAGCAATACTCTTTATCCTAAACTAATTGCCTAATCTCTTAGCACAAACTAATCTAGGAAAAGGTTGAAGTTCTATGGGTTCCTATGTTGACCGCATGAACCGCATTTGTCTATCTCTAGTTTTCGCTCAGCTCACGGTGTCTATGTTAAGAAGCTTTGTTTACAAACCTTATCTCTAGTTATTGGAAACCAACAAATCAATTGAATGGTGGCCAATCACTCAAATGCATTAAGCACAAACAAAAACACTAAGCAATTGAAATAGAAACAAGATTCACATTAATCCATAAAGAAATTTGTCATACAAAAGGGTCCATTAATGCCCTAGCAAGAGAAATTTAGTTCATGTCTAAAGAAAAGAAAACAATAACAGAGTATAAAGACGAGGAAATAGAAAAACAAAAAGCCATGGAGAATTCTGGCTAAAAATAAGGAATTCAGGAAAATTTGGATCTCTCCGTGTTGAACTTGAGCTTTGGAATCCTTGAATCTTCACCTTCAATCTCTCTAGAAGAAGTCTTCTATCTTGGGAAGGGTGTGTGAGTGTCTCTGGATCCTTTTATGATCTGTGTGACCTCCTTTTTATAGCGCATAGCTCCCTCTTTTAACTCTCAGCTAGAATAGATAATCTACTGCAAACGGGCTTGCGCTATAGCACAAAGGGTTGCGCTATAGCGCAAGCCTCAATTGTTGGCTTATTTGCGAAATATGGTGGCGCGCTATAGAGCGCTATGTTGCGCTATAGCGCAACAAAAATTGTTGACAGAGTCTGCAAACACGACAGTGCGCTATAGCGTGCTTGGTTGCGCTATAGCACAACTTAAAACCTTAGGAATTTAACAAAACGGGAGCGTGCTATAGCGCGCTTGGTTGCGCTATAGCACAACATGAATGTGGCATTTTCTTCCTTATGCGACAGTGCCCTGTAGCACACTGGCTTGCGCTATAGTGCAAGGTGCTGAGTTTGAATTCATGGCTTGGCCTCTTCCAACTTCTTTTGCGCCTACTTGCACCTACAATAAATCAAATAAACCTAAAATAAGTATCCAAACAAATAACAGAAAATAATAAAAGGCTAAAAATATGAATTAACCCAACTATATACTAAAATGAAACAAAAACAAAAGCTAAATTAAACAACCATAACTCAAATTCAACAAAAACTAACTAAAAATATGACTCACCAAATGGAGTTATCAAGATCCTCCTCGGAAGATAGGTCTGCACCCGAATGATGCTCTGGAAGTGGCAATGAGGCGGTTGCGGCTCTAAGAGTGGTCGTGGAGCTTAACTCTATCACTAGAACTGTTGGTAGGGGTTCGGCCGAGGGTAGCCCTGGGGATATGGGCTCCACCTGAAAATATGGCATTGGCTTTGGCGGAAAGTCCCACGGGCCCAAAGGCTATCCTAATAGTGCTCCAAGGAAATCTCTAGGGGCAAGTGATACAACGGACGGGACAACTGGTGCTGCTACTTCATGTACATGAGCCAAGTGAATGTATGTCCTCACAACCGTGGTGGTCGTGACCACAATCGTGTTTGTGGTCACATCATGCTCCCACTCATGCTCCAGTGGATCCATGATCCACTCTACTAGGTACGCCAATAGAATCTGGTGATGATACGGAAAATAACTAGGGTGAGAAATAAGATTTCTCAGTAGGACTCGAACCCAACATGTAAGTGACTTCATGGTCATCCCAGCCGCCTCAGTGTTATCAATAGAAATAGTGAGCATATGTAAGGTTCAATTATTAGGTTTTCAAAACATGATTACCCAAAGCGGGTTCAATTTTAAATACGTAAACCAATAATGCCATGAACATCATAAAAGTTTCATTCTTCACTTGGGTTGCACCAAAGTCTACTTTTCTTTTCTTAAACTTGACTTTGTCTTAAGTCTTTTTCACCCATTAAACATGAGTGGTAATGAGCTCATACCGTGGTTGTCTCTACCATAAATTTTCAGTGCTTACACTAGCTAGGTCAATACCATACCTCATGTAAACACTATCCCCTATACTCACAGTAGCTAGGCCTATGTCATGCCTCATATGAGTCGTGGGTGGAAGGGGAGTTTAATATGGGTCACCTTCCCTTTTGAAGGATCACACCCTTAGTTCAAACTCTTTTTATTAAAGCTTATGGCACAAAAATTATTCTAAGTCCATAAATTTTGCAGAAATCCAGCAGTATAACGGCTAAACCGAAACTTCCCAAAATTTTACAAAATAGAGAATCAAGTCATAAGTCTGTTAGCTCCAATGCCTATCAGAAGCTATTTTGAGGCTATGAACTGAATTGTTTTCTAAAAAGTTTTGATGAAAACTAAATCAAAATACAAGCAAATCTTTTAGATCACGAAAAGGCTAATTTGAATAAAAAATTCTTCTATAAGAATGAAATTCAACAAATAGCTTAAGCGCTCTAAAATCCTTAAAAGTATCTTTATCCATAACTTTATACTATAATATACTCTATGTGGAATATATGCTTTGTGTCTCTCGAACTATTTTTTGTAGAATCAGAACAGAAGAATTTCATAAGGTCGAAGCTACACTTCAAAAAGGAAAGACGAGCCCAGAAAGCTAAGATATGCCAATTCAAAATGATGAGTTTGTCCAAAAGGATGATCCTATCCAGAAGGGATATCACCAGAAACATACTTCTCATATTTGTCATACCTTCAAAGTTTCCTTAGTACGCTTCATAGAGAAATTCAAAAAGTCAAAAAGATGATTTGATAAGAGGCAGAAGAAGCATTGACAAGTCTGCACAGTTGGTATAGCAACAAACAACTACTTTCCTATCTCTGCACAAGCTTCGAAGAATGAGGAAAAAGAAAAACTATTGCTTCTCTATCCAGTCTTAGACCAGTAGTTGAAAGAGAACTTCAAAAGTTAAGAACTGAAAGCTCCAACGGATATATTTCAAATGTCTATAAAAGGCTAGATGTCGAAGAAAGAACATTAGAACAACTAAATATCTTCTTTGCTTGTAGAGCTTCATTGTCAACTTTCCTAACCTTCTGAACCACCAGAGAGTTACTCTTTGTAACTATTGTTAAAACAAAAAATCTTCTCTTCTGCTTTATATTAGATAAGATTCTCTTTGTGAGAATTTAGAGAAGTCATACACACCAAAACACAATTGTTTATCCTCTTTGAAAAGAGTTAATGTGGGTGTTCACAAACTATTTTTGAATCTCAAAACTTGTACACAGACCCAGTAGTGGTCAGAAAAAGCTTGGAGAAGCTAGGATAAAGAATGCTCAATGTAATGCCTTACCAAACAAAATACTATGCTTAAGTCATAATATGTTACTTGATAAGTTATTACGTGTGACAGTCTAAATAAATTCCCTTTTCTGATTCAATGTTAATTACTCATATAGAGATAACAGTTCACTTAATTAATTTCCGTTTGGTTACTGAATAAGTAATGGATAATCACTGTAATAGGAATAAAATAAATAAAAATGCGGAATAGATAGAACTACTCAAATTGCATTATATATATATATATATATATACACATAGATATCTATTTTCAAAGTTTGACAAAAGATACATAAACAATACAGGGTAATAAAATGAGGTCGCTGAAACAAAATAAATCAGCCTGTCTCTATGAACAGTACCCTAACTGGTCCCCACGGAACATTTCATGTACAACTCCAATCTTCTATCCACCCGCCCATGACCCAGGCTGCCAAAAGAGGGCCACTCTGTACACTTTCTACTGCTACGACATGCACACTATCTAAATGGATTCTGAGGAAAGGAATCCATTGGCCATGCCGGCATCAGCTGGTGCATAGCCGCCACTGGGTGAAGAGGATGATGATGAAGAACTCGCCGCCTCAGATATAACACCCTAATAAACCCATACTACGCTTAAGTCGTATTACGGCGTTTTATTAGTTGTTACTTATGCTCGTGGAAAACTAATCTTTGCTTGAAATTAAGTTACGCGGAAAATACGATAAGATTTTTCTTTGAAATACGTCGTCGTTTTGCAGCGTTTTGAAAAGTAAATCCTTGAACGAGAAGCTAGATAGAGAAAGAGCGTGTCGCATAAAATACGTACTCCAATATCATAAAACAAGAGAAAGGTAAATCAATAGTAATTCACAAATACATTGCATTTTGTAGCAAAATCATTACATCGATATGGGTTCATAATATATAGACATACATATATATCAGCATTACATCAAAGGAGGCTCATGGTCGGGCCATGGTCCAAATACTAGATACAAACTAAAATCGACATCGTTCGTCACAAAAAAGATGAATGAAGATGCAGAGCTACGGCAATGACAAGTCCACATCAGCAATCGTCTGACATCCCACGTCATACGCCCGCTCACAGTGTCGGGGATCCATGCTCTGCTCCACCGGATGCGCCATTGAGATCTGGTAACGATACGGGAGAATAACTAGGGTGAGAAATGGAATTTCTCAGTAGGACTCGAACCTGACACTAAAGTGTCATCGTCATCGTCCTAGCCACTTCGGTTTTATTAATGAAAATAGTGAGCATGCATAAGGTTCAATTCTTGGATTTTTGAAATCATGAATATCCGAAGCGGGTACAATTTTAACATAATCTCTAATCACTTGCATCATATCATACATGGGCATAAGTATAATCATATAAAAATGCATGATTGTGCTATAAGTTTTTTCTTAACTTCTTCCCTTTTCTAGGGTTTGGACCGAAGTCCCTTTTCTTTTCTTAACTTGACTTTATCTTTTCACCCGCTAAACATAAGTGGTAATGAGCTCATACCGTGGCCGTCGCCACCATAGAATTTCGGTACTTACACTAGCTGGGTCATGCCATGCCTCATGTAAGACTTATCCCCTATACTCACACTAGCTGGGTCATGCCATGTCTCATGTGAGTCGTGGGTGAGGGGAGCTTACTTTGGGTCACCTTCCCTTTTGAAGGATCACACCCTTAGTTTACTTTCTCTTCTTATTAAAGCTTATGATGCAAAATTATTCTGATTCTTTTCCACATTTAGGTGTTACGTATCGCCGTCCCCAGGGTGTTCATATTTATTAATTCTTTCATGTATATCATTAAGCATCATATTATCAACATATCATATTTATATCATCATGATTCATTATAATATCATCATCATATCATTATCATCCTTATCATCATAACACTATCATAATTCTCATGTCACTATCATAATCATCATATCATATCATCATCACCATTATCATACCATTATCATCATGATCATGTCATTGTCATCATATGGACAGATAGAGGCATACATATCACACAAAGTCTTATGAGCTTAGCTTAGTAAACTTGGGTACAAACTTTTAATTGATTTGCTTCTTGTATAAATTCTTTTATTAGGTATAGGGCCAACTTCATCCATTATCCTTTTTGAAACTTTTAAGTTGAATTATGAGGGTCTTCCAATGCTTAGTGTAATGGTCTTAATGTCTTAAAGCTTATTTCTCATTATCCTTTAAAACTTACCATAACCAGTTTTACTTTTACAGTGGAGCAGTAACTTCAAAAATTCACCATAATTTCATATTTTATTCTTTTGTTTCGAATTTTGGTGTGGTTATACTTCTCTGAGTCTATTTTTAAACAAAAGAAGTCCCACTCAAAAATTCATTTTGTAACTTGAGTTATACATATTTTATTCTGACTGTTCAGACTTGAAAGTTCAACTCAGGTCAGTGACTTGTTAACTCCACTAGGAATTCCTCACATGGAATCTGACAAAACTGTTTTATGGGAGTGTTCGTCTATATCTTAGCTTTCTAAAAAGCTTGGTTCCACTCAAAAATGTTATGTATAACTTGAGTTATGTACGTTTTATTACCCACTGCCCGGACAGAAACCCATCCAGGAACAGCAAACTTTGAAAATTCATATCTCTCTCGTTTTAAGGCCAAATCTCACATATTTTATATGTATGAAAAGCTCTTTGAGTCTATTTTCACAGAAAATTATTTTAATTCCATTTGGAGTTATATTGAAAGAGTTATTAATCACGCCATACAGACTGCCAGAAGTTTCCAGTTTTCACGGTTTTGGTTTCAAGGAGTTTTCTTGTAAGAACATTAAGTCTTTTCTTCAAGTGATCATTTTACATTTCCAAACCACTTTTATACTTTGAGATCTTGGTTAAAATCAATACTTTGAGTTCTAAAAAGTTGGGTTCACCTAAAACAAAATGCACATCCAAGGTCATTTTCCAAGAGAAGAGCAACAATCACAAACTTATAACAAGGGCATAGCCATGAGGCCTTTAAAGCAAGTCCTAAAACCACCTAGCTATGGAGAGCTTAGGAGTTCTAGAGCTTGAAAAACATGGAAGAGAAAGGGGTTAGAGTCACTACCACAAGGATTCTCTTGAAAGCTTGAAGAATGAAAATGGTTGGAGATGGCCTCCTCCTCCTTGAGCTTGATAATGGGGCTAAGTAAGTGTTTGTTTTGCTTCTTCAAGAACCAAAGAGCGTGGTCCTTGAAGGGCTTATGGAATGGTGAAAGGAAAGAGAGTTGGATGGGGTGTGAAAGTGGGAAGAAGAACAAGAGGAATTGGAAGAGTAGAAGAGCTAGAATGAGGCTTAGAGAGAAGTGAGAGCTTAGGCTTGTAGTGAGAGGATGAAAATCACAAATGAGAGAATGGGAGGGGCTGTTTGGGCGCAAAAATGGGGGAAAGTGGGCTGATTGCTTTGCCTCTCCAACAAGCAAGAGAGAGCAGGTGAGTCTTACTTCTTTTTCAAGCAAAAGGGCTAGGAACCTTGGAGTAAAAGGGTGAGTTGTGTTTTCTTTTAGTCTTGGCTTTTGGGTAAGGATCATTTAGTGTTTTCTCAGGTGGTTAAAAGTAGGGCCATTCTTGGGATTGGCTTGGGTGGATATGATCACTCCAAGTGGCATAATCCTAAGGGAGGAAGTTACTTCTCTTGTCTTGACTAAAGAGATACTACTAACCTAGACTCTTGATCTAATGGTGCATGGTGAGAAGACAAATTGATGGTTGGATTTTGCTCTTGCCCTTGGCCAAGATTTGGTGTATCAATTAAGAGGAATTTGTAAATCTTCAAAGCTATTAGAATTACTTACGTTGTTAATTAAATTTGATTAGTTAAATTGCTCTTTAACCGATTTCGGTTAATTACATCTTTAAGATGTTTTTCCTCTTAAAAGAATTGATCTTATGAATTATGTAATTAGAGTTTAGAATTAATCTATCTCAATTGGTAAGGTAGAACAATTATCTTGTTCTTGATTAATAAGATTAGATTAGCTTAATTACATTTCTAAGTTACGAATTAATGAGATTCGAATAATTAGGTTTTAATTAAACCATTTAGTGCATTATGACTCAATTATTGACTTGACGCAATTCACTAAGCTCTTGCTCATCGAGGTTAGCCGATTAGTCCTCAGTTAATCGTTAACCTCTCTAATTAGCCAGGATCATTGAGCTAATTAGCTTAGACAAAAATTGGGGATGTTACATCAGAAGGGTCCTCCTCCTCCCTAGAGAACGAGATAGAAGGAGCCTGCATAGGTGATGTCGCCAGTGGCGCTGCAGGAGCTGCAGCTGCTGGTGCTGTGTATGGAGGTGGAAAGGGATGGGCCATGTATAGAGGGATAGCGATATAAGGTAAGGTGGGATCGAAGAGTGGGTGAGTCAGTGGAATAGCAAAATCTCTATGAAAGAAGAAATAAAGATGGAACTGACATCTATTGGTTATATATATAGAATCTACAAACGAGTCCAGATGGAAATAAAGCTCATGGAACTTGATAAAAAGGACGCCCGTTGCTGCGTTCTCCATGACCTGAGAATGACGCGAAAACACACAGTAGAGTGAGAAATAAAGATTTCTCAGTAGGAATCCTCATTTTATATACATCTGTCATCGCTGTCATTCTCGGTTGTTTCAGTTTTTCCGTAATTTTAAATAGTATGACATAATGGTAATATTCAACTTAAATTCTATTATAGCAACACACACTGAAACAAACTAAATTTTAAATTGGGACAATGAAAACAAAGTTAACAGATATATTAATACAACTAAGATAGTTACCATAAATAAACAATAACATATCATAAGAAGTAAACAGATAACTATGACAATCAATTAAGGATTATCATAGAGTATATATAAATGTACAACTGGGGAATGCATCTTATCTTTGAAGGCTTTCACCTCATAAAACTCATTTCCATCCTTGGTCCCCTGGAAGGTATTGGCCATATACTCTTGGGTAATAGTCCACTTTTCAGGACTGAGCTCGTTCCTATATAGGATTGCCGGGTTTATTTTCCCTGACCTTCCCACTGATCTATTCTCCTTAAACTTATTCAGGGGTTGGCCCAAGTAATATGGAATCCTTTGTAATATTCATGAATTGCATGCACAACTAGCTTTATTCTTGCAAACATCATGTGTTTATGCAAATTGTAGCTCACACAACATATGAATTTCTTACCGAAATTTCGGCAGCATAACAGATCGAGTCCGCTTCCCCATGAATAGTGCCAGACTAATAGTAAAATCATTCAAACTTGCAATTCAATATAGAACAACAATTATATATCCATAATATCACTCATCAAATTCAATTCAAACATCAATAGGGTTTTCTGTTTACTTCCTCCTATTCTGCCCGATTTTGGTATAATCCACCCTTAGTCCAATTCAACTCATTTAAACCTGAATTTTGGATATATCATAACCCTATGTGCCTAGTTTCTAGCCCTCTCAGTCCCATATTATTTTGATTTGTATAACTCAAGTTATTAGTATTTTATCTTAGATTACCATATTCCTAGCTAGAATTACACCCTTATAAGTGAAAATTCACTAAAAATAGAAATCTCGGTGAAATCATATGAATTTTATATCAAATTAAAGCTAATAGAACGAGATTTCAAATGAAAGAAGTTTCATATCATTTGCCCCATAACTTGACCCTACTAGACTACCCTATTTCAGCCTGGTATGATCTTAAGGTAAATTCATTAATGTGCTGGGAATAATAGAAAATGAATTTGACTCTGAAATTTTTATGGAATATTACCTTATATGTTAGCTTTCAAAATATGTTGGGTTCACTCAATTTGGAGTTGTGTAGGGTGAGTTACACCTTTCTCAACTCATACTACCTAGATAAGAATCCAGATTTCTAGGTCAAACTTCAAAAATTCATAACTAATTCTATATTAATCCAATGGCCTTATATTTTGTATGTATAGAAAGCCCTGAATGTATAGTTTCATATACAAATACATTAATCAAATTTAAACGGCTGTAGGTAGAGTCGTACACTCTGCCGTACGGACCGCCGAGGAAACCCTAATAGCTTCTTGAGTTTTTCTCTATTCTTCAAATTCTTTCATACCAATTCCAATTCTAATCACAACACACATGCAAAATCAATCATAAACTATCATCATCACTCCAAATCACATTAGTATCATGAGGAAGATAAGATCCCCACATAGCTCCAAATCAAAGAAAACAAAAAGAGAAGTTAGATTCCTACCTTGTCTACTTGAATTCTTAGTGGTTTGGTGTCTTAGATTGATGAGACTCTTGATGAAACTTGAAGAGAGGTTGAAGATGGAGTAGAGATGAGTGTGAATGGAAGAGAAATGAAGGGGAGTCAGCTCCTTATGGTGGCCGAAATTCACAAGGGCAAAGAAGGAATTGAACACAAAATTGTGGAGTAAGGATTCATGTGATTGGTGGATGTGTGTTGGAGTTTCAACTTGATTTTGTGGCTGCCATCTTTGGCTGAAAGTGGCGCCACATATAGGAGTGTCTTGGCTAAATCCTAGCCATTCATCCTAGGGTACTCATAATATAAGTTCTATTGATCCGGTTCTGACAGTTTAAAATACCGAAATCTTACCAATTTCTCTCAAATCGGTAAATCGATTTTTAGAAAAAATTATGTGAGGTTTCCTATGTTCCTAATCTAATTCTATCAAGCCTAATCATTCTAAATCACACTTAATTGGCTTTAAGTGAATGCTTAATTGAATTCTAATTATTCAATGAAAACCAAACAACTTGGTTATTAACGATGAAATTTTTCGGACATTACACTCGAGATAAAGCTTGGAAAGGCTTGAAAAAACACTACTCTTGTGTTAGAAGCTTGGAGAAGCTTGAACAAAGAAGACTTAGGTTATATAAAATCTCAACAAAGTGTTGGGGATTGGAAGTAGGCAAGTGGATTGGCCGAACCAGTATAAAAACTTTGTGTGTGGTTTCTCTATTCCTACTTAGCTTTTTAAGTTGATCGAGAAATTTATTCTCTATGTGATTTATTTAAATCTGTTCAACTTTTTAAACAAATATAAACATATAAGCCTTTTTAACTAACATAAAGCTTCCACAATCCAAGTCTAGGACTCGAGATAAATTTTTAACTTCAAATTTTCAGGTTACTTTTAATTTTGAAATAACAAGATTCAAGCCCCCTTCTCGTGTTATCTCTTCCAACAATTGGCATCAAAGCCAAACTCTGGGGTTGAGCTCTAATGATTGCAGAGGTTAAAGATGCCATTGGATGGCCCAATAAATTCATCACATCGCAGAAGGTCACTCCATAAATCGTCCTCCCTATTTCAATGGTGAAGACAATCCATACTGGAAGGATAGAATGAGACTCTTCATTGAGTCCACAAGTCTGGATATGTGGGAGATAATAGAGAATGGTCGTTATGTACCTACTGTGGAACAACAAGCACTACAAATAGTAGCTGATTCAGAACATCCCCGCCAGTAGTAGTCAGAATCATTCCTAGAAATGAATGGACTGATCAGCACAAAGTGAAGGTTCAAATGAATGCCAAGGCAAAATACTTGCTCACGTGTGCCCCGAGCAAAAGCAAATATGACAAAATTATATCTTGTGATTCTGCTAGAGAAATCTGGGATAGACTTCAAGTGCTTCATGAAAGAACTGATCAAGTTAAAGAAACAAAAATCAGCATGCTTGTTCATAAATATGAAATGTTCAATACGCTCGAGCATGAGAATATTGATGAAATGACTACCAGATTTATGCATATCATAAAAGCTTTGGGTAAAAGGTACTCAAATGCAGAAATGGTAAGAAAGATCTTAAGGAGTCTTTCAAAAGCCTGGCTTCCCAAAGTTACTGCCATCGAAGAAGCTAAAGATCTGAACGTACTCAGCTTGGATGCTCTCATTGGATCCTTAAAAACTCATGAGATTGAACTGAAGAATATTTCTGAGGAATCCAACAAGAAGGGAAAGTCCATTGCCCTTAAGACTACTCAGAAGAGATTCAGCTCCTCCAAAGCCATGAAGGCCTCAGAAGAATCGGATGAGGAAGATGAAAGTTCTTCTGATCCTGATGCTGATGATAAACTGATGAAATAGCTCACCTAGCTAGAAGAATTTCAAAAGCATGGCTCAGTGCGAAAAAGAAGAACTTTCCCCCAAAAAGGGACAAGAAGAGCAATGTAACACCTTACCAGACAAAGTACTATGCTTAAGTCATAATAAATTATCTGATAAGTGATTACGTGTAATACTGGTTAAATTCTATTTTCTGTATTAGTATTGATCACTCGCATAAGAATACTTAATCGCATAACAAAATCTCCTGCGTGACGGCGGAATAAATACTATTTAATTAGTATACTATAAATAACGTAACATAAAGAAATATACAATAAGGACAGAACTACTGCAAAAGGCATCATAAACGTGTACATAGATATCTGATTTTAAAGTTTGTCAAAATGATACAAGGTGACAAAATGAGGCCGCTAAATTAAAACGAAGCGGCCAGTTTCTATGACTAGCATCCTAAGTGGTCCCCATGGGACATTTCATGTACATCTCCTAACATCTACCCATCCACCCATGACCCAGACTGCCAAAAGAGGGTCATTCTGTACATCTAACCCTACTAGAGTATGCACGCTATCTAAATAAAATCTACTGAAAGGAACCCGTTCGCCATGGCGGCGTTCGCTGGAGGGGGTTTGGCACTGGGAGCAGAGGATGAGGAAGAAGAACTAGCCGCCTCAGACGAATCCTCCTCCGAGGTCGAGGCTGACAACATCGGCTGTGGTGGTGAAGCAAGAGGGGCCATGGGAGTTGGTGCTGGTGGTGGTGGTGGAAATGGATGGGCCATGTGGAGAGGTATGGCAATGTATGGGACAGCAGGATCAAAGAGAGGGTGCATAAGCGGGACGGTGAAATCTTGCTGGAAAAAGAAGTAGAGGCAGAACTGATATCGACCGGAGATATATACAGAATCCAAAAACAGGTCAAGGTGTATATGTAGCTCAGGGAACTCAATGAATAGTACCCCGATCATTGTGTGCTCCATGGTCTAAGAATGATGCGGAACATACAATAGAGTGAGAAATGAATATTTCTTAGTAGAAATTCCTAACTTCTATACATCTGTCATCGCTATCATTCCCAGTTGTTTCGGTCGTGCAATATTTTTCAAATAGTATAATAAAAATGATAATATTCAACTTAAATACTTGTTTGGAAAGCATACACCGAAACAAATTCAATTTTAGTTAACAGATATACTAATGTACTCAAACAGTAATCATGATGGAACAATAGCATGTTAATAATAATAAACAGGAATCTAGAACAATCAATAGGGAAACATTACTCTATACATATGTATATGCAATTAGAAAATGTATCTTATTCTTGGAGGCTTTCACCTACTAGAACTTATTTCCATCCTTGGTCCCCTGGGAGTCATTGGCCATATACTCCTGGGCAATAGTCCGCTTTTCAGGACTGAGCTCGTTCCTATACAGGATTACTGGGTTTACTTTCCCCGACCTTCCCACTGATCTATTCCCCTTAATTTGTTCCGGGACTGGCCCAAGTAAAATGGAATCCTGATTCTTCAAGTATCATATATTCATGCCATTTCAAATCACACAACACATGAATCTCTTACCGAGATTTTGGCAGAATAACGGATCGAGTCCGCTTCCCCATGTGTAACGTCTGAAAAATTTTATCGTTAACAACTGAGTTGTTCGGTTTTATCGAATAAGTGAGTTTAATCAGAATTTGATTAGACATTTACTTAAAGTCAATTAAGTGTAATTTAGACAGATTAGGCTTGATAGAGTTAAATTAGGAGCATAGAAAACCCTACAGAAAATTTTCAAGCTGGTTTACCTATTTAAGGGAAATCGGCAAGATTTCAGTACCTTAAACTATCGGAACCGGATCAGTAGAAATTATACCATGAGTGCCCTAGAATCAACGGCTAAGATTTAGCCAAACAACCCACCCAAGTGGCGCCTAAGGCAGCCCTTGATGGGGAAGCTAAATCAGATTTCATGAGTAACTTGGATCCACCAATCACATGCCTTCACCTTTCCAAATATCTCCACTTTTAATCTCTTTTTCTTCTCACAAATTTCGGCCACCTTCTCTCAGCTGAAGCTCTTCTCTTTCTCTCCTCTCTACTCTCATTTCTACTCCATTCTCATCCATCTTCAAGTCTCATCCCAAGCCACCACCATCTAAGACACAAAATTAGCCTAGATTACACAAGACAAGGTAGGAAATCCTACTTCTCCTCTTGTTTCTCTGAATTGGGGCTGTATGTTGGGCATGCATAATCTGAGATGTTGGTGTTTTATAGAGTGATGATGATGTTTTATGAATGATTTTGCATGTATGTTGTGATTAAAATTGGATTCGAGGACAAATAACTTGAAGGAGGAAGACAAATCTAGAGGCTGTTAGGGTTTTCTCTCGGCAGTCCGTACGGCGGAGTATACAACTCTGCGTCCCACCATTTAAATTGGATGAAACAATTTTTAAATAAAACTAGACATCTAGATCTTTCCATACATATAAAATATAAGGCCATTGGATTAGTATAGAATTAGTTATGAATTTTTGAAGTTAGACCTAGGAATCTGGGTTCTTTCTCGTGCAGCATGGGTTGAGAAGGGTGTAACTCACCCTATACAATCTCAAATTTAGTGAAACTAACGTTGTTTCAATGATAACACATGAGAGAGCATCCCATAAAAATTTCAGAATTTAATTCATTGTCATTTGTTCCCAGTACATCAATGAAGTTGGCTTAGGTTTAAACTAGCCTAGAACAGGATAGCCCAGTAGGGCAATGTTTCGAGACTCATAACTCAAAATCTACTCAGGAAAATGACATGAAACTTAATTCATTTTAAAGCTTGTTGTGTTAGCTTCATTTTAATATAAAATTTACATCATTTCACCTAGTTTTCGATTTTTAGTGAGTTTTCTTCTATAGGAACCTAATTCTGGCTAAGAACAGGACATGCTGAGATAAAATGTTTATATCTAAAGTTATACAACTCAAAATGAGATGGGACCAAAGGGATTAGAAACTAGACATATAAGGCTATAACATATTCAAAAATAAGAATTAAATGAGTTGAATTGAATAAAAATTGGAGCATGCCAAACTCGGGCAGAACAAGCTGAGACTTTATTGATGCTTGATTTGCAATTGTTGAATGATGCTATAAATGTATATACATATTTGCTGGTCTATACTGAAATTATTAGTTGTGCAATTGTACTGATTGTCTGGCACTACTCATGGGGAAGCAGACTCGATCTGTTATGCCGCCAAAATTTCGGTAAGGAGTTCATATGTTGTGAAACTTTATGATAGCTTGAATGCATTATATTCAAGAGTCAAGCTAGATGTGCATTCATTTCATGATATTATAAAGAGTTCCATATCACTTGGGCCAGCCCTGGAATAAATTAAGGGGAATAGATCAGTGGGAAAGTCAGGAAAAGTAAACTTGGCCATCCTGTATAGGAACGAGCTCGGTCCTGAAAAGAAGACTATTATCCAGGAGTATATGGCCAATGACTCCCAGGGGACCGAGGATGGAAATAAGTTATAATAGGCGAAAGCCTCCAAGAATAAGATGCATAATTTTTTTATTATTGCACATGCATATGTATAGTGTAATGCTCCTTTATTGATTGTTTTAAATCCCTATTCATTATTATTAATATGCTATTGTTCCACCATGATTATTGTTTGAGTACATTAGTGTATATGTTAACTAAACTTGAGTTTGTTTCGGTGTATGCTTTACAAACAAGTATTTAAGTTAAATATTATCATTTTATCATACCATTGGAAAAATATTACATGACCGAAACAACTGGGAATGACTGCGATGATCGATGTATAGAAGCTAGGAATTTCTACTGAGAATATTCATTTCTCACCCTATTGTATGTTCCATGTCATTCTCAGACCATGGAGCATGCAGCGACCGGGGTCCTATTCATTGAGTTTCCTGGTCCTATTCATTGAGTTTCCTGAGCTTCACATCCACATCGACCTGTTTCTAGATTCTGTATATATATTTGGTAGGTGCCAGTTTTGTTTGTATTTCTTCTTCTAGAGGGACTTCACCGTACCACTTATGCATCCACTGTTTGACCACTCGGTCCCATATATGGCCGTACCCCTTCATATGGCCCATCCATTCCCACCTCCTCCAAAGAAGAAGAGAGGCCATGGCAGTAGTAGCCCCAGTTCCCATGGCCCCTCCCGCTTCACCGCCGCAGCCGATGTCGTCGGCCTCGACCTCAGAGGATGATCCGTCCGAGGCAGCTAGTTCTTCATCATCCTCTGCTCCCAATGCCGGGCACCCTCCAGCGGACGCCGCCATGGTGAATGGGTTCCTTTCATCAGACTCTATTTAGATAGCGTGCATGCTGTAGTGGGGTTAGATGTATAGAATGACCCTCTTTTGACAGCCTTGGTCATGGTTGGATGGGTAGATATTAGGAATGTACATGCAATGTCCCATGGGGACCACTTAGGGTGCTGTTCATAGGAACTGGCCGTTTTGTTTTGTATTAGCGGCCTCATTTTGTCACCATGTATCAGTTTGACGAACTTAAAAATCAGATATATATGTATTCGTTTATGATGCCTTTTGCAGTAGTTCTGTCCTTATTGTATTTTTATTTATGTTAAGTTATTTACAGTTTACCGATTGATAAGTATTTATTTCGCCGTCACGCAGAAAATTTTGTTATGCGATCAAGTATTCTTATGCGAGTAATTAATACTAATACAGAAAATAGAATCTAATCAGTATTACACGTAATCTCTTATTAGATAAATTATTATAACTTAAGCATAGTACTTTGTCTGGTAAGGTGTTACACCATGAATAGTGCCAGACAACCAGTACTTTTAAGTCAGATAGTAAACTCCATATAAGACATCATATTCATATAAAAAATATAACAATGTTGATAAATACAAGATTTAAAGTCTCAAGTATCAATCTAACTTGTAGGCTTTTAGTGTTTGTTAAGGTTCCCGAGTTCGACTTTCAATATCCAACGTGTTCCGAGTTCCGACCTTATCTAGGTTTCGATTTCCCCACACTATGCTTGGTCTCCCGAGGTTACATCATTTCCGATTTCCGGGTTTGTCGACTTCCAACCTTACTCCACCATTGGTCTTTTGAGACTTTGATAGGTATGTTTCCTAAATCCCGAGCTCCCTAATTTACTGAATCTTGAGTTCGACATCAATATATTCGATCTAGCTCTCTACTGAGTTCTGAATACAGCCTTAAAACATACCCGTTAGGGACTCCTATTCACTACGCCCGAGTTCAATCACTAAGTGAGCCCCTCCAAGTCCAACCTTAAGTATACACTTCCGGATTCATTCTTACCCACTCTTGACCTAGCTTTCTGTTTTACTGATTCCTGACTTCAGCTTCAAACATTCTCAACCTAGTCCCTTATTTACTAAGTCTAGAGTTTGATGCTAAGTGTATCAACCTAGCTTCTTATTCACTGAATCCCGACTTCTGACATTAACTCAAATTCCTTTGAGACTTGTCTTGGTTTTAACCCGAGTTGCACTCCTACGGGAGAAAATTCACTAAAAATAGAAATGTAGGTGAAATCATTCGAAATTTATATCCATGTAAAGCTAACAGAACAAGCTTTCAAATGAATGAAGTTTCATGTCATTTGGATGAGTGTAATTTGAGTTATAGGCTTTAGAACTTGACCTTACTGGTCTACCCTATTCTAACTCAGATTGGACATAAGGTAACTTTCTTGACTTACTAAGAACAAATGGAACCTTATCAAACTTGAAAATTTTTATGGGACATTCTGCTATGTGTTAATTTTCAAATGCCTTTAGTTGCACTCAATTTCGAGTTGTGTAGGGTGAGTTACACCCTTCTCAACCCATGCTGCCCGGGTAGAAACCCAGATTTCTAGGTCTAACTTCAAAAATTCATAACTAATTCTATATTAATCCAATGGCTTTATATTTTATATGTATGGAAATCCCTAGATGTCTAGTTTCATATAAAAATGGTTTCATCAAATTTAAAAGGCGGTAGATAGAGCCGTACACTCCACTGTACGGACTGCCGAGGGAAAACTTAACCTGCTTCTAGGTTTGTTCCCCTTCTTCAAGCTATTTGTCCTTAGTTCCAATCTTAATCACAACATACATGCAAAATTAGTCATAAATCATCATCATCACTCTACATAACATCAGTATGTCATGTTAAACATAATCACCATGCTGTTCCAAATCAGAGAAATCAAAGAGAGAAGTAGGATTTCCTACCTTGTCTTATGAAATTTGTGTTGATTTTGTGTCTTTGATGGTGGTGACTTGGGATGAGACTTGAAGATGGATGAGAATGGAGTAGAAATGAGAGCAAAGAGGAGAGAAAGAGAAGAGCTTCAGCTGCTGGAAGAGTGGCCGAAAATTGATGAGAAGAAAAGGAGAAAAAGGTGAAGATATTTGGAGATACTTGGTTGTGATTGGTGGATTCAACCTTGGTCTTTATTTTGGTTGAGCTTCCCATCATCAAGGGCCGCCAAGGTGCCACTTGAGGGAGCTATTTGGCTAAATCTTAGCCATTGATTCTAGGGCACTCATAGAAAAATTCTACTGGTCCGGTTCCGATAGTTTGAAATATCGAAATTTTACCGATTTCCCTTAAATCGATAAACTGGCTTGAAAATTTTCTGTGGGGTTTTCTATGCTCCTAATCTAATTCCATCAAGCCTAATTCGTCTAAATCACACTTAATTGGCTTTAACCAAATGTTTAATCAAGTTCTGATTAAACTCACTTATTTGATAAAACCGAATAACTCAGCTGTTAACGATAAATTTTTCGGACGTTACATCCTATCCTCCTAAAAAAAAAAATTTTGTCCTCAAAATTTAGTACCTGAGAATAATTCGGGATGTTCCCTCCTCATATCAGATTCTAACTCCCACGTATAGTCCGCTGAGTCTTCGTGTCCCCATGCCACTTTTACCAGCTGTACGGCTTTGTTCCGAAGGTGTTTGATGCTCCTATCCACTATCCGTGCTGGGGGTATATGGAAAGTTAAGTCATCCCTTAACTAGATTGATTCAGGTTCCAGAAAGTGAGTAGGATCAGGCTGATATTTTCTGAGTTGAGAGACATGGAAAACATCATGAAGATTGGACAGATGTGGAGGTAAAGCAACTCAATAGGCAACTAGCCTGATTCGGTTTAAAATTTGAAAGGGACCTATAAAGCGAGGGCTTAGCTTTTTGACTTTAATGGCTCTGCCTATTCCAGTTGTGGGTGTGATTTTTAGAAATAGGTGGTCTCCTTCTTGAAATTCCAAGGGTTTCCTTCGGACATCTGCATGGCTCTTTTGACAGCTCTGAGCTGCAAGTATTCTGCTACGGATCCTTTTGATCTACTCCGTTGTCTGTCTGACTAGTTCCGGACCTAGGAGATTCTGTTCTCCTGATTCGTACCAACATAGAGGAGATTGACACTTCCGGCCATATAAAGCCTCATATGGAGCCATGCCAATGCTAGCATGGTAACTGTTGTTGTAGGCAAACTCGGCTAATGGTAAGTATCGATCCCAATTCCCCCGTTGTTCCAGAATGTATGCCTGCAACATATCTTCCAAAGTCTGAATCGTTCGTTCTGTTTGACCATTTGATTGTGGATGATATGCAGTCACATAACCTAGTGCCGAGTGCCTTCTGGAGCGCTCCCCAAAACCGTGAGGTGAACCTTGGATCTCAATCGGAGATGATTGTTGAAGGAATATCGTACCACTTCTTGGATATATAGTTAAGCTAACTTTTCTAGAGGAAAATTCGCTCGAATGGGTAAAAAGTGAGCAGACTTGGTTAGTCTATCCACTATGGCCCATATGGCATCATATCCTGAGGGGGTTCTTGGTAAACCTATCACAAAATCCATAGAAATGCTCTCCCATTTCCATTCCAGAATCTTTAAGGGTTGTAGTGTCCCTGCCGGCTTGTAATGCTTTATTTTCACCTTCTGGCAAGTCAGACATTTATTTACAAAATTGGCCACATTTGTCTTAAGGCTTGGCCACCAAAACATCTTCTTGAGATCTTGGTACATCTTGTTAATGCCGGGATGTATAGTAAACTCACTCTTGTGGGCTTCTTCCAAGACCTTTCTCTTGAGGTCGTTCTCTTTAGGTACACATATTCTTCCATGATATCGCCACATTCCTTCTACATCCTGAGAGAATCCTGTTAGCTTGGCAGATTGCACCAGTCGTACTATATGCTGGAAGTCGTCGTTCCTTATTGTGCTTGTTGGATTTGATCTTTGAAAGTGCTAGTTATCTTAAGTTGGTGTAATTGAACAGTACTGGGAGTTACAGAGATTCCCAAGTTGAGGGTTTGGAAGCTTTCTATAAGTTCTGCTTCTTTGATCATCATCCACGCCACTGTTAAGGATTTTCTACTTAGGGCATCTGCCACCACATTTGCCTTGCCTGGATGGTACTTTAGGTCGAGCTCATAATCTTTAAGAAACTCCATCCATCTTCACTGCCTCATGTTCAATTCCTTTTGATCAAAAAGGTATTTCAAGCTTTTGTGATCAGAAAATACTTCAAACTTCACTCTGTAGAGATAGTGTCTCCACATCTTCAAGGCAAATACTATCGCTGCTAGCTCGAGGTCATGTGTTGGATAATTTCTTTCATGAGTCTTCAATTGCCTGGAAGCGTACGCTACAACCTTCCTGTTCTGCATTAACACGCACCCTAATCCTTTCTTAGAAGCATCACAGTACACTTCAAATGATCCATGAGGATCCGGCAAAATAAGTACTAGGGCTGTTGTCAACTTTTCCTTTAATTCTTGGAAGCTCTGTTCGCACTCAGGTATCCATTCAAATGGGGCGTTCTTCCTGGTTAACTTTGTTAAGGGTAAGGCTATTTGAGAGAAATTCTTAACAAATCTCCTGTAGTATCCTGCCAACCCTAAGAAGCTTCTGACTTCCGTAACTGTCATTGGTCGCTCCCAGTTTAATATTGCTTCTACCTTACTGGGGTCCACTGAAATTCCCCCATGGGATACCACATAGTCAAGAAATTTTACTTCTTCCATCCAAAATTCACATTTGGATAGCTTGGCCTAAAGTTTCTTTTCTCTCAAAATTTGCAGAACTAATCGCAAATGTTCTTGTAACATCCCCGATTTTTGTCTAAGCTAATTAGCTCAGTGATCCTGGCTAATTAGAGAGGTTAACGATTAATTGAGAATTAATCGATTAATCTCGAGAGCAAGAGCTTAGTAAATTAAAGGCAAGTCAACAAGATAAGTGAAAGTCAACAATTGAAACATAATGCATTAAAAGTTACAATTAAAAGCCTAATGCCCAATCCTTATTAATTCATGATTTAGAACATAAAACCAAGGTGATCTAACCTAATTAACTAGGAGCATATAAGTATCACATCTTAATCACATGAAGATTAACCCTTACCTCTTCCTTACATAATTAATGAGGAAAATCCCTTTTTATTGAAAATGTGCTAATGTATGATTAAACCAATTGGATTAATTAACATTTAGATAATTGTAACAATTATATAGATGTAGAAACTTTCCTTTAATTATTGTTTGGAAGTTGGTCAAAGCAAGAGTCATATCCAACCATCCATTTGCTTTCTCATCGTACACCATTAGATCAAGAGTCCATATTAGTAGCTTCCTTGAGTCATGACAAAAACTACTCTCCTCCATCAAGATTGTGACACTTGGAGTGATCACAACCATCCAATGCCAATCCTAGGATGAACCATGCTTTTAACCACTAGAAAAGAAACACTACAAGCCTTTACCCAATTGCCAAGACTCAAAGGAAACACAACACTCTCTTTTGCCCCAAGGTTTTTCCCACTCCCTAGCTTGTGTAAGAAGCAAAAGTCACCTCACTTTCTCTCCCTCATTTGCGCCACTTTCAGCCCTCCCTCTCTCCTCAATTCATTTCATTCCCTCTCTCAAGAATACACACAAAGCTCTCACCTCTCTCTAAGCCTCTCTTGTTCTTCCTACTCTTCCTCTTGTTCTTCTTGTTTTCCTACCCTAAGTCCTCACTCTTCTACCACCATCACCCTCATCTCCTATCACCACCATCACTATCCCTTCAAGGACTACCATTTTTGGTCCTTGGAGAAACAAAGCCACTCATACACAAGCCTCACTATCAAGCTCAAGGAGAAGGAGGCCATCTCCAACATCTTTCTTTCTCTTCAAGCTTTCAAGAAATCCAATTGGTAGTGACTCTAACCCTCTCCTTTTCATGTATTTTTCAAGCTCTAGAACTCCTAAGCTCTTCATAGCTAGGTGGTTTTAGGACTTGCTCCAAGGTCTCATGACCATTTCTTGCTTTATGAGCTTTCTTTGTCTTGTTGAAAAATGTTGCCTTGAAGTGAGAATATGTGGTATGATGGTTTTATGTATCTTGCTTTATCTTGGTTTAAAATACTGATTTGATAACTAAAATATTGAAGATGATGATGAGATAAAACATGAAAATGGTGATTTGAAGTGATATAACAATTTCTCCATAAGCTTGAAGTGAAAAACTTAAAAACTAGTAAATCTGGAATTCTGGCAGCCTGTAAAGCGTGCGGTATATTTATTGCTAAAAAACTCAAAATGTAACGAAACTAATTTTCTGTGAAAGTATACTCAAAGAGCTTTTCATACATATAAAATATGTGAGATTTGGCCTTAAAACGAGAGAGATATGATTTTTCAAAGTTTGCTGTTCCTGGATGGGTTTCTGTCCGGCAGTAGGTAATAAAACATGCATAACTCAAGTTATACATAACATTTTTGAGTGGGACTAATTTTGTTAGAAAGTTAAGACATATATGAACACTCCCATAAAACAGTTTTGTCAGATTCCATGTGAGGAACTCCCAGTGAAGTGGACAAGCCACTGACCCAAGTTGAACTTTCAAGTCTGAACAGTCAGAATAAAATGTGTATAACTCAAGCTACAAAATGAATTTTTAAGTGGGGCTTATTTTGTTTAAAAATAGACTCAGAGAAGTATAAGCATACCAAAATTCGAAATAAAAGAGTAAAAGATGAAATTATGGTGAATTTTTGAAGTTACTGTCCCACCGTAAAAGTAAAACTGGTTAGGGTAAAAGTTAAAGAATAAGGAGAAATAAGCTTTAAGACATTAATACCCTTATATTAAGCATTGGAAAAACCTTCATAATTCAACTTAAAAGTGTCAAAAAGGATAATAGATAAAATTGGCACTAAGCCTAATAAAAGAAGTTTACACAAGAGGCAATCTCAATTAAAAGCTTGCACCAAATTTACTGAGCCAAGCTCATAAAACTTTGCTTGAGAATATGCCTATATTTATATGAAAGCATGATGCTATGATGATGATGTGATATGATGATGATCATGATGATGATGATGTGATATGATGATGATCATGATAGTGTTATGATGATGATAAGGATGATAATGATATGATGACGATATTATGATGAATCATGATGATATGAATATGATACAATGATAATATGATGCTTAATGCTAAACACGAAAAGACTAATAAATATGAATACCCTGGGGACGGCGATACGTAACGCCTGGAGGTGATTAATAAAGGAACCACATTTGGGAACGGCGATACGTAACGCCTAAATGTGGAAGAGAATTAGAATAACTTTGCATCATAAGCTTTAATAAGAAAAAGATAAACTAAGGGTATGATCCTTCAAAAGGGAAGGTGACCTAATTTAAGTTTCCCCTCACCCACGACTCACATGAGGCATGGCATGACCTAGCTAGTGTGAGTATAGGGGATAGGTCTTACATGAGGCATGGCATGACCCAGCTAGTGTAAGTACCGAAATTCTATGGTACGGCACTAGATGAGCTCATTACCACTTATGTTTAGTGGGTGAAAAGATAAAGTTAAGTTAAGAAAAGAAAAGAGACCTCGGTCTAAACCCTAGCAAGGGAAGAAGTTAAGAAAAACTTATAGCACAGTCATGCATTTTTATATGATTATACTTGTACCCATGTATGTTATGATGTAAACAATTAGAGATTATGTTAAAATTGAATCCACTTCGGATATTCATGTTTTCGAAAACCTAAGAACAAAACCTTATGAATGTTCACTATTTTCATTAATAAAACCGAAGTGGCTAGGACGATGATGATGACACTTTCGTGTCGGGTTCGAGTCCTACTGAGAAATTCCATTTCTCACCCTAGTTGTTCTTCCGTATCGTCACCAGATCTCGACGGCACATCCGGTGGAGTGGAGCGTGGATCCCCAACACGGTGAGCGGACGTGTGACGTGGGGTGCAAGACGGTCGCTTTTGGGACTTGTAGCGACCATCGCTCTGCATCTTCGCATATTTCTTTTGAGTTAGGCTTTGTCATTTAAATTTGTACTTCGTATCTAGTATTTGGATCATGAGTCTCCCTTGTTGTAATGCTGAAATATATGTATATATATATTATGAACCCATATGAATGTAATGGTTAGTTATTTAATGCAATATATTTGTGAATTATTATTTGTTTACCTTATCCTTGTTTTATGATATTGGAGTATATATTTTATGCGACACGCTCTTTCTCTAGCTATCTTCTCGCTCAAGGCTTTACTTTTCAAAATGTTGCTAAGCGTCAACGTATTTCAAAGAAAAATCTTACCGTATTTTCCGTGTAATTTAATTTCAAGTGAAGTTTAGTTTTCCACGAGCATAAGTAGTAACTAATAAAACGCCGTAATACGACTTAAGCGTAGTATGGGTTTATTAGGGTGTTACAGTTCTGCTTGCTCCTGTTTTGTCTTCGAGTAGACAAGTATGTCATCAATGAACACCACCACAAATTTATCAAGATATGGTCTGAATATTCAATTCATGTAATCCATGAATATCGCCGGTGCATTTGTCAATCCGAAGGACATCATAGTATATTCATAATGTCCATAACGAGTCCGAAACGCCGTCTTCGGGATATCTTCTTCTCGAACCCGAATCTGATGATATCCAGACCGTAGATCAATCTTGGAAAATGTAGTAGCCCCTTGCAGTTGATCCATGAGATCATCAATTCTTGGCAACGGATACTTGTTCTTGATTGTCGCCTTATTCAACGGCCTATAATCTACACATAGTCGCATGCCTCCATCCTTCTTCTTAACTAACAGGACTGGGGCTCCCCACGATGATGCACTCGGCCTAATAAATTTCTTCTTCAGGAGTTCTTCAATCTGGCCCTTAAGTTTGGTTAGTTCTAAGGGTGACATGCGGTATGGCACTAAAGATATTGGTCCCACTCCTGGCATTAGTTCAATGGTGAACTCAATCTCTCTCTCAGGAGGGAACTCAGGAATATCTTTAGGGAATACATCAGGATAATCCCTAACAACTGGAATATTGTTTAACTCTTGATCAATCTCTATTGTACTGGTTGATAAGAAAATATACCCTTGACCTCTATTCCGACAAGGGTGCATTGTTAAGGAATTTAAATAAAGACTTACAGGGATCACTGATTCAGAAGATGAAACAGGGGGAAGTATAATGGATTTATCAAAGTAATTTAACAGGGCTTGGTTAGCAGAGAGCCAGTCCATACCCAAAATGATGTCAAGTCCAGACAAGGGAAGATGAATTAAATTAGCCAAAAAAGTTCGACCTCCTATCTGGCAAGGGACATTGATACAAATATGATTGGTTTTAACGGGCTTACTTGTAGGAGTAGAAACTAACAAGTCATAGGGTAATTCAGAAATAGGTAACTGCAAGGCTATCATGCAATCATGAGAGATGAAGGAGTGAGATGCACCTAAATCATACAAAATGGTTAAGGTCTTACCGTTCACTTCACACGTATCTTGAATCAAATCCCGCAACTTGTTGACCTCCTGTGCATCCATAGTGAAGACTCTCCCCTGGCGTTGTGGCTTAGGAGTCGGTTGAGGATTCCTGGCAGGGCATTCATGGATTCTGTGGCCTGGTTTGCCACATCCAAAGCAAACATTTTGACCTGCCAAGCAAGGGCGGTCGCCATGATTCTGCCACATTGGGTGCAAGTCTGGTTCCTAAAAGACCTTTGAGGTTGCTTGCCTCGGTTGTTCATCGGCTGAAACTTTCTCTGCTGTTGTAAGTTGGGCTTGAACCTCGAGCCTTGCGGAGCTAACCCTTTCTTGAAGTTGTTACCGGATGACCTGGCAGCAACTAACTTCTTATTATAGTCCTCCACTAGGCGGCACTTGTTCACCAAGATAGAGAAGTCTCTAATCTCCATTGGTCCTATGGTGGCAAGGATATCTTCTCTCAGTCCACCTTCAAATTTCATGCATTTCCACGCTTCGTCAGGGCTCCGTTGATAAATAGTAGAGAATTTGCACAACTCCTCAAATTTAGCAATGTACTCTTACACACTATTATTCCCTTGACGGAGGGTGCATGAACTCCAACTCCTTGGCATTGTGGACAGACGCGGGGAAATACTTCTGGTAGAACGCATCTTTGAATACGTCCCAAGTAATATCTATCTGGGATCCTTCTAATAATCGCCGTGCACCATTCCACCAAAATTTTGCATCGGCTTTTAACGTATAGGTGACAAAAGTCACCTTCTAACGGTCTGTGCAATCTAACACGGAGAAAATCTTTTCCATAGCTTTAACCCAATCATCTGCCTTAACTAGGTTAAAGGCTCCCCTAAAGCTGGGTGGGTTGGCCTTCTGAAACTCCACAAACTTAAGATATTCCAGATCCATTCCAGGGCCATTGTGATTTCCACCACGATCCACCTCTGGCTGCCTTCCTAGTTGGCCCATCATTTGAGTCGCCACAGCTGCCTACTCACACATAGCGTGCGCCATCTCTCGCATCGTATCCAGGAACTCTGTAGATTCCTCCTGCGCTGGAGAAGTTCGCGGCCTACCTCGCCTTCCCGAAGCTATCAAGTTCTGAACACACAAAACAAGAGTAATTGAGTTGATCAGGCTCAATACTAAGTTCGGTGTGCTAGTAAATAATAGCATACAGTTAGGCAAATTCCCTCACATGCATTCTATCCATATGGACAAGACTCAGAACATAATAATATCTAGGGAATATAGAGCATATGCGAAGCATAGTCAGTCCAATCCTCAGGCCTATATTAGGATGAATTGCTCTGATACCAAAAATGTAACACCTTACCAGACAAAGTACTATGCTTGAATCATAATAAATTATCTGATAAGTGATTACGTATAATACTGGTTAAATTCTATTTTCTGTATTACTATTGATCACTCGCATAAGAATACTTAATCGCATAACAAAATCTCCTGCGTGACAGCGGAATAAATACTATTTAATTAGTATACTGTAACTAACGTAACATAAATAAATATACAATAAGGACAAAACTACTGCAAAAGGCATCATAAACGTGTACATAGATATCTGATTTTAAAGTTTGCCAAAATGATACAAGGTGACAAAATGAGGCCGCTAAATCAAAATGAAACGGCCAGTTTCTATGAACAACATCCCAAGTGGTCCCCATAGGACATTTCATGTACATCTCCTAACATCTACCCATCCACCCATGACCCAGACTGTCAAAAGAGGGTCATTCTGTACATCTAACCCTACTAGAGTATGCATGCTATCTAAACATAATCTGCTGAAAGGAGCCCGTTCGCCATGGCGGCGTCCGCTAGAAGGGGTCCAGCACTAAGAGCAGAGGATGAGGAAGAAGAACTAGCCGCTTTGGACGGATCCTCCTCCGAGGACGAGGCTGACGACATCGGCTGCGGTGGTGAAGCAGGAGGGGCCATGGGAACTGGAGCTGCTGGTGTTGCTGGTGGTGGTGGTGGAAATGGATGGGCCATGTGGAGAGGTATGGCAATGTATAGGACAATAGGATCAAAGAGAGGGTGCATAAGCAGGACGGCGAAATCTCGCTGGAAAAAGAAGTAGAGGCGGAACTGACATCGGCCGGAGATATATATAGAATCCAAAAATGAGTCAAGGTGTATATGTAGTTTAGGGAACTCAATGAATAGTACCCCAGTCGCTGCGTGCTCCATTGTCTGAGAATGATGCAGAACATACAATAGAGTGAGAAATGAATATTTCTCAGTAAAAATTCCTAGCTTCTATACATCTGTCATCGCTGTCATTCCTAGTTGTTTCGGTTGTGCAATATTTTTCAAATAGTATCATAAAAATGATTATATTCAACTTAAATACTTGTTTGGAAAGCATACAACAAAACAAATTCAATTTTAGTTAATAGAAATACTAATGTACTCAAACAGTAGTCATGATGGAACAATAGCATATTAAGAATAATAAACAAGAATCTAGAACAATCAATAGGGAAACATTACTCTATACATATGTATGTGCAATTAGAAAATGTATCTTATGCTTGGAGGCTTTCGCCTACTATAACTTATTTCCATCCTTGGTCCCCTAGGAGTCATTGGCCATATACTCCTGGGTAATAATCCACTTTTCAGGACCAAGCTCGTTCCTATACAGGATTGCCGGGTTTACTTTCCCCGACCTTCCCACTGATCTATTCCCCTTAATTTGTTCCGGGGCTGTCCCACGTAAAATGGAATCCTGATTCTTCAAGTATCATATATTCATGCCATTTCAAATCACACAACACATGAATCTCTTACCGAGATTTTGGCAGAATAATGGATCGAGTCCACTTCCCCATGAATAGTGCCAGACAACCAGTACTTTTAAGTCAGATAGTAAACTCCATATAAGACATCATATTCATATCAAGAATATAACAATGTTGATAAACACAAGATATAAAGTCTCAAGTATCAATCTAACGTGTAGGCTTTTAGTGTTTGTTAAGGTTCTCGAGTTCAACTTTCAATGTCCAACGTATTCCGAGTTCCGACCTTACCTAGGTTCCGATTTCCCCACACTATGCTTGGTCTCCCGAGGTTACATCATTTCCGATTTCCGGGTTTGTCGACTTCCGACCTTATTCCACCATTGGTCTTTTGAGACTTCGATAGGTATGTTTCCTAAATCCCGAGCTCCCTAATTTACTGAATCCCAAGTTCGACATCAATATATCCGATCTAGCTCTCTACTGAGTTTCGAATATAACCTTAAAATGTACCCGTTAGGGACTCCTATTCACTACGCCCGAGTTCAATCACTAAGTGAGCCCCTCCAAGTCCAACCTTAAGTATACACTTCCGGATTCATTCTTACCCACTCCCGACCTAGCTTTCTATTTTACTGATTCCCAACTTCGGTTTCAAACATTCTCGACCTAGTCCCTTGTTTACTAAGTCTAGAGTCTGATGCTAAGTGTACCGACCTAGCTTCTTATTCACTAAATCCTGACTTCCGACATTAACTCAAATTCCTTTGAGACTTGTCTTGCTTTTAACCCGAGTTGCACTCCTACGGGAGAAAATTCACTAAAAATAGAAATGTGGGTGAATCATGCGAAATTTATATCCATGTAAAGCTAACAGAACAAGCTTTCAAATGAATTAAGTTTCATGTCATTTGGATGAGTGTAATTTGAGTTATAGGCTTTAGAACTTGACCTTACTGGTCTACCCTATTCTAACTCGGATTAGACATAGGGTAAATTTCTCGACTTACTGAGAACAAATGGAACCATATCAAACTTGGAAATTTTTATGGAACATTCTACTATGTGTTAACTTTCAAATGCCTTTAGTTGCACTCAATTTGGAGTTGTGTAAGGTGAGTTACACCCTTCTCAACCCATGCTGCCCAGGTAGAAACCTAGATTTCGAGGTCTAACTTAAAAAATTCGTAACAATTTCTATATTAATCCAATGGCCTTATATTTTATATTTATGGAAAGCCCTAGATGTCTAGTTTCATATAAAAATGGTTTCATCAAATTTAAACAGTAGTAGGCAGAGCCGTACACTCCGCCGTATGGACTGCCAAGGGAAAACCTAACCTGCTTCTAGGTTTGTTCCCCTTCTTCAAGCTATTTGTCCTCAATTCCAATCTTAATCACAACATACATGCAAAATTAGTCATAAGCCATCATCATCACTCTACATAACATCAGTATCTCATGTTAAACATAATCACCATGTAGTTCCAAATCAGAGAAATCAAAGAGAGAAGTAGGATTTCCTACCTTGTCTTATGAAATTTGTGTTGATTTTGTGTCTTTGATGGTGGTGACTTGGGATGAGACTTGAAGATGGATGAGAATGGAGTAGAAATGAGAGCAAAGAGGAGAGAAAGAGAAGAGCTTCAGCTGCTGGAAGAGTGGCCGAAAATTGATGAGGAGAAAAGGAGAAAAAGGTGAAGATATTTGGAGATGCTTGGTTGTGATTGGTGAATTCAACCTTGGTCTTAATTTTGGTTGAGCTTCCCATCATCAAGGGCTGCCAAGGTGCCACGTGAGGGAGCTATTTGGCTAAATCTTAGCCGTTGATTCTAGGGCACTCATAGAAAAATTCTACTGGTCCGGTTCCGACAGTTTGAAATACCGAAATTTTACCGATTTCCCTTAAATCGATAAACTGGCTTGAAAATTTTCTGTGGGGTTTTCTATGCTCCTAATCTAATTCCATCAAGCCTAATCCATCTAAATCACACTTAATTGGCTTTAAGCAAATGTTGAATCAAGTTCTGATTAAACTCACTGATTTGATAAAACCGAATAACTTAGCTGTTAACGATAAATTTTTTGGACGTTACAAGCAAAGTCAAAACAGATGAAGTAATATGCTTTGAGTGCAAGGAACTGGGGCACATTAAATCAGAATGTCCCAGAATAAAACAAGCAAGAAAGAAAAAGACTCTAAAGAAAAAGGCTATGATGGCCACATGGGAAGATCTAGATAGAGAGCAAGAAAATGGTGAATCTCATGAGGAAGAAGAGATTGTTGCCAAACTCTGTTTTATGGTTGATATCATCTCAAACGAAGAAATTGAGGTATGTAAGTCTGAACCTAAGTTACTTTTGAAAACCTTCAAAAAGCTTATGATAAACTCTTGAATGATTCTAAGTCTCTTGCTTCTCATTATGCATCTATGAGAAAAGATTTTTGAAAACTATCTTTAGAGATTGAAAAGCTCAAGACTGAGAATGAGAAGGTTGGCCATAAAAAGAATGAAATACAGAATGAAAATTTTGCTCTTCAGAAGGAAGTAGCAGCCCTAAAAGACAAAGTTTCCAAAACTCAAGATAGGACATCCTCTGATGTTTCTGAACTTCAGAAATTAGTTAAACTTCTCAAATCTGATCATGAGAAAATGGTTTATGGCTCCAAAAATCTAGACTTAATGCTTGGTGGTCAGAAACCTTACCTTGATAAAATTGGTTTGGGTTATGAGAAAGAAGATGATGAAAAATCATCTAAGAAATTTTCAGGTTTAATTCCAAATTGTATTTACTGCTTCAAAAAGGGGTCACAATTCTAAAAGATGCTTTTCCAGAAGGAGAGAAAAACGATAGATAGTGAAAAAGGCCAAGAAACCTGCTAACCCAAAAGGACCCAAGAAAATATGGGTACCTAAAGTCAAAATTGCTTCTGATGTAGTTATGCCTTAAATCAATTTATCAAAAGGAAAAGAGATGGTATCTGGACAGTGGATGCTCCAGACACATGACTCGAAATAAATCCTGGTTCAGACATCTCAAACCCAAGGATGGTGGAATATTCAAATTTGCCAACGGAATCAAATCCAAAGTCATTAGTATAGGTAATGTTGGTAAGAACAATTCCAACCTGATAAATGATGTTATGTCAGTATGGGGATTAACTCACAATCCCTTGAGCATTAGTCAATTTTGTGACTAAGGCTACAAAGTTGTGTTTGAATCTTCTCACTGTATTATTAAAGAATCTACAAATGACGAGATTATTCTTACTGCCAAGAGGCATAACAATACTTATGTGTTGTATCTAGATGATCTCTTAGATCAGAATGTAAAATGCTTAGCTTCCTTTTTGGATGAAAAGTGGCTGTGGCACAAAAAGTTTGGACATGCTAATATGAAATTGATCTCTGAGATCTCTCAAAAAGAACTGGTCATAAGTTTGCCAAAAATTGATTTTGAAAATGATTCCTCTTGTGAATTCTATCTCAAAGGCAAACAAACCAAAAGTTTTTTTCCATAGCAAAAATGTAGTTTCTACTACTAGATTACTTGAGCTTTTACATCTTGATCTCTTTGGACCAACTAGAACTGCCAATCTAGGAGGTAAGAGATATGACTTAGTCATTGTGGATGATTTTTCAAGATTTACATGGGTTATGTTCCTAATCCATAAGGATGATGCCTTTGAGGTCTTTAAATCCTTTTCATAAAGAATTCAAAATGAAAAAAGGTTTTTGCATCACTTCCATTAGATCAGATCATGGTGGAGAATTTGAAAATCATGCTTTTGAAAACTTTTGTGAAGAAAATGGCATTTCTCATAATTTCTCTTCTCCTAGAACTCCTCAGTAAAATAGAGTAGTGGAAAAGAAGAATAGATCTTTGCAAGAAATGGCCAGAACTGTGCTTATTGAAAGCGGCTTATCAAAAGTATTTTGGGTAAAAGCTGTTAACACTGCTTGTTATATTCAAAGTCGTATTTTCTTAAGACCAATTCTCAAGAAAACTACCTATGAATTATGGAAAGGAAGAAAACCCAACATTTCCTATTTTCATATTTTTGGATCTAAATGTTTTATACTAAACACCAAGCACAAGCTGTCAAAGTTTGATCCTAAATCTGATCATGGAATTTTTCTAAGATATTCTTCTATGTCAAAAGCTTACAGGGTGTTCAACAAAAGGTCTCAATCTATAGAAGAAATTATCCACATAAGCTTCATGGAAAACAAAAATGACCTAAATCAGAAGGTTGCTGATCTGGAAGTGGAAGTGGGAAGTATGTCATTAAATGAAGACTCCCACACCCAACAGAACCTTTAGATGACCACTAGAGATGATGATGAAAATGTTTCTAAAATTCCTTCACATCAACATGTTTTTGATGATGCTTCTAAAGAACTAGAAAGTGCTCCTTTGAGGAGAAGGTACTCAAGTGTAAGAGACTTGAAAATTATCTCTCAAAACCAAATTAATGGTGAACCTTCTCATGGAATCAAAACGAGATCCTCACTTAGAAACGATTCAAATCTCGCTCTTATCTCTGAGATTCCACCAGAAAATATAGAAGAAGCCCTTATGGATTAATTCTAGATTGAAGCTATGAAAAAGGATTTATCTTAGTTTGAGAAAAATGAAGTGTGGACCCTAGTGCCACTACCTAAAGGGCAATCTGCCATTGGAACCAAATGGGTATTCAAAAACAAGCTAGATGAGGATGGAAAAGTTGTCAGAAACAAAGCAAGATTAGTGGCTCAAGGTTATAATCAGCAAGAAGGCATAGATTATGATAAAACTTTTACTCCTGTTGCAAGATTAGAAGCCATTAGAATGTTGCTTGCCTATGCATCTTTAAGTTATTTTAAATGGATGTAAAATATGCTTTTTAAACGGTTTCATATCTGAGAAAGTTTATGTTAATCAACCTCCTGGTTTTGAAAATGAAAACTTTCCTCAACATGTGTTTAAACTTTCAAAAGCTCTCTATGGGTTAAAACAAGCTCCTAGAGCTTGGTATGAGAGACTCAGCTCCTTTCTAATAAAAAATGATTTTGTAAAAGGAAAGTTTGACACCACTTTGTTTATTCATCATAACAAAAATGATTTTTTGATTATTCAAATTTATTTTGATGATATTATTTTTGAAGTAACTAATCGAAGTCTGTGCAAGAATTTTTCTTATCTTATGTGTAACACCTTCCCCAGTACAGTGCTATACTTAAGTTAGAGCACCACACTCAAGAGTTGTTACTGTTACCCGAATGGACCTTATCTAATAACAACCTCTGGCTGTCCTTATTACTTGAACTATCTGGAGATAATACGAAAATATAGTGAGAATTATAAATTCTCAGTAGGATTCAATTAACTATCACATACCATGTTATCATTATTATCTCCAGCTACTTCAGTTTATTATGAAAAAGGTGAACATGTTAATAGACTTTTCAGTTTTATAGTTCGAAAACATATTATCCGAAGTAGAGTTCATTTTATTCATACACTTGTTAATCAAAGGAAGAATCTAAACATAAATGCAGCAGAATAATTAACGTCTATATATAGATACAATTAGTCTCTTAATAAGCAGGGGAAAGAATTGAAGCATAAGCATAGCAGATCAAAGAACAACTAAATAATATGCATTTATGAGTGCAACAATACATTTGATGCAAGTGATTATTTCTCCTGTTAACTATCTTTACTTTCTTTTCTTGGCACACCTAGGCATTACGTATCACCATCCCTAGGGTGTTTACTAGGGTTTACACTTGAGCGTTATGTATCGCCATCGTCAAGTGTATCTTTTACTTGTATCTTGCCTTTCCGTACTTGGTCCACCGAAGGCGAATGGCCTCTCTCACCCCTAGGTAATAGCCTGCTTTTTAGGTCCGAGCTTGTACCTATACATGAGTGATAGGTTTACTTTCTCCGGCCTTCATTGCGGTCTATTCCCCTTAAATTTGGTCGAGGGCTGGCCCAAATCTTAGACAGTACCGCTTTGGCCCACACTAGCTAGGTCTATACCATGCCGCATGTGGTAGCTTGGTATGTCCTTCTTGCAAGTCCTTACAATCTTTTACTACCTCTTGGATATAATCATGCACGTGAATGCTCTATGCATTTATGCATATATCTCATATCATTCCTCAATCCTATTTGCATGCATGATTTTCATAGACATAGCATTCATGTGAACACATGTATCCTTATAATCATAGCCCAATTATTCATTATATAAGTCCTCATAAACTCCTGCACAAAATTCAACAGCATAACAGATCAAATCTGCTTCCCCATGAATAGTGCCAGTACTCAGATAATCAATTGTTCAGAAAAATCACAATATTTCATTCACATATCATTATCAATCTCATAGAAATAATAGTTGCACTTGAATGTTAGTTGCTGCTTATGTACCTTCACTCTACCTAATTTTTGTAAAATAAGCCATAATTTCTATTTAATTCATTTTGACCTAAATTTCGGATATGTTGGAGTGTTTGTGTCTATTTTCTAACCTCTCTAGTCCCATCTAGTTTTGATAAGTGTAGCTCAAGTTATTAGGGTTCTATCTCGGCCTACCCTGTAGTTGGCTAGAATTACACACTCAAAAGTAAAAATTCACTAAAAATCGAAAACTAGTTGAAATCATACAAAATTTATATCATATTAAAGATAACAGGACAAGTTTTTATTTGAAAGAAGTTTTATTTCATTTTCATGATTAGAGCTTGAGTTATAAGCTCTGTAATTTGACCCTTCTTGATTGCCTTGCTCTAGCCCAGTTTGGACTTAGGGCTATTTCATTGAATTACTAGGAGCACTTAGCATCAAATCTAACTATGAAATTTTTATGGTTGTTCCTATATGTGTAAGCTTTCTAAAAAGGTTTGTTTCACTCAATTCCAAGTTGTATAGGGCAAGTTTTTCCCTAAACAACCTTGTCTGCCCAAAATCAAACTCAAAAATCTAGGTCAAACTTCCAAAATTCATATCTCACTCAATACTAACCCAATGGCATTATATTTTATATCGTTGGAAAGCCCTAAATGTCTAGTTTGATATAAAAATATTTATATTCAATTTATAGGACTGGATGATGGTCCATATAACTCGGAAGTATGGACAGCGTAGGCTTTCCTAAGTTTCCTGATCTCTGTTCTTGGGGATTTTAATGATTTCCCCTTCAAGCTTTGAATTAAGCCCATCAAAACCCTATTAAATCCATCCCAAATCACTTTACATACAACATATCACAGTAGTTTAAAGAACAAATAATGAGATGATATAATCCGCTAATTCAAGAAAACACCACAAACTAAAGAATCCTACCTTAGATTTGAGGTGTAAACTAGCAAAACTCAAGTTGTTGGTGAAAGAAGATGATGAAGGCTGAAGATGGAAGAAGGAGGAGGTGAAATGGAAGAAAAATGGAAGAGAATACTCTGCAGAAGGGGGGTGAAATTTTGAGTGGATTTGAAGGGTGTTTTGGTGTCTTAAAACATAAGGGAAGGCTTGTGATTGGTCAAGGATTGGTTGGTGGTTATTGAGCCAAGCTTTCCCACCAACTTGGCAACAAGTGGCGCCCTCCATGGGGATAGGAGTGGTTGAATAGCAGCCACTCAAAATAGGGTGATTTGTGTGAAATTCTATTGATTCAGTTTTGACAGTTTAACACACCGAATCTTTACCGATTTCCTCAATTTGGCAAAACAGCACTAAATAATTTTGTAAGGTTTTCCATATGTCTATTCTAATCTTCTCAAGTTTAATCTCTTTAATTAACACTAAATTAACTCCTAACAAATATTTAATTAACTTCTAATTAATTCTACACAGTCAATAAGGTCAAATAAATCGATTAACATTATAATTTAAACGTATTGTAACTCCGGACGTTATACTAAATAATTTCTCATAGTATTTTACATAATAATCTAAATTTCCTTTGGCTCTAGTATTTATAATTCATCTCTAATTACTCTTATTTTTTTGATAAATTGATTAGCAGCGCACATCAATCACACCATTTCTTTGGATTGTTATATTTTTGCTTTTTCGTAAATCCTTTAATATTTTCTGTGGTTTTCGTAACTAATGGCATTTTCATAATTTTGAGTAAGTCTAGGGGCATCCCATGTCATTTCACATATGGATACCTCTGTGGCTCAATTAGCTGAGGTTCAGGTTTCTACATTTTCGTTATATGATTCTGTTTCGTTTGAAACCTTATTCTACTAATCCTACTGATGTAGGGACTTATATGTTATTTTCTAAAATATTCAGGGGCAAGGCTATAAATAACAAAAATTTGCCCAAGCACGTTTTCATTATTTCTTATAATGTTATATGGGGATGTTATATTATGCAAGGAGAATTTGAAATGAGCATGATGGGAGAACTAAAATTCTTTCTTGGACTACAAATCAAACAAGAGAAAGATGGTATCCTAATTCATCAAGAAAAGTATGCCAAGGATTTGCTCAAAAAGTTTGATATAGACAAGGCCAAGAGCATTAGTACTCCTATGCATCCCTCACAAGTTTTAGAAGCTGATGAAGATGGTGAGAAATTTTTTGAATCTCTTTACAGAGGTATGATTAGATCACCATTATATCTAATTGTAAGTAGACCTAACTTGCAATTAAGTGTAGGAATTTATGCTCGATTTCAATCAAATCCCAAACTTTCACACTTAATTGCTGTTAAAAAAATTTTGAGATATTTAGTTGGTACTACTAATCACGGTCTATGGTACTAGAAAGGTACTTCTTGTGATATTACAGGATACTGTGATGCTGATTTTGCTAGAGATAGAGTGGAACGAAAAAGCACTAGTGGTTGCTGTTGCTTTCTTTGAAAATCTCTGATAACATGTTCAAGCAAGAAGCAAAACACTATTGCTCTTTCAACTATAGAAGCAGAATATGTATCTGCTGCAAATTACAGTACCCAGATTCTGTGGATCAAGCAACAATTAGAGGACTTCAACTTGATGTATACCAAAATTCCTATCCTGTGTGACAATTAAGTGCTATAAACCTCACCAAGAATCCCATTCAGCATTCTAGATCTAAGCACATTGACATAAAGCATCATTTCATAAGAGATCATGTTCAGAAAGGTGACATTGAGCTAAGGTTTATTAGTATAGAAAGTCAAATTACTAACATTTTTGCAAAACCCTTAGCCAAAGATCGATTCTCCAAAATAAGGAACCTTCAAAACTTAATCAACTTTTGATCATTCACATGCATTGCATCTGAACTCTCCCTGTCTCTCTCTTAAGTAAAAGTAAAAGTTGAGATTGCCATATTTCAATGGAGTTTGCTTTCTAGAACATTGTTCTTCTTCGCCTAAGTTTGCTTCAAAAAAGTCACATCAAGAGAAACTTATAGAGTCTATTCAGAATGTACTCTCTCACCATTTAGAAAGATTACTTCAGAAAAGAATGAAGATGAAATAAGAAGAATAACAGCTTCAGAAAGTTGAATTAGTCTTCTCATGGGATTGCTTTCTCATTCCTCTAGAAAGATGGTTATAGACTTTGAAGAATGAAGGTTCTGGTTAAAAGATACGATTTTGTTACGTGCGTCGCTTGGATGATCACCCACTATCACACGATGACCATTACCTAATTAAGCGGGAAACTCCAAGAGGCATGTATACTCTGAATTTACTCTAAATCTGCTCACACGCTTTAACCGTTGGTCTCCCTCATTAACCATTACACATCACATCAACCTTTTCATCTCTCAAGTCTCAGAGAAAAATCTTTCACTATTCTTTATCTTCCTCACTCCAAAACCTTCTAACCCTCACATTTTTTTCCCATATACCTTGCCCTAACACACTCTATCGTTCTCATCTAGTTGCCTATCTGATTTGTGCATCATGACTAAGAAAGTAGACTATAGTGTGCCTTACATGTTTGATGACGATAAAATGCAGACCGGATTTCATAGGCAGTTCTTCATACAACTTGTTGCTTGTGTAAGAAGTTTCGAATTGGAGAACTTCTCAGCCTTCGCCCAGATTACAGAAGTGTTCGAGTTCCAAGGATTGAATAATTTCTTGAAGATTTCTGAAGATGTCTACACTGCAGTTGTTGCCGCCTTCTATAGCACCCTCGCGCCTGTTGATGAAGACAATACATCTTTGAGGAGCATCATAGGGAGCTTCAAGATCCAAATACTTCCCTCTAATCTCACTCACGTCATCAACACTCCAAATGAAGGGGTTTTATGCAGAGGTGGTTCAAGATGGTAGGAGCAACTTGAAGCCACAAAGAAGATGTCTCTAAAGTCCTTACTGGAAGAAAAGACATGCAAGTGAGAAATATCCACCATCTTAAATGTCAACACAATCTATTTTGTTGTCCAACACATAGTGCTTCCAAGGATGGGAAACACTGATGTCATGATTAAGGTAGATCATATGGTTATATTTTGCCTCATGACTAGAAGAAGGATTAATCTGGTCAAGTTAATCTTGGACTACATGCTCTCTGCTATGGATGATGCCGGAAGGAGTCATGCAGCCTTCCCCTGAGGCATGCTCCTAACACAAGTCTTCCAAAGAGCCTAACTTCCTGTTGAAGGACAAAGGAAGGATGAAAAACGCTCTACCACAGCCATGAAGACCTTCTCCGCCATGGGTCTAAAATCCCAAGGTCTTGAGAAGGCAGAAAAGAAAAAGAAGAAGAAGGAAGAAGAAGAGAAGAAGAAGGAGAAGGAGAAGGAGAAGAAAAGAAAATCAACTAACCTTCAGAAGGATGTTTCTAAACCTTATGAAGAGAGAGGATCGAAGAAAAGGCATGAGAGAGATCTCTCACTTGTTCTTGAGGAGAGAAGAATCAACAAAAGAAAAGTGCTAAAAATTGTTGAATCCTCCTCCTCCAGTGCAGAAGCTGATGACTTAGCCATTGCAGCATAGCCCATGAATGTTGCTGCTTCTGCAACATCTGCTTCACAACCTCCCAAAACAAGGGGGATTGTCATTAGGGAACAGCCTCCTCAAGCTCCTCCAAAAGAACAACTTGAAGCAGAAGCTTTAAAAACAAATGAGGACCCTAAGATAATTAGGAAAGGGAAGAAAAAGAAAGCCTATGTTAGGAGAGCTATGCTAGAAGCTTCTTAGGACAGGCTAAGAAATGAAGCATGGCTACAAAGGTAAAAAGATAAAGCTTCTGGTGTTGGTGGGTCAGTCAGAAGAACAAAGAGCTCATCAACCTCTTTAGAAGTGGAGCAAGACTTCATTGTCATTGAAGAAGTCAATCCATCTTCTGAAATGAGGATAGTGATTCTACTTTCTGAAGAACCATCAAGAAGACCAGCATAGCCTTCACTACAAATAGAATCTGCTCTAGAAAGATCAGAACATGACAGAACTCTTATTCTAGTAGCAGAACCAGAAATTAAAGCAGCTGTTGCTGAGTCTCAACCTCTTTTGTTGAGCACTCCAATGCCTCATCTTGCTACTGCCTCTGAACCTCAAGAAACTCCTGCCACTCCTATTACAGCTTAGACCTTGCTGCTACTCACTTTCACACCTAGATTTGACAAGAAAACCTCTATTGTTATATCTGAGCCCCAACAACACTTAGCAAACAACTCTCAACACACTGAAAAGTTGCCTTTTGAAGAACCTTCATTTGTTGAAGTGTTTCCCAATGCTGCTGACGTTCAGATGGATCTGCTCCTTGCCAATCAACACAATATTGGAAAATCAAGCTGAACTTCAAGCCCATCAGTAGAGAATGGATCACCAATATGGACAAAATGGAAAACCTTCTTGTACAATTCTAAGGACCATTCAAAAAGCAAAGGGCAATCAGTGATAGCACTTCTATGATCCCACATCATATTTTTTGATGATGTCAAAGGGGGAAAAGAAGAAAATATTTAAGAAAGCTCAAGCTAAAGGGGAGCATAGCAATAAGTGCATACGCTTAGGAAGAAGCATGCATGCATACACACTCATTTTTTTTAATGTTATATCTGTGCTTACAGATCTATGCTTATAGCTCTATTTAATTTTGGTTATAAAATAGTTACTGTTAATTTTTTTTTTCTTCTGGAAATGCGTTCTAGATTCAATATTTATCTATCATATTTCTAATTACTTTGATTGAATATTCGGTTACCTATAATATGCTTTGATACCTTAAATTATTGAATGCGCTCTGATATTTCAAATTATTGAACGCTTTGATCCTTATTTAGAACAATCAATGACTGTCTTGATATTTAATGTTTGGAAATCTATTCAAATGAAATGCTCTAATCCTCATTAAATACTTATTTGAAGTTTTGAGATAATGATTGATTAGCTATTCTCTAACCATACGCATCCTAGTTGATTTATCTTAACCTTTTCTCTAATATATCAGTATATTGTACTAAGATAAATCTTAAATTCATATGCCTTCACGTGATGACATTCAAAACATTTTTTTGAAAAATTACTCTGATACATCTCAATGATGTATTATGAAAATATAATGATCTTTGAATTCATCACTCCTCTTTGAAAGAAGTTTCTTTTCAAACAACAAATCATGTTCTTTCAAAAGGCTTTTTCTAATAACAAAAAGCATTTCTTAAATACTGATTTGCCATCATCAAAAAGGGGGAGATTGTTAGCTCCAATGCCTATCAAAAGCTATTTTGAGGCTATGAACTGAATTGTTTTCTAAAGGGTTTTGATGAAAACCAAATCAGAATACAAGCAAATCTTTTTAATCAAGAAAAGGCTAATTCGAATAAAAAATTCTTCTATAAGAATGAAATTCAACAAATAGCTTAAGTGCTCTAAAAGCCTTCAAAGCTTCTTTATCCATAACTTTATACTATAATATACTCTATGTGAAATATATGCTTTGTGTCTCTCAAGCTATTTTCAGTAGAATCAAAATAGAAGAATTTCATAAGGTTGAAGCTAAACTTCAGAAAGGAAAGATGAGCCTAGAAAGCTAAGATATGCCAATTCAGAATAATGACTTTGTCCAGAAGGATGATCCTATCCAGAAGGGATATCACCAGAAGCATACTTCTCATATTTGTCATACCTTCAAAGCTTCCTCAGCACGCTTCATAAAGAAATTCAAAAAGTCAAAAAGATGATTTGATAAGAGTGACTCGAGTGCTGAGCTCGGTCAAATTACAATAAAACCGAATTACACTAAATTAGTAACAAAGTGTGCAACCCGGGTCGTTTCCCAGTGATGACAATGTTATATGATCATGAAATGGGGGGGGGGTTTAGGATTTTAAAATGAAAGGAACAGAATATAAATCACAAAATTAAAATAAAATAGGAAGCATCCAATCTAAGAATCAATGGAAAACAATTAACACTTAATCATCGAATTCTAAAATTAATTCAGCAATTTCGAGTATCAATGCAATTAATCATAGAACTCAAACCTGAAATTCTAATTCACTCTCTTTCAACAATTGATTACATACATCAACAGAATAATATGCAATCGAACATATTCCCAATCGACAATTTAGAATGAAAAACTTCAATTCAAAAATAAGATAGGAAATAAGTGAAAGATTAGATGAAACCGAATTAGTTGTATGCTGAATCCAATTGAACTGGACTCTCAAAACCGTTATTGCTTCCTTGATCCTTGAATTAGATAGACGTTCAAGCCTCCATGAATGGAGGAAAATGAATTGTTAAGGTGGGGGGGCGTGAGAGAAGAAAGGAAGAAGAAGAAGAACCAAAACCGAAAATTCTCTATTCCAAAAAAATCTCCTCTTTACAAATTCTGGCCCCTCCTAATTCAGCAGCCAAAAATGAATCAAAACGTCTCCCCATCAATGCGTAATAGTTATTACATTAATCTCCATGTCTCCTAGATGAATTTGGACTTCTTATTTGCTAAATTCTGAATTCTAGAGAGAAAATTATGCTAAAAACACTAAATTCAGCTTTCCAATACAACTAGTAAGGTTTTCCATGGTTTTGACTAGGAATATGCAACCATTTGGATTTGCATTCTAAAGAAGAATTGTAGCCTTGGATGTTAGCTTCAAAATGCCATTGGAATAGGCTTAATTGGGCTACTATGAACCAAGATATGGTCCAAATACTGCACCCAGTTCAGAAACCACGAGTGCATCTCTTCCGTTCACTTCTAGGCCTAGTTTCAGCTTCTTATCATCAGAATTGGCCTTTGACCTCTCATATGAATTATGGGCCTATCTCTCAGCTTTCTTGTAAATTAAGAATCACAATAAAATGAGCTCTATAACTCAAGATATGCCCAAATAATCAAAATAGTGTCAGGATTAGCTTAATGCTGGAAAAACTAAATCTAGCCCAACCAAAACTCAATAAAATGCAAAATAGCCCAAATTAATCCTATTAAGCACAAAAGAAGATTAATGAACTAAATATGAGAGAAAATAAATATATAAAAATCCAATTAATCAAATTCCCCCACACTTAGTTCTTGCATGTCCTCATGCAAAATCCAACTAAGGACAAACACATGCAACCTAAAATTCAGAGAATAACAAAATTGAACAAACAAATTCTCCCATGAATCATCAAAAGTGCTAAGCTCAGGAACATAAGAGCATAAAAGGCACAAAGAGTTTCTAACAATCAAATCATTCAATGCCCCATTTCTCAAAAATGTAAGTTAAGCAATATCCTTCAAAATGCTAATAGATCAAGCATGAAAAGGTTAACAAGATGGTGTTTGAATCTCTCAACTCGCAAGTGTATGGGTAAAAGTGTTTCACTCAAGTCACCTCAATGGACAATGCATTACCATAAGCTTGTTAATCTTCTACTTCTCCACTACTCACAATCATATGCAAACACAAATCAAGAGGAGTTTATTCAAGGTTGTAATGGGGCCAAGGTAAGGGTAGGAAAATATGAGGATATGACAACATACAACTTAAGAGAATAGAAGTGACATTGGTCATTAGACAAATCAAGCCATCACACACTTACTCTCTTTGAACTTTCTTTTCCCTTTATCAAAATTCCCCATTTTATCATTTTTTTTCTTTTTTTTTCTTTCTTTCTTTCTTTTTTTTTTCACTTCCCTTGCATCCTTTCAAACCCCCACACTTGAAATACAACAATAATGATGAAGCCAATGCACTCCCTATTCCCTAAGGTTGGGTATAACATGGTTTTCGACTTAAAGCTTATAATGTGCTAGAAACCAAGAAATGGTCAATAAGGCTCAAAGGGGCTAAACAACGGGCAAAATGCAAGGTAAGATATATGGCCAAGTGGTTAAAATGAAAGAAATGCCTCTATCATGTTCATGAATGCGTATGAAAAATGTAGCCCCAAAGAAAAATCAAAGCAAGTTCTAGAATAACAAAATCTATGAGGGAAAAAGAAAACAAAAAAACACAAGAAAGAAAAGAATGGCATGAAGTGCTACCATCTAAAATAAGGCTCAAAAGTTCACAAAGGTAAAGTCCAATATACTCAATCATTGCAAATCACGATTAATCACCCAACTTACACATATCAAGAGGGGAAAGAAAAATGAAATCATGTTGGAACCCTATCCTCCCTAAAGCCTAATGCCTTAACAACTTTCAATTCAACAATGGAGAACCAAAGTAAAACAAAGCAGAACAAAGCTAAATTTTATTTTTTTTAAACAAAAATGAAGTAAAAGCAACCATGAAACAAATTATAATGCAAAACTAATTACCAAACAACACAACCTACAACCTATGTCAAAACCACCCCCGCACACTTCATCTTTACATTGTCCTCAATGTATTACACACAATGGAAATGCAAGGCAATTAAAATGAGGTGAGGGAAAGAAAAGAGAAACTCCTCTATCAAGTGTAAGTGGCCACTAGCAAGCGGACCTCCTCAATGGTCTCTAAGAGTGTGTCTTCATCAAATGGCTTTAGGTGGTGGCCATTCATCGTGAAAGCTTTATCAGTCCCAGGCTCCAAAATCTGCACAGCACCATATGGAAAAATTTTAGTCACTATATAAGAACAAAGCCACCTAGAACGAAGCTTACCAGAAAAGAGCTTAAGGCGAGAATTGTAGAGAAGCACTTTCTGGCCAATAGAGAACTCCTTCCGCAGCAACTTCTTATCATGAATGAGTTTTGTCTTCTCCTTGTACATGCGGAAGTTCTCATAGGCTTCCAACCAGATCTCCTCTAACTCCTGAAGTTGGAACTTCCTATGAAGTCCGGACTGGCTCATATCAAGGTTGCAGTTCTTGACTGTCCAATATGCTTTGTGCTCAATTTCCACCAAAAGGTGGCATGCCTTGCCAAAGACAATCCTATAAGGGGACATCCCCAAAGGAGTCTTGTAGGCAGTGTTGTAAGCCCATAATGCATCCTCTAGCCTCTTGCTCTAATCCTTCCTGCTAGGCTGCACTGTTTTCTCCAGAATCTGCTTCAACTCCCTATTTTATACTTTCGCTTGTCCATTAGTCTGCGAATGGTATGGAGTTGAGACTTTGTAGGTGACACCATATTTCTTCAGCAGAGTTGCCATGTTCCTGTTACAAAAATGGCTCCCCTGATCACTGATGATTGCTATAGGCACTCCAAACCTGCAAAAAATGTGTGATATGATAAAATCTACAACAACATGAGAATCATTAGTCCGGGTGGCCTTGGCCTCCACCCACTTGGAGACATAATCAACAGCCAACAGAATATAAACAAAACCAAATGAGACAGGAAATGGACCCATAAAGTCAATATCCTAAACATCAAATATCTTACAAAACAATAATGGTTGTTGAGACATCTCATTCCTATGGGAAATAGTACCTATCTTTTGACACTGTTCACAATTCTTACAATAAGTGTAAGAATCGCGAAACAATGTAGGCCAATAAAAACCTGCATCTAAGACCTTCCTAGCAGTGCGTTGTAGTCCAAAGTGACCACCACAAGCAAGTGTGTGACAGAATTGCAAAATGGAAGGAATCTCAAGCTCATGCACACAGCACCTAATAATCTGATCACTACACATGCGCCACAAATAAGGATCATCCCAGATATAATATTTAGCCTCACTCTTAAGTTTGTCTATCTAATACTTTTTAAAATAGGCAGGCAACTCAGAAGCAACTAGATAGTTAACCAAATCAGCATACCATAGATTCTTACCTCGCAACTCTAAAAGCTGCTCATCTGGAAAGGTCTCACGGATAGGTAGAGGCTCCAAGGTCTGTAAAATGCGACTCAAGTGGTCTGCTACCAGGTTCTCAACTCCACTCTTGTCCCTAATCTCAATATCAAATTCTTGCAACAGCAACATCCACCTGATGAGTCTAGGCTTTGCATCCGGCTTCTTCAGTAAGAACTTCAAGGCTGCATGATCAGAAAAAATAGTTACTTTAGTTCCTAACAGATAAGCACAAAATTTATCTAAAGCAAAAATAATGCTAAAAGCTCCTTCTCCATGGTGGTGTAGTTAGCCTATGCAGAGTCTAGGGTCCGGGAAGCATATGCTATGACATGAGGAATCTTCCCAACCCTCTGAGAAAGAACAGCTCCAACTGCAAGGTTCGATGCATCACACATGAGCTCGAACGGGTATTCCCAGTTCGGCGGCTGAAGAACAGGAGCAGAAATCAAGTGCCACTTCAACTGGTCAACAGTTCTCCTACAGTTATCATCAAACTGGAAGTCTATATCCTTCTACAGTAGCTTGAAAAGTGGAAGGGCAATTTTGCTGAAGTCCTAGATAAATCGCCTATAAAAACCTGCATGTCCAAGAAAAGAATGCACTTCCCGCACACATGTGGGGTAAGGTAGAGAAGCAATAACATCAATCTTGGACCTATCAACAGCAATACATTCACTTGAAATAACATGTCCTAAGACTACACCTTGCTTAACCATAAAATGACATTTTTGAAAATTCAAAACAAGGTGAGACTCAACACATTTATTCAGAACCTTATCAAGACTATCCAAGCATGCATCAAATGAAATGCCATAAACAGTAAAATCATTCATAAAGACTTCCATACAATTCTCTAGAAAATCAGAAAAGATACTTACCATGCACCTTTGAAATGTACCTGGGGCATTGCATAAACCGAAAGGCATCCTCTGGTATGCAAATGTGCCAAATGGGCATGTAAAGGTGGTCTTCTCCTGATCTTCTGGTGCAATGTGGATCTGAAAATAACCAGAAAACCCATCAAGAAAACAGTAGTGTGACTGACCTGCTAATCTCTCCAGCATTTGATCAATGAAGGGTAATGGGAAGTGGTCCTTCCTGGTGGCCTGGTTTAGTTTCCTGTAATCTATGTAGACTCTCCAGCTTTCTGCACTCTTGTAGGCACCAGCTCCTCCTTTGAGTTCTTCACCAGTGTTATTCCAGTCTTCTTTGGAACCACTTGCACCGGGCTCACCCACTTGCTGTCTGAAATTGGATAAATGATTTTTGCAGCTAGCAACTTACTCACTTCTTTCTTCACCACATCCAAGGTAAGTAGGTTGAGCCTTCTTTGAGGTTACCTCACTGGTTTCACTCCCCCCTCTAACTGAATTCTGTGCATGCACATAGAGGGGCTAATCCCAGGTATGTCTGCCAATGTCCAGCCTATAGCCTTCATGTTCTACCTCAGGATGTTCAACAACTTCTCTTCTTGCTCTGGTTGCAGATCTTTGGCTATAATGACTGGTAGCTTCTCATTTGGTGCCAGAAATGCATACTTCAAATTTTTTGGCAGTGGCTTCAGTTCAAAGGTGGGTGGCTCTATGATAGAAGGTGCTAATCTTGGAGTTGCTTCTGATGGTTTAGGTTCAGCACCTGCAATCTATGAAAAATTCTGCACAACAACATCATCATATCATATAGAAGCTAAAACAGAATCAGCAGAGTTAAAATGATGTACAGAATTCAAAATCACAGAATCTGAAAATTCAAAATTTAAAATTTACACATCAACATCAGAATCTGCAGAAACAGAAACTGCAGACTGTAAATCATAAACAGAATTTTCAGAAATAAACTCATCAGTAGCAGAAATTTCTGTAAATGCAGAATCTGTGCAACCAGAAACTGAAGTAGCAAAATGTGCAGAAAATGGTAATGTAGAACCTACAGAAACTGTAAGTGCAGTATTTAAATCTATAGAAATAGAATTTATAAAGATAGTAGCAGAATTGGCATAATTTGACATTGCAGAATCAATATTTGTAGAATCTGAAAATATAACAGTAAAATTTGCTACGTAGCAACAGAATCAGGTTTGTCACAATCAATACACACAAAATTTGCAGTGGCAGAATTTGTGCAAACAGAATTTCTAGAATTTAATTCAACATCAACATCAAAATTCACAAGATTAAACATAGCATAATCAGAATCAGCATAAACAATTTGTCAGTAGAAAAATTCACAAAATCAGAATTAATAAATGCTGAAATTGAAACTAAAGCAGCAAGATTTTCAAAATTTGAACAAACAGAATGATGAGGACACAAAGGCCCAAGCCCAAGTCCAGATTCAAGCCCAAAAAGAAGCCCAAGATCCAATACAAGGCATAGGAGGACCCATGACAAGAGCTAGAGCAAAGAAGGCCCAAGAAGCTGTCAAACATGTGATTATCTCCTTGTTGGAAGCCCAAACACAATTTGAAGCCCAATATCCAAACGAAGTCCAACACATGAATCTGAGGATTTACACATGCGTAGCCCACTTGGGATGAGAAGAAAAGGGCCCAAAGAGTCAATCTGAATTAGCAAGACTTTAGTTGTTTATTTTATTTTCCTATTGTTATGCTGTGATAAAAAAAAGGAAATACAAATTATCTGTAGTAGGAATAAAACCCAAGCACTTGAGGCTGAATATGTCTCCTCAACCACTGGAACATATCAGTAATGCTTATGCTAAAGGGTTTTGCTTTTAGTTTTGTTAAGTCTTAGGGGCAAACTCTTAAACTGATTTGTATTAAAACATTTGGAGATCAATAGACAGCAGAACACGTATGTTTCAAAAATTGTGAGTTTTTCTCTGCTAGGGTTCTTCCTTGCATCATTTGATCTTATCAAGAATCCTCCAATTCTTGTGGCGATCCTTCTTGGCTTATCAAACTAGGTTTGTGGCGCCATCTTATCTTGTTTCTTTTTCATCAATTTCAATCAATTTTCCTGCACTGCCTCAATTATCTCTTGCTCATATCTCGACTTATACGTATTGTTTTTCGGTGATTCTTGAGTCTAAATTGAGTTTCAGAACGTCATCTTTTTTCTCGTTTTTGAATCGCTCAATTCCGAGGTCTGTAGAGTGAGATACGAAACCGTTTTAACAAGACGTCTGGAACCCTATTTTCTGCGTAAACTTGTTTTTTATTTGATCATATTTCTTGTGTCCAAGTCCTAGATAGATCCTAATTCAAGAGGCTTAAGGTAAAAACTCATCATTTGGTATCAGAGCTAGTCACTAGGGCTAGTTATGGATGTGAATTCAGAGGAAAAAGGGGCTGTTTGGGTGATGTTTTTGCAGAAGAAAAAAACCCAGAAATTTGATTGCTTGAAGGCTGCAAGGAGGCTTTGCATTGGCTGGCAAGTAGGTATTCATAAAATCCTGATTTTAATTGCTTGTTTGAAGCCTAATTTGAAGGAATTCAAATTCTGAATTGGAACTGTTTGGAGGTTAATTTGGTGCTGAAATTTATATCACATGTGGCTAGGATTTGTTGAACAATTGTTAGTGATTTGAAGGATAAAATTCTGCATTCATATTAAGAAAAAAGGGAAAAGAAGGAAAACAGAATTGAAGTTAAAAAAAAAAAAAGGGGAGTAAACTGGAAGTGATTGAAGTTGACATGGGAAACTTGAAAAAAAAATTAGTTTTAGAAATATCTTGAAATTCTGGATTTAGAGGGCTTGAAATTTCTTTTAACTAAGTTTCTTTGGTCTATTTCTTGTTTCTAAGTTGCTATCCTTGTTCCTTTGGTTGTTAATCTTTTGTTTGTAGTAATTTGTGTTCCTTTGTTCTTCTTAGTTGAAGTTTGTACCTTTGCTATCCTAAACTTGTGAGTTTGTTTTCTTTTCATTTTCTTAAGTTGTGCCTTGTGTCTTGTCTCATATTTGTTTTCCATAGAGTCTGTGTTGATCTTTCTTGTTATGTGTTTGCTGCCGTTAAGTGATTCTTGATAATTGATTGTTTGATCTAGTAAGAACCTTAAGCTAGAGGAAGAGTGGAAAAAGGCAAGAGAGTTACATTACATAAAAGCCAATTTTGAGTGCAACAAACACGAGTGATACATCTTTAAGAGTGTAAACACGTGAGACGTGTGGTGAGGTCCTATTGCTTTCACTGTTGTTTTCTTTTTACTTGAATTATGGCAGGAACAGGTGGTGATGGCAACCCTTATCCTGAGGGAAACAACAGATTGTTAGTGGAGGCTATTACAGCTCAAATGGAAAGGATGATGAGGGAGCATACAGAGGAGTTATATGAGAGAATTGACCAGTTAAAAAATCAAGGACATTATGATGATGATGGAGGTAGAAGGAGGCTTACTGGAAGGAGGAGAGAAAATGAGGAAGAACCAAGAGGAAACCGAGATGAGGGAGTAAGAGTTACCATTCCACCATTTAGGGGTAAAAGTGATCCTGAAGCTTATGTAGAGTGGGAGATGAAGGTAGAACAAGTTTTTTCTTGTCATACCCTGACTGAAGAGAGAAAAATTAAATTGGCTACCTTAGAGTTCACAGATTATGCCTTGGTGTGGTGGGATCAATTTCAAAAGGAAAGAAGGAGGTATGGAGAGCCTATGTTGCAAACTTGGGAGGAGTTGAAAAGAGTCTTGAGAAGGAGATATGTGCCATCTCATTACCACAAGGAATTACACAATAGGCTGCAAAGACTTACCCAAGGTAATAGGAGTGTGGATGAGTATTATAAGGAGCTAGAGATAGCCATGATCCGAGCCAATGTTGAGGAGGAAAGGGAGTCTACTATGGCAAGGTTTCTTAATGGGTTGAATGAAGAAATAAAGGATGTGGTGGAGCTTCAAAATTATGTTGAGATTGAGGACCTAGTCCATCAGACCATGAAAGTGGAGCAACAATTAAAAAGAAAAAGTGTGAGGAAGAGTGCTTCAAACTATAATAACTCTAGATGGAAGGAGAGGTTTAAGAAGGAGGGAACTTCATCTAGTAGGACCCCAAGGGCAGCATCACAACCAACCCAAAACAAGGGCAAAGAAATGGCCAACAAGTCTCGGTCTAGAGACATAAACTGTTTTAAGTGTTTGGGTAGAGGACACATAGCTTCTGAGTGTCCTACTAAGAAAGTTATGGTGTTAAAAGATGATGGGGAAATCGCAGTGAGAGTTCTCAATCTGAACCATCTAGTGAGGAAGAGAGTGAGGAAGAAGAGGAGGTTCTTGAGGGAGATTTATTCATTGTGAGGAGGATGCTAAGAGGGATAGCTAAAGAAGATGAGGGAAGCCAAAGAGAGAACATTTTCCATACTAGATGCCTTATCCAAGGGAAGTTGTGTTCTTTGATCATAGATGGAGGGAGTTGCACAAATGTGGCTAGTGCTAGGATGGTGACAAAGATGAACTTGGAGACCAAACCCCACCCTAGACCTTATAAGTTACAATGGTTAAGTGAGCAAGGTGAGATGACGGTGGATAAGCAAGTAGAAATTGAGTTTTCCATTAGAAGGTATGTGGATAAGATCATTTGTGATGTAGTTCCTATGGAGGCTAGTCATTTGTTGCTTGGGAGACCATGGCAATTTGATAAGAAAGCTCACCATGATGGACACACTAACAAGCACACCTTTGTCCATAATGACCGCAAGGTTACTCTTGTTTCATTGTCTCCTAGAGAGGTTTGTGAGGATCAAAATACAATGAGAGAGAAAAGAGAGCAAGAGAGAAAAGAAAGAAAAGAAAATGAAAAAGAGGGTGAAAAGAGTGGCTGAGAGCTAAAAGAGAAAAAGAGAGAAAAGAAAGTAGAGAAAAGAAAGAGAGGAAAAATGCTCTGTTTGTAAAAAGTGGAGAGGTGAGGAGAGTCCTTTTGGCAAGAAAATCCATGTATATTCTATATAGTAAGGAAGTCACTTCACCTACTCATAATTCTGTTTCTAACCTTGATTTACCAAGTGGTGTTGAATCTATTTTGCAGGACTTTCAAGATGTATTTCTTGAAGAGATACCACCAGGACTTCCACCATTGAGAGGCATTGAACATCAGATTGATTTGGTTCCAGGAGCTGTGTTACCTAATAGGCCAGCATACAGGAGTAATCCCCAGGAGACCCAGGAAATTCAAAGGCAAGTTGCTGACTTGATTAGCAAAGGTTGGGTTGAGGAGAGCTTGAGCCCTTGTGCTGTACCTGTTATATTAGTGCCCAAAAAGGATGGGAGCTAGAGGATGTGTTCTGATTGCAGAGCCATCAACAACATCACCATCAAGTACAGACATCCCATTCCCAGGTTAGATGATCTTCTTGATGAGCTGTATGGTTCTTGTTATTTCTCTAAGATTGATTTGAAAAGTGGATATAATCAGATTAGGATTAGAGAAGGTGATGAGTGGAAAACAGCTTTTAAAACCAAGTTTGGCTTGTATGAGTGGAAAGTAATGCCATTTGGTCTAACAAATGCCCCTAATACCTTCATGAGATTGATGAACCATGTTTTGAGAGAGTTTTTAGGGAAATTTGTGGTTGTTTACTTTGATAATATTCTTGTATATAGTAAAAATTTGGATGAGCATTTGCATCATTTGAAATCTGTTTTGCATGTGCTTAGAAAAGAAAGATTGTATGCTAATTTGGAAAAGTGCACATTTTGTAAGGACCATGTTGTGTTCTTAGGATTTGTGGTTAATTCTAGTGGAGTGCATGTAGATAAAGAGAAAATAAAAGCAATCCAAGAATGGCCAACTCCTAAAAGTGTGAATGAGATAAGAAGTTTCCATGGGCTTGCTAGTTTCTATAGGAGGTTTGTTAAGGATTTTAGTACCATTGCTGCACCTCTAAATGAGCTAGTCAAGAAGCATGTGGAATTTAAATGGGGAGAGAAACAAGAGAAAGCATTTGCTGCCCTAAAAGAGAAATTAACACATGCACCCATACTTGCTTTGCCTAACTTTGCAAAATCCTTTGAATTGGAGTGTGATGCATCTGGGGTAGGCATAGGAGCTGTTTTAATGCAAGAAGGACATCCCATTGCATATTTTAGTGAAAAATTGAATGGGGCTGCCCTTAACTACCCTACATATGATAAGGAATTGTATGCTTTAGTTAGGGCTTTGCAAACTTTGCAACATTATCTTCTGCCTAAAGAATTTATCATTCATAGTGATCATGAATCCTTGAAGTATTTGAAAGGGCAGGGAAAGTTGAATAAGGGGCATGCTAAATGGGTGGAATTCCTTGAACAATTCCCATATATGATCAAGCACAAGAAAGGTAAGTCCAATGTGGTAGCTGATGCTTTGTCACGCAGGTATGCTTTATTGTCTACTCTTGAAACTAAGTTTCTTGGTTTTGAGTGCATTAAGGAATTATATGAGCATGATGCTAATTTTCTCATATTTATCAAACATGTTCTCATACTGCATTTGATGGGTATTTTAAGCATGATGGTTATTTAATAAAGGATAAGAGACTTTGTGTGCCTAAGAGTTCAATTAGGGAAATGCTTGTTCAGGAGGCACATGAAGGGGGTTTAATGGGGCACTTTGGGCTGCAAAAGACATATGACATCTTGCATGACCATTTCTACTGGCCTCACATGAAGCATGAAGCATGATGTACATAAGTTGTGTGATAAGTGTCTTGTTTGTAAAAAGGCTAAGTCTAAGGTCATGCCACACGGTTTGTACACTCCATTGCCTATTCCTGAACACCCTTGGATTGATATTTCTATGGATTTTGTTTTAGGTTTACCTCGGTCCAAGGGAGGAAAGGACTCAATTTTTGTGGTGGTTGACAGGTTTTCTAAAATGGCTCACTTTATACCTTGCAAGAAGGTGGATGATGCATGTCATGTAGCTGACTTATTCTTCAAAGAGGTGGTAAGATTGCATGGTTTGCCTAGGAGCATTGTGAGTGATCGAGACTCTAAATTCCTTAGTCATTTTTGGAGGACCTTGTGGGGAAAGATTGGCACTAAACTTTTGTTTTCAACTACATGCCATCCCCAAACTGATGGGCAAACAGAGGTGGTAAATAGAACTCTTTCTACTCTTCTTAAAGCTATTCTTAAGAAAAATCTTAGAACTTGGGAAGAGTGTTTGCCACATGTTGAGTTTGCTTATAATAGGGCAGTACATAGTACTACTTAGCTTTCACCATTTGAAATTGTTTATGGTTTTAATCCTTTGACTCCTTTGGATTTATTGCCTTTACCTAACATTTCTTAATTGAAAGATAAGTCTGGCCAGGAAAAAGCTGATTATGTCAAGAAGTTACATGAGAAGATCAAGGCCCAAATTGAGAAGAAAATGGAAGGGTATGCTAAACATGCAAACAAAGGAAGGAGGAAGGTAACTTTTGAACCAGGTGACTGGGTATGGGTACACTTCAGGAAGGAAAGATTTCCATCTCAACGGAAGTCTAAGCTGATGCCAAGGGGAGATGGACCTTTCCATGTATTGGCCAAGATCAATGATAATGCCTATAAGATTGATTTACCAGGTGAGTATGGTGTGAGTGCTACTTTTAATATGGCTGACTTGTCCCTCTATGATGCAGGCGATGACTTACAAGATTTGAGGACAAATGCTTCTCAAGAAGGAGGGAATGATGAGGACACAAAGGCCCAAGCCCAATCCCAGATTCAAGCCCAAAAAGAAGCCCAAGATCCAATACAAGGCCTAGGAGGACCCATGACAAGAGCTAGAGCAAAGAAGGCCCAAGAAGCTGTCAAACATGTGATTATCTCCTTGTTGGAAGCCCAAACACAATTTGAAGCCCAATATCCAAATGAAGTCCAACACATGAATTGGAGGATTTACACATGCGTAGCCCACTTGGGATGAGAAGAAAAGGGCCCAAAGAGTCAATCTGAATTAGCATGACTTTAGTTGTTTATTTTATTTTCCTATTGTTATGCTGTGATAAAAAAAAGGAAATACAAATTATCTGTAGTAGGAATAGAACCCAAGCACTTGAGGCTGAATATGTCTCCTCAACCACTAGAACATATCAGTAATGCTTATGCTAAGGGGTTTTACTTTTAGTTTTGTTAAGTCTTAGGGGCAAACTCTTAAACTGATTTGTATTAAAACATTTGGAGATCAATAGATAGCAGAACACGTATGTTTCAGAAATTGTGAGTTTTTCTTTGCTAGGGTTCTTCCTTGCATCATTTGATCTTATCAAGAATCCTCCAATTCTTGTGGTGATCCTTCTTGGCTTATCAAATTAGGTTTGTGGCGCCATCTTATCTTGTTTCTTTTTCATCAATTTCAATCAATTTTCCTGCATTCATCTCAATTATCTCTTGCTCATATCTCGACTTATACGTATTGTTTTTCAGTGATTCTTGAGTCTAAATTGAGTTTCAGAACGTCATCTTTCTTCTCGTTTTTGAATCGCTCAATTTCGAGGTCTGTAAAGTGAGATACGAAACCATTTTAACAAGACATCTGGAGCCCTATTTTTTGCATAAACTTGTTTTTGATTTGATCATATTTCTTGTGTCCAAGTCCTAGATAGACCCTAATTCAAGAGGCTTAAGGTAAAAACTCATCACAAAATCACAACCATGTAGGCATGCAGCAAATTCAGCATAAACAGCACAAACAACACACAAGTCATTACTACCATCACAATCACAATCAACACAATATAATTCAACCAACAAGTTCTCATGCACTTCATCAATCAATGAATCAATAATGTCTATGAAAAACAGAATGCTCTTCTGGTGGGTATCTCATGGCATCAAATAGATTAAAATGCACTTTACTATCTCCAAATTCCACGGATAATGTACCAGAATGCACATCAATCTTAGTCTTAGCAGTTTTCAAAAATGGCCTACCTAAGATTAATGTTGGTTGATTAGCATGCAATTCATCCTCCATATTTAGCATATAGAAACCAGCAGGAAAAATAAGGTCATTTACTCTTACCAACAAATCTTCTAAGACTCCCTTAGGGTGAGTTATGCTTCGGTTGGCAAGTTGGATGACCACTCTTGTTGGCTTATGCTCTCCAATGTACAATGATTAGTAAATTTATTTTGGCATGACATTTATTGAAGCTCCAAGATCCAACAAAGCTTGAATGAACTGCTTACTTCCTATGATGCATGGAATGGTGAAAGTCCCTGTATCCTTGCATTTCAGAGGAATGCTTGGTTGAATAATGGCAGAAACATTTCTGCCTATGCTCACCTTCTCATTTCCCTTCAACCTCCTTCTATGAGTGCACAAGTCCTTGAGAAACTTGGCATACTTTGGAATCTGTTTGATGGCTTCTAGGAGCAGAATATTGACTTCCACTTTTTTGAACATGTCCATAATCTCCTTGTCTAATTCAGCTTCTGCCCGCTTCTTATTTTGCATCACTCTGTTGGGGAAAGGCAGTGGAACCCTTTGTTCAGCTTGCTTGTTGCTACTATTGCTTAGTTCTGCACCATTTGTCTTTATTTTTGCAGAATCAGAATTTTCTACTACCTTTGGTTGTTCTGCAGAATCTGCTTGGTTGTTTTTTTCTGCAACTTCAGGAATCTTAAGCTCTTTGCCACTTCTCAAAGTGATAGAACTCACATTCTTTGGGCTGGTCATGGATTGGGAGGGAAGGTTACCAGAACCTTGAGACTTCATCTCATTTACTGTTGTAGCCAATTGACCAATCTGTGTTTGCAAATTTTGGATGCTGGCTCTGTTCTCTGTTGAAATTGAACACTGCTGGTTGCCATCTGCTTCACCAATTCTGCCAAGCTTGGCTCTAAGCTGCTGCTTTGTGGTTTATTTTGCTGAACTGGTGGATGATATTGTCCTAAGCTTGGTCCAGTAGAATTTTGCTTAAACTGAGGTTGCTAAAACTGATTGAAGTTGTTACTATACCTCAGATTCGGGTAATCTCTCTAGCCAGGATTGTATGTGTTGGAGAATGGATCATAACTCTTCTGCTGTTGCTGCTGATAAGGCCTGCCAGGAAATATTCCTGCAACAGTTTCATTGCACTCCTGCAGATGTGGACACTGATTTGTTGGATGTCTTGGTATAGAGCAAATGCCACAAATGGTACCTATTGGTTGCTGGGGCTGCTGGTCGAGTGCCAATTGCCTCACCAGGGTTGTCAACTCATCTATTCGATTTTCCATCCTCTGCTGGTTTGCATCAGAGGTTTGCACTTCATTAACTCCTCTTGTTGACACTATGGCTTGTGTAACACCCTAATAGTTCCATTCTATGCTTAAGTCATATTGTGGAATTATTAGTTGTTACTTCTGCTCGCAAAACTAATATTACCTTTTAGAAATTACTTTTTAATGAAAATAGGGGTAAATTTTTTTTTTAATAAAACAAGTAAACCGTTTTTGAAATCGAGAGCCATGAGCGCATCGTGAACATATAATACAAACGTCGCTATCTCATACATACCTCGCATTTAACGTAACTAAAAGCATTGAGAATAATCATAATCTTAGATAAAGATAACATTCATTCCATAGCCATCACATAGTTAGTATAATAGTGGTAATAGCAGCAGTCATACACAATGATAACAATGGGTCCGATACCTACTGTCGGCCCTACAAAATAACCTAATGAAATACATGATAAAAGGAAATACATAAGCAATCCCATACATCCATACATGCCACAAGGAAAATGATAACCCTAGCTACAACCAAAAGGAGCTATACTCATGCTCGGCTCCGCATGTAAATCAACACCTCACTCATCTAGCGAAAGATAGCCATTCCCGAATCCACCGGGAGGAATATCACCACATCCTCCTCCTCGAGCACGGCCACGCCTACGAGGCACAGCACGAGTACAGATGAACCCGCAACCGCGAACCGAGGGTGGTGTGTGATGAGGGGCTGCAGAAGAAGAAGACGAGTTGGACGGCAAATGGATCACAGATGGGTAGGAAGGCTCAGATGGGTCCGTCTCCATATGATAGCTCGGATAAGAAGGCTCTGAAGGATCGGAATCCAATGAAACTGTCGGTGTCAGGCGGGTGTCTGAATCGGAATCTCCATCAGTAGGGTACCTCAGAGTATAGAAAGGCGGGCGAATGTCATCCATAGTGATGTCCTCGAATGGCCCATGAGGGCGGAAAAACAGACTCATCACGAGTGCACGGAATTAGCGGCTATGGAACATGTAGACTCGCATTGCTGCTTGAGCGGTCAGCATAGATGCATTCAGAACCGGGTCGAAGTGCCAATGCATCACCGAAAACTCAATGAAAATCACCACCATGGCCGACGCCGGCATCCTCTGTAGACGACATGGAAATGTAGGAGTGAGAAATACTAAATTTCTCAGTAGGATCGCGATTAGACAAACACAGTGTCATCGTCATCGTCCCAGCCACTTCGGGTTTAATAATAAAAGTAGTGGATAGATATACGTTCAATTTTAATGATTTTGAAAACTTAAACTCCGAAGGGGGTTGCTTTTAAACTTAACATCATAACTACATCATCATAATCTAACATACATACTGAAAGATAGAGTAGACATTCATAATGCAAATAGGCAACATAAGTACATGCAAGGACATGCATCATCATAAACTTAACCATGGTTATACTTTTGACCTTACTTTCATTTTTAGCACGTGCTTAACATTCTTTACTTTCCTTTGAAACAGACTGCTTTTGGACATGAGCTCATTCTGTGACCGTCGTCACGTAGTACTAACCAAATCAGACTAAGCCGATATTGGTTACCTCTAAGTTGGAGGGTCCTCCATGTCACCCTTGCCTCCCTCATAGAGGTTCCTCGAGTATTTGTGGATCGCCGTCTCTCACTTCCCTTACCGAAGTGATTGAAGGGTCATGTCTCATTAATTCTTTGCTTATCATTACACTTTACATGCATAATACTTCTTTTACTGGACACATGCAATGCGGAAATCTGGCAGCATAACGGCTAGACCGGAGCTTCCCCAAAATGCCAATCATAAACTTTCAACCAACAGTTTATCATATCTATATCATATCATCACACTCATCATTCAATCATGAGACAAAGCTCAATCAAACTCATCATTCAACATGCCAAATGGCATCACCCATTCATACCCTAAAGGGGTTTATAGTTGTGCTTTTCTTTGCGAAGAATATTATGAGTCATTATATGATTTCTCGTGGTTACCCCTGAGAGAATCACATAGTTAGGATATGTGTTTGTGGCCTTTTAGTTACTTAGTCCTCGTATGAAAGTATTCTTTACTTAAGTACATGTCTTATGGAACACTTGTTCAAATTAATTAAGTTATGTGATTGTTTCCTTTCCTTGGGATAGTACACTTAGTGATTCCTAGGTTCATAGTATGCTCAGAGGCCCTAATCATACTTCTGTTCCCAAGGAGTTCGAGATCCCTCTAATTCTTGGGTCATGACAATGCATAACCACATCATGAACCCAACAACACCAATGTTCACTAATCACCAAAGGTGATTTTTAACTTATTCAAGTTACAAAGTTTTAAACTTTACTAATAACATACCAAGGTTTTACCTTAAACATTATTAAAGTTATCATTCTTTATAAAGTAGTCATAAAGTTTTATTCTTTATGAAAGTAAGTGCCTTTGACATTAAGCTCTTATCTTAAGATTGGATCTTTATGGAATAATGATACAAGTTACTAGCTTTTTGAACAAAAAGTCTTATTCTTTATAAAAGTTAACACCTTTTTGCATTGTTTTGGTTCAAGGTCTAAACTTTATGAATTAAATGTTACAAAGCAACACTTGTATGACTTAAAGGCTTCATTCTTGATTAAAGTTTGAAACTTTATGAAAGGTCTTTTCTTTAAGGTTTGATTTTTTTTGACATAAAGCAACCAGATATCATTTTATAACTCAAAAAGGCTTGTTATTCAAAAAGCTTAGACTTTTACATGTATCCTTGTCTTAAAAATAAAACAAAAGAAGACTTTATGATGGCACTAAAACTTGTGCCACTTTTTGTGCATCAAGAAGCAAATTTTTTAAAGTTTAAAGCTTTTAGAATGTTCATAGTCTTATCAAATCATGAAAACATAAAAAGGTGAAGCTTTTCTAATCATTAACTCATCATAAAAAGAAAGTAACAACATGAAGAACAACAAGAACATACTTTTCCAAAAGGGGAAACTTAAGAACACATGAAGAACAAGAACATATTTTTCCAAAAGAGGAAACTTAAGAATACATGAAGAACAACAAGAACATACTTTTCCAAAAGGGGAAACTTAAAAACACAGAAGAACAACAAGAACATATTTCAAGAACATATTTTTCCAAAAGGGGAAACTTAAGAACACATGAAGAACAACAAGAACATATTTTACTAAAAATGGAAACTTTGGCTCTTAAAGAGCATGAAAGATCTTCTCAAGCTTTCACTTAGAAATCTTGGTCATGAAAGAACCAAGCTCCAAGATTTCTTGAGTAAACAAAATGAAAAAGATGAAGATGACTACCTTTCTTGAAGATGGCGCAAAAATAAGAGAGAAGGAATCATCTCCTCTTGATGATGATGGTGGCGGTTTTGCAAGAAGGAAGGAGAAGCTCTTGAGATCTTGTGAAAATGGAGGTTGTAGTGTTTAGATCTTGTCTCCAAAGACCCAAAGGTGAGGTCTTTGAAGGGCTAAGTGAGTGGTTTAGGGTGGTGGTGGTGGAGAAAGGAAGAAGAAGATGAAGAAGATGAAGAGAGTTTTAGAGAGAAATTGGAGAATTTGGCTTGAAGAGAGAGAATAAGATGAGTGAAAATAAAAATGGATGAGGGAGGGAGAGAGAGAAAATGGCGTCCATCATTAAGGGAGGAGGGTGAGATATTTTGCCTAATTTTGTGTCATCTTCTGTTAATTAGTGATTAAGGGGACAAATGGGATGATGGAGAGACAAAGCATGGTCAAACTCTTACATAAAGTAGTCTTGTCTAATGCTTTATGCTTTAATGACATCACTCTCTACTTTATTGTCTAGTTGACTAAATTTAAATTTAATCATGTGATTAAGTGCTCATACAACTTAATTAAGGTGATTGAGCAAGGATTAGTGATTAACACACAAAAACATGATTGGCAAAATTTAATCTTACGATTAAGCTTAATTAACCTTAATTAAACTTGAGTAAGCTAATTAAGGGCGATTAGTGCTTAATTAAGCTATAAGGCTCTGACTTGCTTAATTAGAGATTATCTAATCTCGATTAAGCATTCTCTTGACTCTTCTCATCCGGGTCAACCCCTTAATTGAGCCTTAATCTCATAATTTCTCATTAAATGCCTAATTAGTTAGGGTTACTGAGGTACCTTAGCACGACATGAAATTGAGGATGTTATAGCTCTAGTACCAAACTGTTGTGCATTGGCAGCCATGTTTGCAATTAATTCACAAGCTGCAATAGGTGTTTTATCTACCAGAGCTCCTCTAGAAGTAGCATCAACCATACTTCTGTCCATTGGCATGAGACCTTCATAAAAATACTAAATAAGAAGCTAGTCACTAATGTGATGGCGTGGATAGCTTGCACACAATTTCTTGAACCTCTCCCAATACTCATGCAATGTCTCTCCACTAATCTGCCTCATTCCACAAATGTCCTTCCTGATTGCAACAGCTCTTGATGCAGGAAAGAATTTCTCCTAGAACATCCTCTTCATGTCTTGCCAGCTTGTGATGGAACCTGGATGCAAGTAGTACAACCAATCCTTGGCAGATCCATCCAGGGAGAAAGGAAATGCTCTCAGCCTGATATGGTCTTCTTCCACTCCATGTGGCTTCATGGTTGAGCACACTACATGGAATTCCTTCAAGTGCTTGTGAGGGTCTTCTCCAGCTAAGCCATGAAACTTGGGCAGCAGATATATCAGTCCTGATTTTAGCTCAAAGTCTACATCCAAATTCGGGTACTGGATGGCCAAAGCTTGATAGCTGACATCCGGTGCTACAAGTTCCTTCAAGGTTCTATTAGCCATGCTTCCTGAAAAATCAGAATTGTCAACAAAGTTAGGAATAGAATCAAAAATAGAATTATTAGCAGAACTAGTCTCAAACAACCTCCTCTTAGCTCTTTCTAATTTGTCTAAGAGTCCTCTCTAATTCAGGATCAAACTCAACTAAATTAGGACTTGGATCAAACCTAGTCATGCACTAACAAAATAGCAAACAGAACCACATGTACACTTATTTCACCCTTAACACAAAGCACTAAAAATTGCACACAAACACTCAAAATAATTGAAATAAATATAAAAACACTACCAAATAATTTTTAAAAGTTATGGGACCACCACACCTAAAAAATTTTACCCCCAAGGAGTAAGAAAATATAAAGAAAAGTTCTTAAAAAATTAAAAAAAGTGGTCTAAATAAAGGAATTTGGCTTAAAAATAAAAAGTCAACTTAGTTGTTAATCTTGATCAGAGGGCCATTTTCCTTCAACTGACCAATTTTCAAGTCAATCGGAGCACAAAATCTTTTACAAAAATACCCATTACGTCCCTAAAAAATACCAAAAAGATAAAAAAAAACCTCTAAAAACCTATCTAAATGATGTAATTTGACAAAATCAGAGGGGTTAAGTCTTCCTCAAAATGATGTTTTGCTATGGAATCAAGTCCCCTGAAATCAACTGAAAAGAGTTAGTCGTCAAAAAACTGTAAAACCGAACTACTAACTATGAATTAAAACTAACAACTTCACCAAACACACATCAAAACAGAATATGCAATGATATTAACACATATTAACACGACCAAATAACATCCATCATCCCCGGCAACGGCGCCAAAATTTGACTCGAGTGCCGAGCTCGGTCAAATTACAATAAAACCAAATTACACTAAATTCGTAGCAAAGGGTGCAACCCGGGTCATTTCCCAGTGATGACAATGTTATATGATCATGAAATGGGGGGGTTTAGGATTTTAAAATGAAAGGAACAGAATGTAAATCACGAAATTAAAATAAAATGGGAAGCATCCAATCCAAGAATCAATGGAAAATAATTAACACTTAATCATCGAATTCTAAAATTAATTCAGCAAACCAATTCAGTGATTAATAATAAATCCGAATGAAATCTCAATTCGAACTTAGCATTCACATAAAAATCTTCATTCATTTGATCAACACAAAATTAGTTAATGTTCAGAGACCTTTAGAACCTAATTGAGTTGTGTCAATTTCGAGTATCAATGCAATTAATCATAGAACTCAAACCTGAAATTCTAGTTCACACTCTTTAAACAATTGATTACATACATCAACCGAATAATATGCAACCAAACATATTCCTAATCGACAATTTAAAATGAAAAACTTCAATTAAAAAATGAGATAGGAAATAAGTGAAAGATTAGATGAAACCGAATTAGTTGTATGCTGAATCCAATTCAACTGGACTCTCAAAAGCGTTATTGCTTCCTTGATCCTTGAATTAGATAGATGTTCAAGCCTCCATGAATGAAGGAAAATGAATTGTTAAGGTCGGGGGGGGGGGGCATGAAAGAAGAAAGGAAGAAGAAGAAGAACCAAAACCGAAAATTCTCTATTCCAAAAAAATCTCCTCTTTACAAATTCTGGCCCGTCCTAATTCAGCCAGCCAAAAACAGAATCAAAATGTCTCCCCATCAATGTGTAACAGTTATTACATTAATCCCCATGTCTCCTAGATGAATTTGGATATCTTATTAGCTAAATTCTGAATTCTAGAGAGAAAATTATGCTAAAAACACTAAATTCGGCTTTCCAATACAACTAGTAACGTTTTCCATGGTTTTGGCCAGGAATATGCTATCATTTGGATTCGTATTCTGAAGAAGAATTGTAGCCTTGGATGTTAGCTTCAAAACGCCACTGGAATGGGCTTAATTGGGCTACTATGGACCAAGATATGGTCCAAATACTGCACCCAATTTAGAAACCGCGAGTGCATCTCTTCTATTCACTTCTAGACCTAGTTTCAACTTCTTATCATCAGAATTGACCTCTGACCTCTTCATATGAATTGTGGGCCTATCTCTCAGCTTTCTTGCAAATCAAGAATCACAATAAAATAAGCTTTATAACTCAAGATATACCCAAATAAGCAAAACAGTATCAGGATTAGTTTAATGCTAGAAAAACTAAATCTAACCCAACCAAAACTCAATAAAATGCAAAATAGCCCAAATTAATCCTATTAAGCACAAAAGAAGATTAATGAACTAAATATGAGAGAAAATAAATATATAAAAATCCAATTAATCAAAGAGGCAAAAGAAGCACTGACAATCTGCACAGTTGGTATAGCAACAAACGGCTACTTTCCTGTCTCTGCACTAGCTTCGAAGAATGAGGAAAAGGAAAAACTATTGCTTCTCTATCCAGTCTTAGACCAGCAGTTCAAAGAGGACTTCAAAAGTTAAGAACTGAAAGCTCCAACAGATATATTTCAAATGTCTATAAAAAGCTAGATGTCGAAGAAAGAACGTTAGAACAATTGAATATCTTCTTTGCTTGTAAAGCTTCATTGTCAACTTTCTCAACCTTTTGAACCACTAGAGAGTTACTCTTTGTAACTTTTGTTAAAACAAAAAATCTTCTCTTCTACTTTATATTAGATAAGATTCTCTTTGTGTGAATTTAGAGAAGTTATACACATCGAAACACAATTGTTTATCCTCTTTGAAGAGAGTTAGTGTGGGTGTTCACAAACTGTTTTTGAATCTCAAAACTTGTACCTAGACCCAGAAGTGGTCAGAAAAAGTTTGGAGAAACTAGGATAAAGAATACTTGAGATAAAGCTTATAGAGGCTTGAAGAAACATTACTCTTGTGTAAGAAGCTTGGAGAAGCTTGAACAAAGAGTACTCAGGTTATATAAAATCTCAACAAAGTGTTGAGGACTGGAAGTAGGCAAGTGGATTGGCCAAACTAGTATAAAAACTTCTTGTGTGGTTTCTCTGTTCCTACTTAGCTTTTAACTTGATCGAATAAGTTATTCTCTCTATGTGATTTATTTAAATATGTTCATCTTTTTAAACAAATATAAATGTATAAGCCTTTTTTAACTAACACAAAGCTTCTGCAATCCAAGTCTAGGACTTGAGATAAATTTTTAACTTCAAATTTTCAAGTTACTTTTAATTCTGAAATAACATAGTTCAACCCCCCTTCTCGTGTTATCTCTTCCAACAAAGTCATCATCATATGTTATTCAACATCACATGCATCGTACTCATCATTAACCTATTCATGATATCCATCATCATCATCATCATATCATCATACTTGCACATAGACATAATTATATCACAAACAAAGTTTTATGAGCATAGCTTAGTAAATTAGGTGTAAGCTTTTAATTGAATTTGTATCTATTTTGGTACTATTATTAGGCATAGGGAAAGTTTCGACTATTATCTTTGTTAAACCTTTTAAGTGGAATTATGAAGTTCTAATGACATAATTTGAGGGTCTTGATGTCTTCAAGCTTGTTTTTCATTAGCCTTTAAACTTAACCTTAACTAGATTTACTTTTACAATGGGGCAGTAACTTCAAAAATTCACCATAATTTCATCTTTTACCATTTTGACTTGAATTTTGGATTATACTTCTCGAAGTTTATTTTTAAACAAAATAAGCCCCACTCAAAATTTCATTTTGTAACTTGAGATATGCATGTTTTAATCTGACTGCTCAGTCTTTTAGATTCATTTTGGAATTGTGACTTGTAAACTTTATTGGGAGTTCCTCACAAGGAATCTACCAAAACTATTTTATGAGGGTGTTCCTCTATGTCGTAGCTTTCTAATAAACTTGGTCCCACTGAAAAATGTTTTGTATAGCTCGAGTTATTAAGATTTTTGTATAGACTATCCGAACAGAAACACATCTAGTGACAGCCCACTTTGAAAATTCGTATCTCCCTCCTTTTAAGGCCAAATTTCGCGTATTTTATATGTATAAAAACCTGTATGAGTTTTGCTTGACTCTGCTAAGGAGATTTGGGATAGACTCGAAGTCTTCTATGAAGGAATTAATCAAGTCAAGGAGACCAAGATTAGCATGTTAATTCATCAATATGAAATATTCAAAATGTTAGAGCATGAATATAACAGCTATTCAAAAGGCTATGGACTTTAATGTACTTAGTTTGGATGCTCTTATTGGGTCTCTGAAGACTCATGAGATTGAACTAAATTAATCCTTTGAGGAGTCGAATAGAAAGGGAAAATCCATTGCATTAAAGACCACTCAGAAAAAGTCTAGCTCATCCAAGGCCATGAAAGTTGTAGAAGATTCTGATGATGAAGAAAAGTCTTCTGATGGTGATGATGAAAAAGATGAGATTGCACATTTGGCAAGTGTTCGGAGGTGGGTTGCCTGAAAAGAGTCCAAACTTATAATTGGGATCTTAAACTGCTCTTGATATGATCGGCGAGTTGATGAAGCTGAAGTCCATGGCGGTGGGGTACCTGTAAGGACTCCGATGCTCAAGTAAGTGAGTGCAGGTAAGTGTATGAGCGGTAGGAAAAGAAAAGTACCCGAGGTCCACAACTTGACTCATATATACGGGTAGGTAGTTGAGAAGATGGGAGTCTAGTTCCGCCATCGTAGGGGATAACTCGGGACATCCATTAGCGTGGGGTTAATGGATAGGTCAAAGTTTATTGGCAACACGCAAGGTGAGTACCCACTCCGTAATGTTAGAGGACCGTTATACTCAATCCGAACTAGGGCCTCGATCCGGATTTGGGCTTTGGTTCGTACGTGGATCCGAGATGGGCGTCGGATAGTGATGAATCCGACATCTAATTGGGCTTAGCTATTGTGCTGAGGTGGGCTCGTATGCTCTAATCCGGAATAGTGCCCCTAACTCGGTAACTGGGGTGACTTCATCAGTTGCCAAGTTCCTCATGATTTTCTGAAGTAATGTTCTGTGTTCTGAGAATAGATCGCCATTTTTCAAATGATTTGACGCTTGTTTATGGCAACGTCTTGGGTCTTCGAGAAGTGGTGACGTCCTATTGCCTTGTAAGTCACGTCTTGTTGCCCCGAGCGAACATGTATTGTTTTGGCACCTCAATTCGAGTGCCTTCATCATTTGAATTCGGGTTCTTTTTCCACTTTTGCCCCCAACTCCTTTATGCGAAAGGTCATACCATACCCTTAGTGATGTTTGGTGTACGCGGTAACGGGGGCATCTTTATGCCTATAAATGCCCTTTTGCTTGTTCATTTTCTCCATTTCTTTGCTTGCCTAAACCTTCTATAGTGAAGAAGTGGGTGCTTCACCTTGCAACAACGCGATCGTACCACATTCTAGCATTCATTTCCTGTAACAGGTATGCCTTTTCTTTTTATTTCCTGTTTCTAGTATTTGCAGCGCTTATTAGGATGAAATGTGATAGTAGTGGTGGTTTGGTTTCCTTCTACCATTGAGTCGCATTTCTTCCACTACTTGGGGGTGATTTTAACCCTTATTTTGCTATATTTTCTTACTTCCGCCGCCCACCTACGGCTTTATGTTTAGAGGGAAACCACCATAGGGGGCCTGCCTTTTTAGTTTCCAATCTATTTATGAGAGTTTCCAACTTAGGTTTTTCCCAAGTTTGTGACATAGGGGTGGTTTCCTTTGTAGGTTGTCCGAGATCTCAAACGATCAAAAAATAGAGGGCTTTAACGTTTCCTCCCGAGATCAACTTCATCTACCGGTGGGTCAATTTCGAAGTCCTTGGGATGTAACATCCCCATATAACATTATAGGAAATAATAAAAACGTTATTGGGCAAACTTTTATTATTTACAGCCTTGCCCTTGAACATTTTTGAAAATGATATTTATGTCCTTATATCAATTGAATTAGCAGAATAAGGTTTTAAACGAAGAAGAACCACGTAGCGAAAATGTAGTAACCCAATTCTTGGCCAATTGGGCCACGGAGGTGTCCACATGTGAAATGACATGGGATGCCTGTAGACTTGCCTATAATTACGAAAATGCCATTAGTTGCAGAAACCAAACAGAAAATATTAAAGGATTTACGAAAAAGCGAAAAGATAACAATCCCAAAGAAACAGTGCAATTAATCAATTTATTAGAAAAATAAAAGTAATTAGGGATGAATTATAAATACTAGAGCTAAAGGGAATTTAGATTGTTGTGTAAAAGACTATGAGAAATTATTTAGTATAATATCCGAAATTACGCTAAGTTTAATATACGTTATTAATCGATTTATCTGACTTTATTGAATGTGTAGAATTAATTAGAAGTTAATGAAAGGTTAATTAGGAGTTAATTAGATGTTAATTAGAGAGATTTGGATTAGAAACAATTAGAATAGAAACATAGTAAACCTCATAAAATTCTTCATAATCGTTTTGTCGATTTGAAGGAAATTGGGAGAATTTCAGTATTTTAAACTGTCGGAACCTAATCAATAGGATTATGTGATGAAAACCCTAGGATAAGTGGCTGAAATTCAGCCACCATTCTTCCACCTAAGTGGTGCCAAGTAGCTACCCAAAGAGTGGAGAAACTTGGCTCACTCACCACCACCAAAGCCTCCACCAATCACAAGCCACAAAACCTAACTAACCATGTTTTAAAACATCAAAATCTCTCCTAACTCCCCTCATTTTCGTGCTCCCTCCATCAGCTACCCATTCTTCTTTTTTCTCTTCTCCAATTCCACTCCTTCTTCCTCCCATCTCCAACCTCTACCTACTTCATCTACCAAAAACTCAAATCTAGCTAGTTTCTACATCAATTTGAGGTAGGATTCAACTTTTGTTCTTGATTTCTATGGATTGTGTGGCTATTTGAAATTCTACTTTGCTTCATTCATTTGGTGATATATTGGATGTATTTGATGGTTTATGGTTGGATGATCATGAAATCTTGAGTTGAAATTGAAGTTAGAAGGAGAAAACTTGAAGAAGTGGAGAATCAGGATGCTATCTAGGTGAGAAACCTTACGGTAGTTCGTACGGCAGAGTGTACGGCTCTATCTACAGCCATTTAAAGATAATGAAATTATTTTTATATGAAACTAGACATCCAGGGCTTTCCAACCATATAAAAAATAAGGTCATTGGATTAGTATTGAGTAAGATACAAATTTTTGAAGTTTACCCTAGAATTTTGACCCTCATTCTGAGCAGACTGGAATTCGAGGGGCATAACTTGCCTTATAGTCCTTCAAACTGATTGAAACCAATTTTATTAAAAATCTAAGACATAGATAAAAGTGCCATAAAAATTTCAGATTTAGATTCGATCTCAATTGCTCCTAGTAGTTCAAGGAAGTTCCCTAAGTCCAAACTAGGCTAAAACAGGACCGTCTAGAGGGGTCAAATTTCAGAGCTTATAACTCAAACTCTACTCATGCAAATGAAATGGTACTTCTTGTAAATAAAAGCTTGTCCTGTTAGCTTTAATATGATAGAAATTTCATATGATTTCAACTAGTTTTCGATTTTTAGTGAATTTTTACTTTTGAGTGTGTAATTCTGGCCAGCTACAAGGTAGGCCAAGATAGAACTTAAATAACTTGAGATACATTTATCAAAATTAGATGGGACTAAAGAGGTAAGAAAATAGACACATAACACTTCAACATATCCAAAATTCAGGTCTAAATGAGTTAAAATGAATTTATGGCCTAAGTTACAAAAACCAGGTAGAATCAAAAGGAAGTGCTAGAAAACTAATTCAAGATCAAGGTTATGAAACTTTGTTTGATTTTTGGAGCGCATCTATACCTTGCATTGATTTTTTTGTATGAATGACTATCTAGTTGATTGGTACTATTCATGGAAAATCAGACTTAGTCCATCATGCTGCCAAATTTTTGGTAGAAGCATATGAAGTTATGATAGCTTGTGTTAGGAAGATTTAAGTTATGAATATGAAATTCTAAAAGCAAGAATGTTCGAAAGTAAGTGCACTATAATGCATATAAATATTGTATGATGATATGATCATGATTCCTTTTATGAAAGATGGCATCTTTGCATGTAAAGGAAGAGATATATAAATATGTGATGATGAATCCTTTCACTTGGAGGCAATTGTTTGAATCCCTCCCTATGAAGGCAGTTAAAAGATATGATGAAGGTCCCATATTCCTAAGGAGTATTACATGGCGATCATACTTCGGAATATAGCATGATGAGCATATCCTAAGGAATTTGACATGGCAATTACACTCCAATGGAGTATGACATGGCGATCATACTCTAGAATGTGCATGACAAGTAAAGGAAATTAAGAAAAATTGCACTCTGAGGACGGCAATACTTAATGCCTAGGTGTGTCAAGAAAGAGAGTTATAGAAAAGTAAAGGAAGGTTAAATAAATGCCTTTGTTTATATATATATATATATATATATATATATATATATATATATATATATATATATATATATATATATATATATATATATATTCCAATATTCTTATTATACTAAAATTTACTATATTTGTAAGTGTTGTGACTACCATGCTAATTATGAAACAGGAATTGATCATATAATTGCAATGTGATTCAAGTACTTGAATAAAATGAACTCTGCTTCGGATAATATATTTTCAAACTATAAAACTGAATAGTCTATATAACATGCTTATCTTTCCATAATAAACCGAAGCAGCTGGAGATAATAACGATGACACAGTATGAAATTTCTTAGTGAATCCTACTAAGAATTTAAAATTCTCACTCTTGTTTCCATGTTATCTCCAGATAGTTCGAGAAGATTCAAAGACGGCTGAAGTTGCTGTCAAATAAGGTCTGCTCAAGTAACAGTAACAATTCCAGTGTGTGGTACTATGACTTAAGCATAGTACTGTACAGAGGAGGACGTTACATGGGACCCCCTCAGTCGTAACCTTGGAGTTTCTAACTGTAACACCCTAATAAACCCATACTACGCTAAAGTCGTATTATGACGTTTTATTTGTTGTTGCTTATACTTGCAGAAAACTAAACTTCATTTATAAATTAAGTTATGTGGAAAATATGGTAATTTTTTTTTTTTTTGAAATATGTCATCGCTTTACAGTGTTTTGGAAAGTAAAGTCTTGAGCGAGAATATAGATACCGAGAGAAAGGTAGATGAATAGTAATTCACAAATACATTGCATTACATAGCTAATGCATTACATCCATATGAGTTCATAATATATATATATATATATATATATATATATATATATATATATATATATATATATATATATATATAAACATTACATCGAAAAGGCTCATGGTCGTGCCATGACCCAAATACTAGATAATAAATACAAACTTAAAATGTCATAGTTTGTCACAAAAAGGAATATATAAAGGTGTAGAGCGATGGTAGCTATAAGTCCAAGACAGCATCGTCTGGTATCCTCCATCATATGTCCACTCATAGTATGGGGGATCCGTGCTCTAGGCCACCGGATGCGCCATTGGATTCTGGTGATGATATAGAAAAATAACTAGAGTGAGAAATAAGATTTCTCAGTAGGACTCGAACCTGACACTAAAGTGTCCTCGTCATTGTCCTAGCCACTTTAGTTTTAGTAATGAAAATAGTGAGCATGCATAAGGTCCAATTATTAGGTTTTTCGAAAACATAAATATCCGAAGCAGATTCAATTTTAAGTATGTATTCTCATTATAATAACAACATCATGGTATACATAAGAGCTTATATGACAATTTGTATCATGCATGAACATCTTGAGTTTCATTCTTTACTTGGGTCAGACCGAAGTCCTTTTCCTTTCTTAACGTTATCTTAAGTCTTTTTCACCCACTGAACATAAGTGGTAATGAGCTCATACCATAGCCGTCGCCACCATAACTTTTCGGTACTTACACTTGCTGGGTCAAGCCATGCCTCATGTAAGCCCTATCCCTTATACTCGCACTAGCTGGGTCAATGCCATGCCTCATGTGAGTCGTGGGTGAGGGGAGCTTCTTATTATGGGTCGCCTTCCCCATTGAAGGATCACACTCTTAGTTCAATCTTTTCTTATTAAGGCTTATGATGCAATTTTTGCGAAATTTCGGCAGCATAACGGCTCAAACGAATCTTCCCAAAATTTTGCCAATAGATATGCTAGTTACAGTCATCATCATATATCATTGAACATCATAAGCATCACATTCAACCATAACATACTCATCATCGTTATCATATCATCATAGCATCATGCTTGCACATAAACATAGATATATTCACAAGCAAAGTTTATGAGCTTAGCTTAATAAATTTGGTACAAGCTTTTAATTGAATTTCGTATTATTCAATTCTTTCGTTATTCATATGGCAAGCTTCATCTAATTTTACTCTTTAAAGTTCTTAGGTTGAATTATGAAGTTTCATTATCTTAAATTAGAGGTTTTTTTGTTCACAAGTTTGTTTTCTACCCTTACATAAGATTTCACTTAAACAAACTTATTTTTTACGGTGGAGTAGTAACTTCAAAATTCACCATAAATTCATCTTTTATTATTTTGGCTTGATTTTTTGTATGGTTAAGCTTCTCTAAGTCTAGTTTTAAACAAGAAGTCCCACTTAAGAATTCCTCCTGGAGCTTGAGAGATACACGTTTTATTCTGACTGTCCAGTTTTTAAGCTTTTTCCCAATACAGTGACTTGTCGCCTCCACTGGGAACTGCTTAAGGGAAATCTTAACAAAACTGTTTTATGGGGTTATTAGTCTATGTCTTAGCTTTCTACTAAACTTAGTCCACTAAAAAATAATTTTTGTAGCTCGAGTTATAAGATTTTTAGTGCAGACTACCCAAACATAAATCCATCCGGGAACAGCCCACTTTGAAAAATCATATCTCCCTCATTTTAAATCCAATTTACTCATATTTTATATGTGTGGAAAGATCTTTCAGTCTACTTTCATATAAAATTGGTTATTCTGACTTTTATGGAAAGAGTTATACTACTCGCATTAACCACTGCCAGAAATCCAGCTTCAACCATTTATGTTTGTCTTGAGTTTTCTTGTAAAACACTAAGTCTCTTTACTCAAGTGACCACTTTTCTCTTCCAACCCATTCTTATGCTTTGAGATCTTGATATTAACTCAATGTTTTAAATTCTAAAAATTTGGTTCAACAACAATAGATATACCAACTGAAAATTTTGTGCCAAAGAAAAAGACACAACACATGAAAACTCATCATACCAACAAGCATGGCCATGAGGCCTTGGAACAAGTCCTAGAATCACCTAGCTATGGAGAGCTTAGGAGTTCAAGGGATTGAAGAACACATAAAACAGGAGGGTTAGAGTTACTACCAAAAGAGTTTCTTGAGGAGTTGAAAGAGTTGATAGGTTAGAGATGGCCTCCCTCCATTTTGAGCTTCAAAATGAGGCTAAGTATGTGTTCAAGTGTATCCTTCAAAGACCAAAAGAGGTGGTCCTTGAAGAGCTTGTGAGAATAGTGGTGTAAATGAGATGAGTTAGAGCCGAAAAACAAGAAGAACAAGAAGAAGATTAGGAAGAACAAAGAGGGGTTTAAAGAGAGGTGAGAGCTTGGTGACTTAGTGAGAGAATGAAGTTGAAAAAATGAGAGTATAGGGGGGAGAGAGAAAGTGGCACCCGAACTATGCCATGGGGTGGTTGGATTTTGCTTCTTTTACAACTCCAGCTCTCTCCTTCTCCTCTTCACTCACATAACTCCATCAAACTCTCAAGTTCAACTAGGTTTTGCTCACCCAAGCCCCAAAAATCAAGCAAAATCACATATAACAAAGGTAGAGGTTTAATTCTTGCATTAATTCTGTGGTCTTGGCTACCTGAGGTTGGATTATTTTCACAATCTTTGATGTGTTAAATGAATGATTATGATGATATATAGCTGGTTTTTGGCTGTTTGTTTGGTTAAAACCGAGTTGGAAGCAAGAAAGAATGAAAATAGGAAGAGCTGAGGGGCTGGAGAACCAAAAACCCTCGGCAGTCCGTACGGCGGAGTGTATGGCTCCCTATACAGTTGATTAAATTTGATGAAACCATTTTTATATGAAACTAGACATTTAGGGCTTTCCATACATATATCATATAAGGCTTTTGGATTAGTATTGAGAGAGATATGAATTTTTGAATTTCGACCTAGGGTTTTGACTCTGATTCTGGGCAGACTGGGTTATTCAGGGTAGAACTCGCCCTATACTACTTGAAAATGAGTGAAACTAACTTTGTTAGAAAGCTTACACATAGGAGAATATCTCATATAAATTTCAGAATTAGATACGGTCCCATTTGCTCCTAGTGATCCAAGAAATTTGCCCTATGTCCAAACCGAGCCAGAATAGCGCAATTTAGGAAGGTCAGAATTTGGGGCTTATAACTCCAGAGCTACGAAGTCAAATGGAATGGAACTTTTTGTAAATGAAACTTACCCTGTTAGCTTTAATATGAGTCCAATTTCATATAATTTGAGTCATTTTTCGTTTTTTAGTGGATTTTTACTTTTAGGTGTCTGATTCTGGCCAGCCACTGGGCAGGCCAGGATAAAACCTAAATATCTTGAGCTATAGATATCAAAATTAGATGGGACCAAAGAGGCTAGAAAATAGACACATAACACTTTAACATACTCAAAATTGCGGTCCAAATGAGTTAAATAGAATTTATGGCTTGATTTAGAAGAACCGGGTTGGCTGACTATGCTGAGGCAGAAACTTTACCTTAATGAGATTATTGTTATTATGAGTTCCATGTTGAAATGTGTGTGCAATGTTGTGACCTTTGTGATAATTGATGTTCTGGTGTGCTGGCACTATTCATGGGAAAGCGGACACATTTTGTTATGCTGCCAAAATTTCGGTAGAATCCATGTATAAGTTATGAATTACATGTTAATGCATGTGCAATCTCAAGAAAGCTATGAAAGTTATGATAAGAATTATGTTTCTATGAAAGTTCCATGCTACTTGGGCTAGCTCCGGATAAGAAGTTAAGGGGAATAGATCAGTGGGAAGGTCGGGGAATGTAAACCCGGCATTCCTGTATAGGAACGAGCTCGATCCTGAAAAGCAGACTATTACCTAGGAGTCTAAATAGCCAAGAACTCCCAGAGGACCAAGAGATGGAAAAAATGATGAAAAGTAATGAAAAAGTTTATGAAGGAAGGTTCAAGAATGAGTCTGCATGATTACATGAATGCATGAATGCATGGAATAGTTATGTCAAGATGTTTACAGTTGTCTATTATGTTTGTTTACTGCTATTTATTTATTTATTTTATTTATCATTCTATGTATCATTATTAGTAATCTATTTTGTTTCTTGTGCAGTCTAAAGTAAAACTAAACCTTGCCTCAGACCAGACATTTTCTTGAACTCATTAAAATGGATATTTCAGTTTGAACACATGTTTTTATAATTAAATAAAAACTGAGGCAACTGAGAATAAATGTGACGTTAGATGAACGCTATACACGAACTCTACTGAGAATTTTCTTAAATTCTCATCCCTTGTTGTATTTCCGCATCATTCTCAGAAGCTGGCGAAGGGCTTAACGGTCTCTCTTTTCATTGAGATCCCAGACCTGCAGCTTCACCATGACTCCGAGTTGGACTCGTTGCACACAGCCTGCTCCTGCTAGTTCTGCCTCTGCTTTTTAGCAATAGGAATTTTGCTGTTCCTTTATTTCATCTGCTGTTAATATATATATATATATATATATATATGCATACACTGAAGCGTTGGCTTCTGACCTACATATGTACGTATACAGTTGATAATATATTACTTATTCGTATCTTTTCTGTTATGTTATATTAAACTTTATTATGTTTTATGACAGCGCGCCGTTTTGACTGTTTTGTGATACTAATCACGAAATTTAAGCAGAATGTTAACATGGTAACACAAACTACCTAATTTCATGCTATGACTTAAGCATAACATTAAATTAGTAGGGTGTTACACAAAGCACATATTAGGAGTTATTTTACTTTGGTGTTCATCTGCACTTTAGCTTTTTGTTGATCAATCCACTAGTTTCTAAGAATCGTTCTGACCACTATTGGTGGGGCCTAATCTAGATTAGCAACCACATGAGGCACAGGTTGCTCAATGGTTGGAACATAGTCACCATTTTCAATGATTTGCCACATATCAATACTAGTAGACTCAATGAGTCTCATTCTATCCTTCTAATAGGGGTAATCTTAACCATTGAAGTATGGAGGGTAATTGATAGAGTGTCCCTCAGTAATATGATTGATTTGTTGTGCTATTCTTAGTATCTTTTAATCTCTGCAACCATTTGGAAGCTCAACCCTAGAGGGTGAGCTCTAATGCCAATTGGAGGAAGAAGTAGCACGAGAAGGGGATTGAATTGTACTTCTCAAAACTTTTCTTCTTGAAAACTTTAAACCAATTTTTTTCTCAAGTCTTTTAACTTGGAATGCGGAAGCACTTAAGTTAGAAGCGAAAGCTATTGTTGTTACAATGCTTTTACTAGGCAGCTGTAACACCCTACCAACTTAATGTTATGCTTAAGTCATAGCATGAAATTGGATAGGTTACATTACCGTGTTAGTTCTCCATCTAAAGCTGTATTTATTATTTTATGTTCGCCTTTTCCTCTAATATACGTATATTTGACGAATATACCTACGAAGCGGCGCGCTGTATATAACAAACGTGAGTAGCATTATAGCGCATAACAAAACGTAATAAAAGGCATTACAGAAGGAAATAAAGGCAGCTAGTATATCATCATCCATATACATACATATGTAAGTTGGAAGCCAATGCTTCAGTTTATATATATATGTTTCAAAAGCAGAGTGAAATAAAGGAACAACAAAATTTCTATTGCTAAAAAGTAGAGACAGAAATGGCGGGAGCCAGCTAAGTACAACGAGTCCAACTCAGGGTATTGGTGGAGCTGCAGGTCAGGAATCTCAATAAAAAGAGTGGCCGTCGAGTCCATCGCTAGCATTTGAGAATGATGCGGAAATACAAAATGAGGTGAATTTAAAGAAATTCTTAGCAGGGCTCGCGTACGGTATTTAACTGACGTCACATTCATTCTCAGTTGCCTCAATTTTTATTTAATTATAAAAATATGGGATCAAACTGAACTATCCATATTCAAGAAGTTTACGAAAACGTCTGGTCTGAGGCAAGGTTCAGTTTTACTTAAGACAGCATAAGAAACAGAATAGACTACTAATAGTAAAACATAGAATAATGAGCGAAATAAATGAACATACAGTAGAAACTAAATATAACAGAAAAACTGTAAATAACTTGTAATGATTGTTCAATATAATCATGCATTCAATGTAATCATGCAAAACTTATTCTTGAACTTTTCTTCATAAACTTTTCCATTACTTAGTCCCCTGGGAGTTCTTGGCCATTTTAGACTCTTGGGTAATAGTCTGCTTTTCAGGATCGAGCTCGTTCCTATACAGGAGTGCCGGGTTTACTTTCCCCGACCTCCCCACTAATCTATTTCCCTTAACTTTATTACAGGGCTTGCGCAAGTATTATGGAACTTTCAGCATAACATAACTTTCATGCTTTTCATAACATAATCTTTATAAATTTCTTGAAAATGCACATGTATCTTATAACTCATGCATAGATCTTACCGAAATTTCGGCGGTATAACGGAATGTGTCCGCTTCCCCATGAATAGTGCCAGTACTCAGTATACTAACTTATCAAAGAAATCATAGCATTCCATTCAAAATTCAACATTAAGCTCATAGGAACATTAGTCACATTAAGACAGGGTTACCGCCTCAACACAATCATTTAACCCGATTTTTGTAACTCAAGTCAAAATTTCGATTTAACTCATCTGGACCTAAATTTTGGATATGTTAAAGTGTTATGTGTCTATTTTCTAACCTCTTTCGTTCCATCTAATTTTGATAAATATAGCTCAAGTTATTTAGGTTTTATCCTGGCCTGCCCTACTACTGGCCAGAATTACCCACTTAAAAGTAAAAATCCACTAAAAATCGAAAACTGATTCAAATTATACAAAATTGATCTCATATTAGAGCTAACAGACAACCTTTCATTTTCAAAAAGTTCCATTCCATTTACCTTAGTAGGGCTCGAGTTATAAGCCCCGAAATTTGACCTTCCTGAACTGCCCTGTTTTGGCCTAATTTGGACATAGGGCAATTTTCTCGGACCACTGGGAACAAACGGGACCTTATCTAACCATGAAATTTTTATGGGATGTTCTTCTATGTGTAAGCTTTCTAACAAAGATAGTTTCACTAAATTCCAAGTAGTATAGGGCGAGTTTTGCCTTGAACAACCTAGTCTGCCCAAAATCAAACTCAAAAACCTAGGCTGAACTTCAAAAATTCATATCCCTCTCAATACTATATGTTTATGGAAATCCCTGAACGTCTAGTTTCATATAAAAATGGTTTCATCAAATTTAAATGGCGGTAGGCAGAGCCGTACACTCCGCCATACGGATTGCCGAGGGTTTTTGGTTCTCCAACCCCTCCTCAGCTCTTCCTATTTTCATCCTTTCTTGCTTCCTATTCGATTTTACCATCACAAATAGCCAACATACCAGTCAAATATCATCATAATCATTCAATCATCACATCAAGAATTGAGAAAATAAACCACCACCAGCCACCCACAATCAGAAAATCAAGACAAGAATTAAACATCTACCTCTTGTTATGTGTGATTTGGCTTGATTTTGGAGTTTGGATGAATAAAACTTGGTTGAGCTTGATGGTTTGATGGAGTTGGGTGAGTGGAGAAGAGAAGAAGGGAACTGAAGTGAGGGAGAAAGGCAGCGCAAGAAATGGGACTGAAGGGAGAAGGAAAGAAATGAGTCATAAAAGCTTGAGGTGATAGTTGGCTTCTTGCAATTTGATTGGCCTAGAATACAAGGCTGAATTTCAGCCAACTTTCCTTATTTTTGTGACCAAAGTGGCACGTGTTAATGTGGCTGAGTAATCAGCCTTAGGTCATAGGGTTTTAAGCTTGTAATTCTATTGCTTTGGTTCCGATAGTTTAAAATACCGTAATCTTACCGATTTCCTTTAAATCGGTAAATCAGTTTCGAGAAAATTTTTATGAAATCTTCTATACTTCTAACCTAATTCCCTCATATCTAAACTCAATTAGTTGCTAATTAATTGAACCTAAATAAATATTTACTTAAATTTAATTAATTTCGATTATTCGATAAAAACCGAATAATTGGACGAAAAACGATAAGAAAATTCCGGTGGATGTTACATTACCACCCTCCTAAAAAAAATTTTGTCCTCAAAATTTAGTACTTGAGAATAATTTAGGATACTCTTTTCTCATGTCTGATTCCAATTCCCAAGTGTAATCTTCAGCATTTTCCTTTCCCCACGCTACCTTTAATAACTGCATGGTTTTGTTTCAAAGTTGCTTGCTGCTTCTATCTACGATCTGTGCCGGTTGTATATGGAAGGTCAAGTCCTCTTTTAACTATATTGACTCGGGTTCTAGAAAATGTGTAGGGTCAAGTTGATATCTCTAAGTTAAGAAACATGGAAAATATTGTGAAGGTTTGACAAATGTAGAGGTAAAGCGATTCGGTACGCAATTGCTCCGATTCGCTTCAAGATTTGGAAGGGACCAATAAAGCGAGGATTTAGCTTCTTGACTTTAATGGCTCTATCTATCCCTGTTGTAGGTGTAACTTTTAGAAATATGTGGTCTCCTTCTTGAAATTCCAGATGTTTCCTCTTGGTATCCACGTAACTCTTCTGACGGCTTTGAGCGACAAGCATCTTACTTCGAATTCTTTTGATCTGCTCAATGGTCTGCTCAACTAAATCAGGCCCCAATAGAGTTGATTCTCCTATTTCATACCAACATAGAGGAGATTGTCACTTCCGTCCGTACAACGCTTCGTAAGGAGCCATGCCGATGCTGGCGTGATAGCTATTGTTGTATGCAAATTCGGCTAGCGGTAAGTATCGATCCCAATTCCCGCATTGCTCCATTATATAATCTCGTAACATATCTTCTAAGGTTTGAATTGTCCTTTCTGTTTGACCATCCGTCTGTGGATGATATGCAGTGCTTAGGCACAACTTAGCACCAAACGCCTTTTGTAAGGCTCCCCAAAATCATGAGGTTAACCTTGGGTCTCGATCAGAGATGATGGTTGAAGGGGTCCCGTGTAGCCTAATAATCACTTGAATATACAGTTGAGCTAATTTTTCCAGCGGATAATTTGCTCGAATGGGTAAAAAGTGAGTAGATTTGGTTAATCTATCCACAATGACCCATATGGCATCATATCTTGTTAGTGTTCTTGGTAATCCCATTACAAAATCTATGGAGATACTCTCCCACTTCCACTCAAGGATTTCCAAGGGTTGTAACATACTGGAGGGCTTCTGGTGTTCCGCTTTCACCTTTTGACAGACCAAGCACTTACTCACGAAGCTCACCACATCTGACTTCATGCTTGGCCACCAAAACATTTTCTTGAGATCTTGATACATTTTAGTAATGCCAAGATGTATGGCGAATTCACCCTTATGTGCTTCTTCCAAGATTCTTCTTCGAAGATCACTTCCCTCGGGTACACACACCCTATCATGACATCGCCATATGCCCTCTTTATCTTGAGCAAAATCCATTAATTTCCCTGATTGTACAAGATGAATTGTATGTTGAAAATTAGCGTCCTGCTGCTGTGCTTACTGAATCTGTTCCTTAAAGCTATTGGCTATCTTAATTTGAAGTAGTTGAAAGGTCTTGGGAGTTATAAGGATTCCCAAATTAAGATTTCGGAAGCTCTCAATAAGCTCTGTCTTCTTAATCATCATCCAGGCTATGCTCAATGATTTTCTGCTCAAAGCATTTGCCACAATATTCGCCATTCCTAGGTGGTATTTCAATTCAAATTCGTAGTCCTTAAGGAGTTCCATCCACCTTCGCTGCCTCATATTTAATTCTTTCTGATCAAAGAGGTGATTCATACACTTATGATCAGAAAAGACCTCGAACCTTACACCATACAGGTGATGTCTCCATATCTTTAAAGCAAATACTACTACAGCTAATTCGAGATCGTGTGTAAGATAATTCTTTTTATGTGGCTTTAATTGTCTGGAGGCATATGCGACCACATTTTCGGTTTGCATCAACACGCACCCTAATCCTTGTCTGGAAACATCATAATAGACCTCAAATGGTCCACGAGGGTCTGGCAAGGCTAACTCTGGTGTCGTAGTGAACCTCCTCTTCAAGTCTTGAAAACTCTCTTCACACTCCGGCACCCATTCAAATGGAACATTCTTCCTGGTTAGCTTGGTCAAGGGAAAAGCTATTCGAGAAAAATCCTTAACAAATCGCCTGTAATATCCAGCTAAACCCAGAAAACTCCTAACTTCAGTGACTGTGGTCGGCCTTTCCCAATTTAGTACTGCTTCTACTTTGCTGGAGTCTATAGAGATTCCTCCATAGGATACTACATGGCTGAGAAATTTTACTTCTTTCATCCAAAATTCACATTTGGATAACTTAGCATAGAATTTCTTTTCTCTTAAAATTTGCAGAACCAACCGCAAGTGTTCCGCATGCTCTCGCCCCGTCTTTGAGTAGACAAGTATGTCATCGATGAAAACCACTACAAATTTGTCCAAATATGGGCAGAATATTCGATTCATGTAATCCATGAACACTACTAGTGCGTTTGTCAGTCCAAACGACATCACGGTATACTCATAGTGTCCGTAATGAGTTCGAAAGGCTGTCTTAGGGATATCTTGTTCCCGAACTCAAATTTGATGATATCCGGAATGCAAGTCAATCTTGGAAAATACCGTTGTACCTTGTAGCTAGTCCATGAGATCATCAATCCTTGGTAATGGATATTTATTCTTAACCGTCACTTTATTCAGCTGCCTGTAATCCACACATAGGCGCATGCTCCCATCTTTCTTTTTGACCAACAAGACTGGAGCTCTCCACGGCAATGCACTTGGCCGTATGAATCCTCTTTCCAAAAGCTCTTCGATCTGTTTCTTTAGTTCTGTCAGCTCCAAAGGTGACATTCGATATGGAGCTATAGATATTGGTCCCGCACCTGGAACCAACTTGATGGTAAACTCAATTTCTCTCTCAGAAGGGAATTCAGGAATATCTTCTGGAAAAACATAAGGATATTCCTTAACAACTGGGATCTCCTCTAGTTTCTGTTCAACTTCCATCACATTAGCTGACAAAAGGATGTATCCTTGACTCTTCGACCCACTATAGTTTACTAATAAAGAGTTCAGATAGAAGAGTGTTGAGGCTTGGGATTCAGAAGATGAGATAGAGGGGAATACTACCATCTTGTCGGAACAATTGATCATGACTCGATTGGCGGAAAGCCAGTCTATGCCCGGAATTATGTCAAGGCCAGACAAAGGAGAACAAATTAAATTAGCTGCAAAGGTCCTACCCTTAATTTGAAGAGGAACATTGATGCAAATTTGACTAATTTTAATAGATTCATTAGTAGGAGTAGAAACCAGTAGATCATAAGGCAATTCAGAAATTGGTAATCGCAAAACAGCCACACAGTCATGAGAAATAAATTAGTGGGAGGCACCCGAATCATAAAGTACAGTTAGAGTCTCACCGTCCACTTCACAGGTACCTTGGATTAATCCCTCGGACTTGTCAGCTTCTTCTGCATTCATCGTAAAAACCTATCCTTAACATTGTGGTCAAGACGGTTGTAGTGGATTCCTGGTCGGACATTCATAAATTTTGTGGCCTGGCTTGCCACACCCATAGCAGACATTCTGGCCTGCCCGACACGGCCGATCACCATGGTTCTTACTACACTTCATGCAAGTTGGATTTGAAAGAGGCCTTTGGGGCTACTTGCCTTTATTGCTTGTCGGCGGGAATCTCCTCTGCTGTTGTACGTTGGGCTTGAATCTTGGGCCCTGCGAGGCCAACCCTTTCTTGAAGCTACCACTAGATGCCTTGGCTGCAACCAGTTTCAAACTGCAATCTTCCACAAGTCGGCATTTATTTACCAACATGGGGAAATCTCTAATCTCCATTGGCCCTGTTGCGGTAAGAATATCTTCTCGTAACCTTCCTTCGAGTTTAACGCACTTCCATGCTTCATTTGGGTTCCTCTGGTAAATTATACAAAATTTACATAGCTCTTCAAATCTGGCAATGTACTCGGATATCGTCCGGTTTCCTTGACAAAGCTGCATGAATTCGAGTTCCTTGGCATTTCAAACGAAAGTAGGAAAGTACTTTTGGTAAAATACATCCCTAAACACCATTCAAATGACTGCTGTCTGAGATCCTTCAAATAGTCTTCATATGCCGTTCCACCAAAACTCTGCATCTGCTTCAAGTATGTAGGTGGCGAAGGTCACCATCTGATGATCTGAGCAATCCAGGACAGAGAAAATCTTCTCCATGGCTTTGATCCATTCGTCGGCTTTATCAGGATCATACGCCCCTCAAAAGCTGGGCGGATTTGCCTTCCTGAATTCAGCAAACTTGAGGTAGTCCAGGTCAGCCCCTATGCCATGTAGGTTTCCTCCGTAGCTTGCCTCAGGTCACTTACCTAATTGATCCATCATCTGGTGAGCTGCTGTGGCCTGTTCCTGCATCGCATGAGCCATTTCTCGTACCGTGTCCATAAGGTCAGTGAGATCCCCTCGAGCAGGCTCTGTGCGTGGTCTTCCTTGCCTTCCGGAAGCCATTAAGTTTTGAGCACACAAAACAAAAGTTATTGAGTTGATCAAGCTCAATACTAAGTCTAATATGCTAGTAAATAATAGCTCACATGGTCAGGCACTTCTTACACATGCACATCTATATCTCAACCGTGCAGGCAAGATCTAGGGCATGTTATCAGCTAAAAATACAGAATATGTGCGAAGCATAGTAAGTTCAATCCTCAGGCCTTAGCTAGTATGAACTGCTCTAATACCAAAAATGTAACACCTTACCAACTTAATGTTATGCTTAAGTCATAGCATAAAATTAGATAGGTTGTGTTACCGTGTTAGTTCTCCATCTAAAGTTGTATTTATTATTTTATATTCGCCTTTTTCTCTAATATATGTATGTATATATTTGATGAATATACCTACGAAGCGGCGCACTGTATATAACAAACGTGATCAGCATTATAGCATGTAACAAAACGTAATAAAAGGCACTACATAAGGAAATAAAGGCAAGTAGTATATCATCAACCGTATACATACATTTGTAAGTTGGAAGCCAATGCTTCAGTTTATATATATATATGTTTCAAAAGCAGAGTGAAATAAAGGAACAACAAAATTTCTATTGCTAAAAAAGTAGAGACGGAAATGGCGGGAGCCAGCTAAGTACAGCGAGTCCAACTCGAGGTCTTGGTGGAGCTGCAGGTCAGTAATCTCAATAAAAAGAGTGGCCGCCGAGTCCATCACCAGCATCTGAGAATGATGCGGAAATGCAAAACGAGGTGAGAATTTAAAGAAATTCTCAGTAGGGTTTGCGTACGGTATTTAACTGACATCACATTCATTCTCAGTTGCCTCGGTTTTTATTTAATTATAAAAACATGGGATCAAACTGAACTATCCATATTCAATAAGCTTAAGAAAATGTCTGGTCCGAGGCAAGGTTCAGTTTTACTTAAGACAGCGTAAGAAACAAAATAGACTACTAATAGTAAAACACAGAATAATGAGCGGAATAAATGAACATACAGCAGTAAGTAAATATAAAAGACAAACTATAAACAACTTATAATGACTGTTCAATGTAATCATGCATTCAATGTAATCATGCAAAACTTATTCTTGAACCTTTCTTCATAAACTTTTCCATTACTTGGTCCCCTGGGAGTTCTTGGCCATTTTAGACTCCTGGGTACTAGTTTGCTTTTCAGGATCGAGCTCGTTCCTATACAGGAATGCCGGGTTTACTTTCCCCGACCTCCCCGCTGATCTATTCCCCTTAACTTTATTCCAGGGCTAGCCCAAGTATTATGGAACTTTTATCATAACATAACTTTCATGCTTTTCATAACATAATCTTTATGAATTTTTTCATAACATAATCTTTATGAATTTCTTGAAAATGCACATGTATCTTATAAATCATGCATAAATCTTCCCGAAATTTCGGCGGTATAACGGAACGTGGCTGCTTCCCTATGAATAGTTCCTGTACTCAGTATACCAACTTATCAAAGAAATCATAGCATTCCATTCATAATTCAACATCAAGCTCATAGGAACATTAGTCACATTAAGATAGGGTTACTGCCTCAGCACAACAATTTAACCTGGTTTTTGTAACTCAGGCCAAAATTTCTATTTAACTCATCTGGACCTGAATTTTGGATATGTTAAAGTGTTATGTGTCTATTTTCTAACCTCTTTAGTCCCATCTAATTTTGATAAATATAGCTCAAGTTATTTAAGTTTTATCCCGGCCTGCCCTACTTCTGGCTAGAATTACCCACTTAAAAGTAAAAATCCACTAAAAATCGAAAACTAATTCAAATTATACGAAATTGTCTCATATTAAATCTAACAGGATAACCTTTCATTTTCAAAAAGTTCCATTCCATTTTCCTTAGTAGGGCTCGAGTTATAAGCCCCGAAATTTGACCTTCCTGAACTGCCCTGTTTTGGCCTAGTTTGGACATAGGGCAACTTTCTCGGACCACTGGGAACAAACAAGACCGTATCTAACTGTGAAAGTTTTATGGGATGTTCTTATATTTGTAAAATTTCTAACAAAGTTAGTTTCACTCAATTCCAAGTAGTATAGGGCGAGTTTTGCCCTGAACAACCTAGTCTGCCCAGAATGAAACTCAAAAACCTAGGTCAAACTTCAAAAATTCATATCTCTCTCAATACTAATCCAATAGCCTTGTATGATATATGTATAGAAATCCCTGAATGTCTAGTTTTATATAAAAATGGTTTCATCAAATTTAAATGGTGGTAAACAGAGCCGTACACTCCGCCGTACGGACTGCCGAGGGTTTTTGGTTCTCTAGCCCCTCAGCTCTTCCTATTTTCATCCTTTCTTGCTTCCTATTCAATTTTAACATCACAAATAGCCAACAAACCAGCCAAATATCATCATAATCATTCAATCATCACATCAAGAATTGAGAAAATAAACCACCACCACCAACCACCCATAATCAGAAAATCAAGACAAGAATTAGACCTCTACCTCTTGTTATGTGTGATTTGGCTTGATTTTGGAGTTTGGATAAATAAAACTTGGTTGAGCTTGATGGTTTGATGGAGTTGGGTGAGTGGAGAAGAGAAGAAGGGAGCTGAAGTGAGGGAGAAAGGCAGCGCAAGAAATGGGGCTGAAGGGAGAAGGAAAGAAATGAGTCATAAAAGCTTGAGGTGGTAGTTGGCTTCTTGCAATTTGATTAGCCTAGAATACAAGGCTGAATTTCAGCCAACTTTCCTTGTTTTTGTGGCCAAAGTGGCGCCACTTTCATGTGTTAATGTGGCTGAGTAATCAGCCTTAGGTCATAGGGTTTTAAGCTTGTAATTCTATTGGTTTGGTTCCGACAGTTTAAAATACCTTAATCTTACCGATTTCCTTTAAATCGATAAATCGATTTTGAGAAAATTTTTATGAAATCTTCTATACTTCTAACATAATTCCCTCATATCTAAACCCAATTAGTTGCTAAGTAATTGATCCTAAATAAATATTTAGTCAAATTTAATTAATTTCGATTATTCGATAAAAATCGAACAACTGGATGAAAAACGATAAGAAAATTCCGGTGGATGTTACAGCAAATATATATATAAGCACACAAAAGAATAAACTAATTATGAAAGATAATAAAAGTGATATGGATAGAAAATCACATAGGGGATTTATTCTGGTTCAGCCAAACCACATGCCTACATCCAATCCCCAATAAATTAGTTGAGATTTTATAAACTATGTATTCTTTGTCTAAGCTTCTCCAAGTTTTTACAATCGAGTAGATCTTCCTAGCCTCTCAAAGCTAACCAACTGAGTAGTGTTTACAAAGCCCCTCCAAGCTAACAACAAGTAGTATTTTGTACTAGTCTCTTGAAATTCACAAAGATCACTACCAAATCATGTTACAATATTCAGATTGAATGATTTGTGTTTGGATAACACTCATACTAAATCACTCGAAAGTGTATAATCACTTAAGAACAATGTGCAATGGCTTCTCAATACTCTCAATAAAAGGATATTGGCTAATACACAGCAAATGAGAAATTATTTCTTTTTAAGAGTTACAACAAGTAATTTTCTGGACGATCTAAAGGTTGAGAAAAATGAAGTCTTGAGAAATATTCGAAGGCATAGAATGCTTGACTAGCCAACTAACTCGTCATCATCTTTTAGGTTTATATAGGCTTCAAAAATCTAGCCGTTAAGACTTTTTAGACCTTGAGCCCAAGGCCTTTTTGATCAATTGGTTTAAGATTGGAGAAAGAAGTAGGTTGCTTTCTTTCTCAACAAGTAGAAATATCACCAAAGAAGACAAAACTAGTCGCTGATGGTCACCAACTTTTCAAAGTTGATAAAGCTTTTTTTGAATCTTGTCTTGTCAAGTTTGACCTTTCATAACGATCCATGAATCATGTAGAAGAACCTTTGAGGGTGAGGTACTTCATGTGAGTCAACTTTCTAGTGGTCACCCTTTTGGACGGTTCATCCTTCTAAAGTGTTTATGGCCTTTCTGTTGGCTTGATTTCCTTATGATAATATAGATACATCCTTCTGGACTTCTTGATATGCTTCTTGAGAGATAGATCATAGACCTTTTGCCAAAAAGTTCTTTCTTTGTAGTATATATATCTATGAGATACGTATAAAAATTTTTAACTTTGTATGATCTTATTTTCATCTTTGTACATACGTGTGATCCACTGTAAATGTAGATAAACACTTGAACAAACTATTAGTCCATACAAAACTTTTTATTAAGAATTGATTTGTTGTTCATCAAAACCCTTAGCTCGATAAAATATATACCATTTAGGGGCTTCCAAAGGGTATTGAAGCTTACAATGTTAAAATCTTTCCCAAAGTGAATCATATCAAATGCTACCTCTTGGCAATATTCTCCTTCCTTTCCCTTTTGGTAGCCTGTCCATCTTGATTAGCTTATATCTCAACTTTTATTTTCCTGTAAAACATTCCTTATTGCCAAGATCACGTCATTAGTACATTATGTTTGTAATCATTACAATTATAAAAAATATTACAAAGCTAACATAAGTGCTCTTCACAACCATCCAATTTTACAGCAATCAAGGTACAAAATCTCCTAGGCTAGCCTTGAACCAACCATGGCCAACATCATCATGTGGAGCGAAGGTTTTGTCCAAGCTTCTCCAAGCTTCTTACAAGTGAGTAGCCTTTTCCCAAGCCTCTCCAAGCTTTACAAATGATTAGTATTTTCCTAGCCTCTCAAAGTTTCACAAACGAGTAGTATTTTCCTAGCCTCTCCAAGCTTCTCACTGACCACTACTAGATCCTGATACAAATGATGTAAATAATATATTTTGTTTGAACACTCACACTAACTTTCTCAATAGAGAATGGACTGTGAAGTACTTTGTGTGAGACTTCTCTAAATTCTCAAAGAGAGAATATTATCTATTTCAAACCAGAAGAGAAGATTTTCTTATAGACTAAAGTTACGATGAGTAACTTTCTAGGGCTTTAGATAGTTGAGAAAGATGAAAAAAGAAAGTTCTTTTTATATAGGAAATATTCAAATAGTCTACCTATTCTTTTTTTTACTTTCAACCTTATATAGACTTTGAAATATGATCGTTGAAGCTTGCAAGCTTTGATCCTTGTGATTCTTTTGGTCTGTTGATCTATGACTAGATAGAGAAGAAATAGCCTTCCTTTTTCTCATTCTTCAAAACTTACACAGAAGTGGAAAAGTAGCCGTTTGTTGGATTGCCAACTATTCATATTTGTCAGCGCCTCTTCTGCATCTTGTCAAATCACCTTTTTGACTTTTGAATTTGTCTATTGAAGCGTGTAGAGAAAGCTTTGAAGGTGTAACACTTCAAGAGAAGCATGTCTCTGGAGATTTTCCTTTCTAGACTAAGTCATCTTTCTGGATTAACAGTATTTGCTCTTGAGGCACCATTTTCCCTTCTGATGTTGTAGTTTCATCCTTCTAAACCTTCTTTCCTATCTCTTCCGTGATAACTTAAGAAGTATACAAAGCATATATTCCATATCAAGTATATTCAAATTAAAATACCAATGGATAACATGGCTTTATCGATTCTCAAGCATATAATGCACATGATTATGAAAGAAAACACTTCTAGATATAATTCATTTATATATAGCAAGATTAGCTTAAACTCTAATTTGATATTCATCAAAACCTTAATGCTCATTCTAGTTTATAAACACAGAATGATTTCTGAAAGGCATTGGAGTTAACAATCTCCCTCTTTTTGATGATGGCAAATCAGTATTTAAGAAAAGTTCTTGTTAAAAAAATAACGAGCACGATTTGTTGTTTAGAGAAAGTAACTTTCTAAAGAGTAGTAACACTCATAATATCAGAGAGATTGAATCCTGTTTCAAAAACAGATGGTTTTGATTATATTCTAAGTAAAAGTGCATAGGATTCTTATGTCTTATAAAATTATCATGAAAGCATAATGATGTTTCTAATTATATTAGAGTAACTATTTAGATAGTTCAAATTAGATTCAAATGATCAGAAAGATTATGTAGCAAGGAACTATATCCATACATATTCCATATTCTTGTAGTAGAGTAATCTCATAGTAACTAAGAAATTATCATCTCAATCAGTTTAGATATCAGAGCAACTATCAGAGCATTTAATAACTCACATATCAGATCATATAATAGCTCACACATAATATAGTTGCAGTAAAAATTGATCAAGAGATATGAAAGCATAACTGATAGAGAAATAAATATAATTGAACAAAAACTGTAACTGAACTGTAAACTTATGATAAAATGTTCAAACATGAATAAAATAAAGAGATGTTGAAAAGAAAACAAGTCCTAAAAATTAATGTGTGCATGCTTCCCCTCAGCTTAAACTTAGACTTTTCTGAAATATCTTCTCCCCCTTTGACATCATCAAAAAAATAAAAATGTGGGATCATGGAAGAGTCATCACTAATTGTCTTTGCCTTTTTGAAAAGTCTTCAGAATCTATAACATGAGTGCCTCTAGTTTGTCTAATCTAATCTCCATGTTATTTTGATTTACCATGTTGATTTGACATGAGAGTGAACATGTTTTCTTGAAGATGTTCCAATTGAATTTGGATTGGATCAGGAGTTCCTTCTACTCTGGATGGAGATTTCGAGAGAAAATGAGCAGAATGATTATAAGATAGTAAAGCAAGAATGGGTGTTGACGTAGGAAGGGGTGCAATTTCTAGTATTATCTCTATGTCTTCATATACAAGTTCAAAAGCAAGGGTTTTGTCTGATCCTGATCCTTCTGGAAAATATCTTTGTGCATACTGATGGTTGGTTTCCAATGAGGTAGCTAGCCTTCTGAAATTTTCAGATGAAGCACCTATTCCAACAGCTCTATCTCTCTGCTACTGTAACCATTCCTCTTCTCTAAATCTATGTTCTGCAACTTCTCTTATTGCTCTTTTTAGAGTTGAACGAATTGAGTCTTTTGTAGGATCATCAGCAGAAATCTTCCTTTTCCTTTTTCTTTTGTAGTCGAAATTTATATTTTCACCATGAGTTTCTCCATCAGCTTGCACTCTTGAATGAGTCTGAGGAAGAGGCTCTCTGATTGTAATTCCTTATTCAAGAGGTCTTGAGACTCTTCTTTCTGGTTTACCAAAAGAAGATTCCACTGAGTCTGTATTAGTTGTAGATGTTGTATCTTTAACACCAGAAGGAACCAATTGTCTCTTCTTATTTGAGAACTTCTTTTTAGAAAAGCAAGATAGATTTTTTCTTATTTGTCTATGCTTTTCTTTTTGTTCTTCTTTCTCCTTTTTGTCATAGTGTAAAGAACACAAGAGTTGATCTTGAAGTGTCAGAGATAGATAATGATTGTATATACGATACTGGACACAGTGTATGGTTCAAGATATGATTAAGAAAGAAGTGGAGGATATAGAATATGAAAGGTTTAAAGAAAATGTGAGAAATTTTTTCAAGAAGACAATTTTTGAATGAGGAGAAGGTAGGTAATAATTTGAGTTAGTGAGACAAAGGGAAGTGGATGGTTAAAGGATGTGAAAGTTTCAAATGAAACGCTACCATTTTAGGTAAAGTGAGTCTTTTGGTTTTCTCGCTTCTAGATATCGTGGCAAACGTGTAATCGTGGAGGTAACCAAAATGACACACGTCACAAGATAGTTTTATTTCTCCAGAAATCAGACATTGATAAGAACCTCTTATCATCTTTCTAGAGAGATATGTCAATTTGTGCCCATTAAGAAGATCTATTTCTTGAATAAATCATTCTGAAACTATTTTTCTCAATCTCATCTTCACCTTATTCTGAAGTAATCTTTCTGAAGTACTTCTGATATCAACTTGAACTTGACTTCAATCTTTCTCAACTAAGTAGATCACCAATTCTGAATTTACTTTGTAAACGAAGCTAGGAAATATTTTGAGATGGTTCTTTGAATCCTTTCTCGAATGTGATCATTTTGAGCCACATATTTGAGTTGAAGAACTTTCTCCAGAAAGCAAATCCAGTTGGATGCAGCAATCTCAGCATTTACTTTTTGCTCAAGAGAGAAGGAAGTACCAGATGTAATGAATATGAATAATTAAAAGCTAATTATGTTCAAAAGGTTCCTTATATGACAGAAATGATCTTTAGCTAAGGGTTTTGTGAAGATGTCAGCATTTTGACTTTCAATGTTAATAAATCTTAGCTCAATATCTCCTTTCTAAACATGATCTCTTGTGAAATGATGCTTGATGTCAATATGCTTAGATCTACAATGCTGAATGGGATTCTTTGTGAGATTAATTACACTAGTATTGTCACACAGGATAAGGATTTTAGTATACCTCAGATTGAAATCTTCTAGTTGTTGCTTAATCCATAGAATTTGAGTACTGCAATTTGCAGCAGACACATATTCAGCCTCTGCAATTAAAAGAGTAGTAGTGTTCTGCTTCTTACTTGACCATGTTATCAAAAACTTTCCAAGAAAGCAATAGCACCAACTAGTACATTTTCTTTCAACTCTGTCTCCAGCAAAATCAGCATCACAGTACCTTTCTTATACCAAAGACCAATATTAGTAGTACCAACAAAATATCTCAGAATTTTCTTGACAGCATTCAAGTGTGATTGTTTGGGATTAGATTGAAATCTAGCACAAATTCTCATACTTAATTACAAATCAGGTCTACTAGGAGTAAGATATAGTAGAGATCTAATCATACCTCTATAAAGAGCTTCAAAGACTTTTTCACCATCTTCATCAGCTTCTAGAACTTAAGAAGGATGCATGGGAGTACTAATGCTCTTAGCCTTGCCCATGTCAAACTTTCTGAGCAAGTCTTTAGCATATTTTTCTTGATGAATCAAAATTCCATCCTTCTGTTGTTTGATTTGGAGTCCAAGAATTTAAGTTCTCTCATCATACTCATCTCAAATTCTCCCTGCATAAGCTCAAAATTCTTGCACAAGTTTTGATTAGTTGCACCAAAAATGATATCATCAACATAAATCTGAACAATCAGAAAATCATTTTTGTCATGAAGAATAAATAAAGTAGTATCAACTTTTCCTCTTACAAAACCATTTTTGATTAGAAAAGAGCTAAGTCTATCACACCAAGCTCTAGGAGCTTGCTTTAAACCACATAAGGCTTTTGAAAGCTTAAAGACATGGTGAGGAAAATTTTCATTTTCAAAACCAGGAGGTTGATTTACATAAACTTCCTCATATATGAAACCATTTAAAAAAGCAGATTTTACATCCATTTGAAATAAAACCTTTATATGAGGCATAAGCAAGTGGCATTCTGATTGCTTCCAATCTTGCTACGAGGGCAAAGGTTTCATCATAGTAAATGCCTTCTTGCTGATTATAACCTTATGCCACCAATCTTGCTTTATTTCTTATAAGTTTTCCATTTTTCAACAAGCTTGTTTTTTAACACCCATTTAGTCCCAATAGCAGACTATCCTATTAGTAGAGGGACAAGGGTCCAAACTTTGCTTTTCTCAAATTGAGATAACTCCTCTTTCATTGCTTCAATCTAGTTTTGATCCGTCAAGGCTTCATCAATACTTTCTGGTTGAATTTCAGAGATAAGAGCAAAATTGGATTCACTTCTAAGTGAGGATCTTGTTCTAATTCCTTGAGACGGTTCACCAATAATTTGGTTTTGAGAGACAGCTCTCAAGTCTGTTATACTAGTGTACCTTCGCTTCAGAGGTGTACTTTCTGGTTCTTCAAAAATATCATTAGAAACATGTTGATGAGAAAGAAGTTCAGAAATATCATCCTCATTATTACTAATGATAATCTGAAGGTTTTGCTAATTCTGGGAAGTGTCATTTAATGAAATTTTCCATTTCTTCTTCCAGCTTTACAACCTTCTGATTAAGGACATTCTTCTTTTCCATGAAGCTTATATGGATGGTTTATTCCATGGCTTGAGTCTTCTTGTTGAACACCATGTAAGCTTTTGAAACAGAAGAATATCCTAGGAAAATTCTAGGATCAAATTTTGGATCAAACTTTGAAAGTTTGTCCTTGGTGTTGTGTATAAAACATTCTAATGCAAAGACATGAAAATAAGAAATGTTGGGTTTTCTTCTCTTCCATAATTCATATGGAGTTTTCTTGAGAATAGGCCTTAAGAAAATGCGATTTTGAATATAGCAAGCAGTGTTAACTGCTTGACTCGAGTGCTGAGCTCAGTCAAATTACAATAAAATCGAATTTCACTAAAATTGTAGTAAAAGTGCAACTCGGGTCGTTTCTCAGTGATGACAATGTTATATGATCAGGAAATTGTGGGGGGGTTTAGGAATTTAAATTACCGAAATGAATAGAAAAGAAATGAACAGAATTTGGAACATCTAATCCAAGAATCAAAAGAAGACCATTTTCATTCAATCATTGAGTTCTAATTGTATGTCAACAAACCAGTCACTGATTAATGTCAAGTTCGAATGAAACCTCAATTCAACCTCTGCATTACACATGAAAAACTTCACGCATTCGATTAACACTTAAATGATTAAACTCAGAAATCTCTAGAATCTAATTAATTCGTGTTAATTTCCAAGCACTAATGCATTTAATCACCAAGTTCAAATCTGAAACCTGATTCTACTTGTCAAAACAATTGCGTTACAATATTAAACAATCGAGTAATATGCAAGCAAACAAATAACCAAGTAGTTAATCATAATACTGGACTGAAAATCTTCAAATTCGAAATTGAATCAAAAGCAAGGAAAAAGGGAGTAGAAGAAACCGAATTGATGCTCTGAAGCAACAACCCTCAAGAATGCTAATGTTGTCTTTGAATCCTTGGATTAGATGGAAGCTTACTGACTCGCGCGTCGTAACACTAGCAAATTAAACCAAATAGCGACTATAGTATAGTAGCCAACTCGGATCGTTTCCCAAAGATGAACACACTATTTGATCAGAAAATTCAGGGGGGTTTTTATAATAAACACTTAAAATGCAATGCTGAATTCCAAAGCAAACAGAAAACAAAAAGGCTAAACCGAATTAAAATTCTAATCCAAGACACACAAGAAGAAAGCAATCAACACTCAATCATTGGATTCAAATATACATGCACACTCCAATTCGATGATTAATTTTAGATTCAATTGAAACCTCAAATCAAACCTAGCATTCACATGAAAATCTCCATGCATTCAACTAATCACTCAAGCAATTCGGTTTAGAGACCTCTAAAACCGAATTGATTTTGGATTAGCTTCCAACCAATGCTCTAATCTCATATTCAGATCCGAAATATGAATCACACTCTTGAACAATCGAATCACATATATCAACCGAATTATACATGATTTGATTGACTCTTAATCAACATGCATGAATGAAAACCTCCAATTCAATTACGAGATTAAGAAGAAGAGAAGAGGAGTGAAACCGAAATTGGAATTTCCATGTCTTGATGCACCAATCCTCAAGAGCTTGAATGCTTCTCTTGATGCCTTGGATCAGAGGAGGATCACCCCTCCATTAATGGAGGAAAACGCAAAAGAGAGAGAGAGAGAGAGTTTTCTTATTCAATAAAACTAAAAATTACAAAATGAGCAAAAAGGTCCCTGAAGCATAATCAGAATTTCTATATATACCTCTAATTAAAAGTCACTAATTACTTAATTAAAATAATCCTCTTTTCCTAAGCTATATTTGGATAGCTCATTTGCCCAATTTGGATGCTTAGAGAGAAAGTTGTGCCCAAAACAAGTTGAGTGGGCTCTCTTAGACTCATCAGCGACTTCCAACACGTTTTTGGGCCTCATAACGGTTCTTCTTGGCTTAGTGCTCTGAACATAAAATGAAGCCCTGGATGTTAGCTTTCCAATGCCACCGGAATGGGCTCAATTGAGTCCCTGTAGCCCAAGATATGGTCCAATCATTGAAGGCTGCTCAGAAACCGCGCCCAAACGCTTCAGTTCAGTTCCGAGCCCAATTTCGGCTTTAAGATCTCAGAATTAGCCCTTGCCCTCTTCATGGAAATTGTAGCTCTATCTCTTAGCTTTCCTACAAATCAAGAATCATAATAAAATGAGGTATAGAGCTCAAGATATGATCTAAACACTGAAGCAAGTCAAAATAACCGAAATGCTGCAAAAATTAACTAAGTCTCACTAAGATCCAAAAAAAGGAAAATGATCTAAACTCAACCAATTAAGCACAAAGGAGGATTAATGAGACAAGTATGAAGGATAAAAATAGTATAAAAATCCAATTCATCACTTACTCCTCCATGAATGGAGGAAGACAAATTCGCAAGGTGGGGGGGTGTGAGAGAAGAGAGGTAGAAGAAGTCAAAAACCGAAAATTTGCCTATCCAAAAATCTGTCTGTGTGTTACAAGTCTGGCCTCTTTCAAAAACTGGCCAAAATTAGAATCAAAACTGCTTAAAATTATTAAATTGTAATTACTACATTAATCCTCTCTCTCTCCTTTGAATCTAGACATCTTATTTGCTAAAATTCGAATTATAGAAAGAGAGTTACACTAAAAACATGAAATCATTATAACTAACTCCATGAGTAACATTCTTCTACCATTTCGGCTATCAAAACGATTCCGTTTGGATTTCCACTCTCAAGAAGAATTGTAACCTTGGATGTTAGCTTCAAAATGCCACTGGAATGGGCTCAATCGGACATCTGTGGACCAAGATATGGCCCAAATACCACACCCTACTCAGAATCCGCGGCTGCACCACTTCAGTTCATTTCTAGGCCCAATTTCAGATTCTTAACACCAGAATTGGCCTCTGACCTCTACATATAACTTGTAGGTCTATCTCTTAGCTTTTGTAGAAATCAAGAATCACAATAAAATGAGCTCTACAACTCAAGATATAACCCAAAAACCAAAACAGTATCAGAAATCGCCTAATGCTGGAAAATTTAACTCAAACCCAAACAAAATTCAAACAATACAAAATGGTCCAATTCAAAACAATTAGGCACAAGAGAGAATTAATGAGCTAGGAATGAGGGAAAATAAGTATATAAAAATTCAATTGATCACTACTTCTACCCAAAAATCTTTTTATAAACCACTTTCAAGAAACATAATTCTAGCCATTTTTTGAAACAAGTTGTTCTTCCTTTCCACTACTCCATTTTGCTGAGGAGTTCTAGGAGAAGAAAAGTTATGAGAAATGCCATTTTTATTACAATAGTTTTCAAAAGAATAATTTTCAAATTCTCCACCATGATCTAATCTGATGAAAGTGATGCAAAAACCTTTTTCATTTTGAATTCTTTTTGAGAAAGATTTGAAGGCCTCACAAACTTCATCCTTATGGATTAGGAATATAACCCATGTGAATCTAGAAAAATTATCCACAATGACTAAACCATATTTCTTACCACCAAGACTAGCAATTCTAGTTGCTCCAAAAAGATCAAGATGTAAAAGCTCAAGTGGTCTGGTAGTAGAAACTACATTTTTACTATAAAAAGAACTTTTGGCCTGTTTGCCTCAAAGACAGAACTCACAGGAAGAGTCATTTTCAAAATTGATTTTAGGCAAACCTTTTACTAGCTCTTTTTGAGAAATTTCATAAATTAGTTTCATATGAGCATAACCAAACTTTTTGTGCAATAGCCACTTTTCGTCCACAAAGGAAGCTAAGCATTTTACATTTTGATCGAGAAGATAATCTAGATATAATACATAAGTATTAATATGCCTTCTAGCAGTAAGAATAATTTTATCAGTAGTGGAATCTTTAATTATACACTGCAAAGGTTCAAACACAACTTTGTAGCCTTGGTCACAGAATTGATTAATGCTCAAAAGATTGTGAGTTAATCCTTTTACTAACATAACATTAGTTATTAGGTTGGAATTGTTGTTGACAACATTACCTATACCAATAACTTTGGATTTGACTCCGTTGGCAAACTTAACTATTCCACCATCTTTGGGTCTAAGGTTTTTGAACCAAGATTTATTTCCAGTCATGTGTCTGGAGCATCCACTGTCCACATATCACTTCTTTTCCCTTTGATGTATTGATTTAAGATAAACCTGCATCAAAGGAAATTTTAACTTTAGGTATCCATATCTTCTTGGGTCCTTTTGTATAGAGATTTTGGACTTTTCACTTTTTGTTTGGCTTTCCTTCTGGAGAAGTATCTTTCACAAAGGTGTCTCCTTTTTAAACAATAATGCATGCAGGAATCTGATATGAGGAATCTTTAGATGATTGCTCGTCATCTTCCTTCTCAAAGCCTAAACCAATTTTGTCAAGATAAGGCTTTTTGGCCACCAAGCATCAAATCCAGATTTTTGGAGCCATTAATCATTTTCTCAAGATCTGGTTTGAGAAGTTTTACAGTTTTCTGAAGCTCAGGAACATCAGAATATGACTTAGAGTGAGTTTCAGAAACTTCGATTTTCAGGGCTGTTACATCCTTCTGAAGAAGGATATTGTCAGTTTGCAATCTTTCTTTTTCGTGCCCAACCTTCTCTTTTTCAATCTTGAGTTTTTCAAACTCCAAAGATGATTTTCGAAAATCCTTTTTCAGAGAGGCATAATGAGAAGCAAGAGACTTGGAATCATCCAAAAGTTCATCATAGACTTTTTGAAGATTTTCAAAAGTGAGTTTAGATTCAAAATCATGTACCTCAATTTCTTCATCTAAAACAATGTCAATCATAAAATAGAGATTTGTTACAATTTCTTCTTCACTCTGTGATTTTGCATTTTCTTGTTCTTCGTCTAGATCCTCCCGCGTAGCCATCATAGCTTTTTTCTTTGTAGTCTTCCTTTTTGAGGCTTTCTTCAATCTGCGACATTCAGATCTGACATGTCCGGGTTCTTTGCACTCAAAGCAAATGATCTCATCTTGCTTAGCCTTGCCCTTTTTGTCTTTCTTGGGAACAAGGTTCTTCTACTTCCTTTTAACCCTTGCTCTTGAAATCCTCCTTGCTAAGTAAGCAATTTCATCACTATCATCATCGTCATCAGAGGAATCTTCTTCTTCTTCTTCAGATTCTTCTAAGGCTTTCAAGGCTTTGGGAGATTGAGTCATTTTCCAAGTGGACTTCAAAGCAATGGCTTTCCCTTTCTTGACAACCTCATCAGCGACTTCATTTAGCTCAATCTGATGAGTCTTTAATGACCCAATGAAAGCATCTAAGCTATGCATATTCAAGTCCTTATCTTCGTGAATAGCCATGACTTTTGGATGCCAAGCCTTTGAAAGACTTCTTAGAATCTTTCTCACCATCTCTGCATTAGTGTACCTTTTGCCTAAGACCTTAACTGATTTATGATATGCATGAATCTAGTTGTCATTTCATCAATATTCTCATGCTCTAGCATTTTGAACATTTTATATTGATGAACCAATATGTTGATCTTGGTTTCTTTGACCTGGTTCGCTCCTCCATGCAGCACTTGAAGTCTATCCCAGATTTCCTTAGCTGAGTCACAGGATATAATCTTGTCATATTCACTTTTGCTCAAGGCACATGTAAGCAGATACTCTGCCTTGGCATTCATTTGGACCTTGATTTTGTGTTGATTAGTCCATTCATTTCTAAGGATGGTTCCGACTACAACAGGTAGAGGTTGTTCTAGATCAGCAACTCCTTGAGGTGCTGGTTGCTGAACCGTGGGTACATAGTCACCATTTTCTATAATCTCCTATATATCTTGACGTGTGGATTCTATGAAGAGTCTCATTCTATCCTTCCAATAAGGATAATCTTTACCATTGAAGTAAGGAGGACGATTTATAGAGTGACCTTCTGCAATGCAAATTATCTGTTGAGCCATCTGATAGGATTTTTGACCCCTGCAACCATTAGGAAGCTCAACCCCAGAGTTAGGCTCTGATGCTAGTTGTTGGATGGGAGAACATGAGAAAGGGGTTGAATCATGCTTTCAAAGACTTTAGTATCTAAAAACTTTAGTAAAATGATCTATCTCAAGTTCAAAACTAGGATTGCAGAAGCAATTGTATTAGTTTATAAAATAGTTTAGTTCTATATAAAATAGAAATAAACTTTGTTTCAGTTAAATAGAGTTGAACCTATGTGCTAAAATTAAATAACAAGATCAAAGACAGAGATAATCACACAATAGATTTTTATACTGGTTCGACCAAACCACTTGCTTATTTCCAGTCCCCAACACTTTGTTGAGATTTTATATACTACAAGTATTCTTTATCCAAGCTTCTCCAAGCTTCTTACAAGTGAGTAGTCTTTTCCCAAGCCTCTCCAAGCTTTACAAACGAGTAGTATTTTCCTAGCCTCTCCAAGCTTCTCACTGACCAATACTAGGTCCTGATACAAATGATGTGAATAATATGTTTTGTTTGAACACTCACTAACTTTCTCAGTAGAGATTGGACTATGAAGTACTTTGTGTGAGACTTCTATAAATTCTCAAAGAGAAAATATTATCTATTTCAAACCAAAAGAGAAGACTTTCTTATAGACTAAAGTTACAATGAGTAACTTTCTGGTGCTTTAGATAGTTGAGAAGGATGAAAAAAAGAAGTTCTTTTTACATAGGAAATATTCAAACAATCTAACTATTCTTTCTTCAACTTCCAGCCTTATATAGACTTCGAAATATGACCGTTGAAGCTTGCAGGCCTTGATCCTTGTGATTCTTTTAGTCTGCTAGTCTATGACAAGATAGAGAAGAAATGGTCTTCTTTTTTCCTGTTCTTCAAAACTTACACAGAAATGGAAAATTAGCCGTTGGTTTGTCAACTATTCAGACTTGTCAATGCCTCTTTTGCATCTTGTCAAATCACCTTTTTAACTTTTTGAATTTGTCTATTGAAGCATGTAGAGGAAGCTTTCAAGGTGTAACACTTCATGAGAAGCATGTCTATGGAGATTTTCCCTTTTGGACTAAGTCATATTTCTGGATGAATAGTATTTGCTCTTAAGGCACTATTTTTCCTTCTCATGTTGTAGTTTCATCCTTTTGAACCTTCTATCCTATTTCTTCTATGATAACTCCAGAAGTACACAAAGCATATATTCTATATGAAGTATATTCAACTTAAAATACCAATGGATAACACGGCTTTGTTGATTCTCAAGCATATAATGCACATGATTACGAAGAAAACACTTCTAGAAACAATTCATTCATATATAGCAAGATTAGCTTAAACTCTAATCTGGTATTCATCAAAACTTTAATGGTTATTCTGGTTTACAACCATAGATCGGTTTCTAAAGGGCGTTGGAGCTAGGGGTGTCAAAAAACCGCTGGTAATACTCAATGACAGGCGGGTATGGGGGAAGATTTTGCCTCATGTGTAATGGGGGCGGGGATTTTCAATACCCGCATGTTAAAGCAGTGAGGCGAGGATCACTATCCCCCATACTCATGGTACCATTATGAAATTACTATTTTACCCTTAAATTATTAATTTAGTTAAACTAATATTATTGTTATTTAAATTGATTAGACTAAGGTTTAAATTTATAAGTTAGATTTATTTATACTTATTATATATTAGATTAATGATTGGATTACTATTATGTATTTATTTTTATTTTAAATATTTTAAGTTGTTAGAATTTAGATTATAGAATTGGATTATTGTACTTATTTTTTGTTTATTTTATGTGTTTATTTTTATTTTAAGTATATTAAATTGTTAGAATTTTAATTGTTAAATTAGATTATTATTTATGGTTATTTTAAATATTTTATAATATTAAAATTTTTATATTTAATTTAAATTTTTAAAATTTTTAATATTCTAACGGGTATCCATGGATATCCATGGGTACCCATAAACCCGCGGGTAAGTAAGCAACTTACGGATATGGGGCGGGGAGGCGGGTATTTATTCGTGGGACGGGGGCCTATCCGGCCCCGTTGACATCCCTAGTTGGAGCTAACAAATTATGTGTATAGCAATGCAAAGGATAGAGAAATAGAAGTTAACTCAATAAAAGGTAGTGGAAATGATGGGTTATGTGTAATACCTTACCAGACAAAATACTATGCTTAAGTTATAATATATTACCTAATAAGTTATTACGTGTGGCTGACTAATTAAATTTCACTTCCAATTTAATGTTAATTACCCATATAGAATTAACTATTCATTTATTCATTTTTGTTGGTGGTAAAATTTAAAAAAATGGATTAACGTTGTAACAGAAAGAAACTGCGAAGTAAACAGAGCTACTAAAACTGCATCATACATATGTACATAGATATCTGTGTTCAGAGTTTACAAAAGGAAACTCGTAAACAGTACAGGGTATAGAAAATGAGGCTGCTAAAACAAAATAATTTGGCCTGTCTCCATGAAACAAAATGTAACATCCCCAATTTTAGTCTAAGCTAATTAGCTCGGTGTCTCCGGCTAATTAGAGGGGTTAGCGATTAATTGAGAACTAATTGGCTAATCTCCAGAGCAAGGGCTTAGTAAATTAAAGGCAAGTCAACAAGATTAGTGAAAGTCAACAATTGAAACATAATGCATTAAAAGTTATAATTAAAAGCCTAATGCCCAATCCTTATTAATTCATGATTTAGAACATAAAACCAAGGTGATCTAACCTAATTAACTAAGAGCATATAAGTATCACATCTTAATTACATGAAGATTAACCCTTACCTTTTCATTACAAAATGAATGAGGAAAAATCCTTTTTTTATTGAAAATGTGCTAATGTGTGATTAAACCAATTGGATTAATTAGCATTTAGATAATTGTAACAATTGTAAAAATTTAGAGACTTTCTTTTAATTATTGTTTGAAAGTTTGGTCAAGGCAAGAGCCATATCCAACTATCCATTTGCCTTCTCATCATGCACCCTTAGATCAAGAGTCCATGCTAGTAGTGTTCCTTAAGTCAAGACAAGAAATGTGCTCTCCTCCATCAAGATGGTGACACTTGGAGTGATCATAGCCATCCAAGTCAAATCCTAAGAGAGCTCATGTCTTTAACCACTTGAGAAAATACTACATGGTCTTTACCCAAATTGCCAAGACTTAAAGGAAACAACACTCTCTTTTGCCCCAAGGTTTTTCCCACTCCCCAGCTTATGTAAGAAGCAAAAATCACATCACCCTCCCCCCTCATTATGCGCCACCTTCAGCCTTCTCTCTCTCCCCTCATTTCATTTTCCATTCCTCTCATTAAAACACCAAAAAGCTCTCTCCTCTCTCCAAGTCTCATCCTACTCTTTTGTTCTTCCCATCTTTCTTGTTCTTCTTCCCACCTTCTTACTACTTCCTACCTCATCTCCATCACCACACTCATAATCCCTTCAAGGACTACCATTTTTGGTCCTTGGAGAAACAAAGCCACTCATACACAAGCCCCAATATCAAGCTCAAGGAGAAGGAGGCCATCTCCAACCATCTTCATCCTTCAAGCTTTCAAGAGAAACACATTTGGTAGTGACTCTTACCCTTCTTCTCCATGTATTTTTCAAGCTCTAGAACCCCTAAGCTCTTCATAGCTAGGTGGTTTTGAAGCTTGCTTCAAGGTCTCATGACCATATCTTATTCTATGAGTTTTCTTGCCTTGATGAAAATGTTGTTTTGAAATGAAATTTTGTGGTATGATAGTTTTTTTTTATGTTTCTTGCTTTATTTTGTTTTAAAGTACTGATTTGATAACTAAAATATTGAAAATGATGGTGAGATAAGACATGAAAATGGTGACTTGAAGTGGTATAACAACATCTCCATAAGTTTAACATGTAAAACATAGAAACTAATAAATCTGGAATTCTGGCAGTCTATAAAGCGTATGGTATAACTCACTCCACAAAACTCAAAATGAAATGAAACTAATTTTCTGTGAAAATATACTCAAAGAGCTTTTCATACATATAAAATATGTGAGATTTGGCCTTAAAATGAGAGAGATATGAATTTTCAAAGTCTGCTGTCCCCAGATGAGTTTCTGTTCGGGCAGTATGTAATAAAATGGCATAACTCAAGTTATACATAACATTTTTGAGTGGGACCAAGTTTTTTAGAAAGCTAAGACATAGAGGAACATCCCCATAAAACAGTTTTGGCAGATTCCTTGTGAGGAGCTCGTAGTAAAGTTTAAAAGTCACTGTACCGAGAATAAATGTAAAAGCTGAGCAGTCAGAATAAAATGTCATATCTCAAGCTACAAAATGAATTTTTGAGTGGGGTTTATTTTGTTTAAAAATAGACTCAAGAATCATACCAAAATTCAAAACAAAAGAGTAAAAGATGAAATTATGGTGAATTTTTGAAGTTACTGCCCCACTGTAAAAGTAAAACTGTTATGGTTAAATTTTAAAGGTTAATGAGAAATAAACTTTAAGACACTAAGATCCTTACATTAAGTATTGGAAAACCTTCATAATTCAACTTAAAAGTTTCAAAAAGGATAATGGATGAAAGTGGCCCTATGCCCAATAAGAGAATTTATACAAGAGGCAACCTCAATTAAAAGCTTGCACCAAATTTACTAAGCTAAGCTTATAAGACTTTGCGTGATATGTATGCCTCTATGTGTCAATATGATGACAATGATATGAAATGATGATATGATATGATGATGATGGTATGATAATGGTGATGATGATATGATATGATGATTATGATAGTGACATGAGGATTATGATAGTGTTATGATGATGATAAGGATGATAATAATATGATGACGATATTATAATGTATCATGATGATATGAATATGATATGTTGATGATATGATGCTTAATGATATACATGAAAGGATTAATAAATATGAACACCCTGGGGACGGCGATACGTAACGCCCAGAGGTGATTGATAAAGGAACCACATTTGGGGACAGCGATACATAACGCCTAAATGTGGAAAAGAATCAGAATATTTTTGCATCATAAGCCTTAATAAGAAGAGAAAGTAAACTAATGGCGTGATCCTTCAAAAGGGAAGGTGACTCAAAGTAAGCTCCCCTCACCCATGGCTCACATGAGGCATGGCATGACCCAGCTAGTGTGAGTATAGGGGATAGGTCTTACATGAGGCATGGCATGACCCAGCTAGTGTAAGTACCGAAATTCTATGGTGGCGACGGCCATGGTATGAGCTCATTACCACTTATGTTTAGTGGGTGAAAAGAAAAAGAAAAAGACATAAGATTAAGGTCAAGTAAAAAAAAGAAAAGGGATTTCGGTCCAAACTCTTGAAGGAAAGAAGTTAAGAAAAGCCTATTGCATAGCCATGCATGTTTTACGTGATTATATTCGTGCTTATGTATATTGTGATATAAATGATTAGAGGATACGTTAAAATTGAATCCACTTTGGATATTCATGTTTTCGAAAACCTAAGAATGGAACCTTATGAATGCTCACTATTTTCATTAATAAAACCGAAGTGGCTGGGACAATGACGATGACACTTTTGTGTCGGGTTCGAGTTCTACTGAGAGATTTCATTTCTCACCCTAGTTATTCTTCCGTATCGTCACCAGATCTCGATGGCGCATCCGGTGGAGTAGAGCATGGATCCCCCATATTGTGAGCGGACGTATGACGTGGGATGTCAGACAATGCTGATGTGGACTTGTAGTCGCCGTAGTTCTACATCTTCATTCATTTCTTTTGTGACGGACGATGTCGATTCCAGTTTGTATCTAGTATTTGGATCATGGCACGACCATGAGCCTCCTTCGTTGTAATGCTGATATGTATGTATATATATATTATGAACCCATATGAATGTAATGGTTAGTTATTTAATGCAATGTATTTATGAATTATTATTTGTTCACCTTTCTCATATTTTACAATTTTGGGGTATATATTTTATGCGACACGCTCTTTCTCTAGCTATCTTCTCGCTCAAGGCTTTACTTTTCAAAACGCTGCAAAGCGACAACGTATTTCAAAGAAAAATCTTATCGTATTTTCCGCGTAACTTAATTTCAAGTGAAGTTTAGCTTTCCACGAGCATAAGTAACAACTAATAAAATGCCGTAATACGACTTAAGCGTAGTATGGGTTTATTAGGGTGTTACACAAAACCCTATATGGTACCCACGGGACATTTCATATGCTATTCAACTATGTTCTGCATCCACTAAACCTCTACCTATGGCCCAGATTGCTAAAAGAGGGCCACTCTGTACATATCCTCCTGCTGCACTACATAAGTACTCTAGATGGACTCTGAGGAAAGGAACCCATTCGCCATAATGGTGTCAGCTGGAGTATAGTCTACGCTCGGGGTAGAGGACGAGGAAGATGAGCTCGTCGCCTCCGACAGATCCTCCTCAAATAGTGAGGCAGAGGGGATCTGCTGCGGTGGTGAAGCTGGCGGAGCCATGGGAGCTGCTGCTACTGTTGGTGCTGCTGCTACTATTGCTATGGGTAGATGTGGGAACGGATGTGCCATGTGGATAGGGATAGCAATGTAAGGTGTGGCAAGGTCAAATAGTGGGTGCATAAGTGGAACGGCAAAGTCTCTACGGAAAAAGAAATAAAAACAGAACTAACAACTACCAGATATATATATATATATATATATATATAGAATCTAAAAACGGGTCGAGGTGAATGTGGAGATCGGGGAACTCAATAAAGAGGGTGCCCGTTGCTGTGTTCGCCATGATCTGAAAATGACGCGGAAACATACGGTAGGGTGAGAAATAAAAATTTCTCAGTAGAAATCCTAATTCTATGCACATCTGTCATCACCGTCATTCCCAGTTTTTTTTATTTGTCTTAATTTTAAATGACAACATAATATTCAACTTAATTTAAATTGTAGAAAATAGAACCCGAAACAAAGCTAAATTTTAAATTAAAGCAATACAAATATATTTAACAAGCACACTAACGAAGCTGAAACAGTAACCATAGGCAAACAATAATATAACACAAGGAATATACAGTTAGTTAACTATAACCTTAACTTAGAAATTCATAAACAGAGCACATATATGTGAAATGGAAAAATGCATGCAGCCTTTGGAGATTTTTAGCTTATGCAACTTATATTTTCCACTGTTGGTCCCCTGGGAGTTTTTGGCCATATACTCCTGGGTAATAGTCTGCTTTTCAGGACCGAGCCCGTTCCTATATAGGATTGCCGGGTTTGCTTCCCCTGACTTTCCCATTGATCTATTCCTCTTAAACTTATTCAGGGGCTGGCCCAAGTAATATGGAATCCTTTATAATAGTCATGAATTGCATGCACAACTACTTTTATCCTTTCAAACATCGTGTGTTCATGCAAGTGTAACTCATACAACATATGAATTCTTTGCCGAAATTTTGGCAGCATAACGGATCGAGTCCGCTTCCCCATGAATAGTGCCAGACTACTAGTAAAATCATTCAAACATGCAAATCAATATGGAACAGCAATTAAATATTCATCATATCATTCATCAAAGTCAATACAACCATCAATGGAGTTTTATGCTTACTTCATCCTACTCTACCCGAATTTTGTATAATCCATCTTTAGTCTAATTCAACTCATTTAAACCTGGATTTTGGATATGTCATAGCCCTATATGTCTAGTTTTCAACCCTTTTGGCCCCATCTCATTTTGATTTATATAACTCAAGTTATTAGTATCTTACCTCAGACTGCCCTATACTTAATTACACCCTTATAAGTGAAAATTCACTAAAAATAGAAATCTTGGTGAAATCATTCAAAATTTATAGAAAATTAAAGCTAACAGAACAAACTTTCAAATGAAAGAAGTTTCATATCAGAGTATATTATGAGATATAAGTCCCGTAACTTGACCTTACTGGACTACCTTGTTCCAGCCTGGTTTAAACCTAAGGTAAATTCATTGATATGCTGGGAATAATTGGCAATGAATCTGACTCTGAAATTTTTATGGGATATTCCCTTATATTTTAGCTTTCAAAAAATGTTATTTTCACTTAATTTAGAGTTGTGTAGGGTGAGTTACACCCCTCTCAACTCACACTGCCCAGATGGGAATCCAAGATTTTAGGTCAAACTTCAAAAATTCATAAATAATTCTATACTAATCCAATAGCCTTATATTTTATATGTATGGAAATCCCTGAATGTCTAGTTTCATATAAAAATAGATTCATCAAATTTAAATGGCTGTAGGCGGAGCCGTATACTTCACCGTACGGACCGTCAAGGGGAAAACCCTAACTACTTATTGAATTCTTCTTGAATTCATGTTTTCCTTAAATCAATCCATCCAATCTTCAATTCAAACTCACATATACACCTTAAACCAATCTTAATTCATCATCATCACTCATGATAACTTCAGAATCATGCAAGAAAGTAGGAAGACAGCAGAGTCCTAATCAGCCCAATTCAAATAAAACAAGAAGCTAGATTGAATTCATACCTTTCTAAGGTGAAATCTTGTTGGATTGGTGTCTTGGATTGAAGAAACTTTTGATGAAGAAACTTTGGATGACTATAGTAGATTTACATGGATTTACTAAATCAAAACAAAATTTGAAGTGCCCACTAAGGTGCAAGATTTTGTTACTTTTGTATAAGTGCATCTTAATACTCAAATAAAATACATTCGCACTAATAATAGCCCTAAATTTACTTTAACAAATTTCTACTCCACAAAGTTGTTGAAACACCACAACAAAACATTCATGTTGAGTGTAAACACCAACACATCCTCAATGTAGCTCAGGCATTACTATTTCAATCACACTAGCCTAAAAATTGTTGGTCATGTGCCTTATTGCATGCAGTGTTCCTAATCAACCATATACCTACTCCCATCTTAAATAATTCTTCACCTTTTGAATTATTATATGATAAAGATCCAAACTATTAGGCTCTAAAACTGTTTGGGTGTCTTTGCTATGTTTCTACCTTACATAATCAAAGACGCAAATTCGATTTTTGAGCATATAAAGCAGTTTTTCTAGGTTACAAACTTGGTGTTAAGGGATTCTTATTCTACAATCTGGTTATTAGGGAGATAAATGTCACCCAAAATGTCATATTTGAGGAGGAAGTGTTCCCTTGTGCCACTACACAAACTGAAATAAAGACCCAATCACGGTCCTTCACCCAGTTTAGACCTCCAACCCTTGAGCCCAAACACACTGCCAACCACAGCCATCTACTATTCTAGGCCCAATACTTAAGTCACCACTTCTCCTCATATTCCCTCAAAGGCCTTAAGTGATACACAAACCACTTCACCCTCTGGACCTAATGATACATCATCTAGGCCCAGTAATCATATTCACCTAACTACATCAACCAACACTTTGGATCACACACTACTTCGCTAATCCACCAGGGCTAGCCATGCTCCTACACATTGGGAGACTTCCTATGTTACAATGTAATTAACAGGCTTATCGAACTTGGGCTTTTGAAAAGTCTTTATCCTATCTCCAAATTTACATCCTATGCAAATCTTTTACCTACACACCAGGCCTTCACCATCACACTAGATACTAAGTCAGAGCCAACCTCATATAGTGAAGTTAACAACCATGACTGCTGGCACAAAGCTATGGACCATAAGAATTCTGACTTAAATCATATCGCAACTTGGATTTTTGTGGATTTGCCATATGGTGTTAAACTCGTTAGAAATAAGCGGGTTTATAAATTAAAAGGCAGGTCAATGGATCCATAGAGCGATATAATGGCAAATGGATACACCCAAATTAAAAGCCTAGACTCCTCTCAAAAGAGCCTTCCTTTCACTGAGTGAAACTACCTCTGCTCTAGTATAGTGTTCTCTTGTGCTAGTTTTTTGTCTGATCTTTGGAAAAGCAAAGTTGAGAGATTCTAAGCTTTTATTTCACTATGGCAGGCTATTCACAGAGCCTTAAGTCAGTGGAGGAAGAGTTAGAAGGAATGGAGATATTAGTCCCCCTTGAAGGGGATGTTGTTCCCTTGGAAGATTGTAAAAGTTGTGAAGGTAGTGCAAAGGCCATTACTATAACAACACTAGTAGGGAAAGTCATCTATGGGAAAGTCTTAAATCGGGGAGCAGTAAAGAGTTTCATAGCTAAAGGTAGGGGGAACCCATCATCTATGTCCATTGTAGATATGGTAAACAATTGTTTTATGTTCAACTTCATGGAAAAGAGGGGCCAAAAAAGATTATGGAGGACGGGTCATGGCATGTCATGGGCTACTTATTAAGTCCACAATGGTGATGTCCTTGGACATCCATTGCGGAGGTCAAGGATAACCTGGTAGACTTCTGGGTCCAGATTCATAGAGTTCCCTTGGAGGCATTAACGGTTGAAGCTGTGGAGAAGATAAGGAGTAGACTTGGAGGTGTTATGGAAGTTAAAGACCCTTATAAGGAAGGCAAATTGCTAAGGTCCTTCTTCTAGATATGGGTGACCATTGGCATTAGCAAGCCACTTGTTGCAGGCTTTTGGGTGCTAAGAAAGGAGAGGCAATGTGTGGGTTTTTGTCAAATATGAGAAGTTGCAAGTTTACTATTATTCATGTGGTAGTGTCATTGGGCATGAGCAGAAGGTGTGCAGGAATGAGAAGGCCATGTCCTTATTGAACCAGAAGGCTCCTAGATATGGCTCAGGCTTGGGGGTTATAGCTGCAAAATCCATGGTAGCCATTATCAAGGAAAATAAAGCAAAGAGGATGGGCAACATTGCTAAGAAGGAGGTTGAAGGCGCGTAGGCTATTCCTGCTACCACAAACGCATGTAAAAGTGTGAAAGGAAAAGGGAAAAGGCAAGAGGAAAGCAGTTGTTCAGAGGAACTAGGTGGTAATCCTAGTGAGGATATGGTTGCTGCAAAAGGGGTAAGGTAACCAACTCTAGTAATGTGGACAATGGTGACAAGAATAATATAGCCCCATAGGAAGCCTAGACTCCGATAGATGGAATGGAAAGGCAGAACTCATTTAGGGAAGAAAGCATAGGGTAGGTAACACAAGAGGTAACCAATACTAAAGGATTATCAACTCATAAGTGGTCTAGTGGCCCCAACCAAACCCATGATAGAGTAGGCCAAGATTTTCTCGTCGTAAAGGAAGGGACAACTAGCCCAAGTAAAAGAGATTGTATTGGATGAACTTTTTCTAGGCCTCAAATTGATGGGCTAGAAGCTAAGCAATAAAAAGGCAAATCTGTGAATAACAGAGCTTTGGATTGTAGTTCAGCAAGGGAAGGTGCAAATATTGTTTCTACAAACTCTGTTTACTATGTTCAATTTTCAGAAAAGGAAATAAAGCCCATCTTGATGAATTTGATAGAAGGAAGGAATCTCAGTTTGCTATTCAACTGGCGAATGCATTCTCACATACTCTAAGCTTAAAAAGGAAAAGAACTGGGAGAGAAGGGTGTTTATGACACTTCTGAGGATGGGTTTTTGTTAGAATAACTAGTTGGGAACCGAAGAAAAGTGTTAGAAATGGGGAGGTGACTGATCAGGACGTAGAAACTGTCATGGCTGAGGAGGCAGGCCTTATCATGCCCCACCATCAGCCATAAATATCATAAGCTAGAATTGCAGAGTTTTGGCAGCTGCCTCAACAATTCCTTAATTGAAGGACCTGCATAATCAGGTCAAGCTTGCCCTCTTGTTTCTCATGGAAATAAGAGCAAAGTTGGAGAAGGTTGAGGAGACAAAGAGAAAACTAGGCTTTGATGATTGTTTTTGTGTTGAACCAGTTGGTTTGTCAAGTGGCTTATGTCTATTTTGGAAAAAGGAAATGGAAGTGGAACTTTTGGATGAGTGCAAAATCTATATTCACACTCATTGCAAGAGTAAACAAGTCATGGCTTCCTAGGATTGTACATTCACTTATGGCAACCCCAAATTTAATGAAAGAAAATATTTATGGGGCAGAATTGAAAGATTGCACACCGAGAATGAGTAGCCTTGGCTATGCGCTGATGATTTCAATTACCTTTAGCATCAGGAAGAGAATAAGGGTCTTCAGCCACATTCCCAACATAAAATCAACCTATTTAGAGACTTCCTAACAGAAATGGTTTAATGGATATGGAATTCAAAGGGTGCAGATTTACTTGGCATAGCAATCCTAGAAATGGGGTGGTAGTTAAGCAGTGGATAGATAGAGTCTTGGCAAATTGGGGATGGAGGCAAATGTTCCCTAATACAATGGTAACTGTACCTCTCTTAATATCTTCAGATCATAGGCCTCTTATTCTCTATGGTAAATCGAAGGTTAGTATCAATGGTTTGTTCAGATTTGAAGCCTTCTGAGAATACCACCCAAATTGCCACAAAGTGATTCAATCAGGCAGGACGAAAGGTGGATTGATCAAGGAACATGGTAGAATTTTATTAAAAAGACAAAATCTTACAAACGAGAGCTGAAGTCTTGGCACAATGCTACTTTTAAGAATTTTGCAAAAGATATTAGGAGGCTTAAAACTAATTTGGCTCAGATTATGAGTTTAAGGAGTCATAACTCAGATTTTGATAAAATCTCAAAAATTAAGAAAAATATTAGAAGGCTTTGGGAATAGAAGGAGAAATATTGGGGGAACGCTCAAGAGTTAAGTGGCTTAGGTGGGGGGATAAAAATTCTAAATTCTTTCATGCATCAATTGTCTAAAGGCATGACCAAAACAAGATTCATCGCTTGAAGCTCCTGGATGGTGAGTGGGTTGAAGGACATAAGGAAGTAACCAATGCCCTTTCAGACCACTATAAAGACTTATTTATATCTTCAGGAGTTCAGAATATGAGAAAATACAGTTCACTTATTCCACTTCTGGTTATAGATGAAATGAATTATCAACTTTGCAAGGAGATGATAAAGAGCAAAATCAAGATAGCTGCGGACAGTTTAGGGGCTTTAAAAGCTCTAGGGCAGATGGTTTAAATGGCCTTTTTTATCAACATTACTAGGATATTATTGGTAAGGAAGTATGTGTTGTAGTCAAAGAATTCTTCATTATAGGAAAGTTACCTAAAGATATAAATGAAACTCAAGTGGTGCTTATCCCTAAAATCCCTAAGGCTGTGGAGATTGGATGATCCCATAAGCTATTGCAACTTCATATACAAGGTGATTACCAGAATTATAGTTCTTGGAATGAAGGGGTTTATGAATACAATTATCTCCCATAATCAAAATGCCTTCATTGGAGGCAGACTTATATAGGACAATATTGTTTGTGACTTATGAGATCTTGTACTCTCTTCTCAAGAACTCAAAGGTAGGGAAAGATTGATTGGTCATGAAGATTGACATGAGCAAAGCCTATGATAGGCTAGAGTGGAGTTTCCTAGAAGAATGCCTTCGGGCTTATGCTTTTGCAGAGAGAAGGCTGGACAAAGTTATGAAATGCATGAAAAGTGTTTCATATAGTTTCAAGATCAATGGTGTTCCATCTCCTAAGCTGGTGCCTCAAGAGGTCTGAGACAAGGGGATCCTTTTTTACCTTATCTTTTTATCATAACAATGGATGCCCTTACTTACATGCTAAAGGGTGCCTTGGATAATAGCAAGATGTCAAGCACTCGTATTGTAACACCCTACTAACTAACTATTATTGCACCGCTTAATTCACCTTATTTAATTTTAATAATAATTAGCTAGTAGAATATTACTAACTTACTACCTTTAATTTTACGTGGGTAAATTTTTGTTTTCTCTGTTTATTATTACCAATATTACTCATTGATTAATTATTTCGCATGGTAGAGATAATACTATCCAATACTAGTTGGAGTTACTACTATATACTAGTCAGAGAAATCCACATATAGGGCAAATACTATCTACAGAAAACATACATCATAAATATTGCATCATAGGGTACATAATATAGTCATAATACAAAACCCATAATATAGAAAGGGGATGGGATACCTATACTACTAATCATCCCCACCGACCCTTGTACAACCTACAAAACTACAAAGAAGAATATGTCGGATGAAGATGCCAAAAATTCGCCCTAAGTTACATCACAGCATGCCAAGGTCTAGTCATTTATTAGAGTAATAATAAGAATACAATCCACAATATACATTATAATTTTATTATTCAGCAAATCAAGCTCGTAAGCCACATCCATCTCAATATTGAGGATGATCCGTGCCATTTGGAAATACTAAAGAAAAAAGGGTGAGAGAAATCTCCTAGTATGATCGTGTTTCCAGGGAGTCCCGCTTCATCACAAAAAGGCTAAGAACAAAGGCGGGAGTGCAGCAATATGTAAGTCATATAATCAATCAGATCATTATCAGAATATTTAGCAGCAAAATGACAGATAACAAACCACAGCAGTTAATAAGTTAAATTATCATTCCCAGGTAATATTAGTGTCAAGCAAGATGGAAGTGTGTCACAATATTAAAAACAGTAAAGCAAGAATATAATCAAGGGATAATATAATCGAGCAATAGATAGAGTTAATAATAAGTATATTGTTGGTCCTTTTACTACTTTCTTTTCTGGTGGCTGAAGTTTGCAGGGTCTACATTAATTATTTGGATCTGCGAGAGCTTTCATAGCTAAGGCATCCCCTAGTTAGATTAGTGAATTGTCAAGTCCTTATCTGCTAACTTGGCGAGGCCCAAGGCATTCACATAACGGACATCAAGTCCTTATCCGCTAAGTTGGCAGGTTCTAAGGTGCCATTTTAAATCCACTGCCAGACTTAGTGATCACCAAGTCCTAATCCGCTAACAAGGTGGGGCTCAAGGTATCACTTAGTGAAATGCATGGCTTGTCCACTACACAATGGGGCCCACACACTCACTTCTTCATTGAATCATATATATAATAGCTAGACACAAGGTGCACATATGTAATTTCTATTGTGCATAAATTCATTTATATCACAGAGTGCACATAAGACAACTATTTCGTTCATATCTCGATGCACACATAAAACTTATAACCATCAACTAGGAATCATTATTTGCACCAAAAGCACATAATATCTTAGCTCATATTCATGATATTGTGCACCCATAATTCATAGCAAGAAACTCTCATAATCATAATCATATATAGCAAAGAGGAACTTAAACATAGATTATACATGAACACGTGTTATAGCACCTTATTCAAATATGTTCAAAAGATATAAGAACACATGTAATTCACATACATATTTATGCATAAATTTCAAAAGCCACATACATAAAAATGATCGTATTCTTATGCAAATCAAGCCTTCACAAATAATTCAAGAATAGTTCAAAACTCTTGTTCTTAAACTAAAGTTTAGAAAATCACTTCAAGCAAGAAACCAGATAGTGAAATTTCTAATGGGACCCTTAAATTAAATCTTTATGTTTAAGGTTCTTTAATGTGATTAATGGTATGATTCAGTCCATAGTCCATAGTTTAAGGTCCATGATTCATGTCCAAGCAAAGGTACTCCAATGTATAAGCATGACCTTAAAAGGTCTCAAATAAGTCTCATATAAGTGTCATAGTCTCATAGAAATTCAAATGAGTCCACATTAATGCCAATAGCATAGGTCATGGTCATAAGCTCCAAGCAAAGGTAATGGTTCATTTTATTAAGTTTTAAGTAGCTTTTAATGTCTTATTAAGTCTTAATGGTCCCAAAAAGAAACTATCACATAACTACACTAATTCATTCATGCTCAAAGGTTTGAAAACACTTCAATGTGACAAACTAATTAAAATAACTTGTTATTAGAAAAATAGTGTATGGCCGAAATGTATATGAGGTCAAAAACCAAGCATTTTGTTTTAAAACTTCTCATACTTTTGCACAAAGCTTAATCAAGTGAAATTACATGATTCAAGCATCAAATGAAGTTTATAAAACACAAAATTAAGAGAAATAGAAATGATATACATGCTGGCCAAAATTGGGCAGAAAATAAAATCTAACTTTTACTTAGAAAACCAACACAAAAACACAAGAAACTTGTCATACAATTACTTAACATGATCATATATATTCTTTAACATCAATACAACATGTAAGGGCATAAAAACACTTTCAAAAAATCTGCTGGAAGTGCACAACCAAAGGGTGTAGAATTTTGAACTCAAACATATTCAAGTGCATTAAGTGATTTAGGTAATAAATTAGCTTGTAATCTTACATGTACTAACTCAAAATTTATTCCAATGAAAACTCATTAATCAAGACATAAAACCAACCATTCAGATACATGATACAAAATAGGTATACTTACTATCCAAAATAGAGCAGCTTACATAATCAACAAAATCAAAGTTTCTTATGCTTAAATTCATGCAAAATCAACGTATAAGCACGTATAATTAATCTATAGATTAAGTGACATCTAAATAACAAGTTTCCACACTTAAAAACATGAATTAACATGTTGAAAGATGCCACCAAAATAGAACACACATACTTGAACATAAGAAATTCACAAAGCATAGAGTGAAAATTGCCTGTTTATAAGAATCAAGCTCATATATGACAAGTGCACCATATTAAAACTTTGAATCATCATTTATATCATCTAATAACACATGAAAACACGTGAAAATAAAAGATTTGTCCATTGCCATAGATGAGGCCGTGGGATTCAAGTAGCCAAAATCAAATATTTTTTATTCTTAATTACTCAAAACTCAAGTTGACATACTTCTATATCTTTAGCAATATCAAATAATATAGAAACCTCATGAAAATCAATCAAACAAACAAACTAAATACCCCTCATCCCTTATATGACTGTGAGCGATATAATGAGGCACAAGAAGATTTGATTCAAATACATGCAAGAAACCATGTTCTAAGGCATGAAAACATGAATATACGTGATTAGAAACACCAATTCCTTCAAGAATTCATCATAAACCCAATCAATCCCAAACTATTAGAGTTTGAAAATAACATCATATATTCTAAGAATAAATACCCAAAGATTCAAATAAGACCAAGAATTAGCATGAAACTCATGCATGAACCTAAAAAAGTGAAAGAAAAACCCTACTTGTTTGGTGAATTAAAACTCAAACTGCACCAGCTGAAGGCAGCAAATGTAAGGTCCTACTCTATCTACTATATTTACTTAATTGTAGTATAGTATGTTAAAGGTTTTTATTTAAAATTTATTATTTATAGTCCCGACTATGATTTACACGACGAATCTTTCTTTTTATTTCGCGTGCAGAAGAACTTAGCGTATAGCATTGAAACCATAATGTCATACAAGCGAAATAATGAAAAGAAATGCATTAGAAATTTTTGAATTTATGCACATATCTTGAAAGGTAAATATATATATATGCATCCATAGAGGACATCCTACGATATATACAACAGAAGGAATACATGTAGGGCGATTACATACCAAAAGATCTGGCGATATCATAAAAAGTCAGTCCTAAGAGTCCTCATAGGACATTTGAGTACAAGTCAAAGTCTAACAAACTACTCCTATGGCCCAATACATCATCCTGTCAAAAAGGGCCATCATGTACAACTAGCCAAATATATCTACTGATTGGGTCAGGTACCCAGTTGGCCATATGAGCCCGGTCGGGAGGAGTCATCGGTGGGATGAGGAGGGGCGAAAAATCGGTGGCCTCGGATGAGTCATCCTCGGCGTCCATCGGTCTCAGGGAACCATCCGAAGAGAGTGAATTTGGTATGGGATCCGCCTTTGAGCAGTGTGGGAGGAAGTGCGGGGATCTTCTGACGGATATGGGAAGCGAAATATGGAGCAGTGGGGTCGAACAAGGGGTGGAAGAGTGGCACAGTGAAGTCACTTCTTTGCTGAAAAATATACCCTAAATCGCCGAGCAGACTATGTACAACGAGTCGTAGGTGGGGTTGTAATGAAGCTGCATATCTTGAGGAACTCAATGAACACCACATGTCGCATCCATCGTCTTGATCTGAAAGTAAAATGGGTACTACATAGGGTGAAATTCTTCAAACTCTCAGTAGGGTTCTATATTCCTAAAGTTATCTCATCTTAACCCCTAATGGCTTGGTCTTTTATTATGATAACTATGAACATGATCGGAGGTAGTGAATAAGTCTATTACTTAACAGTAGAATAGCATATTACAAAATATACATGCATAACTCAAGTATACAATTCCACAACATTTAATACCCTTAATGCGTGTAAAAGGGAATATACTCATAACTTTACTCTTATCCTTCCTCTAAGTTTGACTCTTTCTTAAAATCTTTACCACATTTCGCATAAATGGTAATGAGCTCATCTAGTAGCGTCGCCACCTTAAATATTCAGTCTTCACTGAAATTTGTCATCTGCCTCATGTAAGACCTATCCCTATCTACTAGCTTGGTCTATGCCTCATGTGATGAGTGGGTGAGGAACTTAAATAAACTTATCCTCTTTACTCAAAGGGATTATATACGTTCAGCTTAAACTTATAATCTCATAATCAATCATAATGCTTACTAGAAATTTGGGCAAAGCATAACGGATCACATCAGCTTCCCCATGAATAGTGCCGACAACAATTCAGTAATTCTCAACAATAGTTCAATAATTTCTATAACGGTATATACAATGTTCATAACAATATAGGATTCTCATAATAATACTGGGCATGCATACTTGTTATAATCAAGAGAAGAGTAAACTAAAAATTTGGGTGCTGCCATACACAACTCCAATGGATCTGAAATTTTAATATGTTGAAGCCCTATGTGTCTAGTTTCTAACCTTTTTGGTCCCGTTCAATTTTGATATCTACAACTCAAGATATTGTCATTTTGTTCTGGCTTGGTCTATAACTAAGCTGAACAGCACTCTAAAATGTTAAAATCTGTTAAAATTCGAATCCTAAGGGTATGGCTACCAAACCTATGTCGTTTTGAAGCTAGGATATGAAATTTTATCCTCCAACAAGTCCCACATCATTTGGCCAACTACAGCTTAAGTAATTAAACCTCAAATTCAGGTGTTACAAACTGCCCTGTTTTGGCCTAAGCAGAATCAGGGGTGACTTTAGAAAATTTCTGGGAGTTACTCAAATTAGGTCTGAATCCGAAATTTTTATAGCATAAACTAATGGATCTTAGCTTTCTATAGAATTTTGTTCCACCTAAATCCAAGTTATATGGAGTGAGATATGGCTCACGTAAGCTTCCCTGCCCGAAATCAAATTCTGAAACTTAGGTCAACCTTCAAAAATTCATAACTAATTCTATACTGATCCAATGACTTAATAATTTATATGTATGGAAAGCTCTGGATGTCTAGTTTCATCTAAAAATATTTTCATAGAATTTAAACGGTGGGAACTGAGGGACAGAGGGCATTTCATTACAGAAACCCTAAGAGAACTCTGTTTCCAGACTTGCTGATTTCTCTTCTTTCTTGATCTACCCCATTGATCTATCACCTCTTCACTCATCCCATCATTTTTCCACCCATAATTCATCAAGATCAGCAAGAAGACAGATCAGAAACCATATCCAATCCAAATTTAATCAACAATACAAACATCTATTCAAAGCTTTAAACCCTACCTCCTTTGAGTTCCAACTTGATTCTTCAAAAGAACTTCAAATCTCAAAGTGAAGAGTGTATGAAGTGAAGAGAGATATGAAGAGAGAAAAAGAAAAAATGGAGGAGGGAGGAAGAAGGAGGGTGGCGGATGAGATAAGGAGAGGAAAGTGAGAGAGAAATGATATTTTGAAGTGTAATAATTGAAGGGGGAGTTGTCGCGGTGTGATTGGTCCTGTTAATCTTGTGGCAATTGAAGCCACAAGGTGAGCAATGATCATCGATGGTGGTGGGGTGGATGGCCTCACGCTTTGGATCAGGGCCATTAATATTATTTTTATTTCGATGGTTTAGTTATTAAGTTTTATCGGATCTTACGTAGGAGATTGATATTTCTGCCAGTTAAGTATTCGCCTTTACCTAGTTTCTACTTTAAATTTTCCATTCTAATCTACCTAACTAACATCCATTTGAATCCTAATAAATCTTAAATGGTTCATAGCTAATCTTACTCGCGTGAATTAATCGAGAAAATTGATTAATAACAGGCGATTGAATTTTCGGACGTCACAGCAAGCAACCAGGAGTTTCAGCTCCTTTTTGAAGGCTTATTTGTGAGGTTTAAGGGTAGGATGGTAAAGCTTAAGGATAGTTAGAAGAGGTGAAGATTTGATAGTGTTTTGATGGTATTTTGTGAAGGAGTTGAGAGAAAATGGAGGTTTGAAGGAGGAGTAAGGTGTTGCACGGTTTTGAGGTGTTGGGGACTGATGGAAGGACTTCTAAAGTGTGTTAAGGTCAACATAAGTGTGTCCTTATATAGACAAAAGGTGAGATTTATTAGTTTTAATCATATGATTAGTATTTGATTTAATTAGGTAGTTCTGTTAGTTAATTAGGACACCAATGATTAATTAGTCTAATCACCTCACCAAACTGATTTAGACATAAAATAATATTCATATTACATGGTGATTAAAGTTTAAGAAAAGATTAAAATGGTTTTTCACTGAATTAATGCTTAATTAGTGGTTTTTCTAAAACTAGTTAAAATAATTTAGGCTTTAATTAATAAAATAATTAGCAAACAATTTAATTTATTCAATCTATTATTAAATCTATGTTTAATTATATGTTAGATAATATTCATATTTTTTCAGAATTTTTTCTATAATTTTTAGTATTTTATATGAATTTTAGCCTTAAATATGTCTATTTTTGGTCAATTAACCTAATTAACTATCTCATAATTAACAAATAAAAATCCGAAGCAACTCCATGTGCAAGATGCGCTAGATCATCAGTATCAGGGGACAAAATGAGGTAAAAATCTGATTTGGGTAAAAAGTTAATTAATGTTATGTTGAATTTTGGAAGTGACATGATGTTAATCTTGACTAATCTAACTCTAAATCTGACTCAAATTAACCAGGGGTGTTTTGGGCTGAGTTAGGGCATGGTTAAGGTTAAGTTTAGGCTTAGGGTTTTATATTTTATTTAATTTATTTTATGATTTATGCATTAATTTAGGCCTTTTTGGTGTAATTAGATGTAATTAAGCCCAATTAATTTTCAAAAATTGTTTTGCCCAAGGCTGCAACTATCAAGGCCCAATTGAAGTCCAATCGCGTGGTCCTTCAAGCCTAGGCCCAAAACTTCACCGATTCTTTGCCGTAATGCAAGTTTAAGGGGTCTTATAGGATTTTCGAGGTCCATTTTGCATCCCAGTAAGTTTATCTTTGTGTGCTTATGCAAACAATGATCAAATTTGCTAAAACTTAATATTTATCTTCAAAAATGTATTAAAAATATATTTATAATTTTCCTAGAATTTTTGGGGTTTTTCAAGTAGTTTTTGTCCTTCTGTAAGCCCTTTAGCTTTTTCTGTCTATTTTCTGTCGGAGTTTCTGCTCTATTTTCTATTTTCTATAACTAATGATATTTTCATAATTTTAATCAAGTCCAGAGGCATCCCATATCATTTTACACTTAAATACCTTTGTGGCTTAGTAGGCTGAGATTTAGGTTTCTACGGTTCCACTACATGATTCTGCTCCATTTAAAACCCTTTTCTGCTAATTCTACGAATGCAGGAACCTAAATGTAATTTTCTAAAATGTTCTATGATCAATGTGGAAATAATCTTTGGGGTTAATGTGTAATTATGAAAAGTTTTGGGACAAAATTGCAAATAACAAAAGTTTACACTATAGGGGCATTTTCATCATTTCCTAATTTTTAGTATATGACAGTGTCGTAATTTCAATGGCAGTGTTACACCTCCCTGTAGTTCTAAGTATGAGGATCATCATGGCATAGCGTTGCCTAAGAAATTCTCACACTGCCTAAGTGAAATAATTCAAAGTTTCAATTATGTTATATTAAGAAAAATGGGGATGTTACATGTATTGCTCTAGGTGCTCCAATTCTAACTCATCTATTTTTTGCTAATGATATTATTCTTTTTATGAAAGTGGATCCTTAAGATATCTATGAACTCATGAATATTTTTAACAAGTTTCAATTGGCTTTAGGACAAAAGGTGAATATACAAAAATCTAGGCTCATCTTCGAGAGAAAAAGTCCATGGGCCTTTACAAAATCATATCAGCCAAATTTTGGGGATTCCTAGGTGGGAGGAACCAGGGAAATATCTCGATATTCCTGATTAATAGGGTAGGTCTAAATTAGCTACTCTTGCTTGGTTGAAAGATGCCATTTTCAGGAAGATTGAAGGGTGGAAAGATAAACTCCTTAATGAAGCAGGGAAGGAAGTTCTCATCAAATATGTTATCTAGGCCATACCTTCCTATGCTATGTCTATCCTGAAGTTTTCTAAAAAATTTTGTGATCAAATATGTGCGAGAGTGGCACGTTTTTTGTGGGCTAAGGCTGGCAAGGAAAAGGGCATTCATTGGACAAAATGGGATCTCATTACGTAGAGTAAAAGAATGGAGGCATGGGATTCGGAGATTTTCATTTGATGAACTTACCTTTCTTAGCCAAACAAGTGTGGCAAATCCTTCAACAACCAAATGCACTACGGGTGCAAGCTCTCAAAGTTGTATATTTTCCTAATTGCTCCCTTTTTGAAGCAAAAAAGAAGAAAGGGTCATCCTGGGTCTAGTCTAGTATCTTACGGCACAAAGATTTACTCATACAATGAGAGAGATCGGTTATAGGGATGGCCGCATGATTAGAGTGTGGGAGGACACTTGGCTCGCTAATCTTATCACCTTTCCTAACTCAAACTTTGATGTCCAACTCAGAGTATCTCATCTCATAGATCATCCTAATACAGCTTAGGACATTTAGAAAGTAAGATCTATTCTACCAACAAATCTAGCAAAGCAAGCAGTGCAGATTCCAATTACCCACACTGAATTAACAAACAAATTTGTCTGGCCACACATTAGAGATGATGATTATACTATTAAATTTGGCTACTAGATAGCTAAATCAATCAAAAGTCTAGTAAGAGATTTTCCATCTACATCTAATTCCCTTAATGTAGCCTTTTGGAACTCATCATGGGGTCTCTAGGTACCTCCGAAGATAAAACTATTTTTATGGAGTGCGTGTCATAATGCCTTACTTGTTAAGGACAATCTAGCAAACAGGAATCTTGCTACCTCCTCACTATGTTCCTTATGTACCCAGGCTGGTGAATTTGTTGAGCATGCCCTTTTGCTTTGCCCTTGGATGAAACTGGTATGGTTTGGATCACAATTACAGCTCACCTCATCTCCTAAGAATGTGTCAAACATTGGACTTTGGTTAGAAAGTTGATTTAAAGATTTCAGTTGTAGCAAAGAGACAAGAAAATACAGGCCAGCTTTGTTAGCTTTTTTGCTATGGGAATCTGGAAAGCAAGGAACGTAAATTGCTTTCAGGGAATGCACTACTTACCAACGAATTTATCAATGGAAAATTGATACAAATTCGTCGATAAGTATGATACCTACAAAAATTAACGTGTCGGTAAGAAAAAAATGAATATTAATGACGGAAAAACATATCCATCGGTAAAACAAAAATATGTCAGTAATAATAGCGTAAGAAAGTGTCACTGACAGAATTAAACCGACGAATTACTAATAATTACTGACGGATTATCCGTTGGTAATTGCAAAAATAATATTTTATATTATAAATTTACCAACGTAAAATTCATTAGTAAAATAAGATTATTTATTTTTTATTTTTAATAAATATTATTGTAAATAAATTAATTTTTTTGTTCTTTAAATAAAGATTTTTGTTTTTTTTGGTTTTAATTGCGAAAGAAATTAAAAAAATATTGATTAAATAAAAATATATACAATGTCATTCTAAAAATATTTACAATGTAATTCTAAAAAAACATAAAATCTATGAATATTGATCATTGTTAGTATTCAAGATGCAGTCGTCATCATCGTCGTCGTCTCCATCTTCGGATGGGTGGCCGTGTGGAGAAGGCTGAGGCAGTAAAGGTGGAGGCGGAGGTGGTGGATGTTGTGCAACGGACGAAGAACTACCATACCGCATCTACTTGTAGAAGTTGTACAAAGTCATCATCCTCTGCTCCATTGATTATATCTGCTGCATCCATTGCTGCTTATCCTTCTCGTGGCACTCATACAGCTCCATGTATCTCTTTTCAACCTCTTTGAGTTACCTCTACATCGACTCATTCAGTGCATGGACCTAATCACGGATGGACTCCGGATCAGTCCCAGTAGGCCTAGCTCCAGACACAGAGCTTGAAGAATATGACCTACTATAAGAGATCTCCATCCCATAAATCCGGCCCTTATTGCAGCTGTCGACCATCTAGGCCCATACCTCACGGTCGCTAACAGGTGGGTTAATGGAGTGCTCCCGTCCCCCTGTTGTGACTACTATAATCGAGCCTTAATCAGCCACTAGATGAACTCATGCTACAATTGGAAGAAACAAAACAAATTAGATTTAAAGAATAATAATCATAATAAATTAAAAATATTGAAAACTAAAAGTATAAGTACTTACATATGTGGTCTCTGACCACGTATCAACCCATTGGGACTTGTCTTGCTTTCGGGTGCGGGTCTCCTGTAATAGCTACCCCTAAGTCGACGGCCTACTCATCACTTTCTCCTATATTTCAAAGAATTTTTACATGATATATATAATATTTAATACGAAAATAAAATAACTAAATGAGTAAAGGACGATATTTATTATCCTCAACCGTATACCCTTGATAGTAGTGGAGCCTCTAGTATGTAAAAAGCCACCAAGGGGCTGATCATCTGCTTGTCCGGCCCTTCACCTACTGCACCTTAAACGTGAGCAAGTCCTAGTGGGCCCTCAATGCCTAAAGGATCTCATCCATGAATTAACGGGTGCTCGCGCCCTTCTCGCAAATGTCGTGAAACATATCGCGGAGGCGCTTCTTGGCCCTAATCCTCCACGCCTTTTAGATGGAAGCCTCCTTGCATAGATCAATAATAAACACACATTGCATACATGTAACACAATAGTCAGCAGATGAAGTGAAAATCAAAACTAATAATAAAAAAGAAAAAAATAATGATTATTTTACCTTCCACTCTTTCCACCATTACTCCTATATGGCCTTAGGGGCTACAGAAAACTGGTATGCTGGACATGAAAATTCTCCTCAAATACCTCCGTAATCCTGCGCAACCCCAATTGTGGTGGAATCTAGCTATGTCATAAACAATAGATTATGCCAGATATCTATTAGTTAAATTTTTTATCATGATTAAAATTTATAATAAATTTAAATTTTAAATTACTCACTAGGATTTACCATCATATCTAAACTTCATGTGCTAGTTCGTGGAGCCCTAGACATCCTGCAAGCTAGGTTGACTAGGGGTAGGGGAAGGTACGAAACCAGGTATAGGTGAGGTGTGAGCCTCACCTGCTAAAGGTGGGGGTGGAAGTGGAGAAGACTACTGGGGTAATGAAGGTTGAGCTGACTCCATATACCCAGGGTTGGATATCATAACAGACTCCTAGATATGTGGACTAGGAGAGAAGGAGGAGGCATCACTAGCGGAAGTGGTAAAGGCAAGCGTAGTGGAGGTGGTGGGTGGGGCACGGGTGTAAAAGGGTAGACCATGCTTCCTCAGTCTAACCCTACCTTGTCCAGAACTACGTGTTCATCCTGTCATAAGTGATCTGTAAAACATATACAAAATTGAAAATATAAGACATGTGCTAACTAAATAAAGGCATAACACACTTAGCATAACAATAATTATTTAATTATAAGAATATTTTAAATGACCAAAAAATTTTTGGGCAGAGTCTCCCCTTAAGTTAGGAGCCTCCACAAAAATTAATTTAGCATTCCATAACACAACAAAAATTAATTGCATAACTATAGTGTTCTAAAGTTAATCCTAAAAACAAATCTAGAGCACACAACACCATAGCATACAATTCAAATAATGGGAAGGAACTCTAAGCCTCACACTAATCATGCAATCTCATCCTATCCTACAATTCTATCCTAGAAAATTTAAATCTCTAATACGTCAAAAAACATAAAGTTAAAATATAAAATACATTGTACATATCTAAACTATCACAAAGCTCAAAAACACAAAAGCACCAAAATGGAAGTGATTCAAGTGCTCCAAACGAGATCTTTAACAATTCAAAATCAAAATAACAAAATACGTCAGTTAACTAACTAAGAAACATAAAATTTTGAGTAAAGAAATGGAATTGAAAAAAAAATGCTAAACTAAACAACTAAATCGATTAAAATGTTAAATAACATACCAGGAACACAATGACAGTCTCCGATCGCGAAGTGGAGGCTCCAACAGTGGTGAAAATGGCAAAGAAAGCTTTGCCAAACAATAGAGAACGAAAGGCGAAGAGAGAGAGATGCAAGAAGAAAATGACAAAGAAGAAGAAACCGGCTCTCATTTTAATGATCTGTATTTTTTTTACTAACCGAAAAAGTTAATGAAACGATTCGTTTCATTAATTACATTTCACCAGTGGCATTTCCGTCAATAATATTACAACGAAATGAATCATTTCATTATCCAATTTTCAAATACCGACGAATTATCAATCAGTAATATAAAAATACAATTTTTTGATGACAAAAATTGACAAAAATTCCCTTGATAATATTTTCGTATTTTTTATTAAATTAAAAATAATTATTATTATTTACCGACGGATTTTTCATTGGTAATAGTTTGGCACAATACAGCGGGAACGTTTATTGACATTTTTATCGACGGAATATTTATCTGTCAGTAAATTCACACGTCAATCATATATTTAATTTTACCAATGGATCTTCTATCAGTATTTTCGATGGATAATTGCTGTCAGTAATATCCATTAGTTTTTGATGAATTTATAATAGGGAAACTTAATGAAAAATTTAACAAAAACTATTAATAAAAAGTTGTCATCAATTATCAATCATGTAATTATAAAGTTGTTAAGAGACTGAAAGTGACTGCTTCACTATATGGGGAGTGGCTTTTGCCATTCTTTTTTGTCTATTGTCACTTTCACTCAACAATCGTATTTGTTAATCTCACTAAATTACCCTTCCACATGCTTTAATAATTAAATTAATAAAATTGTTCAACTTCACAATTTCTTATAAAACTAGCATTTTACACCCATGCAATTCACCGCAAAAGATGACTATTTTCAATTATTAAAACAATAAAAGTTAAGTTTATTAATGAATGATGTTAAAATAAATGGGAAAATAAACTTATTATATTAAACTAGCATATTTTACCCGTATAATACAAAATATAAGTGTAATTGATTTTAATACAATATGTTTTATTTTCCTATGCATTGCACAGGTACAAAATGCTAGTTGAACAAGATTATAAAACTCCTTTATACTGAAAGTGAATCAAAATTAATCTTTTTTTTTAAACCTAATTTAAGTCATTTTTTATGCTGTATTGGACTTGTGGTTAATGGGTTGACTTATGGGTTGGTCTTGCTTATGTCTCCACTCTCCACACATGATAGGCTTTGCAAGGTATTGAATGAGTGTGGCAAACCGTTTAAAATAAACAAACAAATCAATAAATAAAGTGGGTAAACAGACTAGGGCTTGGGTTGGTATTGAAGTGTTTTTTTTTTTTTTTATAGAGTTGTTGAATTATTTGAACTCTCAAAAAATTGCTCTTAAAAATTAAGCCATAGTAATAGCATTTGATAAAATAATATAAAAGTTACTTTTAATAAGCAAAAGTCATAAAAGTAATATTTAATAAAATTACTCTTAAAATATAAAATAATAATGATGGACATAAATATTAAAGAGAATAATTTCTACTATCATTATTATTAAAAAAAGTAAAGTTATATCAATTTTTTAAATCTTAAGAAATACAAACCAACTCTAAAAATTATCCAATGAGATCTCTCAAGAATACTCTTTAACTTTTAAAAATAAAAAATAAAAATACCTCAACTTTTTTATTTATCATACAGAAGAAATAGGTTTATAGAATCTTTGGGCTCTTTGGCATAAAGACCAAAGATGTTGCTATTTGAGTTACAGCAATCAGCAACCAACCTAATTTTAGTAGATGAATAGATCGGTCGAAGGGAGTTGACCTGCCATCACTTTCTCTTAGGGGTGTGCACGGGTCGGGTTGGATCGGGTTCAGGGAAAAAAAATACCCAAACCAATTAAATATAATCTGGTCGGGTGAATTGGGTTTTAATTTTTTCCCTGCTTCAACCCAACCCGTACATTTTCGGGTTGGATCGGGTCGGGTATAAGAGTAAATAGCATTTTTTTTTTTTTGATGAAAGATATATTAAAATACTCAATTTTGTGACATTTTGAAACCTTTAAATTGTATTTTTAAAATTTAAATATAATCAAATATATTTTTAAAAAAATTACATACATAATTGATAATTCCATAATCATAATCATGAATATATTATATATTATACATTATACAATATCAATCATCAATAAATTTAATTATACACTAATATATTAACATAATCTAAAAGTCAATATTTATAATTATAATTTTATAAATTAATATATAAGTAAATGAATCATTATTTATAAAAAAAAAAAAAAAAAAAAAAAAGGGTTCTCGGTCGTCAGAATGTGGGTTTAATTTTTAAACCCATCTGCAACCAATATTGAACGGCCAATCGGATTTCTGATTACCCGATCTCGACGAACCACTTTTTACATTTCGGGTCGGGTCTTTGGGTTGGTCGGCCGTCTTGCACTGCACACCCCTACTTTCTCTTGCATTTTCATTGCATACACTTTACACTTGAACCGATACGAGCTTTTTAGCGTTCTCTTTTTTTCATTACTTTTGCATGTAGCACCTTTGCACAACACACACAAGAAGCAGTAGCCTCCAACATCTCCACCCTCAAGCCGGCTTTAGCTGTGTGTGTCGCAAAGAACCCATTGTATCTTTTAAAATAAGTGGTCTCGGAGTTATCTTTTACATAGTTCTATTGCTTGACTCCAAAGAGTAGTGTTATTTGGCCCACTCCCCTCTTAGACATAGATCGACACCTAGAGAGGGGAGAAGGGAAAAAAAATAGAAAAGAAAAAAGAAAATGTGATAAAATAAATGGAAGAGAAAAATAAAAGAAAATGTTTAAATTATCTAAAAATTTGTATGTACAAATTTCTTTTCTCAACTTCAAAATATTATCAAAATAAAATCTTAACCGTATATCCACATATTTGATTTTTGTTGACAATCTGCCTCAACGACCCACAAACACGGATGCATTTTAAGCCTAACATCAATTATTGTCCACGGAGTTGTTGATATTTATGGTTATGTTTGGCGATTCTCTATTCCCCTATGACCTTAGTGTTCATTCTGGCGGAAAGAGAGAAATCTTTCTCAATTAATAGTAAATATTCTATAATTCAAAAGTAGTCACAGTTGGACTCAATAATTTGGTCATCTGTTTCCAAACTGTTTCACTCACTTCACCCGCACCAGATCCACAGCCGTATCACTTTCACGTTTTGTTCGCGGAACGAAAAGAGAGAAACAGTCCACCCAAAAAGTGAAAGCCGCCGAAGTCATGTCTGTAAAATTGAAGAAAGAAAAGGCACAGTAGAATTACGGCCAAAAATGATCCAAAAAGAGTTTAATTAACAATAGAAAAGAGAAATTTACAATGACCTAATGCCCCCCCCCCCTCTCTCTCTCTGTCTCTCTGACTTTCTTTACGTCTACCACATCAAGCAGCAGTTCCCTTCTTCTTCAGTGCTCTAAACGTAGCGTTTCCCTCCCTGGCAGAGGCGCGGCATGGGCTTCCCAAGCCGAAGCCGCAATGAGTGGGCGGCTATGCCAACCCAGCGTCAAGCACCCTTGGTTCTCTTGCACGCAGTAACCCTCGGCGGAGAACAGCGTCAACAGCATGCTCGCCTGCTTGAAAGCGTTCGAGCCCAAATGCAACGGCCTGAACCCGGCTTTCCCGAGCCTCTCCCTCCACATACACAGGGGTTCGTGCCTCTCGACCCGAGCCGCTCCCTCGCAGCACAACACATTGCAAATCTCCCTCTGCAGGTACATCTCCGCCAGCGCCTTGTCCCGTCCGACAGGACACGCCTCCAGCGAGTCGAAAACTGTCGAGTAATAATGCAGCGCCTCCGTGAACCGCTCCAAGAACCCGGTCTCGTTGTGGTTCGTTTCCTGCTCCACCACCGTCATGATTCTCGGGTTCAAACTCCGGATCCAACCTAGAACCGCTTCGATACCCGAACCCCCATGGATCGGGTCGGATTTTGACCCGAGAAGACGGTGGAGCTGCATGATGGAGTTCACCGCCACGGCTTCTTTCGGGCTGACCTGAAGCATCCACGGCTTCACGTCCTCGAGGCGCCAGGCCGCCACGCCGCGGAACACGAACCGGACGTTGACCGAGCGAGCCAACTCGGCTAGCCGCAGCCCGATTTCGCGTAGCGTGTCGCGGTCGTCCGGCGATGGCGGGCCAATGCCAGTGAGGCGCAGCAAGGGAGGCCCGCCGGGGCGCAGCGCGAGGGCCTGGATCAGCGCCGGCCATTGGAGGCCCTGCATGAGGTTGAAGTCGATGACGTGGACACAATCGTGGCCATTGAAGGCTTCCAGGATGGCCTGGTTGGCGGTGAAGTGAGCGAATTTCAGGTAAGGGCAAGCCTCATAGTAGTGATGATACAGAATATCGTTCTCGCAAGAAGAGCTTAAAACCATGTTTTGGCGCTGCGGCGCGAAGATTCGGCGCATCAAGGCATCGATGAAGTATCCCGCGACTTTTCCGATGCCGCAGTTGGTGTTGACGTGTGCCAACAGACCCTGCAAGCTCTCAATGAGCGAGCCAGCTAAGGAAAGGTTGCCACGTTGCACGGAATCCGCACACGTCATCAACATGTGGACAAGCCTTATGCCTGAGTCTTCTTCGACGGTGGTTACCAACGTTAATTGCTGCTGGTGGGGGTCTTGCGGTGGAGTCGTGGTGGCGAGATCGGGTAAGTCGGGGAGTTCGTAGGGTAGGGACATGTTGTGGTCGAACTCGGAGAGGAGCGCGTCCACCCAGGAACCGATGTCGGAGGGGTCGTAGTGGACGGTATCGGAAGTGAGCTGGGAGATGTCGGCGACGGAAGAGTTGACGATGACGTTCTCGAGGCGTTCGAGGTTTTGAGCCACTTGACGGAGCTCCGACGACCGGACTTTGTAGCCGACGCCGGCGAGGAGGCCGTCGATGCCCCTCGTCTTGGTTGCGGAGCTGGAAGAGCCGCCGTTGGATGCGGCGGACTCATCATAGGACCCCATGTCCATGGCTATGGCTGAGGCAGTGTGTTGGATGAAATAAGACTAATTGAGTTCTCTACTTGCTTTACTCGGCTTTGAGTTTGTGGATCATGTCATATGGGAGGAGTTATAGACAGAGATGCGAGTGTTTGTGTGGGAGAAAGTGAGTGTATGAGGCACTAGGAACTATAAAGAGGTGTTGGACTTGGGGAGTGAAAAAATGAAATGAAAAGTGAGTGATGAAAGAGAAGGAAGGAAAGAGAATGAGAAAGATAGATAGGGATGGGGGAGGAAATCAACGGAGGGGCTGCCATGTATGATGTATGACCATGGTGTGTTGCTACTTCTTGTTGTGTAGCTACCGGCTGTACTAATCATCAAATTGATAGATACCGCTAATTATGTAACTAGTGATAATATTTGAATATCATAATTTAATATTACATATATTATTTTTCTCTTATACATAAATAATTTTTGTTTTTCAATACATGCCTATAGTAATACTTAATTATGACAAAATTATAAGAAATTTTTATAAGTTTGATCTATTTAAATTACTTTTAAAAATTGAAACTCGTGTTTTATTTCTAAATTGCCAAAATTACTTATAAATTTATACTGCCATTAATATATAATATCTATATGATTTTTATACCATAAGCGTTGAAAGCATCTTTTTCTTACCGTGCATGTTTTGGTGAAGATGGTATTTTCATCTTCATATAAAGATTTGATGTAGATATAATAAATAGATGGTGCATGCTATGATACCATAGTAAAAGTGTGCATTTTGTACATTTTTGTGATGAACGGTGAGATCGATGTGTGGGTGTGATCAATTGATATGCAATCATCTACATGATATCTTATAATACCTAATTTTAAGAAAATTTAAAAATATAATTAAATATATTTTAAAAATTAATTATCCTATACTGACAGTATAAAATTATATTAACAGTATAAAATAATTTTATACTGTCAGTATAATCAAAAAATTTTATCAGTGTAATTTTAATTATCATACATCGATCAGTGTAAAATTATCTTTGGCGATATAAAATTATTTTATATCGATTGTAAAAAATTTTATCAAATGTAATTTTGATCTTGCCACTATAATTTTATACTATCAATGTATGATAATTAAAATTATACTGATAAAATTTTTTGATTACACTGATAGTATAAAATTATTTTATACTGCCAAAGATAATTTTACACTGTCAATATATGATAATTAAAATTATACTGATAAAATTTTTTTATTATACTGACAGTATAAAATTATTTTATACTGTCAATATAATTTTATACTGTCAGTGTATGATAATTAATTTTTAAAATATATTTAATTATATTTTTAAATTTTCTTAAAATTTGATATTATTATAGTGCATCATAGGTGATTAGTGCATTGATGCACCTCACAATCTATGGCACGATCCTCACCGTTCATCACAAAAAATGCCCAAAATGCACACTTTTACTAAGGTACCATAGAATTCACCTAAATAGATAATATATGGTAGAGGTATATTGATATACCAATCACTTATGATATATTATAGTAATATTTAATTTTAAGAAAATTTAAAAATATAATTAAATATATTTTAAAAATTAATTATCATACACTGATAGTATAAAATTATACTGGTAATATAAAATAATTTTATACTATCAATGTAATCAAAAAATTTAACAGTGTAATTTCACGTAAAATTATATTGGTAATATAAAATAATTTTACACTGTCAGTGTAATCAAAAAATTTTATCAGTATAATTTTAATTATCATACACTAACAGTATAATTATACTGGCAGTATAAAATAATTTTATACTATCAATATAATTAAAAAAATTTATCAGTATAATTTTAATTATTATACACTAATAGTGTAAAATTACACTGGCAATATAAAATAATTTTATATTGTCAGTATAATCAAAAAATTTTATCAGTGTATCTGAAATTATACTGATAAAATTTTTTGATTATACTGATAATATAAAATTATTTTATACTACCAGTATAATTTTATACTATCAGTGTATAATAATTAAAATTACACTAATAAAATTTTTATATTACACTGACAGTATAAAATTATTTTATATTATCAATATAATTTTATACTGTCAATATATAATAATTAATTTTTAAAATATATTTAATTATATTTTTAAATTTTCTTAAAATTAAATATTACTATAATATATCAAAAATAATTAATATATCAATACACCTCTATCACATATCATCTATTTATTACACCTACATTAAATCTTTATATAAAAATAAAAATACCACCCTCACCAAACAACTCACCTTTCCTTGTATAGTTCTGCTTCTTTTCGTTGGTACCCTAATCTCGCAGTATCGTTTCTTCGAGTTTTAGTAGCCTTAAAAAGTGCCGGGGTAACAAGATAATTTAGATGCTGCCCAGTCCCATCTTCGGATTTGGGAGGGCCACTGACGCCAACAAGTGGCGTCTGGTTCTACCAGTACTACCATTCACCGTTTTGATTACTGAGAATCCTGTAGCCAAAGACCAGAGTACAACACCCAAATTTTTGGGAGAGAATTCTTTTATATTGAAATTATATATGATAAAATTATATGTATATCTTAATTATTAGATAAGTTCTCTTCAAATAATAAAATGTATAAAAGGTAAAAATTCAATAGTTAAAATATATACATAACCTTATTACATGCAATTTCAACTTGGGGGGATTCTCCCCTCAAAACTTTCAATAAAAATCAGTGAATTGCTGTAGTTCACCTGACTAACAGCAACCAAATAAATTATAATGTTAAATTGTAATGAAGATAGTATTTTGTGAATATTTTATCTATATAAAAGGTGGATTATTCGGACATAAAATATAATATAAAAGTTGAGACTCATATAAAAAATAAATTACAAACTCTTAGTCTTTTCTATTATTATAAAAAAATTCATTTTTTTTTATAAATACCTATTCTTATATCTATTTTTATGTTTAAATAATATTATTCTTATATAAATATTATATGTTGAAACAAGAATGAGTGAATATCAAAATATAATACATACTAAAGTATCTACCAAAAAAATAACACATATTAAAGTAAAATGAATGTATACATGTTTATATAACAAAGATTTGATTCTAAATTTAATCTTAGTATATAAATAATGAGATTAAATAAACAAAACGTTTTGTAAGCATATAGTCTATAAACATTATTTAAATACTATATAGTGATGCCAGTAGTAACCATTATCAAAATATAATACATATTAATATAACATAAAATAAATGTTTATATAGGATTTAATTTTAATATAATATTAACATAATTTTTTTTAGACATTTATTCAGTTATATAAAATTATGTTATTAAAATTATTTGACTTTTAATATAATTACAGTAAAAGTTATGAAAAAATATGAGATATTATTGATTTAATATAACTGTGTATTAAAATTAATCTATATTTAATTTTAAATTCAATATTAATGTTAATGTTAATGTAAATATAATGAGATTTATGTAATAGCATCCCTTCCCTACAGTAAATTCAAATTTATAACCCAAACCCGTTTGGAAGTCTAATTTCACACGCAGCTGAAACTTTTTTTTTTGTTTTTCAATTTTGCATTTTTATACTTGCAGAGTGTGCAGGTAAGGCATGTTGAATTAGATCTCAAAGACGAAAACCTGACAGTTGACAGCCCTTGGTTTTCACGAGTTTGCTTTGTTACTTTCTTCATTTGGCACCTATGGTTTTGCTGCAAATGAACTGTACTTCAAAGAAATTCTTTCGACAGTTGGTTTACAGACCTCGACTTACCCAAGACAAGTAAGGAGAAAAGTGGTAGAAGAACAAAAGTATAACCAAAGGTATTGTTTACTGGATTTTTAGTTGATAAAATAAATAAATCGACTATATCAATTCGCTTTACAGATCTCAATTTGGGAAATGAAAGTGGTTCCTCTGATGAATTTTCATAAATTAAAAAATATCAACAAAGTGAAAGGAAAAAAATCTAATTAAATCTCAAATTAAAATGAAATGGTGAGAATAATATCAATAATGAATAAATATCAAAAAACTAAAGTTAAATGGAGAAAACAAAATCAAATGACTAAATGCATAAAAGAGAAAAGGACTATTACTTGAGCTCCTCGATACTCCTTAATATCAGAGTGAGCATTTTGATAGAGTGCTGAGAGGTATTTTCAAATATGCTAAAGTCCCCCTTTAATGCTACCCAATTTTCCTATCTATAGCCAAAACGAATAACTAGAGATTAGGTCCATTAAACCCCCACGTTTTGTATTTCATTTCTCTGAAACCCACGTTTACCCTTGCTTTCTTCATTATCCCACATTCTCTTCCCACGTCTTATGGTCATATGTGGGTCCTCTTTATAGCCTACATCATTTTCTACTCCATCATTATCCACTTCTTGAGATTTAGATGATTCTTCGACCTTAGTTGAAATATTATCCTTGAACTCTCAATCTTCATTCCAAACCAACCACCTTAGATAACAAAAATGAACTTCTTTGATTCTCGATTATATCCTTGATTATCTCAATGATGATTTGTCCTGTTGAGTGCATCAATCGATACCTCGACCTTGTTTTCAAGTTTTTGACCCTTCCTTCTATCAAAAACCATTACATGTATCTTATGTTGATATTTCCTATCTCTCTTTACCTTAGTCTTAACTTATCATTTTCTATGCTAGACCATACATAAGATCTTTATAACTTTTTGTTTAACATGATGCCCCCCAAGATTTGAATTTTTTAAGAGAGACTAAAAATCAAATCTTTAACTTTGTATTCTTTTTAAACGGTTTATTGTCACTTGAATACTCGTGTCAAGACCCCTGCCTCCCTTATCATTTCAATTTAATATTTCCCTATCTTTCTTCCTTTTTCACTCCTATAAATACTCCTTTTACGCTATTTCTCCTCTTTTTACACGTCCTTTTCTGCCTTCTACTTTTCATCTTCCTTCTTGACGTCTCTCCTTCCTTCCATATTTGTTTCCGAAACTTTGTTGTTCTTTCTTATCTTTCTTTTCTCTCACTCTTCTTTGTCTAGAATAGCTAAAGATTCTCAATCAAGCATGGTGGTTTCCGCCTCAAAGCCCTTTGTTGATGGCGACCGTCGCATGGCACCGGATCTTGAGGCTAGGGAACTGCTCCATAGTTAGGTAATCTTACCTTTTTCCCTTGGTTCTTCCATTCACGCATTCCTTGGTCCTCTTCTTACCCCTAAAGAAGTCCAAACGATTCAAGCTTTTTTCCCTTGCACTTCTGACCAATCCATCCTTGCTAGCCAAAAGGAAATTTTTATTCAACAATTTGTACTATCCAAACGTCCTTTTAGGAACCCTCCCAAGAATACCCCTAAATTTGTTAGTTAGCTAGATAGGGTACAATCATTTAAGGGTAATTTTTGCTAAGAGATTGGCATCTTTGATTTCCTCCAACTTTTTCAATATCATATATCCTTTAATCCTGCTATGTTAGGATCCATCTTTTATTTTGGAACAAAACTACTAATACTCTTTAGCTTCCTTATGGTATGATTTCCCTTACCCTTTTCGAGTTAGCTGCTATTACCAGTCTTCAACCTACGGGAAAGACTATTCATTTCAATCTCATGCTAGACTACGTGAAAAACTACAATTTTGATGATTCCGAGCCTTTTTATTCGGCATTCATCCGAAATAACATGGGTTCTTCCTCGACCCTTGTTACAGATGTTGAACACATAGCCTTTCTTTCATATTGGCTCAATCAAGTTGTTTTGTGGTCAAAGTCTACAAATGCAACCCCTCTACTTTCCTTTGGCGATTATGCTTCACAAAGGTCACCATCTTTGTTTGGCGAAACTACTCATAGTCCAACTATATGAAGAAATGGGTCTCATTGTCACCAAACTTCAAGATAATGATTTGATCAATCCTGGGGGCCCCATATGGTTTTTGCAGTTATGGGCTAATGCTGTTTTCCAATCTTTTCTTCAAGACTCTTCTTCAAACAATCTTCCTTGGGATATTGATGGGTCTCGACTTTGCCATCTCCATCGAGTTGTTCCAAGGAGCAACCATGATTGATGAATTTTTCTTTTTTTTTAAACACCTACATCAATTATCATTTTTCACCACTAGAGGCTTAAACCTTTCTCCTTATAGTGATTGAACTATCAGGCCTCCTTGGTTTACTTGCTTGAGGATTGCCCCTATCTCTTCTAATCAACCAGAATTGGATGAGATCTAGTCCAATTTTCTATGTTGCCAAGTTTTTCCCACGAGTCTTCCAGATACGAAAAACAAGAATGTCGAACTCCACAATCCTTCTTTCGTTGCTTGACAATTCGATTTTCCTCAATCCATACCTGCTTCTTACCCACTTGAGCCCTATGTCCAACTATGTGGTACCTCCTTAGGAGATTTTTTCGACTTGGAATATTTCCTGTCGGAAAATGATGAGAAACGAAGTCTATATTTTCCTGTAGATTTTGAGCCCAGTTTCTTTGCAACTCCATCCTTTATTACTTGGTGGCTTGAATATTACAAATATCAACGCCAAAGAATTTCAATTTGCAAAGAAAGATTGATTGCTAACCTTCCCAATGTTTCTTTGCAGGAAAAGCTGCTTCGACGAAAACCAAAGGTACACATGTTCGAGAAATCCTTCAATTCGAAAATTTCTTTAAAGTTGAATATAATCTATGGGATGTCTCAAGGGTGGTTTGGGAAGCCACAGATGTTTTTAAATGGAAGAAAGAATAGCATCAGGGTCAATGTTGGCGTGCTTTCGAGAAAGCTAAGTCCATTAACCCCTTTGCTCGACAAGAGTCCTACATGACTCCTTTTTTATTCCCCCCCATTGCCAAATGCTTCATTTGGAATTGCTGATGGCTATCCGGATCTGCCTCAAGGTCCCTGTGGGGTTCTTTATTTCCATCCTTGACATAAAGTTGTGACCTTCACTGGTCTTTATTTGTCGAACGTGGCTGAACACTTCATTTAGTCCCGATCAAGGGTCATGCAATACCTTCCGCTAGGTATTTTATTTCCTTCATTTTTCCTACCCACTTGATTTTTTTGATTTCTTATTGCAACTCTCTCTTGTAGCCATTGAGTTGATTAAGATTATTGATGCCGCCCCGGACCCATCCAAGGATATTTAGAACTGGGATGATCCTAAAGATGAAGAGGAGGCTCTTGCTAAAGGTTGAAAAAGAAAAGCCCCTGCTCCAAAGAAGGGGAAAGAAAAGGAAGGCTAGGCTAAAAAGCGTCCCTTCTTATCAAGTCATTTTTCAAAGAAAGCTCCTTCTGCCAAGGTAACCTCTCTATCCCCCTTTTTCTCTCTTTTTCTTTTTTTTTTTTATAATAGAACTTTAATTATTTTCTCTTCCCTATTTTTCAGTAGGGGGTTAGCAAAAGTCTCGAGTAACTCTCCTTCTATTAATCCGATGAGGTCCCAAGACGACAAGGAATCATTGGGCACAAAGGTATTTCAACTTTGCCCATCCTTATATATGTTTTAAATTACTCATTCCTTTTTCGTTACAGGATGATGCTTTGTTGCATGGAGAAGAGGTTGAAAAAGAAAATTTAGCAGAAGAATTGAAGACTACTTCTGGGCAAAAAAACCCTCATTCGGATGATAATGTACTCTCTCCTGCCCTTAATAAGGATGCCATTCCCGTAGATGATGAGAAAGAAGCTGTCGATTAGCTGAAAAAAGCTCCTATCTCATCTCTTCCTATTCTAATTTCTGGGTCGACACAAGTTCCGGTCTCTCCTCCACAATCTGTCCAGATTCTACTCTCAAAAGCTGATGATGATGACGACGACGAAGTCGATTTCGGCGACCTCAACACTTTTGATGATATTCTATTAGCAAGCTTTGCAGTTCCTGAGAAGGAGATTACAACTGTGTCTAGCTCAAAGATATAGAAATCATTCGGTAAGCCTTCTTCTTCGACTCCAACTCATACTCCCCCACCAATCCCAATTCCCGCCATCAAGGTTCCTGTCAATCTCCTCAGCTCGATCTCGACCCTCTTAAATCATCCTCTGGGTGCCTTGGCTGCTGATGGTGATGCCAAACAATCTTTGATCAAGTCCATCTCTACTTTGAGTCAGACTACCTTACCTTTCTCTGTTCGGTCTTTTTTTTCTCTTGCTGGACCTCAACTTTCTTCTCTTCTTCAGATACCTTTGTTGCTGCTTTGTCGAGTACCGTGCTACACCTCGGGCAAATAGTCACATTTGCATCAGCATCCCTTTGCTTTAGGAGAAAATTGAGTAGGTCTTCTCTAGCCTTGGGATATATTGGCCTTTCAGTATTTTCGAACGCATCAAGCACCATCTCTTCTTTCATCTTCTCTTCTGCCTCCTCTTCAAAACCCACTGTATTGATTGACATACGTATGGGTTCGACAAAGGCAGAATTCATTTCAAATGGGTTAACATCAATAGTCATACTCGACTGAGGCTTCTCTTCAAACTTCAAGCATCCTTCCTTGATTGTTTTCTGAATCAAATCCCTGAAACGGACATAGTTGTTAGTCGAATGTCCAACAATCTGATGATATTTAAAAAATTTTCAATTTTTTATTTCTTCTACTGAAGGTATTTTCTTTCCTTCTGGCAAAACAATTTATTTGTCTTTTAGCAATACATCGAAAATTTGATCTGCCTTAGTTATATCAAAAGAATAGGACTTGTTACTAGTATTAGTCTTTTCCTTCCCTTTTCTTGGTTTAAGTGAGGCACAAACATAGGGAGGACCTGCCTGCAATTCCGCTGCTCTAATTTCAACCAAATTTATTTCATTAGAGTTGAAATTGTCTTCATCTTTGTCGGATTCCATTTTCACAAAATTTACTTGTTCTTTCCTAAAGGCCTTTCTAAGCCTAGTTCTCTTGGTCCTATCTTTCTCGGCCTTTAAGTTTTCGATCTATCGAACTTTTTTGCTAGCTGAGTTAAATCTAGGAACTGGAAGTTGATCAATTTTTTTCTAATGTTATAATCAAGTCCATTAGTAACTATTTTAACCATTTTGGATTCTAGGATAAGGATAAAACATCGATTTTTCATCATCCTATACCTTGCTAAATAGTCATCAATCGATTCCCCTTGCCCCCTTCTTATTGTAAACAAATAAGTCAAACTTACCCTCATTTTGCCTCTAAAAAATTGGTCGTGAAAACTTTTTTCTAGCAGATTCCATGAAAGAATCAAATTCGGTTGTAAATTCGCAAACTAGGTAAAAGCATTCTTGGTTAAGGAAGAAGGAAAAAACCTCATCTTCAGATATTCTTCATTAGCCAGCTCTCCAATCTCTATTGTATATCAAGCAATGTGCTCGACAGTAAATTCCCCGTTTTCCCCTAAAAACTTGGTTAATTACTTTGGAGCTTTCCATCCTCGCAGAAGCTCCGCCTGATGTATATAATTGGGGAATGCGGAGACAAAATAAGGCTGGTTTGCATAGCCTACGTTAAAATGGAAGCGATTCAAGACTTGTTTGACTACCTTAGTTAAATTGTGATGCCCCCTAGCGTTATTATGCCTCAACCTTTGTAGCACTTGGTCCGCATTTTCTCCTCGATTGACAAACTATATGCCATCAATAATTTGGTTTTCTGGTTGGTGTGGAATAACATTCTCTGGGTTAACATTATCAATGTTATCTCTTACCCTAGGCTGATCAAGAGGCTCATTGATAGTGTTGACTACTGAGGTTATACGATTGACTTGTCAAGCTAATTGCTCATATCTAGTGTTGTTCGACTCTAGTAGTGGTGTAAGTGTAGTAGCCATTTGATGAGTAAGCATGTTAACCAACTCATGATGGCTCTCTTTGAGCTATTGTCGAAAAGTGGCCAATGATTCATTAGTGTAGGACGGTGTTGCCGCTGGCATTGACCTAGGCATATTCAGGTATATAGGGCCCTTATTGGGTTTACCATATTTGGGCCTGTCGGAGGCCCTGGTAGTGACCCAAAAGGTGGCAAATTGGCCAAAACAGTGTTAGTGCATAATGAGTTTTGAAAAGTCATTATGATCGCTCCGAATCCTGGTTGTATTAGAGCTTGTGTTGCCACAAATGGTATGAGACTAGGTGGCATTCCATACATGGGCATTATACTCACACTACTAGGAGCTTGAGTAGCCATTGTTCGTCTAGTAGTCGGTACTAGCATCAAGATTGATTCTAAAGGTTAAGTGGCAACAGAAGGGTGTTCTCCCTCATTGTTCACTTCATCACCAGAAGATGTTCTAGATGATGATGTTCTTGATCTTGCCATGTTGGATAAAATAGTGCCACTTCTCAAGATTATGCACTATATAAAAATTTCTCTTTTTTTGACACTTTTTCTTTTGCGAGTCCCACTGGGCATGCCAATTTGTTTACTGGGTTTTTAGTTGATAAAACAAATAAACCGACTATATCAATTCGCTTCACAGATCTCAATTCGAGGAACAGAAATGGTTCTTCTGATGGATTCTTATAAATTAAAAAGTATCAACAAAGTGAAAGAAAAGAAATCTAATTAAATCTCAAATTAAAATGAAACGGTGAGAATAACATCAATGGTCAATAAACATCAGAAAGCTAAAGTTAAATGGAGAAAACAAAATCAAATGACTAAATGCAAAAAAGAGAAAAGGACAATTACTTGAGCTCCACGGTACTCCTTAATGTTAGAGTAAGCATTTTGATAGAGTGTTGAGAGGTATTTTCAAGTATGCCAAAGTCCCCCCTTTAATGCTACCCAATTTTCCTATTTATAGCCAAACGAATCACTAGAGATTAGACTCATTAAACCCCCACATTTTGCAGTTCATTTCTCTGAAACCCAAGTTCACCCTTGCTTTCTTCATTATCCCACGTTCTCTTCCCACATCTTATGCTCATATGTGGGTCCCTCTTTATAGCCTACATCATTTTCTACTCCATCATTATCCACTTCTTGAGATTCAGATGATTCTTCAACCTTAGTTGAAATATTATCCTTGAACTCTCAATCTTCATTCCAAACCAACCACCTTAGATAACAAAAATGAACTTCTTTGATTCTTGATTATATCATTGGTTATCTCAATGATGATTCGTCCTGTTGAGCACATCAATCGATACCTCGACCTTGTTTTCAAGTTTTCGACCCTTCCTTCTGTCAAAAACCATTACATCTTTCTTATGTTGATATTTCCTATCTCTCTTTACCTTAGTTTTGACTTATCATTTTCTATGCTAGACCATACTCAAGATCTTTATAACTTTTTGTTTAACAGGTATAATTGTACTGTACTTCAGAGGTACCCACAAAAAATAAAATAAAATTAAGCACACACTAATACATCTTACATTATAATTGGACATGGGAGTTTGATTTGGATGCCCGACCAAGGAAGCAAAGGTTGATGGGTCATATTAAGTTTCCCAGTTTCTACATTATCTGTTCGTTATGCTCATTCCCCGCGTTACACATATAGGAGATTGCTGATCCATTTTGGTGAAACAATTTGTAGCATTGTCACCATCATATTGCCTCAAATCAAAAGCAGTCCAAATTGAGAGGGCACATGACGAATATAACCCATATTGCCCGTAAACCTTATTTGGGTGTAACGAGCCTAATGTTAAATTATCATTATCCAAGTACTCATTACTGTCCCAATAAAACAACCTTATTCTATGTTTGTCCTTTCCCAGACTATGCATCTAATAATTTGCACGCTTTGTGCAACGCCCTTGTACACATAAGGTTGTTTTAATTTGATCAAACTTTCTCCAATTCCACTGGTAAATGGCTTTTTCCAGTTTGTGTTGTATTGAAAGTGGCCATCTGCCATTGCTCTGCTAAGCCCTCTCTCTACTTGATTAATTAATACTTACTCTCAGAAAAGTTATATTAATGGACATTGTAAGGTATCCCAAAAGTACAGTCGTTCCTTTAAGCGTATGACGTCATAGTAATTAGAATATTCCTCTCAGATCCATGTGGCAAAGAAAGGCATCTACAGGTAAATTGCTGCTAAATCATTTTAAAACTATAGCATCCAACATCATTTGAAGTAACATCTAACAACATATTAAATTACGTGATTAAAAACGTAATCACGACAAGAAATAAATTGGCTACTAATTTAGTTCACAATTTAGCTACTTAAAAAAACTGCGTACCCCGCCTGCCTTGGCACTATATTGAGAACACTAGTGTTGTCAGATCGAGAATGACTTGTTGTACTAAATTTAATTCAATAACCTGGTCGTCTATATCGTTCTCACAAAGACGTAGAAATTCAGGCATTATATTGGAATAGTGAAGAGTCATCTGTTTGTAAGTTCAGTGAGTCAATTTTAGACAGGGTTCTGCTTATTATTCTAATGCTCATGCTGCGTAAGTGTATGTTTTGAGGACATTACGACGATTTTCGTTTATTTCGAAGTGCTAATTCAAGAGTTTATTCTCTTTCATCCAATGACTTGGGCTTAAAACATAAACATTTAAGCTTAAAATATACGCAATTATTGGGAGAGAGAAAAGGAGAGATCAGTGGACTTCGATGCTACAAAAGGTCATAGCATGGTTGTATATGCTCTAGGGAATATGGGGTTGTATAAGATATTCGTATAATTCGATAAGCGACTTATACCACCAATTCAAAAGGGCAAAAGCCAACACTGGCGTACATGGGGGACTAACGTGGTCCATACATAAATTAGGGACCATTTCAGAAGCCCAAATTACCTGAGAGGATAAATGGTTAGATTTCTCGGAATTTGAAAACCATCAGGCGGTATGGAAATTGCAAAAGAATTGAACAGGGAAATTAGTATTCAATCTAAAAATACTTCTAGTATTACATATTGTTTTTCAGCATCGGATTTCTTGCCTTGCCATGTTGAGGGGCCCCCGAAAATTAATTGGAGTTCCTCAAATAGGAAGAGAGTTAGTGAGCTGTAAAAAGTGGTCCAGGAAGTTAACTTGTAATTTGGGGGACCATTTACGAAGCTCAAAAGGCACGGACTTGAGAGAAGTGCTCTAGCATCGAGGAGGAGAACCTTGGCCCTGTGGTGTATAGGAGGAAATAGAATGAGGCCACGTCCAGTGTGTGAGTATGTTACCTCAGTCTGGCCTGGCAGCGTTCCAAAAAATAGTTGTGAACGCGTGTGACAGTAACGGTGTGCGTGAGTGAGTGGGAAAGGGAAATAAGGCGAAGGGGTAGTTGGGCTGGGGAACTTAGGACCAAATCTCAAAAGGGTTTCCCTGTCTGTGAGAACGTGTTGTGTTTGGAACAGTCGGGTCTATAATTTGCCTCCATTCCGTTCCTTTTGCTGACACCATCACGTTATTGCATCTCACGGATTGATACAGAACAAGTAGGTGAGAAAAGGAGAGAAAAGGAGTGGTTCAGTGCTAGATGTGGTGGATGTGGGTCTAGGTTCCAATTTACTTTTATTGACATTCAATATATCCTTTGAGTGGTATTTGAATTGGGAGCAATCTCCCTAGCTTTCTTCATATATATATAGAACTGAACTTTAAGTTGAAGCTATTTAATTACACATCTTTTCCTACCACATGAAAACGATGAGAAAAGGTCTCGCATCACTTTCTAGTGATGTCGTCTACGGGAACTCTTTTCAGTTTCACAATTTGGTTACTAATAAAAGTGTTCAGTGTGACCACGTCTCAATACATATGATGTGGCACTAGCATTACTCCTAATCACAATTTTTTATTTTCAATACCATATATTATAGCTCAACCAGTAAATGGTTTTAAGAAATTAAATGTGGACAAATTGCATCGAGTTATGCTCACTCATTCAATAACACTATTATAATTTTATTTACATAGTTTTTATCTCAAGACTTTTGGACTTATATATACAAGCTTATGCACAATTGGCATGCCTCATACAGTATTACTTAAAATAAAAAAAATAAAAAAATCTGGATATACACACACATACAGACAAGCACTTTAAGTTTTGAGATGACATGTTTTCCATCTTTTTTTGTGTGTTGGATCATGGCAAGGTAAGTCCAGAGGAGAAGCTTATTCCAGCCATGTTCCATCCCTTCATTCTGCAATCAGGCAGCGGCATCCAAGTCCAGTGGCTGCTTTTGGTATCAAAGGACAGCCACATCATATCCCAAAATCCCTCACAATTGGACACCAAAGCAGCCCTAACGATCCCATTTTTCTCCTCCAAGCATCCCATCATCACCCCATAAGGCTTCTCAATCACCTTCATCACTTCACCAGGAACCATCGACACAAACTCCCAGTTGCTCCCGTCCAAACTCAACCCCCACAGTTCCACACCCTTCAACACCCTCAGGTTCCCAACAACTCCACTCGCATCCTCCGATTTCACAATCATCATGTACCCATCACCGTACACGTGTAGCCGATCGATCACGTTCCCCCAGCTGAATCCAACGGTCAGCCCTCCATCATCTCCGCCGCCACCCCTCGGATCAAATCTCGGCCGCAGAACCACCGGCTCGTCGCACTGGGGCGTCGACGCAACCAAGACGCTCTCTCTGGGTCCATGAACCACGCTGAGAAAAACACGTCCCCCTCCACGTGGCAGCATCCCATTGGCGCCATTCTCCTCCGCCTCCGTTGACTTCCACGTGTCCGTCTCGGAATCGTAGACAAACAGAACGGGGCGGTTCCCCACGAACTCGGCGAACAAGAAGCGGAAATGCTCCGAACCGTCCGGGTCGGATACAAGCCTCATGCCGGACCTCCTCCAGGAGGAGGTGCCACGTGGACCCAAGGGGGATGGGGGGATCCTCTTAACGGTGACGGAGACCAAGTTAACGGCGATGACCTCGCGGACGGTGTTGGAGGCGAAAAGGAAGACGTTGGAGGAGGCGGCGAGGAAGTAGAGGTCGTCGTCGCCGCGAAAGTGGACAGGCTTGAGGAGCTCGGCGATGGGGATCCGGAACCAGCGATCGGAGCTCCGGTCGGTGAAGGCGTGGAGAACGGCGTCGCGGAGCCAGCGCTTCTTGTAGACGAAGAGCCACGTGGTGGAGCTGGAGAGGGTGTTGCACTGGCGAACGAAGCTGTGGTCGGAGACGATGCGGGAGAAAGACTTGTTGACCAGTTTCAAGCGAACGATTTCTGGTAACACTAGGGAGAGGAAGATGTTCTGGATGAGCTCTTGTGGAAGCAGACAGAGGCCAATTGCGTTGGGCGTTGAATTTCGATGATCGTCCATGTAAAAAAGGGTGAGGGGAAGTTACTAGAGCAGTGATGAGTGAGGAAGGTTTTAGGATTTTACTTTTTGCTGGGAGGGTGTAGTTGTAGTTGGGGTGTGAGAGGTTGGATTGGTTAATAAAATTTGAGAAATATTTTTTGTACCACTTGGTTGGTAGACACCCTTGGACACCCAGAAAGAGAAAAGAGAAAAAAAAATTGTAAAAGAAAATAAAATGAGTGAAATGATTGATAGAAAGAGAAAAAGTAGAGAGGAGGTGTTGGAGGTGTCCACCTTTTTGGGTGTACAAATAATATGCCTCATAAAATTTATATGGAGAAGTCATTGTCTGGATGTGGTTGGCTTTTGACAAGGATGTAGGATTGATGGGGTTTGTTTATTGATTAGACAAAGACGTCTGGATTTGATTAATTATGTGAGGGCTTATTAGTGGCCACAGAGAACAACTGACCCCCAACGATTCCAAAGATGTAGTACTGTTGTTGATCGTCGTCATGGGCTGTGTCAATGGTGAGCCATTTGACTCTTTGAAAAGGAATTTCTTTGGTTCAGGTTAATGCTGGGGTCGCTGTGTCCGTTGCGAAGTATAAAATGGTCTGAGGGGGTGCGGAGCTAACGGTGTGCCCAGTAGAAGTACTGAGCTGCTTCTGATTTTGTAACCGAGAATAAAGAATGAGAAATGTTCCGTTTGTTTGAAATGATTCTTTCCATCTTTTGAACATTCTTTGACATTCGTCGACTTAGTAAAAATAAAAGATTTGAAAAAAAAAAAAAGTGACAACTTAAGTGGTAATTCTTACATAGGTAATTCCCTCAATATTCCTAGTATATATTTGAAAACACTCCTATAAAGAATAAGGACCAGTAAGAAAGAACGAATTTGAGCCAGTGCTAGTGGCGTGGTGATCCTCCACCAAACAATTTTAAGTAGACCTCGCGTGCGCTCATTATTCATTACATTGGGATGAGTCATGAGTCGTGCCACTGAGTGATCAAAATGGACAGGCTGAGCAAGAAAATATTTTTGTCCAAGTATTGGATTACAAGCAAAACATAAAAACTAGTTTGGTATTATATTATAAAGATTTAATTTTTAATATAATATGAGTTTGAAAATATTTTATATGATCAATTAATTAATTAATTAATTACTATTATATTATTAAAAATATTTAATTCATATAATAATTATTTTAAAATTTATACATTACAATATAAGATTAACTGATATTATAATAATTTTTTATTTTAATAATATATCATAATATAAATTATCAAATATAAACAAATTATTATTATATTAAATTTAAATCATCATAAAATGAGTTTTATTTTGATATATTATTAATGTAAACCTTTCCCACTTATTAATCAATTATATATTATTCACTTAAAAAAATCAATCATATATTGTTATTATATGTGTTGCTTTTGAAGCAATTATATCAAAACAAAATTTTCACATATGATAATATGTGATTACATGACATTGTAAATTACTTAAATAATAATGGTACATAAAAATTAAATTCTTATAAAATTACTAAAAAATATATTTTACAAATAAGATATTTTGATGAACCAAACACCAGTAATCAATCATCATTAAAAGTTAATAGGCCACGACAAGTTAGACTGCTATCAAAGTCTACACACTTTGTTTGGTCCTAGGCCTACGGCTTTTTAACACATATGCAGTACTTTTACAAACAATTTACTAGAATATAGCTATTTTGAAATAATTTACTTGTTTGTTGTTGTTAGTGCCACGATGGAGGGTTGCAAGAATTTTTTATTTTAACCCACGGCGCTAAAGCAACCTATACCACCATATTGCTTGTAAGGGATTCTTTGCACGATGAGACTAATTGGGCATAGGTTTATAGATGGCGTAGCATCAACTAGTGCCATCCAGAAGGACAAGACAACACAATCATGGGCTTCGTATGTGGAGTAGGATCAAGTTGCGGCACTAACAAGGTAGCGCCATGTGTCCACATGCATGGAATGGCGTGGGATGCAGTAGCACCATTAGCTAGATGCTACCACGTGCCTTATTGGTCTCCCTCCTTCCAGCACCAATGCTGCTATAAAATGACATTCTCCCCTCCCCTCACCCATGCAAATACAACCCATACACCTGCTCAATTTTTTTAAAGTGCCTTATATTGATATAAATTAGGTGATCTTGTATAGTTCATAAATATAAAATTTGTTTGGTGCTCTTGTGTAGTTCAACAGTTTCTATAAAGTAATTTAAAATTTATTTGTTTAATACAATTTTTAATTAATTTATTTTCAGTCCATAAGTATAATAATTTTGCTAAAAAAATTAAATATTAGGCTTTAATTTTTAATGAGTTCAATTTTCTAAAAATTATTGGGTTAAAAAATATTCTATTTATGTATGAGTTTATTTTTCTTTTTCTTTTTGAAGGTTAGACTTTAATTTTATCAATGAGTTTAATTTGAAAAAATGTTAACAATTTTTTTAAGAAAATTATAAGAGCTTCTGGTGAATTTTTTTTATGAGTTTAGTTTTAAAAAATTTTATTAGGATACTTATAATCTTGTTTCTAACAAATTTTTATTAGAAACATTAGGCTATATAATAAAAAATTTATTAAAGAGATTATTAGGATATATTTATTTTTGAACATTAGGCTTTAATTTTCTTCATGAGTTCAATTTTTTTAAAATCATTGCGTTAAAAAATATTCTATTTATCCATGTGTTTAGGATTTTTTTATTTTATTTTAAAGATTAGACTTTAATTTTATCAATGACTTGAATTTGAAAAAATATTATTAATTTTTTAAAAAATATATAAGAGGATCTAGTTAATTTTTTTATGAGTTTTGTTTTAAAAAGTTTTATTAGGATATATGTAATTTTGTTTCTAATAAAAAATTTATTAGGCCAAACATTAATTATTATAATATGATTATTATAACTTCAGTAATATTTTTTTTTTCATGTATCTTCACATAATATTTCAAATTTTTGTGGAAAGTGTAACAAGTAAATTTTTATTTATATTACTAAACAAATATAGTAAGAAGACTATTAAATAAAAATGATTACATTACTATTCTATATAGCAAAGCATATAAATAATTTGATAGTTAATACCTTTTTTTTTTTATAATTAGAAATGGTATCTAGTTCTTCTTGATCACGCATCATTTGTCCTAGGCTAGAAGATGCATCGTTGTTGACAATGTAAGAGACATATGTTTCACAATATATTTGGAATGGATATCCTTATCGGATGTTAGTTGTTAGAGGAAAATCTTCTATTCGTAGTAGGGGTGAGCAAATTCCTACCTAGATTATTCCATACTTGGAGCAGGCATGGTTTCTTAAAGTTGCAATGCTTGAATTTTTACAAATTGAGCACATATTGGTATCTACTCTAGTAAAGCGTTGAAGATCGGAGACACATACATTTCATATGCCTCTGGGAGAATGCACAATTACGCTGTAAGATATTGCTATCCAAACGGGTCTTCATATTGATGGCAGACCAGTTACTGGCAATACTTCTAGTCCGTGACAACCCTATCTCTAGCAATTGCTAGGCGCAACTCCCCCGCAGAATGCTTTCCATGGTCATCGATTGAAAATGGGGTGGTTAGGTACTCACTTTGGTAATATAAATAATCATAATAGCAATGAGGTCTAGCTTCAGTGATTTGCTCGAGCATATATTTTGCAGTTGATGGGGTTACTTCTATTTTCAGATCACGCTAGAAACTTGGTACCTTTAAAGCTTCTACCATTTTAGAGGATTTTGCTATGGCTAGACAATATAGTTGGGGATCAGTGGTACTCTCTTATTTATATCGTGAGCTTTGCAAGTGTATGGATTATAATCGGCGTGAGATTGGAGGCAGGGCTATGTTGGTTCAACTATGGGTGTGGGATAGATTTCCATCAATTGCCCTAATTCCTCTATTGAAGACCACCCATGCCCTACATAGTGCTTGACATGACTTTTTTTCTTCTTTTTAAAAAATTGTGTTTAGATAATCATTACATGTTTATAATATTTGGTTGAATGTGTGAAATAATAGATGGATAGGTGGTAGAACTTTTATGGCAGTACGACGAGACTTGTTGTACTATCGTCATTTGTTGTGCGACGAGTAGGGTGATAATTGGATGCTCTTGTATGCTTTTGTTATCCAAATATGGCAAGACAAGGCACAATATGTGGCTATTAGTGATCAACAAATAGGTTATTAAGTGAAAATGATCCCTACATGAGGTGATATTCAAAACACACTCATCGTTGGATCAATAGAGATGGTGCATGTAGAAGGTAGATAGTAAGTACTGTTGCTTTTTTTGTTTATTAAATTATTTTGTGTTATACCTCTATATAATGTTTGTATCTATTTGAATAGCATAAGCAACTGGAGCAGATACATTATTTATCCTCTATTAATGACTCAAGCTTTTCAATGGAGGATGTTAGAGACGTGATAATAGAGTTATTATAGCAGTTTGACGAATTAGACAAGGTTACTGAACCTGCAGTAGCTTGTGTTCAACAGCAGCCTCCTTTACAAGCTGAGGTGAATGTGGCAATACCTCTGGAAGGTCGGGGACTTCAGCGGCATAGGAGGTAAAAGGTGGCAGAAGTTTATACCCTTCCTCCATTTCCTGAATGTGGTCACGACCAATATTATGTTTCGTCGACATCATTAGCTAACCCAATGGATTCAGGTCCAGAAAGAATGAAAGAACTTATTATTGGCCACCTCAAGATCAACCAGCAGGAGCATCCTCTTCCTATGCTGCATATCATTCATACGACCTAGATGAGGTGTACGCCCCTTCCGCACCGAGTCCATCACATTTTACACTACCTGCATATGTGCCACCAAAGTTTGCATCTAGTGCACTTTTGGGGTTTATGGATTTCTTTTCACATGAAACCATTTTCACTCCGTGTAGTGTAAATGTTGTTTTTCCACTGGGTATTGACTTGAATGAAGATTTTTTATTTGAGGATGATGCGGCTGATGTGAGAAGAAACCTGCATCATAGAGTGAGAGATAGGTGACGTGGTTGTATATTATCGCCTAACTCTCCACCTGATTGATTATGGATGTATCTTCTTGTTTATTAATGAAAAATCTTTATTTTATTGGTGTATGTATGAGATTAATTCTATTCAATTTAATTTATCTTCTATAGTCTGGGTAAAAATAATTACAAACGATCCATTAAAGATGCATTGTTTGTTTAAGTTTTTAAAAAAAATGTATGTTTGTGATGTAAATTTGTTAGCTTTTTTTTTTTTTTCAAAATTTATTCCTTTCAATATATATAAAAAAAATCACTGAAACATTTTTTAGCTATAGTTTTCTTTAAAAAAAATTAATCTATTTATTTTATAATTTTTATGCATACCTTTTAATTATCAAGGTTTATCTTCTTAAAAAACTCAAAAATTCCCAAATTATTATTATTCAAAACATGAATTATTCAATAATATGTTAAGTTAATAATTTAATTTTCTTAAAATATGATATTTTCATTAATACTTCAATTATTTATTGCAAAAGAATGTCTTCTAAAGTCTTTTTTTTTTTGGTTATTTCAATTTATATAATTTTTAATGACCTATTAAGTTTTTAAAAAATTACATTGTTAATTGAGCTTATAATAGTATAATATCAAAAGGAACCCTATTAAGATAAAAACTCAACTATAAGGCTAAACAATTTTTTTATCATCATTAGGAAAAATTTATTAAAGCTAAGTTTTTAGATAATGACCACCAAATAAACAAGGTAATTTAGAGAATTACAATGGCAACAGAATAATTAATAACCAAATGAAAGCTTTTTTATTTTTTTCAAATTAAAAAGTAATCACACCAATTGATTGAGGACAAATTTGGCACAATCTAAATGTCTTCATCATCTATAGTGTCAACATCATGTTGTGAGCTTTGACTTGCAGTAAGACGAGAGCAAAGATGTCGATTATGACATTCCCTTTTACATATTCGACACTGTTGCCTATGCTGTGACTCTCTCAAATTCATTTCATTCCTTATGTGTGTAGACTTCAGCCTGCCCTTAGCGCGAAGGGTTGACGGATTTGGAACTAATGTCCAGTCTGACGTGGCTGTAATGTAATTCTTATTGCTAATTGGCCACCATTGTCCACTATACACATTGATAATATTTTGGATGGAATAAACAGGATCAACTAAATTGTAGAAGTCTATACTCATAGTTGCACAAGCAACAATGGCATGAGAGCATGTGTAACGTTTGAATTTTTTTTTTGAATATTTAAATTGTGCTACAAATCGATTTATTCAATTTTATTAAATGTGTGAAAGCCATTAGGAATGAATTATAAAGAGATTAATGAATGAAGAATTCGAAATAGTTATGTAGAAAATTTTAAACGATTACTAGTAACGTTCTACCGATTTGCATTATTAATCGATTTATTCAATTTTAATGCATAAGTAAGGTTAAATAGAAGTTAATTAAGGATTAATTAGGAGTTAATTAGATATTAATTAAAGAGATTAGGATTAGAAACAATTAGAAAAGAAACATAGAAAATATCATAAAATTCTTCAAAACCGTTTTGCCGATTTGAAGGAAATTTGTATAATTTCGGTATTTTAAACTGTCGAAACCAAACCAGTATAAATCTATATTAGAAACCCTAGATTGGGTGGCCAAAACCCGGCCACCACTTCACCCATTTGGACGCCAATCAGCCACAAAGAATAGGGAGAAGTGTTTGAATTTTGGACCACACAACCATCCTCCAATCAAAAACCACTAAGCCAACTATCACCACTTTTTTAACATTCAAAAATTCCTCCTCAACTCTTTAGTTGGACGCCTCCCCTTCAGCTGCATCTTTTGTAACGTCCGAAAAATTTTATCATTAGAAACCGAGTTGTTCAATTTTTATGGAATAAGTGAGTTTAATCGGAATTGGATTAAGCATTTACTTAAAGCCAATTAAGTGTGATTTAGAAGTGATTAGGCTTGATGGAATTAGATTAGGAACATAGGAAACCTCACAGAAATTTTCTAAAACCGGTTTGCCGATTTAAGAAAAATCGGTAAGATTTCGGTAATTTAAACTGTCGGAACCGGATCAATAGAAATTATACTGTGAGAACCCTAGGATGGATGGCTAAGATTTAGCTAACTTACCCATGCAAGTGGCGCCATTCAGCCTTCCATATCGCTGCCAAACCAAGTTGAATAACCTACTCAAATCCACCAATCACATGTAACTTGCTTTAAAAGTTTTTAAATTTTTCCTTTTCTACCCTTGCAAATTTGGCCCCTATATGCTGACCCGTCTCCATTCTTTTCTCCTTCATTTCATCTTATCTCAACTCATATCATCTTCATCTTCCACAAACCTTCAAGCCACAATAAGATTTCTTCAACTCAAACCACAAATCCAACAAGATTTCAACTAGGCAAGGTAGGAATCCTACTTTTCTTCTTACTTTCTTTGGCTTGGAGCTATGTGTGGGTCTTGTATACATTGTGATACTGAGGTTATGTGGAGTGATGATGATGGTTTATGGCTAATTTTGCATGTGTGTTGTGATTGGAATTAGAATTGGTATGAAAGAGCTTGAAGAAAAGAGAAAACTCAAGAAGCTGTTAGGGTTTTTCTTGGTGATCCGTACGACGGAGTGTACGGCTCCGCCTACAGTCGTTTAAATTTCATGAATCTATTTTTATATGAAACTAGACATTCAGGACTTTCCATGCATATATAATATAAGGCCATTGGATCAGTTTAGAGGTAGTTATGAATTTTTGAAATTTGACCTAGAAATCAGGACCTTCATCTGGGCAGTGTGAGTTGAGAAGGGTGTAACTCACTCTGCACAACTCCAAATTGAGTGAATCCAACATTATTTGAAAGCTAACATATGAGGGATCATCCCATAAAATTTCAGAATCAGATTTGTTGCCAACTATCCCCAGTACATCAATGAATTTACCTTAAGTTCAACCTGGGTTGGAATAGGGTAGTCCAGTAGGGTCAAGTTTTAGGGCTTATATCTCAAATTATACTCACTCAAATGATATGCAACTTATTTTATTTGAAAGCTTGCTCTGTTAGCTTTACATTGGTATAAATTTCACATGAGTTCACCTAGATTTCTATTCTTGGTGAATTTTCTCTTATAAGAGTGTAATTCTGGCTAGAAGTAGGGCAGTCTGTGATAAAACACAAATAAATTGAGTGAACTTGGAACTTAGCAGATAGAGAGCTAGGTCGGGTATACTGAAGGTTGAACTCGAAACTTAGCAGACAGAGAGCTAGGTCGGGTATACTTAATGTTGAATTCAGAACTTAGTAAATAGGAAACTAGATCAGATATAGTTAATGTCAGAAACTTGGAATTTAGGAAACACCCTCATAAAAGTCTTGGAAGACCATTGGTGGGTTAAGGTCGGAGATCGAACATAACCCCGGAAGTTGGAACTTATATAATCTCGGAACTCGGACCCAATTCAATCTTGGAAGTCGAACTCGGGAACATCAATAGAAGTTAAAGGCTTGCAAGATAGATTAAGACTTAAGGTTTTTAAAACTTGCACCTATTGTTATTGTTATATTCTTGGTGTGATTATGATGTTCTATATTAGGTTTGCTGTTTGATTAAAATTTCCTTGTTGTCTGATACTATTCATGGGGAAGCGGACATGATCCGTTATACCGCTGAGATTTCGGCAAAGATTGCAATTAATATGAATTTACAAGTTATGCATGTATTGGACAAAGTATAAGATGAGCAATGCTACTCTTATAAGAATGAGGAAGGATTTCCATGTGACTTGGGCCAGCCCCTGAACAAAGTTAAGGGGAATAAATCAGTGGGGAGGTCGGGGAAAGTAAACCCGGCAACCCTGTATAGGAATGAGCTCGATCCTGAGAAGCAGATTATTACCCAGGAGTCTTATGGCCAATATACTCCCAAGGGACCAAGTATGGAAAAATATGAGTTAAGGTCAAGTGCATTATTTCTTATGCATATTCACAATTTTTGTTATCATACATTGAGTTAATTGCATGATTGGCTGGTATATATATTTCTCACCCTACTATATGTTTTCGCGTCATTCTTAAATCATGGAGAACCCGGCAATAGGAGTTTTGTTCATCGAGTTCCATGAGCTTCACATCCACTTGGACCCGTTCCTGGATTGTATATATGTATCTGGCAGATGTCAGTTTCATTTTTATTTCTTCTTTTGTAGAGATTTTGCTGTTCCCCTTACCTATCCACTCTTCGACCCCGCTGCACCCTACATTGCTATTCAGCTATACATGGCCCATCCCTTTCCACCTCCATATGCAGCGACAGTAGCAGCAGCTCCCATGGCTCAGCCAGCCTGACCACCACAGCAGATACCCTCAGTTTCGATGTCTGAGGAGGATCCGTCTGAGGCAGAGAGGTCATCTTCCTCATCCTCTACTCCGAGCGTGGACTACATTCTTGCAGATGCTGGCATGGTGAACGGATTCCTTTCTTCAGAATCCATCTAGTTAGAGTACCCACCGTAGCAGTAGTAGATGTACAGGATGACCCTCTTTTGGCAGTCTGGGTCATGGGCAAATGGGTAAAAGACAAGAGTTGTATATGAAATGTCCCGTGGGGACCATATAGGGTTCTGATTGTGATGACATGTCGTTTTATTTTGTTTTAGCAAGCTCATTTTTTTTTACCTTGTACTGTCTTAGGTATCGAATGTCAAACTTTGAAAAATAGACATATATGTATACATATATATGATGCAGTTTTCAGTGGTTCTGTCTATTTCGCATTTTTATTTGTATTATTTTACTTCTGGTATACCGATTATCTAGTATTTGATCCGCCGTCAAACAGAAATTTATTGAAGTGAACATTTAATCCTATATGGTTAGTTAATAATGAAGCAAAAAAAATGGAGTTTAATTAGCTCACCACACGTAATAGCTTATCAGGTAATATCTTATGACTGAAGCATGGTATTTTATCTAGTAAGGTGTTACATCTTCTTTACCATTTCTTTCTTCATTTCACCTTATTTCACCTCATCTTCAAGCTCCAATCACTTCCCTTTCGACAAGAAACTCAAATCTAGTTAGTTGGGCATAAAAGATTAAAGGTAGGGTTCAATAATCCTCATAGTTTTCTTGTGTATAGCTTATGAGGGTTGGGATTTCCACCCTTTGTTAGATGGTATATCACCTATATATGATGATTCATGACTGATTTGGCATGAAATTCTTGAGTTTTGGTTGAAATTTGCATGAAAATTCATGAAAAAGAACAACTAGAATAGGATAAGTTGAGAAAACCCTACGGCACCCATACTTCGGATGTGTACGGACTCCTCTACAGATCTCGAAATAAGATGAAGCCAATTTTAAATGAAACTATACATTCAAGGATTTCCAACGATACAAATTATAAGACATTGGATTAGTATTGAGAGAGATATGATATTTTGATGTTTACCTAGGAATCCTATGTTCTGTTCTGGGCAGTATAAGTTGTGAATATTATATGATGATACGATCATGATCCTCTTTATGAAAGTTTTCATATTTGCATGCAAATGAAGAAAATATATGATTATGCAAGATTGGATCCCTTCACTTGGAGATAGTTATTTGGATCCCTCTTTGTGAAGGCTGTTAAAGCTATGAAATCCCTCTACCTTGAAGGCATGTAGCCAAAATGAGATCTCTCTAAGACTATAGGCACGTGGATCCCCTTGTAGGTTAGTTCTATGTGACAACAGTCACAAGTTGAGCTCACTCCTAGATCAAGCTACCCAAGAGAAGTAAAGATTAAAAAAAGCTAAAGAAAGTAAAGGAAATTGAGAAAGACTGTACTTGAGGTATAGTGCATTCGCATGAATTCATGATAAGCCATTGCACATGCACAAGTTATGTTCTTATTACTATTATTATTATTATTATTGTTGTTGTTGTTGTTGTTATTATTATGAAATCATTCACAATCTACTATGCTTATGCTTTAATTCTTACTTTGTTTATCAAGTGTATGACTAAAATGAACTCTACTTCAGACAATACGGTTTTAAACTATAAAATTGAAAATACTTATATAACATGCTCACCTTTTTATGATAAACTAAAGCAACTGGAGATAATAATGATGACACGGTATATAATTTCTTAGTGAATCCTACTGAGAATTTATAATTCTCACTCCTATATACATTTCTGTATTATCTCTAGATAGCTCAGGAAATACCGAAGGCGGCCACCATAGGTAGAGTTGACTAGAGATATTGAAGATAGCCGAAGAGCACTATCATACAAGGTCCGTTGAAGCTACTGTAACAACTTCTGAGTGTGGTACTATAACTTAAGCATAGTACTATGCCTCTTCAACCTCAAACCTTACGGTCTCTATGTCATATTTGCCTAGATTCTTTCTAATAGTGTTGACTAACTTCTTACAAAACTTATTTCCAGCACTCAGCTCTGCCCTAGCCTCTACACCTCTTTGGAAAAAATACTCTACTATCCTCCCAAATGTGCACTTACCCAACATAGTTATTAGCATATTTCTAGCACCTTTCAATACTTTCTTCATATCCTTTGATAAGTTTGTTGTCATGTGCCTGTATCTAAGTCCTCATATATCAGGCTCTTGACTCCATTTCTCTTTGGTATACTATCAATCTATCTTTGAATTTCAGGACTAGTTTGATGAAAAATTTTCAAATTCTTGTCAAATAAGTGCATGCAAGTCATATACCCTACATTAACACAAATTAAATGTTAATTTCAAAAAGAAACAAAAGTCATACATATAATATTAAAATTATGAAAATGTACTACTTCTTACTAAGTTTCAATTGGTCTTGCTTCAATTTCACATTCTTGAACTTGTGGTTGAAATTGTTGGCAATGTGGTGAATATAATACACATGATATGCATATAGAAGTTGCCAATCGAGTTTTTGATTTGCCACAGCTCATTTTATACTTGCATGCTGATAAGAGATAAGACACAAACCTTGCTTTCTTGTTATATATTGCCGGACGTTTCCCAAGAATCGTGACTAGGCATTTAAGGTTTCTCTTTCCACAATAATAAAAGCAATCGGTAAAATGCAACTATTGCCATCCTGTGTAGTGATAATTAAGAGTGTACCATGATAATTTCCATATAGAAATATGCCATCAACTTGTACAATGGGTTTGCAAAAACTAAAGGTATCGCAACTTTGCTTGAATGTCCAAAACACATGACGAAATGTATGAAACCAATTATCTACTTGATTATTGATGACAAATTTAGTTGTCTCAATTTTGTAGACAGAATCTGGTCCAAACATTTGCAATATGCAAGCCATCTAGGTAGCTTTGCAAATGATTCATCCCTATCACCAAACACCTTTGCTATTGCCTTTTGCTTACCCCTCCAAGCCTTCTAGTATGATACTTGAAATCCATATTGACTGTTAATTCTTTCTTTGATCAAAGAAATTGGAATCGATGGTTCCAATTTAACTAACCCTAACATAAATTAAGCAATCAAATTATTATCAACAAATGAAGTTAATAATCATAAAGCACATAATTCATACAGCTCAGTGACACACCTAGTACATTTGTGCAAATAAAGTTTGAATCTAATTTACAATGATCTTGAGATAGTATGGGATTAAGATAAATGTGACAACCACCCCATTTAGTTATTTGCCACTTATTTGTCTTTTTTTCTAAAATTTCTCTCATGCACCAGGGGCAACTTTCTCCGTATCTTGTGCACTTTGTATAGAAAATTGTCAGTATTGATTCGATCACAATATATATTTTATAGACCTACATAGAGTAATGTCTGATAGCCATCTATACAACTTCTTTACTATCAAACCGTAAGCCAACATATATCTTAACTCCTACATGTAACATCCTAATTTTTGTCTAAGCTAATTAGCTCAGTGATCCTAGCTAATTAGAGAGGTTAACGATTAACTGAGGACTAATCGGCTAATTTTGATGAGCAAGAGCTTAGTAAATTGAGTCAAGTCAATAATTGAACCATAAAGCACTAAATGTTTTAATTGAAACCTAATTATTTGAACCTCATTAATTCACAACTTAGAAATATAATTAAGTTAATCCAATCTTATTAAGTACAAGACAATTGTTCTACCCTACCCATTTGAGATAGATTAATTCTTAGACCCTAATTACATAATTCATAAGAGTAATTTAACTAATCAAATTGAATTAACAACTTAGGTAATTCTAATAGCTTTGAAGATTTAAAGATTTCTCCTAATTGATGCTCCAAATTTTGGCCAAGGACAAGAGCAAAATCCAACCATCCATTTGCCTTCTCATCATGCACTATTAGATTAGGAGTCTATGTTAGTAGTATTCCTTGAGTCAAGCCAAGAGATGTACTCTCCTCTATCAAGATTGTGACACTTGGAGTGATCATATCCACCCAAGCCAATCCCAAGAGTGGTCATGCCTTTAACCACTTGAGAAAACACAAAATGGTCTTTATCCAAGCACCAAGACTCAAGGAAAACACAACTCTCTCTTTTACTCCATGGTTACTAGCCTCCTTGCTTGCAAAAGAAGCAAAATCCAACTACCTCCTTTGCTTAGAGTGGGACGCCACTCTCTCTCTGCTCTCACACTCTCATTTTTGCAATTTCATTCTCTCACTAAGTCACAAAGCTCTCACCTCTCTCTAAACCTCCCTTTGTTCTTCCTAATCTTCTTCTTGTTCTTGTTTTCCTTACTCTAACTCATCTCATTTCCACCACCATTCTCACAAGCCCTTCAAGGACCACCCTCTTTGGTTCTTGAGGAAGCAAAACAAACACTCACTTAGCCCCATTATCAAGCTCAAGGAGAAGGAGGCCATTTTCAACATCTGTCTTTCTCTTCAAGCTTTCAAGAAACCCATTTGGTAGTGACTCTAACCCCTCTTTCTTCTATGTTTTTCAAGCTCTAGAACTCCTGAGCTCTCCATAGCTAGGTGGTTTTAGAACTTGCTGTAAAGACCTCATGGCCATTGTTTCATTACATGAAGTTTGTGAGTTTTGCTCTTTTCTTGGAAAATGATTTGTTGTGCATTTATTCTTGTTTTGAACCAAACTTTTTAGAACTCAAAATATTGATTTTTCACCAAGATCTCAAAGTATAAAAGTCATTTGGAAGAGAAAAGTGGTCACTTGAGGAGAAGACTTAATGTTTTTACAAGAAAACTCAATGAAACCAAAACCGTGGAAGCTGGAAAATTCTAGTAGTCTGTATGGCGCGACTAATAACTCTTTCAATATAACTCCAAATGGAGTGAAACTAATTTTAAATAAAAATAGACTCATAGGGCTTTTTATACATGTAAAATACATGAAATTTGGCCTTGAAACGAGAGAGATATGAATTTTCAAACTATGCTATCCCCAGATGTGTTTCTACTCGGGCAGTATGTAATAAAACGTGCATAACTCAAGTTATACAAAACATTTTTGAGTGGGACTAAGTTTGTTAGAAAGCTAATACATAGAGGAACATTCCCATAACAGTTTTGTCATATTCCATGTGAGGAACTCCCAGTGGAGTTCACAAGCCACTGACCCGAGTTGAACTTTCAAGTCTAAATAGTAAGAATAAAATGTGTATATCTCAAGTTACAAAATGAATTTTGAGTGGGGCTTATTTTGTTTAAAAATAGACTCAGAGAAGTATAATCATACCAAAATTCGAAGCAAAAGAGTAAAAGGTGAAATTATGGTGAATTTTTGAAGTTACTACCCCACTGTAAAAGTAAAAACTGGTTATGGTGAAATTTAAAGGATAATGAGAAACAAGCTTAAAGACATTAAGACCCTCAATTTAAGAAATGGGAAAACTTCATAATTCAACTTAAAAGTTTCAAAAAGGATAATAGACAAAATTGGCCTTATGCCTAATAAAAGAATTTACACAAGAGGAAATTTTAATTAAAAGCTTGTACCAAATTTACTAAGCTAAGCTCATAAGACTTTGTGTGATATGTATGCCTTTATGTGTTCATATGATGATAATGATGATGATGACGATATGATGATGATGAAATGATAATGATGATTATGATATGATAATGAAGTTGATGATTATGATAGTAATATGATGATGATAAGGATGATAATGATATGATGATGGTATGATAATAAATGATGATTATATGAATATGATATGTTGAAGATATGATGCTTAATGATATGCGATAAAAGAATCACATTTGGGGACGGTGATACGTAACACCTAAATGTGGAAAAGAATTAGAATAATTTTGCATCATAAGCTTTAATAAGAAGAGATTGAACTAAGGGTGTGATCCTTCAAAAGGGAAGGTGACCCAAAGTAAGCTCCCCTTACCCACGAGTCACATGAGGCATGGCATGACCCAGCTAGTGTGAGTATAGGGGATAGGGCTTACATGAGGCATGGCATGACCCAGCTAGTGTAAGTACCGAAAATTTATGGTGGCGATGGCCATGGTATGAGCTCATTACCACTTATATTTAGTGGGTGAAAAAATAAGACTTAAGATAAAGTCAAGTTAAGAGGAGAAAAAGGACTTCGGTCCAAACCCTTGAAGGGAAGAAGTTAAGAGAAGCTTATAGCATAGCCATGCATGTTTTATGTAATTATACTTGTGCCCATGTATGCTATAATATAAATGAATTAGAGGACATGTTAAAAATTGAATCCGCTTCGGATGGCTATGTTTTCGAAAATCTAAGAATTGGACCTTATGCATGCTCACTGTTTTATTTATAAAACCGAAGTGGCTGGGATGATGACAATGACACTTTAGTGTCGGGTTCGAGTCCTACTGAGAAATCTTATTTCTCACTCTAGTTACTTTTTTGTATCATCACCAGAATCTGATGGCGCATCTAGTGGAGTGGAGCATGGATCCCCCATATATGAGCGGACGTATGATGTGGGATATTAGACAATGCTGATTTGGACTTGTAGTTGCCGTAGCTTTGCATCTTCATATATTCCTTTTTGTGACGAACGATGTCAATTTAAGTTTGTATCTAGTATTTGGATCATGGCATGACCATGAGCCTCCTTCGATGTAATGCTGATATATGTATATATATATATAGTATATATATATATATGTATATATATATATAGTATGAACCCATATCGATGTAATGATTTAGCTAAATAATGCAATGTATTTGTGAATTACTATTTATTTTCCTTTATCTTGTTTTATGATATTGGAGTATGTGTTTTATGCGACACGCTTTTTCTCTATCTATATTCTAGCTCAAGGCTTTACTTTCCAAAACGCTGCAAAGCGATGATGTATTTCAAAAGAAAAGAAAAAAAAATCTTACCGTATTTTCTGCATAACTTAATTTCAAGTGAAGTTTAGTTTTCCACAAGTATAAGTAACAACTAATAAAACGCCGTAATACGACTTAAGCATAGTATGGATTAATTAGGGTGTTACATTACACGCCACGAGCCAGGCATATCCAACCCAGGAAATTTGTCCATTTCTTCATCAAGGTGATCCCAATTAATATAATTATAATGTGGAGATGCATTCTACAATGAAGTCTCCGTCAAATGTGGTACACCTATAAAAATATCATCAAATCATGAAAAGGTTTTAGTAAAATCACAATATATACAAATAATTGTATGAAAACTAACTGCCGCGTTGTAGAAGTTGTTCTCTAAAATGCAATGAGGATGCAATAAAAGAAACTACAATAGTCAGAGAGTTCAATTTAGCCTCAGACTTAGAAGACTTGCTATTAGGAATCTCACCTTCATCATCATCTTCATTTTCATCTGACGATATATCCCTAATGCAATCTTCATCTTCATCTGATAAGCATACGTCAACACTATAACAATTAACAAATGCAACAGTAGAGTGAATAATAAGGGCAACGAGCAAGAATGAATTGCTTGTAACATCAATCTCGGCATACAGTTTGAGCACTATCAAAGGAGACTGTTGCTCAAAGGTGCTAATCATGCAGTCAACATTATCATCATCAACTATCTCAAGAGCAGTATATGTGCTACTATCTCGAGCAATTGGAAATCTGCAAGTGAGACTTTGAAATTGTTTGCTGGGATTGAAGCTTCAATTTGGCAGCAATCTTCTTCTTTAGTGCATTAAAACTGAGACCTCTTTATATTTTAATTGATCTTTTGTCACTTTCAAAAGTACTTCCTCGTGGCCCATCAAAATTTCTACCATTCTAATATACAAACACAATAAAAGTACTCATCCCTTTTTTTAAGCAGATTAAGAAGAAAAGAAGAGACTTGTAAACAAATTGACAAAAGTATAGAAGCTAAAAAATTCAAAAACTGCAAAGAGTTTTAAGTGAGAGTTTCATATGGGAGCTAAATATTGAGAGACTGTAAAGAGCAAGATAAAGTTCGAGAGAGTGTATAGAAATTGAAAATTTTGAGACTACAAAGAGTTTGAAAGAGTATAAGTTTAAAAATTTGGAGTGTGCATATGAATAGCAGAGATGACATATATATAGAGAAGTTAGGAATCACGTGAAAGTTAACTGGTGCCACATGGCAACACCTCAATGATGGCGCAGTTTGGTTCAGCAAGGCTGGCGCAGTGTTAACCAGCACCTTTTGACTTGCTGGCACACTATGATTTTGTGCCATGAGTGGCACTACTCCAATCCAATCCACCTAGTTGACATAGATAGAAAAAATTTAAAACTCTACCATGGCACAAACAATAACAGATAAGTAATTTGTTTCAAAATAACTACATTATGATAAATTGTTAGTAAAAGCACTGCATATGGGTCAAAAAGCCCTAAGCCTACATTAAAGTGCAGTTAACCTTGATCAATCAAGAATTGGGCCTTGAACACCTGACACTTGGACAAACATGCACGAGTCTATGCAATTCTCAAACAAAAACACACATCAGTTATAGAACAATTTCTTAACCAACAAGCAACTCAGGAAACCAGCAAACATGTTTGGACATGTTTCTATTAATGTAAACATGCACGTGTCTATGACACATGTTTGGTTTTAGTGAAAAATTAATTTATTTTTTGAAAAAGTCTATTGAAAAGTTTCAATTATAAATTATGTTAATATAATATAATATAAATTAATTCAATTTGTTTACACTAAAGAAAAGAAAATAAAAAAGAATAGAAGCTAATTGAACCCACAGTGGAGAAAAGATTAAGCAGCAACTGAGAGAATGAGTTGAGTCGAGGAAGATTTAATTGATGTGAAAGAGGTAAAAGAAGAGTGAGTCGAAGATACATTTGGTAAAAAGCATTCAGTTGAAAGTATAATGGCCAAATGAATCTGAGAAGATAATTTAAAATCAAGTCAGTGGCAACTGCTAAGGAATAATGTCAAAAGACTATAATATAAGCAGCTAAGATTTACAAAATGTAGGAACGGTTGAGAGATTAACAATAGAAGTTATTTTCAAGAATAAACCATCTCCTAGAATGATGTTTGGATAATTGATTGCCGACTTCGAATTAGGTTAATAGTTTTTTGCCAATAACCATTTAGGTTCAAATTTTGTACTTGTATGCTATTTCAGACTAAACCTAAAAGCCCAATACCAAGGTTGGGCCCCCATAAGCCCAAATTGGAGACTGTTGATGATAAAGTAATGGATGCTTCTTCTGTTACAAAGGTATTTAATCGAGATTCGGTAACGCATGAACTCTGATTCCATAATGTTCATGAAGCCGTTATGAACCCAAGACCATTATGCAAGAATCTCAAAAGTGTTGAAGCAACTGTTATTACCAAACCTCACCAATAAATAAGAGCAGACACTATCAAATCAGGTACGCTTACATTCTCTTGAACTTTGTACCTCTTGCACTTATTGACTTGAGTATCAGAGTCCTTATAAGTACCCCACACTACTATGGAATTCAATCAACTAACCAGTCTTTACCATGAACAGAAATGTGACACCCTAATAAACCTATACTACGCTTAAGTCGTGTTACGGTAATTTATTAGTTGTTACTTATGCTTGCGGAAAAACTAAAACTCTGCTTGTAAATTAAATTACATGGAAAATACGGTAAAATTTTTCTTTTTTTGAAATATGTCGCTTTATAGCATTTTGGAAAGTGAAGCCTTGAGTGAGAATATAGATATCGAGAGAGTGTGTGTATATAATTCATATCACAATATCATAAAGCATGAGAACGATAAATAAATAGTAATAATAAATGCATCGCATTACATAGCTAGTCATTCCATCCATATGGGTTCACAATACATAGAGGAAGGCTCATGGTCAAGCCACGGCCCAAATACTACATATCAAATACAAACTAAAATGACATATTCGTCACAAAAAGGAATACATGAAGATGCAAAGCGACAAAACTACAAGTCCAAAACAAAATATCTTGGCATCCATGCTCTGGTCCCACCTCTCCCACCTCTCGGCCCCATGGAGTCAAGCCCTCGAGTGTTTGGTTCCTTTCACTCCTCGACCCCGAGGTACAAAAGGCGTGCGGATGATGTGTGGATGCTTGCAAAGTACCTGGATGTAGCGATCGCGGTGACTTAGCTCGGCCTGACAAGGAGCACAGTTGGCCGTGGAAGACTGCTCTTCGGAAGGATCTTCCTCAAATGTCGGAGCGGCCTCCGGATGATACTCAGGGGTAAAGTAGAGAGGCAGCTGTGGTCCTATGAGAGGTCGTGGCGCTCAGCTCGATCACTGGAATTGCTGGCTGGAGCCGAGCTTGACTGCAGATAACTCTGGGGACAATGGCTCCATCTTGACGATTGGCAAGGGTTCTGGCGGGAAATTCTATGGACCTAATGGCTGACCAAGAAATGCTGCAGGAACATCAGCCGAGGCAGGCAGAACTTTAGCCTCTACTCCTTCATGCATCCGACCAAGGTAAAAGCAGGTGCAAACCATCGTGGTGGTCGTTGCCACGATGGCCTGTGCTCCCTCATCATACGTCCACTCACAGTGTGGTGGATCCATGCTCCATTCACAGTGTGATGGATCCATGCTCCACTCCATCAGATTTGCCATCAGGATCTGGTGACGATATGGAAAATAGCCAAGGTGAGAAATAATATTTCTCAGTAGGACTCGAACCCAATACGAAAGTGTCATTGTCATCGTCCTAGCCACTTCAGTCTTATTAATAAAAATAGTGAGCATTTGTAAGGTCCAATTATTGGATTTTCAAAACATGAATATCGAAGTGGATTAAATTTTAAATACATATTCTCGTCATAACAATAACATCGTGGTGTACATAAGAGCTTATATAACTAATCGTATAAGAGTTTCAGTCTTTACTTGGGTTGGACCAAAGTCCCTTTCTTTCATTAGACTTGACTTTATCATAAGTCTTTGTTTACCACCCACTAAACATAGCTGGTAATGAGCTCATACCGTGGTTGTCGCCACCATAAATTCTTGGTACTTACACTAGCTGGATCCTTTGCCATGCCTCATGTAAGCCCTTCCTTGGTACTCACACTAGCTGGGTCCATTGCCATGCCTCATGCGAGTCCGTGGGTGGAGGGGGAGTTTCTTATTATGGGCTATCTCCTTTTTTGAAGGATCATACCCTTAATTCAATCTCTTCTTATTAAGGCTTATGATGCAAACTTATTCTAAGTCCATAAATTTTACCGAATTCCGGCAGCATGATGGCTAAACCGGAGCTTCCCCAAAATTGCAAAATGAAGAGTTTAATCTCACATATCATTAAGCATCATTATCATCATCATCATCATATCAACATTATCATGTTGGCATATAGAGGCATGCATAACACGTAAAGTCTTATGAGGTTAGCTTAGTAAATTTGGTGTAAGCTTTTAATTGGGTTGCGTTTCATTTGGTTCTTTTGTTAGGTATAAGGAAACTTTCACCTATTATCCTTTTTAAAAATTTTAAGTTGAAATATGAAGTTTTCCAATATCTTAGTTTGAGGATCTTAATATTTTCAAGCTTGTTCCTTATTAGCCTTTAAACTTAATCATAACCAGAATTACTTTTTACAGTAAGGCAATAATTTAAAAAATTCACCATAATTTTATCTTTTACCATTTTGTCTTGAATTTTTGTATGATTATACTTCTCTAAGTCCATTTTAAACAAAATAAGTCCCACTCAAAAATTCATTTTGTAACTTGAGATATGTACGTTTTAATCTAATTGCTCAGTCTTCTAGTTTTACCTCTGAACAGTGATTTGTAAACTCTACTAGGAGTTCCTCACAAAGAATCTGCCAAAACCATTTAATGGGGGTATTCCTCTATGTCGTATCTTCCTAAGAAACTTAGTTCCACTCAAAAATGTTTTGTATAGCTCGAGTTATTAAACTTTTTGTATAGACTGTCCAAATAGAAACATATCTAGTGACAGCCCAATTTAAAAATTCGTATCTCCCTTATTTTACGGCCAAAATTCATGTATTTTATATGTATAAAAATCTCTACGAGTCTATTTTCATTTAAAATTAGTTTAATTGCATTTTGAGTTGTATTGAATGAGTTATAGGTCATACAATATAGACTGCCAGAATTTCCAGCTTCAACAGTTTTTGTTTTCATTAGTTTTCTTGCAAAAACATTAAATTTTTTCCTCAAGTGACCACTTTTCTCTTCCAAACCACTTTTATACTTTGAGATCTTGATGATAAATCAATATTTTGAGTTCTAAAAAGTTGGGTTCAAGCAAAATATGTGCATAACTAGAAACATATTACAAGAAAAGAGCCATAACACAAGAAAACACTTCATAACAAGGAGCATGGCCATGAAGCCTTAGAGCAAGTCCTAGAATCACCTAGCTATGGAGAGCTTAGGAGTTCTAGAGGTTGAGAACTCACATTAGAACTTGCCTTGATTCTCTTTGAGGCAACCTTTTCATTTGCATACATGAACATGATGGAGGCGTTTATTTCATTTGGCCACTTTAGCCATATAGCCATCCTTGTACATTTTTTTCTTGCTTAACCCCCTTGAGCCTTATTGAGCATTCTTTGTGTTAGCATTTTACAAGCCTAAACTAAAAACCATGATTCTACCTAACCTTAGGGAATAGAAGGACATTAGTTATCATTAGAGGTTACATTAATGCAAGTGTATTTGTAAGTGCTTGCTATCGCAAAAAATAGAGAGAGATAGAGAGAGAGAGAGAGAGAAAGAGAGATGAAGAAGAAAAAGAAGAGGAAGTAGAATAAGTCTAGGCCAATTTTGAAGTAAGAAAAGATGGAATAAAGAGAGTTGTTTGTTCATTGTTCAGATTTAGGGAGAGTTCTCACACATGTGACCTCATGTCTTTGCTAATATTCTCCCATTCTCTTTAGTTTTTACCTTGTTATATCCTTATTATTTCCTAGCTTTTACCTTAGCTCCATCATAACCTTGACTAAAGTCCTCTTGATTTGTGTGTGCATATGTTGCGGAGTAGTGGAGACGTAGAAGATAAGCAAGCCTATGATAGTGCATTTTCTAATGAAGTGATTTGAGTGATACAGTCTATTACACTTGAAAGTTGAGTGCTTAATACACGACCTTGTGATGTCCTTCATGCTTAGTGTATGCATTTTGAATGATTTTGCCTTGCTCGTACTTAGGGGTGTGCACGGGTACGGGTCAACCCGCGAACCCGATCAACCCGACCCGATCCGTGGTAAAATTTTCGGTTTGGATCGGGTAATCGGGTTTAATCGGGTAAAACCCGATTGACCCGTCCAATCTCTGGTTCGGGTAGCGGGTTTAAATTTTAAACCCGTTACCCGACCCGTAGACCCGAACCCCCATTTATATTTTTTTTTTCTAATGACTGAGCCAGCTATTCCTATTATCAACTATCAAAAAAAATCCCTAACTTATCTTCTACACTTTCTTTCCCCAATTCCCGCCGGAACCATTTACGCTGCTCCTCTCACTCTCAGGCTCTCCTCCATCCTATCTTCGCCTCTGCATCTGCATCTGCCTTTGCCGCGACTTGCATCACCACATGCCACTAAAGAAAGTCATCCCCTGCACCAACTCTGTCACGGAGGAGTGAGGGCTGGGGGCCAGCGATCATTCGCCTCCTCTCTACCACTTTCAAGCATTAACAAGTCTTAATCCCTGTATGTAATATTGCTCCATCTCTCTATGATTCTAAAATTCCATAACGTGAGATATATATACTTTTCCTTTTCCTGTTTTGCTTCTCGTATGTGTTTCTGTATATAACGCAACGAATCTTTTCCTTTTCCTGTTTTGCTTCTCGTTACATATATATATACTTTTCCTTTTCCGGTTTTGCTTTCCTTTTCCGGTTTTGCTTCTCGTATATATCTATGGTTTTGCTTTCCTTATATATGGTTTTGCTTTCCTTTTTCGGTTTTGTTTCTCGTATATATATATATATATTGTGTTAGAAACAGAGACCCAACAAATCTTTTCCTGTTTTACTTCTTGTTTGTGTTTCAAAACTGCTATCCCCTGTTTTGCTTCTATTATGCGTGCATCATTAATAACTCATTTTTTTTCTTCTACATGGTTTTATTATTAATTATTTGTTTCTTTTTTGTTAGTTTTAATAGGCATTGGTTAGAAAATTACCTTAGTGAGTGATTTAACCTGTATGTTTGAGTTGTTTATAGTGAGTTTTGTCTTTTAATGTAGTTATTTATCTTTGTTAATGCACTATTAATAAGTTTTAAGCTTTAGATGAAAATTGCAGTACAACAATATCACACCCTTGTTAATGTTGTATTGCTATTGCCTTGCTAATTGAAAATTGAAATTATTGTTGTTAATATCAGATTGTGCCGTTGTTTTTTCATATTGGAGAGTAATAATAATATAACATAATTTTTTTTTCTCTTGAAATAGCAGTAACAAGCCAAGAAAATGGTGGAAGACCAAGAATTAGGCTATGAAGGAATTGGGACCCAGAATACAAGTGGGACTCAAGTTGGAAGTGCTCCAACTCCAACAACTAGGACTCCAACTCCAACAAGTGGGAATCCACTTCCAACTCCAGCAGCTAATCCAACTTCAGGCGGGACTCAAAATTTGTGCCTACGGATCAAAATCCACCTCCAACGGCTGACATTTCTTCACAAGATGTAGGTAATAAAAGAAAACCTAGTAGACCTTCTTCAAATGTTGGGCTCATTTTTCTAAAGATAAAGAGAATGATAGAGCTATTTGCAATTATTGTGGAAAGTCATATGCATCCAATAGTTCTAGTCATGGCACCAGCAACCTCATTAAGCATTTGAGAGCTTGTAAAAAGAACCCACATAGGGAGGAAGATAAGAAGCAAAAAACAATTGCTTTTGGAAAACAAAGTGAGGATGACCCTGTGACAATGAAGCTTGTAGAATTCAACCAAGAACAATGTAGGCTTGATCTTTGTAAAATGATAATTATTGATGAGCTTCCCTTTAAATTTGTTGAGAATCCTGGCTTTAAGATTTTCATGGCTTCATGTCAGCCAAGATTTAAGATCCCTACTCGAACAACTATTGCTAGAGATGTCATGCAAATGTTTTTAGAGGAAAAAGCTAAGTTGAAATCCATATTGTCAATGAACCATCAAATGGTTTCTTTAACAACTGATACATGGACTTCAATTCAAAATATTAATTATATGTGTGTGACTGCTCATTATATTGATGAGGGATGGGAATTGCATAAGAAAATCTTGAGCTTTGGTTTGATTACGGACCATAAAGGTGATACCATAGGGAAAGCTCTAGAGAAATGCTTGAAAGACTGGGGTATTATGAAGGTTTGCACTATAACTGTGGATAATGCTAGTGCTAATAACTCAGCACTAACTTATTTGGTGAGGGGTATGGCCCATTGGAATGGTACTACCTTGTTGAAGGGAGAGTACATGCATATGAGGTGTTCTGCTCATATTTTAAATTTGATTGTGAGTGATGGGTTAAAGGAATTGGATTCCTCCATAGCTAAAATTAGGGCTGCTTGTAAATTTGTTAGATCCTCTCCATCTAGATTGGCTTCTTTTAGGAGGTGTGCCCAAGAGGCTAATATAGCTAGTAGTCAAATGCTAGTTCTTGATGTGCCAACTAGGTGGAATTCCACTTACTTGATGTTAGAAGTGGCTGAAAAATTTGAAAAGGCATTTAGTCGCCTTGAATATGATGATAATTCATACTTGAATGCTCTTGATAGTGAAGGAGGAGCTCCTAGTGTTGATGATTGGAAGGCACGTGTTTCATTAAATTCTTGAAGATCTTCTATGATGCTACACTTTCATTTTCAACTTCATTGCATATTCTTTGCAAATACTTTTTTTCATAAGTTGTGTGAAATTCAGAATACTTTGATGAGTTGGATTGAAAGTGATGATAGTGTGTTGCAAAGGATGGCTATAATTATGAAATCTAAGTTTGACAAGTATTGGGATGTCAATGGGATAAATTATCTTTTGTTTGTATTGTTTTTTCTTGACCCGCGATTTAAGTGGGAGTATATTGAGTTTTGTTTCATGGAGATGTATGGTCATGAAAAGTCCAAGACCACATTGAAAACGTTGAAGGATGTCATAAAGAGTTTGTTTTCTCAATACATGGCATTGAATCCCCTTCCTCCTGATACTCGTGCTTCAAGTGGCTTATCATCAGATGTTGCATCACAATCTCAAATTGAAAGTAATGATGATGGTAGTAGTGCAAATCTTTTAGACAAGTTTAGACTAAAGGTGAAGAAAAAGCAAGGTGAGCTCAAGAGGAATGAGTTGGACAGATATATGGAAGATGATGTTGAGGACAATTATGAGGGATTTGATGTTTTGAGATGGTGGAGAGGAAAGACAGTGAAGTATCATGTTCTATCCTGTATGGCTAGAGATATATTGGCCATTCCAATATCTACAGTATCATCTGAGTCTGCTTTTAGTACTGGAGGTCGTGTGCTTGATCCTTACCGTAGTTCTTTATCTCCCTTATGGAGGCCTTGATTTGCACACAAAATTGGTTGAGGCCTCCTAAGAAGAAGATTGATCTACGAGATCAATTGCAAGATCCTGAGAAAGTTGAATCAGGTATATAATTAATAATTATCATTTTGAATTATTAACTTTATTATATTAGTTATTATTTATCTTTATCATTTGACATAATATTTTTTCTTGTTGCTTTTTTGTTCTATTAGAAATTTCAGGAGTTTCAGGACTTGAAGATATTGAGATTCAAAGTGCTTTACAAGTTCAGCCATAAAGGTGAAATCAATTTTTTTTCTCATTCTTATACTGCTATACATTTAATATTTCATTAAAATGCCTTCTAACAATTGTTTTTTGTTAGGGCTAGAAATTTGAAGGATTTCAAGGTTGGGTCTATGACTTTGAGCAGAAGACAAATTGCTCAAGACTCAAGATTTGTGTTGTCTTTTTCTTTCTATAGTTGGAACTTAGGAGCTACTGTTATGTTTTATTAGTGTATTGCATAATGGCTTTTGGATAATTGGATTGATGAATGTTGTTAGTTGTTATGCTATTATGCTATGGATGTGGCTGTTATGCTATTGATTCTTGTCATAATGGCTCTTTTGGATTGATGAATGTTGTTGGATTATTGATGTTGAGACTTGAGAGTAATATATCATTATATCTTTATTTTGGTGTTTACTTTCTCTAATTTGTGAGAAGCTTTTGGATTTGAATTGATTTTGATTTATGTTAATGTATAGTTAGATACTTAGATACATACATTTATGATGATTGATATTGTATAGTATATAGTTAGATTTACAACAAATTAGTGAGTTACTTACACTGTTACAGGTTTAAAAATGTCATAAAATAAGGTGTTTTTAATCTGTTCTTTGTCCAAAAAAAAAAAAAAAACTAACTACCTACCCGAGTACCCGACCCAATCCAACCCGGAAGTGGTCGGGTCGGGTTGGTTCGGGTTGGAGGGTTAAAAAGCTGAAACCCGACCCAACCCAACCCGAATCTGTTTGATTGGTTCGAGTATTTTTTTTCTTCTAAATCCGACCCAACCCGACCCGTGCACACCCCTACTCGTACTTGGGAGAGGTAAGTAGATGTGTTTTGACTATTGACAATTCTTCATGCCTTGTATGTTCTACTTGCTTCAAAACTTGGCACTCTTGAAGATCCATTGGAAAGTAAGTTTATTTTGGTGATTGTTATATTCTATTTTTGGAGTTGGTGTGTTTTGGTCTTAATTGGTTGTTTAGTTAGTGTTTCTTTTTCATCCTTAGAGCCTATCTTAGATTTTGCATGAAGATGTGCAAAAAGTTAAGTATAGGGAGGTTTGATAAATAATATTTTGATATATTGATTAACCCTCATATTTAGTCTCTTGGACCTCTTTTATGCTTAATTGATTAACATTGGACATATTTTAAGAGATAGGGCTGCAACTTTTCTTCATGTCATTAAGCCAAAAGACCGTGTTTTAAGGGTCTTTGAATTGCTTGAAAATCATGATTGTTGCAAGAGATATTAGTGGAGCATTTTTGGTATAAATCTCTCATCAAATCTCGAACTAATGCAAATCATATCTCCAATTGAAGCTAAGAGGCAGAGGACCATGTGCAATTTGAAGGTAATATTGGGTATGATTGTTTTTAGGGTTTTGCTTTGAAAGGAAGTTAGAAAAACGAAAATAAAAAAAAAATACGGACACTTTTCTTTCTCAAGTTTAGGAACCCTTGTTTTTCTTCTCTTCGTCTTTGTTTTTCTTCTACTTTCAAGATTTTATTTTGATGTCCTCCATGGCTGTGGAAGCTAGGCTTTTGTGATCAATTCAAGAATCTTGAAGGATATTTGGTTTGGTCTTGAGATCTTTGTTCTTTAATGCATTTGTTATTTCAATTTCATCTTTCCTTTTCTTCTCAATTTTGATTTTCATGAATAAGGCTTCTCCTTGTGTTGATTTAAATTGAGTTTTGTGATAAAATTTGGGTTGCTTAATCTTGATTTTATCATTTGAAAATAGAGAATTGGGTTATGGCTTTATGCTCTTGGGTTTTTCATATTATGGTTTTTAAATTAGTCTTGATCTTCATGAATTTTATAGTTTCATGAATTTATGTATCTTTGATTAGTTGAATTCTAGGAGCTTCGTTAGTTGAGAATACCAGGTTGAGTTTGAGCTTTTGGTACAACTTTAGAAAACCATGAAACTGGGAAAAAATATCTTTTTGATCCATGATAGACCATAACTGAATATTCTAGATAGTTTTTGAGTTGGTTGTTTTAATTTATTGATTTTCTTCATAATTTTAATTTTTCTTTAGGCAAACAAAACCCTAATTTTTCTTAATTGTCAACAATTTAATAATAGTATTTAAGGTCCTTTAAGAGACGATCCGGATTGCACCTATTCTGCAAGTGTAATTTTGGTAATTTAATTTGGTCGAGCTCAGCATTCACATCAAGCACGGAAATTGTTGCATAGAAACTTGGGAAGTAAAGTAGGGTTGAATGGAAAATTAAGCACGAAAAAGGAAACATATTGGAATTAAGCACAAAAAATAATTCAATAGTAAAGGCACATTTGGAACTACTAACTAGCCGAGGATGACTTGGAGAATTTGCAAAATATATCAATAACAAAGAAAGACATAAATATATCGAACAACTAACCAACATATATAAGGGAAAGAAAAATATCGTTCAACTACAATAAAAGGAAAAATTAGGTGGCTGCTGGAGAGTGGTGGTTCATCGAGGGAGCGGTGTCATTAGGAGTCTCCATCAGATCCCTTACTTTAATCTCGGCAGCATTGGCACCCGAAAATGGCTTGTCCACCAACTTCCCATCCTGAACCTCCTTGAAGTAGCCACAAAAAGAGATGTACAAATTAATGTAGACGAATTTGACTTGATTTATAGCTTTGTCAAACCCTTCAGCCTACTTCTCAGTTGCCTCATCCTCGAGGTTCTCAGCTTCACTTGTCTTTGTGGCAAGCGCATCCTTGAGTTCGACGACCTCGGTGGCATAGAAGTCCTTATGCTCATTAAATTTCTTTTCGAAGAGGGTGACTTTGTCTTGAAGTATTTTCTCTTGAGCCACCCACTCCTTTTCCTTAACCAAGTACTTGTCCTTAGCCCTTCTAACCTTGTCTTCTAAGAAGCGAATCTCCCCAAAATGAGCCTCCCTTAGCTTCATAAGCTCCTCCTTCAGCTCGGTGATGGCCTTGCCGTTGGAATGTTCTCTCAGCTCCAAATGGTGAGATATTGCACAAGAGCACAAGCTCGCCACTTGAATCCATTTGTGTATTCCGGTGGCCCAACAAATTCAAACATGTTGAAGTCATAGTTCGACTTTAGGCGATTGTCCCCTTTCTGGTGGAGTGAAAATCTAGGGCACTATAAGGAGAAGGAAAGAGCATCGGATATGAAGTTTTAGAGGAGGTGGGAGTCCTTAGAAAAGGCAGATGGACCTTCTTCAACCTGGAAGAACTATCTACTGTGAAGAGAGGAGTGGATTGGCACAGAGGTGGCCTCTAAATCAACAACGTCATCCAAAGTGTAACACCCTACCAACTTAATGTTATGCTTAAGTCATAGCATGAAATTGGATAGGTTGCGTTACTGTGTTAGTTCTCCATTTAAAGCTGTATTCGTTATATTATATTCTCTTTTTCTCTGATATATATGTATATGTTTGACGAATATACCTACGAGATAGGGCGCTTTATATAATAAACATGATTAGCATTACAGAAAAGAATAAAGACAGGAAATATATATCATCAGTTATATATATACATATATAAGTTGGAAGCCAAAGCTTCAATTTATAAATATATGTTTCAAAAGCAGAGTGGAATAAAGGAACAAGAAATTTTCTCTTGCTAAAAGGTAGAGACGGGAATGGCGGGAAACAGCTAAGTACAGTGAGTCCAACTCGGGGTCCTGGTGGAGCTGCAGGTCAGGGACCTCAATAAACAGAGTGGCCATCGAGTCCATCACCAGCATCTGAGAATGATGCGGAAATGCAAAATGAGGTGAGAATTTAAAGAAATTCTCAGTAGGGTTCGCGTACAGTATTTAGCTGACATTACATTCATTCTCAGTTGCCTCGATTTTTATTTAATTATAAAAACATGGGATCAAACTAAACTATCCATATTCAATAAGTTTAAGAAAATATCTGGTCCGAGGTAAGGTTCAGTTTTACTTAAGATAGCAGAAGAAACAGAATAAGCTACTAACAGTAATACACAAAATAATGAGCAGAATAAATGCACATACGACAGTAAATAAATATAACAGACAAACTGTAAATAACTTGTAATGACTGTTCAATGTAATCATGCATTTAATGTAATCATGCAAAACTTGTTCTTGAACCTTCCTTCATAAACTTTTCCATTACTTCATAAACTTTTCCATTCCTCATAAACTTTTCCATTACTTGGTCCCCTGGGAGTTCTTGGCCACTTTAGACTTCTTGGTAATAGTCTGCTTTTCAGGATCGAGCTCGTTCCTATACAGGAATGTCGGGTTTGCTTTCCCCGACCTCCCTATCGATCTATTCCCCTTAACGTTATTCCGGGGTTGGCCCAAGTACCATGGAACTTTCATCATAACATAATCTTTAGGTTCATCATAACATGACTTTCATAACTTTCTTGAAAATGCACATGTATCTATATGTATATCATAACTCATGCATATACTTTACCGAAATTTCGGCAGTATAACGGAACATGTCCGCTTTCCCATGAATAGTTCCAGTACTCAAAACACCAATTTCTCATAGAAGTCATAACATTCCATTCATACTTCAAACATTGAACTCATACCAGCATTAGTTACATTAGGACAGAATTACTACCTCAACATAATCATTCAACCCAGTTTTTGTAACTCAAGCCAAAATTTCTATTTAACTCATCTGGACCTGAATTTTGGATATGTTAAATTGTTATGTGTCTATTTTCTAACCTCTTTAGTCCCATCTAATTTTGATAAATATAACTCAAGTTATTTAGGTTTTATCCCAGCCTGCCCTGTGGCTAGCCAGAATTGCACACTTAAAAGTAAAAATCTACTAAAAATTGAAAAATGGCTCAAATCATACGAAATTGGTCTCATATTAAAGCTAACAGGACAATATTTCATTTAAAAAAAATTCCATTCCATTTGACTTGGTAGGGCTCGAGTTATAAGCTCCGAAATCTGACCTTCCTGAACTGCCCTATTTTGCTCTGGTTTGGACATAGGGCAACTTTCTTGGAACACTGAGAGCAAACAGGACCTTATCTAACTCTGAAATTTTTATGGGACATTCTCCTATGTGTAAGCTTTCTAACAAAGTTAGTTTCATTCAATTCCAAATAGTATAGGGTGATTTTTACCCTGAACAACCTAGTCTGCCCAGAATCAAACTCAAAAACCTAGGTCAAATTTCCAAAATTCATATCTCACTCAATACTAATCCAATGGCCCTCTATATATATGTATGGAAAGCTCTGAATGTCTGGTTTCATCTAAAAATGGTTTCATCAATTTTAAACGGCGGTAGGCGGAGCCGTACACTCCGCTATACGGACTGCCGAGGGTTTTTGGTTCTCCAGCTCTTCAACTCTTCCTATTTTCATCTTTTCTTGCTTCCAATTCGATTTTAACCTCACAAACAGCCAATAAACCAGCCAAATATCATCATAATTATTCAATCATCATATCAAAAATTGAGAAAATAAACCACCACCAGCCACCCAAATCAGAAAATCAAGACAAGAATTAAACCTCTACCTATTGTTATGTTGTGATTTGGCTTGATTTTGGAACTTGGATGAACAAAACTTGGTTGGACTTGATGGTTTGATGGAGTTGAGTGAGTGCAGAAGAAAAGAAGAGAGCTAAAAGAGGGGAGAAGTGGCGCAGAAAATGGCTGAAGGAAAGAAAGGAATTGTGTCATAAAACATGGAGGAGGTAGTTGGAATAGGTGGCTTTGATTGGTTGGAGCTTTGTGGCCAAATTTCAGCCAACACCATTTTGAGTTGTGGAGACCAAATTATTACTTTTGCCACATAGACTGTCCAGAATTCCAGCATCTCAAATTTATATTTCCTTGGTTTGTTTGTGGGAAACATTAAGGTTCATCCTCAAACAACCTTTTTTATCTCTCATTTTACTTTCATGATTTGAATTCTTAATAATAAAATAGTGTTTGGAGTTTAAAAGGAGTTTGGTTCAAGAAAATAGTTTAACACTAAGAATAACTTGATAAAGAAAGAGCATGGTCATGAGATCTAAGAGCAAGTCCTAGAACCACTTAGCTATGAGAAGCTTAGGAGTTCTAGTGATTGAAACATACAAAAATGAGTTAAAATCACTATCACTAGAAGCTTTGAAAGTGCTTGGAGATTTGAAAGGATGAAGATGGCCTCTTTCCTTGGAGCTTAAAGGCCATGGCAACAAGGAAGAAAAAGAAAGAGGTTTTCTGTTGGCTTTGCCAAATGAGCCAAGTGTGTGTGTTTGAATGTATTCTTCAAAGACCAAAGAGGGTGGTCCTTGAAAGGCTTGTGAGAATGGTGGTGGGAAATGAAGTTGGATATAGTAGGAAAGGCAAGAACAACGAGAAGAACATGGGGAAGGTGGTATAAGGTCTAGAGAGAAGTAAGAGCTTTTGATCTTAAGAGAGAGAATGAAAGTTGTAAAATGAAACTATGAAGGAGGAAGGTTGGCTAAAACTCACATAAGGCCAAATGGGCAAAATTCTTTTTGCTTCTTAATTCTAGGATTAAGCTTAATAACCCTTGGGTGGAAAAGTGTTTGTTACAACTTAGTGTCTTGGGTGCAAGGCTTAATCCTCTTTATGTTTTCTTGGTGTGTTAAAGACATTAACCACACCATTAGTAGTTAATCTAGCTTTTAGATTTTATACCAGATCTAGTTAAATCCTTGTGTAGGATTACCCCTTTTGGTTAATATCTCTTTAAGTTAATTTAACCACATTAAGCCTTGATCTTATGGTATAAGATTTAGAAGCAAATGAATGGTGGATGATGGACGTGGTGTAGCCGAAATCGCTATTGAATAATAGGGATAGTTTTGAATTTTATTTGTTATTAGAATTATCTAGGTGTTAATGAATGGGATTAGTTAACTGCTCTTTAAATAATTTTGGTTAAATACACTTTTAAGACTTTTTCTCTAAAAGGAATGATTCTTATGAATATGTACTTAGTGTGTAAGGATTAATTTACCACATTTGATTAAAGTATAACATTTGTCAAGTGCTTAATTAATAGGATTAGATTAACTTAATTATGTTCTTAGTCATGAATTAACAAGATTAGGATGATTAAGCCTTAATTAAATCATTTAGTATGTCATTGTTCAATTGTTGACTTTTCTTGTTGATCATTGACTTTGGTTGACCTGTTGACTTCTTCCTAATTACTAAGCTTTTGCTCTTGAGATTAGTTGATTAATCATTAATCTCTCTAATTAGTCAGTATTACTGAGGAATATTATGGAAGTCAAAGAGAAGTCAATGTAGATAGAATTGCAAAAAATGTGGACGCATCTATGTTTCTTTTGTATTCATGGTTATGAATGTCTTATACCTATGCCTATGCATGTACATGCATGCCTCATGATGTCATTATTTATTGTGAAATGCTTATAAAAGAAAGACTAAAGGCAATCCGTGTAACACCCTAATAAACTCATACTACGCTTAAGTCGTATTACGGCGTTTTATTAGTTGTTACTTATGCTCGTGGAAACTAAACTTCATTTATAAATTAAATTATGCGGAAAATACGGTAAATTTTTTTTTTTCGAAATACGTCGTCGCTTTGCAACGTTTTTGGAAAGTAAAGCCTGGAATGAGAAGACAGATAGGGAAAGAGCATGTCGCATAAAATACATACCCCAATATCATAAAACAAGAGAAAGGTAAGTAAATAGTAATTCGCAACTACATTGCATACATGGCTAATCATTACATCCACATGGGTTTATAATATATATACATATATATCAGCATTACATCTAAAGAGGCTCATGGTCGTGCCATGATCCAAATACTAGATACTAAGTACAAATTTAAATGACAAAGCCCATCTCAAAAAGGAATATGTGAAGGTGCAGAGCGATGGTCGCTAAAGGTCCCAAAACAGCTTCGTCTTGCATCCTACGTCACACGTCTGCTCACAGTGTGGGGGATCCACGCTCCACTCCACCGGAGGTGCCATCGGATTCTGGTGACGATACGAAAAGGTAACTAGAGTGAGAAATAAGATTTTTCAGTAGGACTCGGACCTAACACTAAAGTGTCATCGTCATCGTCCCAGCCATTTCGGTTTTATAAATGAAAACAGTGAGCATGCATAAGGTCCAAGTCTTAGATTTTTGAAAACATGAATATCCGAAGCGGATTCAATTTTTAACATACCTTCTAATCATTTATATCATAATATACATGAGCACAAGTATAATTACATAAAACATACATAACTACGCTATAAGCTTCTCTTAACTTCTTCCCTTTAAGAATTTGGACTGAAGTCCCTTTTCTTCTCTTAACTTGACTTTATCTTAAGTCTTTTCTTTTCACCCACTAAATATAAGTGGTAATGAGCTCATACCGTGGCCGTCGCCACCATAGAATTTTAGTACTTACACTAGCTGGGTCATGCCATGCCTCATGTAAGCCCTATCCCCTATACTCACACTAGCTAGGTCATGCCATGCCTCATGTGAGTCGTGGGTGAGGGGAGCTTAAATTAGGTCACCTTCCCTTTTGAAGGATCACACACTTAATTAAATCTCTTCTTATTAAGGCTTATGATGCAAAATATTTCTAAGTCCATAATTTTCGAAGAATTTCGGCAACATAACGGCTAGACCAAAGCTTCCCAAAATTTTGCCAAACAGAGAAATCCAATATCACATATCATTAAACATCATATCATCAACATATCATATTCATATCATCATCATCACTCATCATCATCATAGCATCATGCTTGCACATAAACATAGGCATATTCTCAAGCAAAATTTTATGAGCTTAGCTTAATAAATTTGGTGCAAGCTTTTAATTAAGATTGTCTCTAGTGTAAACTCTTTTATTGGGCATAGGGCCAATTTCATCTATTATCCTCTTTGAAACTTTTACGTTGAGTTATGAGGATCTTTCCAATGCTTAGAGTAAAGGTCTTAGTGTCTTAAAGCTTATTTCTCATTATTCTTTAACTTTCACCACAACCAGTTTTTACTTTTATAGTGGGACAGTAACTTTAAAAATTCGCCATAATTTTATCTCTTATTCTTTTGCTTTGAATTTTGGTATGATTATACTTCTCTGAATTTATTTTTAAACAAAATAAGCCCCACTCAAAAATTCATTTTGTAGCTTGAGTTATACACATTTTATTCTGACTGTTCAGACTTGAAAGTTCAACTCGGGTCAGTGGTTTGTCAACTCCACTGGGAGTTCCTCACATGGAATCTGACAAAACTGTTTTATGGGGGTGTTTCTCTATGTCTTAGCTTTCTAACAAACTTCATCCCACTCAAAAATAATTTTTGTAGCTTCGGTTATAAGGTTTTTAGTGCAGACTGCCCAAACAGAAATCCATCCGAGAACAGCCAATTTTGAAAAATCATATCTCCCTCATTTTAAATCAAAATTTCATGTATTTTATATGTTTGGAAAGCTCTTTGAGTCTACTTTCACAAAAAATTAGTTTCAATACATTTTGAGTTTTGTAGAATGAGTTATACAGCACGCATTACAGACTGCCAGAATTCCAACTTAACTAGTTTTCATGTTTTACATATCAAACTTGTGGAGATGTTGCTATACCACTTCAAATCACCATTTTTATGCTTTATCTCACCATCATATTCAAGATTTTAGTCACCAAATCAGTATTTTAAGACAAATAAAGCAAGATATGTAAAAGCCATCATGCCACATAATCTCATTTCAAGACAATATTTTCAACAAGACAAGAAAAACTCATTGAGCAAGATATGGTCATGAGACCTTGAAGCAAGTCCTAAAACCACCTAGCTATGAAGAGCTTCGGAGTTCTAGAGCTTGAAAAATACATGAAAAGAAATATTAGAGTCACTACCAAAGAGAGCTTCTTGAAGGATTTTGAATGTGGAGAAGGTTGGAGAGAGGCTTCCTGCTTGAAAGCTTGAAAATGGGGCTTGTGTATGGGTGATCTTGTTTCTCCAAAGACCAAAAATGGTGGTCCTTGAAGGGATTGTGAGGGTGGTGACGGAAATGAGGTGAGAAGTAGTAGGGAGATTGGAAGAAGAACAAGGAGGTTTGGAAGAATAAGAGAGTAGGAATGGGACTTGGAGAGAGGAGAGAGCTTTGTGTCTTGAGAGAGGAGATGAAAAATGAAATGAGGGGGGGGGGGGGAGAGAGAGAGGGCTGGCGCAAATGAGGGGGAGAGAGTGATGTAATTTTGCTTTTTACAACAAGCAAGAGAGTAGGGGAAACCCTTGGGGCAAAAGAGGAAGTTGTGTTTCCTTTGAGTCTTGGCACTTGGGTAAGGACCATATAGTATTTTTCAAGTGGTTAAAAGCATGACCTCTCTTAGGATTGGCATTGGGTAAATATGATCACTCCAAGTGCCACAATCTTGATGGAGGAGAGTACATTTTTTTGTCTTGACTCAAGAAATTCACTAACATGGACTCTTGATCTAATAGTGTATGATGAGAAGGCAAATGGATGGTTGGATATGGCTCTTGCCTTGACCAAACTTTCAAACAATAATTAAAGGGAAGTTTCTAAAACTTTGCAATTATTACAATTATCTAAATGCTAATTAATTCGATTAGTTTAATTACACTTTAACATATTTTTAATGAAAAGGATTTTCCTCATTAATTATGTAAAGAAGATGTGAGGGTTAATTTTCATGTGATTAAGATGTGATGCTTGTCATGCTCTTAGTTAATAAGGTTAGGTCACCTTGATTTTATGTTCTAAATCATGAATTAATAAGGATTGGGCAATTAGGCTTTTAATTGTAACTTTTAATGCATTATGTTTCAATTGTTGACTTTTACTTATCTTGTTGACTTGCCTTTAATTTACTAAGCCTTTGCTCTCGAGATTAGCCGATTAGTTCTTAATTAATCGCTAACTCCTCTAATTAGCTGGAGACACCGAGCTAATTAGCTTAGCTGAAAATGGGGATGTTACAATCCGCGTTGGGAACGAATGATTTCAAACTCATTTAAAATTGAACTTATGCATACTCATCTTTTTGTAAGAAACCTGAAATGGCTAGGATAATAATGATGACACTTAACTATCTAGTTAGAGTTCTATTAAGAAACTATATTCTTCACTCCTATGTTTCCGTGTTGTCTTCAAAGGACATCAATGGGCAGTGTGGTGATTTATATTGAGTTCCCTACCTAGCACTAACACTTTGATCCGATGTTGAATGCCACCTTGTTCATGGTGCATGCAGCAATGAGGTTCTATATCTTCCATGACTATCAATTTCGTTCTTTTGTGATAGTCCTTTCTTTCGACCCCATGACCTATACAAGGACACCACCTTGGATGTAGTATGGCCCCTTTTCCATCATCCTATGTACCCTACAGATGAGGAGTTAGACTCTGACACTCGTTTGGTGCTAATGTACACCATCAAATCTGATCCTATAGAGCTGGCCTATCCATCATGATCCGACTGATGTTAGATACATCATCTTCAGTGGAGATACGATTGCTTGGCTCAAGGCATGGGTAAGGTTTCATTTGTACTTGAGCGATACCCCAAAAGCGAGGGCGTGCACGAGGTGGAAGGCATGGTGACGCTCCTAGAGGGCTTAGGAACGGTTTCGTTCCTTTCTAGAGGCTGATGAGAGGTTGTGTAATGGCGCATGTAGTGCTATGGATTGCTAGTGCAGTTTTCTTTTTGTTATAAAGTATTAGGCTATATTCGTTTATGGCATGTATGTCATCTTATGATTCATGGAGGCTAGTTATTTGTGTTTCCTGTTACTTAGCATGGTACTTATATCTGTAACACCTTACCAAACAAGTACTATGCTTAAGTCATAATAGATTATCTAATAAGTGATTACGTGTAGTGAGCTGATTAAATTCTGTGTTCTGTATCATTATTAATCACGCACATAAAGGTGACTATTCGTGTAATAATATTTTCTGCTTGACAGCCGAATAAATACTAGTTAATCGGTATACTGTAAGCAAAATGACATAAATAAAATTGCAATAAAGATGGAACTACTGCAACATACATCTTAAATATATACATAGACGTTTGCTTTCAAAGTTTGTTAAAATGATACAGGGTAACAAAAAATTATGAGGCCACTAACACAAAATAAAACGGCCAGTCCCTAAGAACAATATCCTAGGTGGTCCCCATGGGACATTTCATATACTACACCTAATCTATACCCATCTGTCCATGGCCCAGACTGCCAAAAGAGGGCCATCCTATACATCCACTACTGCTACGGCATACTCACTGTCTAAATGGAGTCTGAACAAAGAAACCCATTCGCCATGGGTGTGTCTGCAGGAGGGTGGCCCGCGCTAGGAGCAGAGGACGAGGAGGAACTCGCTGCCTAAGATGGATCCTTCTCTGACATCGAGACAGAAAGCATCTGCTGCGGTGGTGAGGCAGGAGGGGCCATAGGAGCTGGGGCTGGTGGTGCTGCTGCTGCTAGTGGAGGTGGAAATGGATGGGCCATATGAAGAGGAATGGCAATATACGGGATAGTGGGGTCAAAAAGTGGATGCATAAGCGGTACGACGAAGACTATCTAGAAAAAGAAATACAGATGGAACTGGCACCTGCCAGATATATATACAGAATCCAGGAACGGGTCAATGTGGATGTGGAGCTCGGGGAACTCAATGAACAGGACTCCTGTTGCTGCATTCTCCATAGTCTGAGAATGACGTGGAAATATACAGTAGGGTGAGAAGTAAAATTTCTCAGTAGGAATCCCTAGTTTCTACATATTTGTCATCGCTATCATTCCCAGTTGTTTCAGTCTTTCAATAGTTTCCAATGGTACAACACACTAATGATATTTAACTTAAATACTTATTTGAAAAACGTGCACCGAAACAAGCTCAATTTTAATTAACAGATACACTAATGCAATTAAACAGTAATTGTAAAGGAGCAATAGCATATTACGAATAATAAATAGGTATCTAGGACAGTCAATTAATAAGCATTACACTGTACATATGAATGTGCAATTAGAGAATGCATCTTATTCTTGAAGGCTTTCGCTTATTAGAACTTATTTCCATTCTTGGTCCCCTGGGAGTCATTGACCATATACTCTTGGGTAATAGTCCGCTTTTCAGGACCAAGCTCGTTTCTATACAGGATTGCCAGGTTTACTTTCCCCAACCTTCCCACTGATCTATTCCCCCTAATTTGTTCCGGGGCTGGCCCAAGAAAAATGGAATCCTTTACAATATCATGAATTGAATGCATATGTAGCTTGATTCTTCAAATATCATATATTCATGCTATTTTAAATTACACAACATATGAATCTCTTACCAAAATTTCGGCAGAATAATGGATCGAGTCCGCTTTCCCATGAATAGTGCCAGACAACCAGTACATTTAAGTCAAATAGTAAACTCCATATAAGACATCATATTCATATCAAGAATATAACAATATTGATAAGTGCAAAGTTTAAAGTCTCAAGTATCAACCTAACTTGTAGGCTTTTAATTTTTATTAAGGTTCCTGAGTTCGACTTTCAATATCCATCATATTCTGAGTTCCGATCTTACCTAGGTTCCGACTTCCCTACACTATGTTCGATCTCCCAAGGTTACGTCATTTTCGACTTCCGGGGTTGTGCGACTTCCGACCTTATCCCTCCATTGGTCTTCTGGGACCATGATAAGTATATTTCCTAAATCCTGAGCTTCTTATTGACTGGGTTCCGAGTTCAACACCAAATATACCCGATCTCGCTCTCTCTACTAAATTCCGAGAATAGCCTTAAAACATACCCGATATGGATTCCTATTCACTAAGTCCGAGTTCAATCATTAGGTAAATCCCTCCAAGTTCAACCTTAAGTATACCCTTCCGGGTTCATCCTTGCATACTCCCGACCTAGTTTTCTGTTTATTGATTCCCGACTTCTGACATTGACTCAAATTATTTGTGTCTTATCCTAGACTTGTCCTGCTTCTAGCCAGAATTGCACTCTTATGGGGGAAAATTCACTAAAAATAGAAATATGGGTAAAATCATGCGAAATTTATATCCACATAAAGCCAACAGAACAAGCTTTCAAATGAATTAAGTTTCATATAATTTTGATGAGTATAATTTGAGTTATATGCTTTGGAACTTGACCCTACTGGTCTACCCTATTCTAACCCAGATTGGACATAGGGCAACTTTCTCGACTCACTGGGAACAAACAGGACCTTATCAAATTTGGAAATTTTTATGGGATATTCTCCTATGTGTTAGCTTTCTAACAAAGTTAGTTTCACTCAATTTGGAGTTGTATAGAGTGAGTTACACCTTCTCAACTTATATTGTTCGGGTGGGAGTCCTGATTTCTAGGTTAAACTTCAAAAATTCATAACTTCCACTTTACTAATCCAATGGTCTTATATTATATATGTATGGAAAGCCCTGGATGTCTAGTTTCATATAAAAATAGATTCATCTAGTTTGATCTGTTGTAAGCAGAGCCATACACTCCGCCGTATGGACTGCCGAGAAAAAACCCTAATAGCTTCTTGGTTTGTCTCCCCTCTTCAAGCTATTTGCTATCAATTTCGAGTTTAATCACAACATACATGCAAAATTAATCATAAACCATCATCATCACTCTACATAACATCAATATCTCAAGTCATACATGATCAACATTCAGCCCCAAACCAGAGAAAGTGAGAAGAGAAGTAGGATTTCCTACCTTGTCTAGTTGAGTTTGGGGTGGATTTTGTGTCTTTGATGTAACATCTCCACTTTCGTAAACAAAACTTAATAGAAACTTTGAATTATTTCCCTTAGGCAGTGTGAGAATTTCTCAGGCAGCGCTATGCCATGACGATCCTCACACTTGGAATTATAAGGTGGTGTAACACTGCCGTTGAAAATATGGCACGGCCATATATTAAAAATTAAGAAATGACAAAAGTGCCCCTATTAACTTTTGTTAATTTCACTCTTGCCCAAAAGTTTTAGAAATTGTACTTTAACCCCAAGTGAATATTTCCACAATAACCCTAGAACTTTTCATAAAATGACCTTTATGTCCCTACATCTATAAGATTAGCAGAATGGGATTTTAAGCAGAGCAGAATCGCGTGGTGAAACCGTAGAAGTTTAAATCTCTGCCGATTGGGCCATGGAGGCAGTCCGGTGTGAAATGACGTGGGATGCCCCTGGACTTGCTCAAAATTATGAAAATGCCATTAGTTACAAAAAATTGGAAATAGAAAGGCTCCGGATTTATGAAAATGTCTAATTTACTCCGTTAATTCACTTATTCGGTTTCAATAGTTATGTAAGGGCAATTAGAGGTTAAGTAAATATTAATCAAGAGTTAACTAGATATTAGTTAGAGAGATTAGGCTTAAGATAAATTAAAAATGAACATGTAGACATCTTACAAAACTATTAAGTAACGTTTGACCGATTTGGAGAAAATCGGCGAAGATTCGGTATTTTAAACCACCAGAACCGAACCAGTAGAATTTTCTATTGGAATCCCTCACTTAAATGGCTGAAATTCAGCCTCTCCTACCACATATGAGTGGCGCCAAGTGTTGCTTAAGATAGTGGAAAAACTTGGCTTTACCTTCATCAGATTTTTATCGTTTTCGCCTAGTTATTCGGTTTTATCAACTACTTAAGATTAATTAGCATTCGATTAAATTTTTATTTAGAGCCAATTAAGTATAATTTAGAGAAATTAGATATGAGAGAATTAGATTGAAAACATAGGAAACTTCGTAGGATTTTTCCAAAACCGATTTACCGATTTAAAGGAAATCGGTAAGATTTCGGTACTTTGAATTGTTGGAACCGAACTAATGTAAATTATACTATTTAAACCCTAGGATCAATGGCTAAGATTTAGCCAAGCAACCCCCTCAAGTGGCGCCTTGATCAGCCCTTGATGATGGGAAGCCAAGCTAAATTGGAGAAGGGAGTGAAATCCACCAATCACATGCATCTAGCTTCCAAATATCTCTAACTTTTCCTTCCTTCCCTTATCATTTTCGTCCTCCCTCTCCAGCTGCTAAAGGTCATCTCCTTCTCTTCTCTTTACTCTCATTTCCACTCCATTCTCATCCATTTTCAAGTCTCATCACAAGTTGCTTTCATCAAAGACACAAAATCCACCCAAACTCAACTAGACAAGGTAGGAAATCCTACTTCTCCTCTTGTTTCTCTGATTTGGGGCTGCATGTTGGGCATGCATAATCTGAGATGTTGGTGTTTTATAGAGTGATGATGATGTTTTATAACTGATTTTGCATGTATGTTGTGATTAAAATTGGAATTGAGGGCAAATAGCTTGAAGGAAGAAGACAAATCTAGAGGCTGTTAGGGTTTTCCCTCGGCGATCCGTACGGCAGAGTGTACAGCTATGCCTACCGCCATTTAAATCTGATGAAACCATTTTTAAATGAAACTAGACATCCAGGGACTTCCATACATATAAAATATAAGGCCATTGGATTAGTATAGAATTAGTTATGAATTTTTGAAGTTAGACCTAGAAATCTGGGTTCTCACCCGGATAGCATGGGTTGAGAAGCGTGTAACTCACCCTATACAACCTCAAATTGAGTACAACTAAAGTTTTTTGAAAGCTAACACATGAGATAACATCCCATAAAAATTTCAGAATTTAATTCGTTGTCATTTGTTCCCAGCACATCAATGAATTTGGCATAGGTTTAAACTGGCCTAGAATAGGACAACCCAGTAGGGTAATGTTTCAAGACTCATAACTCAAAATCTACATAGGAAATGACATGAAACTTAACTCATCTTAAAGTTTGTTGTGTTAGCTTTATTTTGATATAAAATTCACATGATTTAATCTAGTTTTCGATTTTTAGTGAATTTTCTTCTATAGGAACCCAATTGTGGCTAAGAACAGGACATGCTAAGATAAAATGTTTATATCATGAGTTATACAACTCAAAATGAGATGGGACTAAAGGGATTAGAAACCAGACATATAAGGCTGTAACATATCCAAAAATGAGATTTAAATGAGTTAAATTGGGTAAAAATTGGGGCATGCCAAATTCAGGCAGAATAGGGAGGAACAAACTGAAACCTTAATGATGCTTGATTTGGAATTATTGAATGATGCTATGAATGTATGTATGTAATTGCTGGTCTATTCTGAAATTGCAAGTTTGTATATTTGTATTGGTTGCCTGGCACTATTCATGGGGAAGCGGACTCGATCCGTTATCTTTGCCAAATTTTAATGAGGAATTTATGAGAACTTATGCTATGGATGATTATGCTTTGAATATATTTACGTTTACATGTCATATTCATGTACATCATGCATGCAAGTATATATTTAGAACATGATATGATATATAAAGTATGAGACATACTCATGAATGCACCAAGCGTCTGCATGCATGACAAGATATGAAAAGGAAAAGATAATAAGAACTTGCAAGAAAGACATACCAAGCTACCACGTGAGGCATGGTATAGACCCAGCTAGCATGGGCCAGAGCGGTACTGTCTAAGACTTGGGCCATCCTCCAACCAGATTTAAGGGGAATAGACCGGTGTGAGGGTCGGGGAAAGTAAACTCGTCACTCATGTATAGGTATGAGCTCGGACCTGAAAAGCAGGCTATCACCCAGGGGTGAGAAAGGCCATTCACCTTCGGGGGACCAAGTACAGAATGGCAAGGTTAAGTTGCAAGTTAAAGAAGAGATAAGTTAAGTCAAGTGCACTTGCATACATTCAAGTATAATCATTTATATGTGCATTTTCAATCATCTAGTTAAGTCATAATGCTATTATGACCTTTATTGAAGCATATTATACTATTCGTATTTCTATGTCTGTTATATGATATGGCAAGTGGTTGTTAAAATATACCCCGCTTTGAGAAAGGTGTTTTCAACTTAAAATTGAACCACTATTTGTTTATATGTGCTCATATTTTTATAATAAACCGAAGCGGCTGGAATATTTATGATGACACTGTAAGATTGGTTTGAGTTTACCTATTGAGAACTTGAGGTTCTCATTGCCTACTTCTATGTTTCTCTTTTCCGTAAATATTCCAGCTCCCAAGTTGGAAACCAAGTATGAGGCAGAGTATAGGGCCATTTATTGAGCAAGAATAGGGCGCGAGTAAGACCAAGAGACTATTGGAGCTAGCTAACGACTAGTCGGAAGTAAACGCTATATATTATGCCAATCACAATTTCCTTTAAAGTGTAATTTTTTTTTATTAATTATGTATCAGAGACTATTAGTCAGTAATAAAGTGAGCAGTTAAAAGGCCATGTATTATATTTTCCATATTTTAAAGATTTCTTAGCACAGTGACAACCTTTTAATATAACTCTATGACTCGAGCATGGCTTATATAATAAAGGGTGTTACATTTGATGAAAGCAACTTGTGATAAGACTTGGAAATGGATGAGAATGGAGTGGAAATGAGAGTAAAGAGAAGAGGAATGAAGAGAGCTTCAGCAAAAGGAAGTGGCTGAGATTCACAAAGGAGAAGGAAAGAAAAGGTAGAGATATTTGGAAGCTAGATGCATGTGATTGGTGGACTTCATCATGTTCTTAATTTTGGTTTGGCTTCCACCATCAAGGGCTGCTCAAGGCGCCACTTGTGGGGGTTATTTGGCTAAATCTTAGCCATTGATCCTAGGGCACTCATTGCATAATTTCTATTGATCTAGTTTCGACAGTTGAAAACACCGAAATCTTACCGATTTCTCTTAAATCGGTAAACCGGTTTGAAATTTTTCTGTGGGGTTTTCTATGCTCCTAACCTAATTTCATCAAGCCTAATCCTTTCAATTCACCCTTAATTGGCTTTAGGTGAATGCTTGGTCAAATTCCGATTAAACTCACTTATTCAATAAAAACCGAATAACTCGGTTATTAATGATAAGATTTATCGGACGTTACAATATCTCTCTTATGGTATATATGATGATGGAATATGAATGTTGTTTATGTTTATATTTGTTCACTACAACACAAATACCCATGCATGAGATGCACCGATTACACGACGATTATTAAGCGCTTATGGCTTAAATTTTCAAAGTTAATTTCAATAATAGATTAAAAAAAAATTAAATTACCTTTATTTTCTACGTAAAGTATTTGGATATACGAGTTTAAGTTTCCACAAGGAAAAAGCAACAACTAATAATTGTCATAATATGATTTAAGCATAGTATAAGGTCATTAGGGTGTTACAAATCACAACGTTTCTTGGATTAGGGTTTTGTTGCTCCCCTAACTTCTTGATTGCCAATTTTGGAAGTACATTGGCTCTGATGTTTTGTTCTCTAGAGACATGTTTTACTTCGATCAGCTCAAAGTCTTTGACTAGTTCCTTGACTTTTACTAAGTATTTCTGCAGCAGCAAGTCTTTGGCTTGATAGGTTCCTTCGACTTGCAATGTTACAATTTGCAAGTCGCTACAAATTGTACGTTACTTCGCCCTTACATCCTTAGCTAACTGTAGCTGGTGATTAGAGCTTCGTAATTGGCTTGGTTATTTGAAATTGGAAACTCGTATTTGATTGATTATTCTACTTGCACCTAGTATTCTCTCTCTAAAATAACACCTACCCCACTTCCTTTTGCACTAGAAGCCCTAGCTACATAGAGGGTCCATGAAGGCATCTCGGAAGTCAGTTTGTCATCTTTGAATTCTACAAAAAAAAAAAAAAAAAATCTGCCAATACTTGAGCTTTGATCATTAGGCAACCACTCTTCTAGCCATATCCAGTTAATGAAGAATTTGTTGGATCGGTAGGTTGGTTCTTACTATGACTATGTGCGCTTGGAAATACTAACTCAATTATCTGGCTGTTATGAGTAAGGTGAAGGCTATTTTTTCAAACTTTTGATATTAGATTTCAGGCCCTTGCAAACCCTTGCTTATAAAGTATACTATCCTTTGTTCTTTGGCTTCTTCTTTTACTAGGGCAGTAACGATGACACTTTCATTAACTGATAGGTATAAAAAGAGTAGCTTTCCTTTATTAGGCTTGCTTAAGATCAGAGGGTAGGATAAGTATATCTTGAAATTCTAGAATGCTTGCTCGTATTCTGGCATCCACTTGAAATCAACATTCTTCTTCATAGGATGGAATAAGGGCAGAGCCTTTTGCATTGATGTTGCTAGAAATCGAGAGAGTAAAGCAATGCATCCTGCCAGCCGATGCATATCCTTGAAGGAACTTGAACTTCTCATCTCAAAAATTGTCATGCATTTTGCCAAGTTTGCTTCAATTTGTCTATGTGTAAGCATAAAGCCAAGGAATTTTCTGGCTTTTACCACAAGCGCATATTTTTGGGCGTTTAGCCTCACGTTATGCTATTAGAGGCATTCGAACACTGTGCTTAAGTCGGACATGAGGTTTTCTTCTGTTGTGGTCTTTTACCATGCCATCGATATAAATTTCCATGAGGCTACTGATGTGGTTGGCGAAGACTTTATTCATAAGCCTTTGATAGGTTATCCTTACATTTTTTAATCCAAAGGGCATTACCTTGTAGAAGTAGTTGCCCATCAGAGTTATAAACGTTGTCTATTCTGCATCGCGCAGATGCATGGGTATTTGGTTATACCTGGAGTAAACATCCATGAAAGTCATGAATCAAAAACTAGAAGTCACTTCTACTAAATTGTCTATACTTAGTAATGGAAAAGAGTCTTTAAGGCAAGCTTTTGTTTAGATCTGTGTAATCTCCACACATTCGCCACTTCCTGTTAGACTTTGGGACCATTGTCACAATAGATAGCCATGTTGGGTACACGATCTTTTTGATGAATCCTGCGGGCCAACAAATTTTGAACCTGCTACTGTACTGCAAGGGCTCTTTCAGGGCTCATTTTCCTTTTCTTCTATGCTAAAGGACGAGATTTGAGTTGCATAAAGAGCCGATGACTCATAAATTTCATATCTATGCTGACAAATCTGTAGCCGTCCTAGTAAACAAATCCGAATTTTCCCTTAACAATTTGATAAGCTCAGGTTTAACTGAAATAGGGAGGCTTTTACTTATCTTGGTGGTTTTATTAGGTGAATCTCCTACCTGAACTTCCTCAATCTCTCCTTCAGGCTCCGACCTTTGCCTTTCACGCTGCTCACGAGAATCTATTTCCACCATCATGACTTTTGAGGAATTCGGAGGTCAGTTGTTTGCTTCCTCCATTCGCTTTTTCTTGGTTACTTCCAAACTATTGTTGTAGCATTATCAAGCTATTACTTGATCAGCCTTAATTGTCCCAACTTTTCCATTGTCAGTAATGAATTTCATTATTAATAAGGTTGTTGAAATGACTGCTTCAATCTTGTTTAGTATTGGTCTCCCAATGATTATGTTGTATGCTAATGGGCAATCCACTATTAGTAAATCAACTTTGACAGTCCATGTCAACGGCTTGATTCCCAAGGTTAGGTGCAAGATAACAAATCCATCCAAGTGTACTTTCTCCCCTAAGAATCCAATAAGCTCTTCTGGGTAAGACTATACATCGGAATTTAATAGCCCCAATTTGTCAAACATGTCCCATAAGATTATGTCTGTTAAACTATCTTGATCGAGGAACACCTTATTTACTTTAGCATTTACCATAATGGCCGATATGACCATAGGGTTGTCATGCTTGGCTATCACTTTGCTCATGTTCAATGCCGAGAATTTTATTTCTGGCATTTGTGGTTCCTTTTAACTCTACGTTGAGACTTTGGAAGATAAATTGAGGACTTATTGTAGGTGCTTTTTTCTTGCCGACTTGGTTGTTCCTCCTTTAGCAAACCCTCTTGAGATGACATAATTTTTCTAGTTACCCCATCATCTACTCGCTCCTCGTCATCCTCTTGGTTCTTGTTATTCATGCTCCTTGATCTTGTGTTCCTTCTATCTTCGCTTTCTCTTGTGAAGAAGCTGGCCTTTTATGTGGGCTTCGTTGCAACACTATATATTTTGCCAAATGTCTTTCTCGAATGAGTTGCTCTATTGCATTTCGAAGGTTGTAACAATCCTCTGTCTGGTGGCCATAATTGTTGTGATATTCATAGAATAACGATATGCTCGTACTAGCCTTTTGTTGGATTGGCTTTGGCTTCAACAATCTCTTTGTTTGGCATATTTCTTTGAACCTTCCGACCCTCAGAATTCGAGCTCTCTTCCTTAATCTTTCTGTTCCTTAGGGACTCTCCCTTCTAGGTTGGTTTCCACTATCCTACCTTCCATTGTCTGCTCTTATAATTACGACTTCTTCCAAACGGATATATTTCTCGGCCCTTCGCTGGAGCTCTTCTAAGCCCTTAGGCTGGTTTTTTAATAATCACTTTGCGAATGGTTCAAGCTTGAGACAATTGGGTAAGATAACTAATGCCGCCTAGGCCTGCAAGTCTTCCACCAATAAGCATTTTGCATTAGACCTTTAGGGGTAATCTCGCAAAGACTCATTTGATTTTTGATGAAGTCCCAATAAACTCGTGGCTAATTTCTGCTTGAATTTCCTGGTGGTGAAGTGAGACAGGAAAGATGAGAAAAGATTCAATGGTGGTAATGGGTTGAACCATTTGAGAGTGGCTTTCTTCAAGGTGGTTGGAAAAGCTTTACATTTTAAAGGATCAAAGACTCTGTCCAAACGCATCCTAGATTTGAATGAATTTAGGTGGTTTTGTGGATCCATTGTCCTATCATATGGCTCCATAGCAATAGGGTGCTTAAAACTCGACGGTAGTTGGACATTCATGCTATAATCAGAAAATGGGACATCCTCCTTCTCCTCTATAATCTCATACCATGGCCTCCTGTAAGCCCAAGTATGGTCATATAATGGAGAAAAGTTCTTTTCTCGATATTGTGCATAATGGGCAGCCCTTTTTATTGAGCTGATGCTTTTCTCCTCCTGCCAACGTCACTTTTCTTCTTCTTCTTTACAATATTTCTCCTTTTCTCGAGGCCAATCATCTTCGTGGCGTAAAACTTCTTGTTGACAACGTGTAGCTTTTTCTTAGTGCTGTTGGGCCTCGATGCGAAGCCTCTCTTCTTTTTCACATCACCGCTCTTCCACGTGACGTAAATTTTTTTCTTTTAATTTCCTTCATCCGCTCCAAATCATCTTCTAGGTCACAGATCCTTTTAGCTTGTCCTTGTATGAACTTGAAAATATCTGAATGGGATAGACCTTTTGGTAGCGATTCTGCCCTTGGTGGGTTGGTCGGTAGTGCTTGCAAATGATCGTTTTCCCCCGGTATGAGAATGGTATTCCGACGTTGTGGCCTTGTCGATTAGATGAGGCTGATCTTTCTCCTAAGATGGAAGGGGTCTTTGTTTTGGTGTTAGAGTGCCCCAGTTTGGTTGCTCGGCTGCATTGCAGAGGTTGTTTTCTTTCGCGGTGGTGCCATTAGAATAAGTGTTATGGTTAGAGCAAAAAAGGAGTCAGACAGCTATCATATTCCCACAAACGATGCCAATGTTTAGAGGTAACAAGGATGGCCATCAAGTTACCTGGAGCAAACATGATGCCAAAAGAGGATGGATCTAGAGGAACACAAGACAGCACACTCTCCTTTGCTCTGATGGTGGGGGGTGTGCCTATGACGACTCTGATGCTTAAGTTAGTAAGAGTCAAGAGGTATTATGAAGCAAGAAGGATTAGATTGTTGCTTGGGTTGTTGACCCCCTTTTAATATATGGAAGTTTGAGGTGGTGGTTCCACTCTTCTAGTAGGCTAAATGGTTACTAATCCCTAGGACAACGAGGTTTGAGCAACTATTTCCCAAGTAATCAGTTTTCTTCTAGAACTGCTTTATTTGGGGAACTGGGGTTTAGAATTTATGGGGCTGAGTTCTGACTTGGGCAAATTTGTCCGACCCTTAGGGTTCTTGATCTGAGTTATTGGGTCGTATTTTCGACTTTGACTTCATGGGCCTGGCCAGCGCTTTAAGTTCATGGGCTTGAACTTTCATGCGCTTTGAACTATTTTGTAACACATATCATTTAGATTTGTATAAAAATGAAGTAGAAAAATATGGTATAGTAGATGATGAAAATTGTGTAGGTGTAACGTGATATATAAATATAATCGTATGTATTTTTAGTAGGTTTATGATGTCAAAGAAAATAGCATTGAAGAATTATCCCATGTAAAGATTCGTTTGTTTTAATTTTTGCTTAACCGAAAAATAAAAATGTATTTTTTTTAAATATAAGATTTTTCTTTCGATTATCAAAAATTGTTTTTGCACCTTTCAAAAGTTACGATTAAACAAAAATTAGATTGATATCTACGTTAAGAATACGTGTGGCCTATTTATTTTTTATGTTCTGAAAAAAAAAAAAAATCTGCTTCCCACTTATCCTGGACTATTTTGGTGCCTTTGTTCGTCCACTCATTTGTTGTACGGCTAGGATTCACTGTCTTAGAGAAATGCCTGTGGCCACTTCCAACTTCTCGCACCCGACTTCCCGGCCATTTCTCACGGTGTGCGTCAGTTTCCGGCCACCGAGCCGCGCCGTCAGCTTCCGGCGGCGGCCTCCACCTCCTCCCAGCCCATGGAGACGGCGGAACCTGTCCCTGAAAGCCGAAGCCGAAACGAACCGTCCCTTAAAGTGGGCAATTCAGCTGAGCCTCGCGGAGCAGAGCCCACCAAAATCGCGGTTCGATGTGCAGCAACTTGTGGAGTTTCTCTACGACGACCTTCCTCATCTGTTCGACGACCAGGGGATTGATACATCGGCCTACGATGAACGTGTCATCTTTCGAGACCCAATCACCAAGCATGACAGTTTGAGTGGTTACCTCTTCAACATTTCCCTTCTCAAGACACTCTTTAGGCCTCTCTTTCAGTTGCATTGGGTCAAACAGGTCTTTTTTCTTTTTTTAATCTGATTTGCATACACTGTGCATCATTGAATGAGTTGGATTATCTTGTATGGATGTTAAGTTGTTAAATGATGGAGAAATTTAACATGGGATGAAAGTGTAAAATTGGTATGGACGGCAATATTGCAAAATAGGCCCCCCTCTTCTCTTTTTAATACTCTATTTCATGGATTTTAGTGAATCGTTAGTCGCGTTTTGTTCTCAATGTTGTTTGTTTCAGTTGGAATGACCGAACTGCTATAGACAGGGCCGTATGAGATAACTACAAGATGGACCATGGTTATGAAATTCGTACTACTTCCCTGGAAACCGGAACTGGTCTTTACAGGAACCTCTGTTATGGGTATTAACCCTGAAAATGGCAAGTTCTGTAGCCATGTGGTAGGTTCCAACTTCCAACTAGCAAGAAGTGGTGTTATCAAATGCTGAAATTTTTTGCTTTTATTGAATGAGATATTACTGTCTGTTTCTTGTTGTTACTTAACCTCTTGATCCTCAATTTTCTAGGACTACTGGGACTCAATTGAGAAAAATGACTATTTTTCTTTCGAAGGTCTATGGGATTTAGTCAGACAGGTACCGCTCTATTTCACTCTTTATGTATGCCTTAGAGCTATCGTTCTCTCAAAGTCTTCTCTTAAAATCCATTCTAACAATGAAGACTTGACACTTCGCAGTTGAGGATTTATAAGACTCCAGACTTGGAATCACCCAGATATCAAATATTGAAAATGACAGCAAATTATGAGGTCTATCTTGTCATTCATCAACTTAATGTTTTGCATTAATTAATATGTTATATGTTATAATTCATGTTTCACATAGTAAACTGTACCATAACAAACTGATATGTCATTTCCTTTAAAGGATTGCATTAATGCTGTGTCAAAAGGTAAAGTTCACCTTTTGTGATCACAGCTTTCTTTACACTGCACCACTCTACTGCACATCAAACAATTGTACAAAAAAGAGAGTGTTGATGGTTTCATAAAGCACCAACAAACTATTGGACGTGGCATGCGTTGATTATTTTTATTTATATAACAGGTTAGACGGTATAATCCATTCATAATAGTTGAAACAAATGGAGACAAGCTATCTGGGTCTAAAGGCTTTAATGATATTGCTGGGTTAGTTTTTATATATCAAATAAAGCTGTCGTAATAATGCAAATTTTAGGCTCTCAGAAATGCATACATGTTAATAATTCTCCATACTCAGCTATATATTTGGAAAGAATTCAACAATGGAGAAGATATCGATGACAACCCCCGTCTTCACTCAAGCCATAGATGCTGAATTGTCCAAGGTGTCAATCCAAATAGTTCTTCCATTAGATAAAGAAACAAAAAGGTATGCCTCCCACGTCTTGCAGGTTCCACAATTTGAAGAACATTTCTTTTATGAGATGCATATCTTAGCTGTGCAACAGTGTTGCTTACTAAATGAAGTGGTTCAATATGAATGTATACTTGTGTATAGTAGTTATGCAGAATTACGTGTATAGTGGAAAGAAAACTGATGTGTAATGATTCTAATCACATTTGAGTGAGTACCAATGAAAGAGTAAAACTAGTAACTGAGGTTCAATAACACTAAGAGTAATATGGACAAGTGTAGGATCTAAATGTCTCATAACCAGCTAAAGGAATTAAGAAGCAATCAATGAAACAATGGCTCCAAGTATTGCAAGACCTGAACATAAATTGCAGAGGGAAATAAGAGAAGAGCTCAGAAAGTAAAAGATGAATATTCTGCAGAATAGGAATCAGAGAGAAGAGGATGACCTCACAATGCTCATGCCTTTCTTGCAGTTTCTCCTTCCTTTTTAATCCTTCCTTCCCTCTATCAATTAGGCCATTTAAACCAATTGGGTACATAACACTTAGTAAACAAATACAGTTTTGTGGAAAAAAAAAAAAGGGAAAAAAATCTATAATTTCTTTAGCAGAATTTATAGATTTGTGCTTACTATTTAATCTTCTGACCAGTTTACCAAATCCTAATCAAGAAACAGTCAGCTTGAGAAAGATAGAAGGAGGCATTGCAGCAGTAGTAAAGTTTAGTGGAAAACCTACAGAGGATGTTGTTCGTGAAAAGGAGAAAAATCTGCGCTCCAATATTGTTGAAGATGGCCTTAAACCTCAGATGGGTTGTTTGCTCGCAAGGTACAATGATCCGGGTCGAACATGGAGCTTTATAATGGTATGCTATGAAACCTTCATGAGTGCTGTCAATTCATTTTTCATATGCATGGTGCTTCTCTACTATAATTAAATTCGCATTAGAAATGCCTGATGTATGCTTTGGTTAAATTCTTGGTCCATATAGGCTAGGTTTCATGAAATAACAACAAAGAAATAAAAACATTCTACAAGAGTCCTAAATTTAGAGTGTGTGTGTGTATGTTTTGGACTGTTTGGTGTTGTTTTGTTGTTTGTTTTTCTTTTTATTTTGTTTGGGGGGGGGGGGGGACTTTGTATTATATCTGTCTATAATATATAGATATAAATAAAACTACACTTTGGTTTGTGTTTTAATACCCCGAAAAATTAATTACATACACTCGTGTCCTCCAAAGATTTGGCATTACAACAGTTCAATACCCTGTTACTGTTTTCCGTTGGACTAAAGTGTTATAATACCTAATCTTTTCGGTTGCACTAAAGTGTTATAATACCAAATCTTTAGAGGACTCAATTGTATGCAACGGATCTTTTAAGGACTGAAGTATTATAACGCCAAATCTTTGGGTGACTCGAGTATATGTAATTGATTTTTTGAGGACTAAAGTGTTAAAACACAAATCTTTTAGAAACCAAAGTGTAGTTTTACTCTAGATATAATAAGTAGGATTCCTTCTCATGTTTCCATTACTCATGCTTCAACTATGTACATTATCTCATAAAACTATTTTTAACATCAGAATTGGCAATCCAAGAAGACCAAATGAAACTAGTTAGTTTTTGGGGGAAATCACCATAATTAAGTCTTTCTGTGCAAATCATAATGAATTTGAAGCTCCTTTAGGATTTAATTTTTCTGCCTTATGCCTTATTAATTGTGTATATTTTTGTCTGCTGCTAGTTTCCTCTATTTCATAGTTTGATGCAACCTATGAATTTCAATTTTTCTCAAAATATTATTTTCCCCACTGAAGATGTTAGGACTGGTTCTGATTACAAAGAAATAGAGAAATAGAACCAAAAGCAGCGTGTATTCAATGGTGTTCCAAATGAGGGTGACCCAAGAACAAGAAGGTACACGTCCGGCAGGTGTTCGAGAGACCCTCGCTCTCCCAATTCCTTCTACATCTAACGTGACAGAATACATCAAGGGCGCAATCATGAATGGCCCAATCCCTTCCCTTTCATAACATAGACCTTTTTCATGCAAATGAGGCTTAGCCTCAGTGGCAAGGTAGCTAGAATCGAGATTTTACGTCGGATTAGATGGGGGATAGAAAATCGTAAAACGTAAAATCGTAACACGGATCGTAAGATTCTACTAGAATGCATAATGACATCTATATAAATGTATATGTCACATAACATAATGTAAATAAGCAAATAAGTCACAATCAACATAACTCTAAACTTCAACCAAATATGCATAAATTCACAACTCACAACTTAGAATTCAAAGATAACATAGCTACAAGCCTACAAGTCCATAATTCATAACTCATAATGCAAAAGACACAACAACTCATGAAGTAATCTAATTAAAAGACCAACAAGCAACAGCAACTAGAATAGAGAAATGAGGAAAAAAAATAAAAATAAAAGGCAACAATGTACTGCCTAAAAAATAAACAGGACGAAAACTTGAGAAAGAAAGAGGAACACCACCTTCACAGCTTCACCGAACAGAAATGGTGGTGGTTGGCCGTGGAGTGAGCACAAAGAGAAGAGAGAGCTCCACGAGATTGAGAGAACAAAGAAGGGGTTGAGAGAGGGAAGGACCAGAGGCTCGAGAAAGGGGAATAGAGCTTCAATCGAGACTTGAGAGGGAGAGAGATCGATGGCAAAGAGATGGAGACATGGAGAGTGGTTTGCTCTAGAGAGGGAGAGGGTGAGAATCGCAATGGGAAAGGGTCTCACCGAGGGTTCCATCGTAGGTTAAGGTGTGATGGTAGGCTAGGTCGTTTGCTGAAACGGGTTGGAGATCCACCCAATCTTGGACGTGCGAGCACAATCAAAAATTGCCAATCCCACCGTGCCCACAATTTTGTTCGACGATCCCACGACGAGTCCTCGGAGGTGACGCGACCAGTGGAATTGGGATCAACTGAAGGTAGCAAGCAAGTAAAATCGTGTGATTTCACGATTTAAATCGTGATTCTAGATACCTTGCACCTTGTGTAGCTGCAAGATCAGGGTTTGATTCCTGTAACGTGGTGAATGCACCCCCACCCCCAGAACTCCCCCAAAAATGAAAAAAAGACCTTTTTCACACAGGTCTACTATGAGAAGATATGGGTTTTAATTCTTTTTCCTCATCGTCTGTCTACTACTGTACCTGCATTTGAGTCTTCTATTCTACTGCAACTGACAGAGAACATATTCAGCAATGTTCCAATTGTATTTTTTTGGGAAACTATAGCTTTGATATTTGTCATTTTAACTCCTGACAGTCGCCTCATTTATTTTGTTGTATGACATGGAAGAGGAATGAAGTGCTTATATGGCTAGACGACTTCTCGTTGGATTAGCATCAAAGCACGAATCATGACTGCTTTCTATCATCACTCCGCAAAGCAAGTTTTTCCATCGTAATGTAATTCTCCAATGTGTTGGCTGGGTTCATGAAAGGTATTATTAGAAATGCTCTTCTGGTCCATGAGGGGAAGGATGTTTGGAACGAAAAGCATGTATATTCTACACAATGAGTAAAATGTTCAAAAGGGATGAATATGATAGATATTCATTAGTTGCCACTCATCAAGATGTAAAAGAATAGTTAGTGTACAGTAAGCGCTTTCGTTTAATTCTTCAGGTTTGCCCGTGGTATGCATCCGCAATTTATGTATCACATGGTTCAACAATAGAAAAGCTTCCACTACTTCCAAATTCTAATGGTTCTCTTACATATTCAAGACATTTCACACATGGGACACCGATCGTATTATGAATCTAGGGTATTGAATAGCATACCCTTCACCATTTTTTGCTTTTTTTCTTTTTATTTTTCTTCTATGTTAAGTATTATCTCTATTTTGAAATAATTGTCTATTTTTAAAATATTACTTTTTTACAAATAATTGTCCTTTTAAAAAATTTAGATAATATTAATTTTTTTTTCAGTTATACCCAATTAAATAAAGGAAAAAAAGAGTAAATAGAAAGAAATAATTATGAAAAAGAGTGATTAAATAAAGATAGTTTGTAAAATATATTTAAATTTTTTGATATTGATTTTTTTAATTATTTTTTTAATTTATGTATATATTTAAAATTGGATAATTATTTCGGGATAAAGTTGGTATTGAGCATCGCTTTTGTTGGATATGAATTTGTTTATGAATCTAGATGTTTCCGGTGAAGTGGTCTTGGCCAAGATATAGGCTCAAAGTATTTAGTCCAGTGCACAACCCCTAGCTAGGCCATAAACCAAGTTTTATGGGTCAAGCTTAATTCAAGTCCAATTGTATGGTTGTTAAAGGAAGACAACTGTTGATATAGTGAGTAGAGACCGGTGGTTACAGGCTAATGTGCTAGGACACGCGGGAGCTTTTCATTTGTTTGTAGACAACAACATTAAATGCGCAACCATGGCCTCTTTGAGGACCATCGCCGTTGTTGGGGAACATTCTCACTTAGCCCCCAGCTATGAATTTGCGTTGCCTTGCAGCCATGATCAATTCATGGAGAATTTCATTTTTTTTTCTTTTTTTTTTTCGGAAAAAACAAGAAATATCAATTCATGGAGAATGCTGTGATACATCGAGTTAAACTTGGCATTTGATACATTAGGTAATCTAACCGTGAGATAGAGGGTGTGTATTTATACACTAAATTATGTATGATGCATAACAGTATTTTTTTATTTTAGCTAAATTTGAAAAAAAATGATTAAATACTATTTAGAAATGGTTTGATTTTTTCTACCTGGTTCTTAAATTAGGCAATATTTATCATATAAATAAAATTTGATTAATTCAAAAGTCATCAAATTTTATTTGTGATTACAAAAAGGATTATACACAAGTAAAATATGGTCAATTTAGTCGTTAGATTTTATTTGTATGACCATGTAAACAAATAGAATTTTTTGGGTATTATATAGAAAAAATTTGGTTACTTTTAAAATATATTTAATCATTTTTTTAAATTTGACTAAACTAAAAATACTATAATGGATTATTATATATAATTTAGTGTATGAATACACCCCATTATCACACCCTTAAATTACTCGGTGCATCATACACAAAATTCAACTTGGTGTATTGCAGACGTTGCCCCAGTTCATTATGGTAGAAAAATGTTGTTTTAAAGTTCATTTTCTTCTTTCAAGCCTTAAGGAAGACACTCACGCTTTGTCTCTTCATTCCATTCATTTGAACCCGTTTCTGCAACTTCCTTTCAGACTCAGCAAGTTCCTAGTGATTGTTCTCTACAGTTCGAGTCCCTTATTCACTTGAAGATTTCATCATCTCCTTTTGCTTAAGTAAGTTCTAACTTTCGCTTTATTAGTTCTTCCCTTTTATGATTATTTGCAAACCTTAGATTAGTTGGTTCTGACTGGATATTTAATATTTATTGCGCTATTGTGATTTTTTTTTTTCTAGAATGTATAATGAAGTAATTTAATTGAAATTTCTATTACTTAGGATCTTTGGTATTAATCGTTTGTTCTTCGATTCTTATATCATATCATGGCTAAGGGTAAAAAGTCCTGGACAGGCAAGCGTGGAAAAGCAATTGGCCTAGGGATGAGTTACGATCATCTAGAGACCCTTATTGGTGGGTGGACTCCTTTATAAAGAAGGTGTCCTCATTTCATAATAGGGAGAGTATTGCTGTGCTTAGACGGTGTAATTGGCTTTTCAAAGAGGGGGATGAAGTCCACCTTTGAGTGCCTTCCATGTTCGTCTAATGATAAGTTCTTCCATTCTAGGGATTTAGATGTTGACCCTTCTTTTGTTTATATGCACGAAACATTCATCCATTGGCTTGGTCTCGAACTCCATTTGATCAGCTCTGAGTACGCTATTTTCTGCCAGATGAATGTAGCCCCTGCTTAGTTGCAATCAGATAGTTGGGCTTTCATCCATTCTTTTGATATCTTATTGGAGTTTCAGGGTAGAACCCTTCGTAGGGGTCTTTTTGTCTTTTTACCAAGCCAAGGAAGAGTTGGAAGGGAGCTTGGATTTCACTGAGTAGTCATCCTCGGAAATGACTATTCATCTCCTACCATGCTTATTTCTTGTTCTTTTAATTTACATCTTTATCATTGTACAATTGATGTAACATTGCTCATCTATTTACATTAGTACAAGTAGCTAGTTTTTTCAATCGTTAATCTTTGTATTAAGTAACTTTGATCCATTTGCGTGCATTTTGTCAGATTAATTGTGCTTATTGACAAATTCTATATTTGGTCAATGACTTAACCCTTCGGTAAAATCTATTAATTTGAGAGAAACTGTTTTTGTTTCTCGAATTGGGATTAAGAAGTAAAAGTTATTGTCATTTTTGTGTTTATTGATAAGAAAACTAAAAAAAATAGAAGGTAATGCTCTATCTCATTCATAGTTTAATATTTTAGCTTTATGAATGACTATTATTTTATATTTTTACAGTAAACTTTCAAAGTGGTCCCTAACAAAAATATTACAGCATAAATTTATCCCTCAAAAATGAAAAATTTTGGCATACTATTTCAGAGTTAAATAAGTGAGTCAAATTAATCATTTTAATGGACAAATTAATCCTTAAAAAATATTTTTTTATCAGGCATATTAGCCTTTAAAAAAGATTAATTTATTTCATATTTTTAATTCTCAAGAATTATGCTGGCATTTTTCATTGCTTATGAATGAATTTGTTTGGTGATATGAATAAAACATACCTTCAACTTTTTCCTTAGCCATAGAGCATCAAAAAGTGTCTCTTAAAAACATTAGTTTTTGAGGGAAATTCTCTTAAAAAAATTTGTCAAATTAAAAGAGAAAAGGTGCACTGCATGTTAGAACATTTATTATCGTTAGTCCTTAGTACCAACATGATCAAAATTGCACCCTCATGACACAGTTGTTTTTTAATTTCTAAGTCAAAATTTAGGACCGTCCCCATTCTATGGCATGTGGACCGCAGATACTTTACTAAATAGGGGATTAGAATTTACATTGGTCTCTTTAATAGAATAAACAAGGGTCATTTTCAGGTGGATATTGGTTAAAATATCCATGGGTGAATACACGTGAGGTAGCTTCATAGTATTGGAAGAAGATTGACACTGTATCAATGCAACCATTAGCTTATGAAGCACCTTAGTAGTTTTCATACTCCCTCTTAATTGATAGTCCCCATCGCCCCTCACCTTAAAGAGAAATTCTTATATGGTCTGGGAGCATCATGCGGCTGTACTCCCGGACAATTATGTAAGTGTATTTTCATGGGATTATGCGTTAGTAGTAGGTCTCGTATAAAATACACTTACATGATTAGTCCGGAAGTATAGCCATGTGGTGTTCTCGGAACATGCAAGTATTTTTCCACCTTAGAGCACCATGCCTCTTCCTCAGAGCCTTGCCCTTTTCTAATGATTATGATTTCAACCCACTTTCCATTCAAGCATTTTTTCCCCCTCCAAAAATGGCATCGATAGCCAAACAAAACTTGACCCTATATAGTGGGAAGAAGAAAGATGACAGTTTTACACAAAAGCATGCAAAGCGAAAGGTGGAAGTGGCGCTGGAGGTGTGGGGTAGGTGAGTGCAGTTGTGAGAGAGAGGTGGCAGTGGCACCAGAGCGTGGGGTGGCACTGACTAACAATGAGCAATCAGAATTCAAAATTTTAGCAACGTACGTGACCAACGAGCAACAAGCTTTCTTTCTTTTATTCAAGAATTAAAAAAGAAGAAGATAAATTCATCTATTTAAAGGTGAAATTTAACCATGGGCAATGAGTTTATAGAACAAGGAACCTCAAAAACTCACATCAGAGAGCCAATCACTGTTTTCATCATCCTTGTCTTCATCCTCATCGTTGTCCATTTCTTCATCGCCGGAGTCGTAGATCAAGAGGGCATGTCCATACCTTGACTTGTGGTTGGGCTTGAGAATGTTGGGATTGGAATGCATTGTAGCCACCGCCACCTTTCTTCCAGCTCCCCTTCCCACAATGGATGATGGTGAATTCAAATGCCAATTCCCAAAGTTCCAAAATGAAGGAGAAGAAGAAGAAGGTGAATTGGTGCTTTTTTGGGGGGCGGTGAGGGGGCGGTCAACTATGAAAGGGAATGTGAGAACTACTTAAGTGGATCATAAGTGAATGGTTGCATTGATACATTATGAATCTTCTTCCAATACTATGAAGCCACCTCACATATTCATCTATGACTATTTTAATCAATATCCACCAAAGCGTAACCCAATAAACAAAAGTAACTTGCTTCATTTGAATGACTAAGACTAGTTATGTCTCAAAAACCCATCTCAATATTATAGCATTACATTGCACGTGTTATATATAAATTAATTATTTATAATTATAAATTTTTAATAAATATAATTATAATCTTATAAAGTAATAAAAAATACATATATTAAAATTTAATAATTTTTAACTTGATTTATTTTTATTGGGAATAATATTTAAATATTTTTTTAACTTCGTAAACAAAACTTAAATACACAATTATTATATATTTATATTTATTTGAATATTAAGTGAATTTTTTTATTATATGAAAAACTATTATAATTTCCACTCATTATTTTTTTGTATAAAATAACTTATAACCTAATTTTAATTATATTTTGATAATCTTTCTCTCAAAAACATCAAATATTATTTTATCCAATGCAACGCGCGTGTGTATAAATCAATTATCTATAGTTATGATTTTTTATTTAATAAATAAATACTTAGCATATATTCAAACTTATTTATTTTAATTTAAAAGAACTTATAATTAAAATATTTTAATAAAAATACTTGTCTAAATTTTATAAGTTAGGATAAAAATAATCTAATCTTAACATAGTTATTGTCGTGTAAAGTAACAAAATAACTTACATTAAAATTTAATAATTATTTGCGTTGATTTTTTTTGGAATAATGTTTAAATGTTCCTTTAAATTTATATATGGATTTAAAGCATTGAATTATAATTAGGTCTGATCAAATACACACCCAAGTAAAAGCTAAAATTTAACATTTTCTTTTTGTAATATAAGTAAGAACATATCACCAATGTTTTTTTTTTTTTTTTTTTTGAGTTCTAAGGAGCTCCAAATGAAGTTAGGGGAATAGGAAAAATGATGGACATGTAGGGATCAAACCCTTGACCTAACACCACAACCCCTTGGCACAAAGACTAAGGGAGATGCATTTGAGCTACAATTCATTGGCAACGCCAACGTATTTTAATCTTATTGTTTATATTGTTCAACAGTAAGCATGCCTAGTTTGCTTAGCTTAATATCATTCAAAGAAATTAGACAAAGAAAGGTATCACTTTTATGTTGTGTGTGTGTGTGTACGGGTTGAGTAAGTCATTTATGCTTAATGGACTGGACAAAATCAATAGGCCCAACACCTTGGCCAACAAGCAGTTGGTCCATACTCAAACTGCATTTGGTCTTTTAGAGAAGATTACGCCCTTCCAAACTGTTTGGTCCAACCTTGCATTCAGGAACCACCTAGAGAATTAATAGGGATTCATTTTGTGAGAATCTCATAATGAGTTTTGAGGACTCACATATCCCTAACTTTTAATATACATACTCATTCTCACAATAAGTAAGTAAGCTCTGTGCACACTAAAAACTATATTATGAGTCTAACTTGATTATCAGATTATCTTTGTAGAACCCCATTGGAGTTATAGGAGCTTAGAATAAAGGCCATCAACATCAACCTCAATTCTTAGGCAAGAAATTTGTCTTGCACCATGTGTCCAAGTAAAACGTTCCTAGCCCACCATGGTTGTATAAACAAGGAGCCAAAGTGCAAATCCGAATGAGAATTCAAACAACAATACTAACAACAACCACAATGGAGTTTCATACAATGTGGAAGGATTGCAACAAATGGTTTGAAGACTATAAATACAAAACTAGAAGCTACAAATCGAGTTCGAGATGCTTCACATCAAGAAGGGACCAACCAAAGGGAGAAGAATGATATCTCCTAGACTAGATGATCCAAGGAGTCCAACTGAATAGCCACTACTTGTGTAATCCCATAAACTCAGGTCCATTCTTTAAGTTCATCATGTCAATAACTTTACCAGACAACATTAATCTTCCTTTAACATTATGTCGCATGATGGTGCTAATGATCCACATATTCATGGTACTATGTTCAAATCTATGATGCTCTTTAGTGGAGCCATTGATCCATTTCTTTGTTGAGCTTTTTCAACTTTCTTCGATGCTCTTTTGTGGTTTTATACTCTCCTTGCAAGATTAATAAAATGACTTTGTCGAACTTTCAAGCATGCTTGTGAATTCTTTTTCATCTAGTCAAATATTGCTGAAGACCTCGAACGTACTCAACAATGTCAAACATGGGCAAAACGAGCCCTTGAAAGATTACTTTGTTCGCTTTAATAGCATCACCATGCAAATCCCTAATCTTAACCCAGCTGCAGATTTACACTTAATAAAGTTAGGCCTCAAGCTTGAACCTTTTGTTGATTTGTATGTAATCCACCTTGTGAAGACCATTGTAGAGTTATAAAAAAAGAGCAGTGGGATACATGAATGGAGGAGATAAAGGAGGCCAAGAAAGTGAAAGCTTGGCAAACCAATCCCTAGCTTAACAATGGTGAGCTTGATCATAACTTAAGAGATCGAAGGGAAAGGAGAGCTGATAATCGTGACAAGAGAAATCGAGGTGGAGAGGATAATCAACGTAGGAACTTCTAGCAACCCTAGTCCAAATATGATGAATACACCCCTTGAATGCTAAGAGAGAGATGATTCTTTGAGAGCTAGACTCATGAGATTGAGCTTAATGAAGCTTCTGAGGAGAACAACAAAAAAGGCAAATCTATTGCCCTAAAGTTCGCTCAAAGAAGATCTAGTTCTTCCAAAGCTAGGAAGGCTTTAGAAGAAATAGACAAAGAAGTAGAACCTTCAAATGATGAGGATAAGGAAGAAAAAGATGAGATTGCTCATTTGGTTGAGTAGATCTCAAGAGCATGGTTCAGAAGGATGGAAAAGAAAGGAGTGACTCCCAAGAAGGACAAGAAAGGAAAGACAAAGCAAAATAAGATCATCTATTATGAATGCAAGGAGCCTAGACATTTAAGATCTAAATGTCCAAAGTTGAAGAAAAGCTCTAGAAAGAAAACACCTAAGAAGAAAGCCATAATAGCTACATAGGAAGACCTTAATGAGGAGAAAGAAGGCACAAAATCTCAAGAAGAAGAAGAGGAGATAGTTGCAAATTTCTACTTTATGGAAAATATAGACTCTGATGACAAGACTGAGGTAATGGATTCTGAACTAGAATCTTCTTATGATGAACTCCAAAAGGTCTATAAGGAGCTTCTAGATGATTCTCAAATGCTTTATTCTCATTATGCTTCTTTAAGGAAAAGTTTTCAAAAATTATCCTTTGAGATTGAAAACCTTAAGTCAGAAAGAGAGAAGCTGAGGCATGAAAAAGTGGAGCTTTTAAAAGAAAATGACCTTATCAACAAGGATGCAAATGCCTTAAAAGTTGAAGTATCTGAATCTACTCAGAAAATATCTTCTGATGTTTTTGAACTTCAAAGAATACTAAGCTTCTTAAATCTGATCTTGAGAAAATGGTGAATAGCTCTAAGAATCTTGATTTGATGCTTGGAAGTCAAAGACCATATTTTGAAAAATTAGGACTTCAGTATGAGAAGAAAGAAAATGAAAATGTATCCAAAAACTCTCAAGATGAAGTTCTTATTTGTATTTGTTGCTCGAAAAAGGGTCACTTTATTGAGAAACGATTTTCTCGAAAAAAAAAAAAGCAAAGAAACAGAAAGTGAAGAACCCAAAAAAGATGACTAACCCAAGAAGACCCAAGAAGATGTGGGTACCTAAGGTGAAGAATATTTCTAATGCAGTTGTGTCTAAAGTCACGTCATCAGAAAGAGTCAAAGTGGTATCTGGACAGTGATTGTTCCAGACACATGACTGGAAATAGATCGTGGTTCAAAAACCTCAGGCCTAAGGATGGAGGAGTACTAAAATTTGATAATGGAATCAAGTTAAAGATCATTGGTATAGGTAATGTTGGTAAGAACAACTCTGACTTGATTACTGATATTATGTTGGTTGAAGGATTGACTCACAACCTCTTGAGCATTAGTTAGTTTTGTAACCAAGGCTTCAAGATTGTGTTTGAACATTCTAGATGCATCATAAAAGACTCCACATCAGATAAAATCATTCTTACTACTAAAAGGCATGATAATACTTATGTATTATATCTGGATGACCTTTTAGATTAAAATGTAAAATGCTTAGCATCTTTTGTGAATGAAAAGTGGATGTTGTAGGATGACGTAGCATGAGAAGGGGGTTGAATCGTGCTTCTAAGATAATTTTATTTTCTAAAAAACTTTTAAACAACTTTCTCAAGTCTAAGACTTGGAATGCGGAAGTGAATGAGTTAGAAATAAAAGTTGTTGTCTTCATGAATATTTTGAATGTAGTGAATAAGTTAGCACATAGAATAAAAGATTCAATGGATAATTATAATAAAGAGTAGAAGGGATAGAAAGATCACATAGAGAATTTTTATACTAATTCGGCCAATTACTACCTACGTCCAGTCCCCAACACTTTGTTGAGATTTTTATAAACTGAGTATTATTTTTCCATGCTTCTCCAAACTTTTACAACCGAGTAGTTTTCTCAAGCTTCTCCAAGCTATACAGATGAATAGTCTTTACCAAGCCTCTCTAAGCTACATTGAGTAGTATTTTATTCTAGCCTCTTCAGGCTCACAAAGACCACTAACAGGTCAGGTTATAATAAACAGGTTTTTGAGGTTTGTGTTTAATACACTCATACTCTAAATCTCTCAATAGAGTATCAACAATTAGTTACAGTATGAAGTGACTTCTCTAAACTCTCAACAAGAGAATATAGACTAATACAAAGCAGATGAGAAGATTTTTTAATTAGAAGTTACAACACGTAACTTTTTGAATGTTAAGAAGGTTGAGTATTGAAAAGCTTTATGAATGTGTAGAATGCTACTATCTAACCACTTCTTCATCATCTTTCAGCTTTTTATAGACTTCAAAAATATATCCGTTGAACCTTATAGATCTTGAACCTTGAGCCTTTTTGATCCACTGGTCTAAGACTAGAAAGAGAAGATGTAGCTTTCTTCCTCAGCAAGTAGAAATGTCACAAAAGAAGGAAAGTAGCCACTGATGGGTCACTAGCTTTTCAGACTTATCAGTGCTTCTTTTGGATCTTGTCAAGTCATGTTGGACTTTTGAAATTGATCCTCGAATTGTGTAGAAGAAGCTTTGAGGGTGAGGTGCTTCATGAGAATAATCTTTCTAGTGTCACCGTTCTGAGCAAAATTTTGTGGAAAGTTTGTCCTTCTGAAGCGTCTATAATCCTTCTGATAGCATGTTTTTTCTTCTGATGGCATATATCTCCCTTTTTAAACTTTTTGAGATGATTCTTGAGTAAGAGATCGTAGATTCCACAAAGTTTTCTTTTCAAGAAGTGTATATTCATGAGATACCAGAAAGAGCTTTGAGCTTTATGTTGTCTAAGACTTGTTTCTGTATGAATTACATGATCTTACTCCCAAAAGAATTTAATCACTCCAAACAAGCTATTAGTCAACAAGAGATTTTATTAAAGCTTATTTTGTTGCTAATCAAAATCTTTAAGCTCAATTTAGTTTAGACCACAAGGTGGCTTCTGAAGGGCATTGTAGCTTACAATCTCCCCTTTTTTTGATGATGACAAATCAATATTTAAGAAAAGTTTTTATACTAAAAGTAGGAATTAAAAATCCATTGACATAAAATTTGTTGTTTGTTTCAACTTTTTGATTTGAAAAATTTACTTTCTGAAGTGAGTATTGAATTAACAAGTTATCTAGAAACTTTAGTAACAAGAGTAGTTAACCAGAAAGATTTTTGAGTTAAGAAATCATCAATCATGAATATTTTAAGCTTTAAAATGGAATAAGTTTAAAATAATCACAATCTCCTTTAGTTAGGAAAGGTCATGATAGATTAGAGTAACAAAGTGTGAGCTATTCAGAAAAGATATAAAGTGTATAACTATTAAAGCAGATTATATGAAGTATCAGAGTAATGATGATACCAGAAGAACAATCAGAGCAAAATATGATACAAATATAATCAAGGCAATTGTAACTACTGTAACCACAAAACTTTAGCAAAATTGCACAATTATAACTTGTGATCATCAGAGTAGAATGTGCATATACTGATATCAGAGACTTTAGATAATTAAAGCAAAAAAAATAAAAAATAAAAAAAAACTTATGATAGCGAATTTTAATGATCACCATAAGAGTATCCTAGCATAAGTTTGCAATGTAAGATAAATATTATCAAAGCATAAGTAATAATAGAGCATAAATCAAACTAATATATTAGAGTAATATAACAATAATATTAGAGCCTAAGTAACTTGACAAGTAATTGAACTTAGACTAGTATATTAGAGTAATAAGATGGTAAAATAAATTGTTCTGCAGTGAATTTACGTATAGCTATAGAAATTTAAAATTGTTCCCAGAAAAGCAACAATAATCATGAATAATATGAATAATATGCAACATATATGGATGTAGCGGATATTGACTCCTAACTCCCCCTGGATTGACTACCCCTTAACCTCAGCTCTTCTTCAATCTTTTCCTCCTTTAACATCATCAAAACTAGGGATAAGGGATCATAGAAGGCTATTACTGATTGCCTTTTCCTTTCAGGAGTGCCTTTAGTATTTACAGTAGCAGTTGTTCCATTTTGTTCATTCTTCTTTCAAGTGCTTACTAATGAACTTGGAGTTCACATTAATTGGCCATGATGGTATGTTGGTTGGCCAATAACAGATCCATATGAACTTTAGTAGTATTTGGAAACGTTTTTGCATTTGATAGTGCCCCAGAAGGTAGCTTGACAGTGTGGTGGCCTTTACTTTCTAATGACATGGCAGATGCAGAATGGACAGGAGTTGTTGTTCTATCAAATTGTGGTCTAGAAATCGATAGTAGTAATGTCTTAGCTGTAGTTGGGGTAGCTAGAATATCTTGGGAGGCAGATGCTGGTATGGGCATTGGAATGGTTGAAGGTGCAGCCTCAATATTAGGAATAACGTTCCTTTCTAGTACCAAATTAGAGTAAAGGTGAAAATGACTTGGTGGTTAATGAAAATAACTAAAATTTAATGAAATGTGAACGATTTCAAGATGGAAATGGTGCCGTTTTAGTGTGTATAAGGCTTTAGGATTCCAGTTTCATTAGATCATGGCAAAGTGGGAAGTTACAAGCTTATCCCAAGTTCCAAATCTGGCTTGACTCTTCACATTCATATCTTTGATCAAAAGCATGAGCTATCTTTTTGATGAATTTCCTATTTTTGAACTCATGATTTGAACTTTTCTCTAAGCTAATCATTATGAACTCATCTTTCTGAATTCTTCTGAACCTGAACACAAGTTGAATTCTTCTTTCTCAGTTGATCTTCATACCCTTATGATTAGATCTTTTTGAAATATTCTTGAATGTATCTTTCTGAACATATTTTACAAATCATTCTATTCTATTCCTTTTGAATCATTCTAAGTTGATCTTTTCGAATGAGTTCTGAGTCGCATTCTCAAGATTCCTTTTTTAGAAAGGAAATTCACTTGGAAGCAGCAGTCTCAGCTTTAAGCTTTTGCTTAAGTGAGGGTAGGACACATGTAATATGAATGCATGCTTAGAAACTAGTCATGCTCAGAAGGTTCTTTATATAACATAAACGATCTTTAGCTAAAGGTTTTGTAAAAATATTACCAATATGATCTTCTTTATTTACAAAGCTTACCTCAACATTTCCTTTCTAAACATGATCTCTTATGAAATGATGCTTAATATCCATATGCGTAGATCTAGAATGCTGCATGGGATTTTAGCAAGGTTAATTGTACTTGCATTATCACAAAGAATAAGGATCTTGTTATACCTCAAGTTGAAATCCTCCAACTAATGCTTAATCCATAGAACCTAACCACAACAATTTGTTGCAGATACATATTTAGCTTCAGCAGCTGAAAGAGCGATAGTGTTCTGCTTTTTACTTGACCATGTTATCAAGGATTTTCCAAGAAAACAACAACAGTCACTTGTGTTTTTTCTTTCAACTCTGTCTCCAACAAAGTCAGCATCACAATAATATATAACATCACAAGTAGTACCTTTCTCATACCAGAGACCAAGATTAGTCGTATCCACTAAATATCTCAGTATTCTCTTGATAGCATTCAAGTGTGATTGCTTTGGATTAGATTGAAATCTAGCACAAATCCCCACACTTAATTGCAAGTCAAGTCTACTACCTGTAAGATAGAGTAATGATCCAATCATACCTCTATAAAGTTTATTAGAAACTTTCTCTCCATCTTCATCAGCTTCCAAAACTTAAGAAGGGTGCATGGGAGTACTAATATTTTTGGTTTTGTTCATATTAAACTTCTTAATAAGATCCTTTGCTTATTTCTCTTGATGAATGAGGATCCCATCTTTTTGTTGCTTGATTTGCAATCCTAAAAAGTATTTAAGTTCTCCTATCATACTCATCTCAAATTCTCCCTGCATAAACCTAGAAAAATTCTTGCACAAATTATGATTAGTAGTACCAAAAATGATATCATCTACATAAATTTGTACAATTAGACAATCATTTTTCTCATGCACGATGAGCAAAGTTATATCAAGTTTTCCTCTTTTAAAACTAGTTTTAAGAAAAAAGGAGCTAAGTTTTCTATGCCAATTTCTAGAAGCTTGTTTCAAACCATATAAGGCTTTTGACAGCTTAAAAACATAATTAGGAAAAGTTTTATTTTCAAAACCAAGTTGTTTGACATATACTTCTTCAGAAATAAAACCATTTACGAAAGCAGATTTAACATACATTTTATGGAGGACAACTTCAAGCCATGGGTCTAACCATAGAGGAGGCTGAATCCAACCATGAAAGAAGTTGTGAAGAAAGAAGTGACCAAGATCCTATATGCAGGGATCATATATCCTATTTCAGACAGTGCTTAGGTGAGTCTAGATTAGGTGGTACCCAAGAAAAGGGGAATTATAGTGGTGAAGAATGAGAATAATGAGCTCATTCCTACTCGTACGGTCACAGGATGGCAAATGTGTATTGACTACGAAAGCTCAATGATCCCACTCACAAGGACCACTTCCCACTTCCCTTTATGGATAAAATGTTGGAGTAGATAGCAGGCCATGCTTATTATTGCTTTTTGGGTGGCTACTCTGGGCATAACTAGACATATATTGCCCTAAAGGATTAGGAGAAAACCACATTTACTTGCCCATATAGGATATTTGCTTACAGGAGGATGTCATTTAGGTTGTGCAATGCGCCAGCTACCTTCTAGAGATGCATACTTGCTATTTTTCATGATATTGTGGAGAGGTTTATAGAGGTTTTTATGGATAATTTCTCTATTTTTGGTTCTTTTTTTTTAATAATTGTTTATATCATTTATCTTTGATTTTGAAAAGGTGCTAAGAAACTAACCGTGTTTAAAATTGGGAGAAGTGTCATTTTATGGTGCAAGAAGCCATAATTCTTGGACATCATATCTCAGTCAAAGGAATTGAAGTAGACAAGGCCAAAATTGAAGTCATTGACAAGCTACCTCCACCAATCTCTAAAATTGCTAAACCTTTGAGTAATCTATTAGTTAGAGATGTTCCTTTTTAATTTTGATGATGAATGTTTGCATGCCTTTGAAATTTTGAAAATTAAATTAGTTTCAGCTCCCATTCTTCTTGCACCTAATTGGGAATTACCATTTGAGCTAATGTGTGATGTTAGTGATTATGCCATAGGTGCTATTTTAAGATAGAGGAAAGATAAGCTATTGCATGTTATTTATTATGCCAGTAGAACTTTGAATGAAGCACAATTTAATTATGCTAGCATTGAAAAAGAACTTTTGGCTGTTGTATTTGCTTCTAACAAGTTCCATTCTTATTTGATAAGTGCCAAGCTGATTGTTTACGCAAATCATGCAGCCCTCAAGTTCTTGTTGGACAAGAAGGATGCCAAGTCTAGGCTTCTTAAATGGATTCTATTGCTTCAAAAGTTTGTTATAGATATTAAAGATAAAAAGGGAGTAAAGAATTTGGTAGCTGACCATCTTTCCAAACTGGCTCCTCCCACCTTGCATGAGGAGATCCACATTCATTCGAATCTCATGTCTCTATCTTAAATTCTTTATGGCCCTTTGTTCTTTTGTCTTGTCATCTTCATACTCTTCCATTGTTTTCTTTTCTTTAGTCATAAACTAAATTTCTTTTACTAGGGCATTAATGGGCCCCTTTTTGTACGACAATTTTACTTATGAATTAAGGTTAATCTTGTTTCTATCTCAACTGCTTAGTGTTTTTGTTTGTTCTTAATGCCTTTGATTACTTGATCACCAATTGACCGATTTGGGAATTTACAATAACTCGAGAGAAGGTTTGTGAATAAAGCCTCTTAATGTAAACACTAGCTATGAGCTAAGCGAAAACTAGAGATAACAAATGCAGTTCACGACTTCAACATAGGAACCTATACAACTTCAACCTTTACCTGGATTGGTTTATGCTAAGAGATTTAAAACTAGTTTTTATCTAAATCAATTTGGACCTAAAACCAATTCTTAAAAAAACTAATTTTAAATTGGTTTTATTTCATCCCAAAATTTTCTCTTTTTATTTTATATCTTCTTACGACTTATTAATTGTCCTTCATTCCTATCCACAACCATTCACTGTCACAATCCACCATCATCCGCCATTGACTAGCGTCAGCCACTTCGGATTACCATCGCCGGCCCCGTCTGCCACCATTTGCTGCCATCGTTTGCCGCCATCCATTGTTGATGTCTGTCGCAGCCGGCCACCACCGTCGGCAGCCACCGCCACCACCTGCCATTGTCTGTCACCGCCCACCACTGTTAGCTGCCATCGTTTGCCACCATCTACCATTGTTTACTAAATTAGTTTTTGAATGACATAGTCAAAAAGAAAAAGGTACAAAAGAAGACGAAGAAGAACGCATGTTAAAACTAATTTTTAAGTTATGGAACCAAACAATGTTCAATTAAAAACTAATTCATTTTATACAATTTAATATAACTAATTCTATTTTGTATTATATTAACTTGGTTTTTGAGGTTGCCAAACACCCCCTTAATGTACATAAAATTATTATATTATATAGGAGGTAGGTAGAATAAGTGGTTAAGAGAGAAGCCAACTCGCTTGAGAGGTGGATTAATCCTTACCAACCAAGCCACTTAACCCTCATCACACTAACCCTCAAATGATCACACACTACACACTTACTACACAAAAATCACTGCCGTCTTCTCTCCTCCATGTTTGGCCGTTAGTCTTCTTCCCCCAAACCCTATCATCTTTGTTTCAATCATCTTCTTCCTCCTTTCAAACTCCATTCCACCTACATCCTCTTGCACCAGCACAAGCTTTCACACCAAAAATCAAGTTGAGACCTCCATCAAAGCTTGGGAAAGCAGCACATTTGAAGGGAAGAAAGGGCTGTTTTGGCGATTTCTTGGTTGCTTGGAACTTCAAGAACAAGCTTTGTCAAGGGTTAAAGAGGTACTCTAGCTTGGAGGAGTGGTAGGTGTTCAAAGCTTAGTTCTTTTCCTCTCTTGATTGTAAATGATGTACTAGTGTTGCTGCCATTATTAGGCCCTTGAATAATGATGTTTACGCTTGTATTTTAATGTTTTAAAGTTTCTTGAACTTGGTTCTTGATGGGTGTTAGGTTTGGTGATCAAAAGCACATGAGAGTATGGTTTTCTATAGTTTGTAAAACCAGCAATATGTGCTCCAAACCACATATCTGGAATTGGGAGATTCAAAATAAAGTGAAACTAATTTAGATGAAAGTTAACTCATTGAAGAGGCTACTCATAAAATTTTAGATTCATTGGACCTAAGGAAAGAAAGATAGGAAGTTTTGAATTTGGCTATTGGATTCATAGTGTAAAACTGAGTAGTTTGTGCTCTAGTCCACGTAACTTGACCTACGTAAGTCTAAATTTGTTTGAAAACTAAACAACTCTATAAAATTTCATATCCAAATTCCTTATGTTGAATTCCCAATAGTTTCATGAAATCTACTACCCCTTGTTGAAGCTATCACAGAACAGTCTATGTTCAAACCCTTATATCTTGAGTTAGAATTTACTAAATCAAATGAAACTAACTTCATTGTAAAGATAACATATAAGAGTGTAAAATAGTAAAGATTTAGGTCCATTGGATAATAGATAAATTTATGGTGAATTTTGGAATTTAGCTATCCTTATTTAGGCTTGCATTCAGGTAGTGTGACTACTACACTACATAATGGATGTTAGAGAGCCTAGTTTTGAGTAAGGCCAACTTTAAATGAAGGTAGACATATAAACCTTACTTTTCATTAAGTTTCTTAAGAAAAGAACAAGAATTGCATAATTAACAACTAATGGTAAAAATAGAATGAATTCGTCCTATTAGTGAAATTTAAGGTAAGTTTTGGTTTAGTTAATTAAATTGTTGAAGTATTGACTTGAGTTAGTGTAAAGTTTGTCCCTAAAATTTTTGCTGTCAAGACATTATTGTTAACTCATCAGAAAGTCTTCTTTTTGTGAGTTAACTTTCATATGAGTTAACATCAGGGTATTCTATGAGTTAATTATCATATAAAATGAGTTTCACTTCATTTTAAATTTCCTAACTCTAGAAATGTGGCTTAGATCACATAGTGCCAGTTTTACAAACTATGGAAAACCCTACTCTCATGTGCTTTTTGTAACACCCTTTATTATATAAGCCATGCTCGAGTCATGGAGTTATATTAAAAGATTGTCACTATGCTAAGAAATCTTTAAAATATGGAAAATATAATACATGACCCTTTAACTGCTCTCTTTATTACTGACTAATAGTCTCTGATACATAGAGAATAAAATAATTACACTTTAGAGGAGATTGTGACTGACATAATACACGGTGTTTACTTCCGACTAGTCTTCAGCTAGCTTCAATAGTCTCTTGGTCTGGTTTGCGTCCGAGTCTTGCTCAGAAAATGCCCCAGTACTCTGCCTCGTACTTGATTTCCAACTTAGGTGCTGGAATGTTTACGGAAAAGAAAAACATACAAGCAGCAGTGAGAACCTAAGGTTCTCAGTAGGTAAACTCAAACCAATCTTACAGTGCCATCATAAACATTCCAGCTGCTTCGGTGTATTATGAAAATATGAGTACATATAAACAAATAGTGGTTCAATTTTAAGTTGAAAACACCTTTCTCGAAGCGGGTTATATTTTAACAACCACTTGCCATATCATATGACAGACATAGTAATACAGATAGTATAATATGCTTCAACAAGGATCATAATAGCTTTATGACTTAACTAGATAATTGAAGATGCACATATAGATGCTTATACTTGAATGTATGCAAGTGCACTTGACTTAATTTATCTCTTCTTTAACTTGCAACTTAACCTTGCCATTCTGTACTTGGTCCCCCGGAGGTGAATGGCCTCTCTCACCCCTGGGTGATAGCCTGCTTTTCAGGTCCAAGCTCGTACCTATATATGAGTGACGGGTTTACTTTCCCCGACCCTCACGCCGGTCTATTCCCTTTAAATCTGGTTGGGGGCTGGCCCAAGTCTTAGACAATACCGCTCTGGCCCACGCTAGCTGGGTCTATGCCATGCCTCACGTGGTAGCTTGGTACGTCTTTCTTGCAAGTTCTTATTATCTTTTCCTTTTCATATCTTGTCATGCATGCGGACGCTTGGTGCATTCATGAGTATGTCTCATACGTTATATATCATATCATGTTCTAAATATATACTTGCATGCATGATGCACATGAATATGACATGTAAACGTAAATATATTCAAAGCATAATCATCCATAGCATAAGTTCTCATAAATTCCTGCCGGAATTTCGGCAGCATAACGGATCGAGTCTGCTTCCCCATCAATAGTGCCAGATCACTAGTACAATCTTTCAAACTTGCAATTCAATATGGATCAGCCATTATATAGATATTCATAGAATCATTCATCAAGTTCAATTCAAGCATCTATGAGGTTTTCAGTTTACTCCCTCCTATTCTGCCTGATTTTGTTATAATCCACTCTTTACTCAATTCAACTCATCTAGGTCTAAATTTTGAATATATTATAGCCTTATGTGTCTAGTTTTCAACCCATTTGGTCCCATCTCATTTTGATTTGTATAACTCAAGATATAAGTATTTTTCCTCAGGCTGTCCTATTCTTAGTCAGAATGGTGCTCTTATAAGTGAAAATTCACTAAAAATATAAATCTAGGTGAAATCATGGGAAATTTATATCAAATGAAATCTAACAGAACAAGCTTTTAAATGAATTAAGTTTCATGTCATTTGCATGAGTATATTTTGAGTTATGAGTCCCGAAACTTGACCCTTCTGGACTACACTGTCTCAGCCCGGTTTAAACTTAAGTCAACTTCATTGGTGTGCTGGGAACAGATGGCAATGAATCTGGTTCTAAAACTTTTATGGTATGTTCCCTTACATGTTAGCTTTAAAAAAACCTTGGGTTCACTTAATTTGGAGTTGTGTAGAGTGAATTATACCCTTCTCAACTCATACTGCCCGGATAAGAATCCAGAATTCTAGGTTAAACTTCAAAAATTCATAACTAATTCTATACTAATCCAATTACCTTATATTTTATATGTATGAAAAGCCCTGAATGTCTAGTTTCATATAAAAATATATTAATCTACTTTATACAGCTATAGGCGGAGCCATACACTCCGCCAGTACGGACACTGTAGGGTTTTCTCACAAAACAGATTCTGCCTAGCCCCCTTTTGAGTTTTTGATAAATTCCTCAACTTAAACCAAGTTTCCTCACCTCAAAACATTAGAAGAACATCAAAGCACCATCATACAAGTATGGCATAAGAGGAACATAGCAGCCACATAGTCACATAATACATCAAACAACTAAGGATTTGAGCTACCTACTTTGAAATCCTTGAAGGTATGGAAGCAAGGAGGCCAAGAACCAACTCCTAGCCTTCTTCCTTCATCATGGCAGTAGCTCATATGAATGTGGGGAGGCTCTATTTGATGCTTAATCATGAAATTGTTAGAGGGGTTTTGTAGAGAAGGAGGTGAGGATCAATTTTCATAAAAGGAGCAAGAGGATTTGGGGTCAAGAGGGCTTCCAATCTTGAGCTTGAAGTTCTTGGTCATGGAGGTAAGGAAAGAAAGGAAGAAGAAGGAGAAGAAATGGAAGGTGGCTGAAGCATGATGGAGGGTGCATAATGAAGGGAGGTGGGTGAGATTTTTCTAGGCTTTATGACCTAGATAAGGATGGCTTGAGATATTTGGTTTCAATGGTCATGATTTGGCCAAATTTCCCCATCATATGGCTGCCATATGGCACCATCTATGGTGGTGGAGGTGGCTGAATTTCAGCTGTTCAACCTAAGGTTATCAGTGTAAAATTCTACTAATTCGGCTCTGGTAGTTTAGAACACTGAATATTTACCGATTTCCTCCAAACCGGTAAAATGTTACTTAATAGTTTTGTAAGATATCTACATGTTTATTTTGATTCTTCTTAAGCCTTATTCCTCTAATTAACATCTAATTAACTTCTAATTATCCTTTAATTAATTTCTAATTAACCTTACCTAATCAATAGGATCGAATAGATCGATTAATAGCATAGATTAAACGTTTTGCAATTTTCGAACCTTTCTATTTTCTGTTTTCTATAGCTAATGGCATATCCGTAATTTTGAGTAAGTCTAGGGGCACCTCACGTCATTTCACACCCGACTGCCTCCATGGCCCAATCGGCAGAGATTTAAACTTTTACGGTTTCACCACGTGATTCTACTCCGTTCAAGACCCCATTCTGCTAATCCTATAGGTGTGGGGACATAAAGGTCATTTTATGAAAAGTTCTAGGGTTATTGTGGAAATAAGTTTTTGGGGTCAAAACATAATTTTTAAAAATTCAGGGTATCACTGCGATTACTAAAAGTTTGCAGGGGCACTTTTGTCATTTCTTAATTTTTGACATATGGTAGTGCTATATTTTCAACGGCAGTGTTACACTACTCTATAATTCCAAGTGTGAGGATCGTCATGGCATAGCGCTACCTGAGAAATAGTCACACTGCCTAAGGGAAATAATTCAAAGTTCCCATTACATTCTGTTTACAAAAGTGGGGATGTTACACTTTTGATCAACAAACCTAATAATAGCCATCAAGAACCAAGTTCAAGAAGCTTTAAAATATTAAAGGACAAGCCTAAACATCATCGTTTAAGGGCCTAATAACATTAGCAACACCAATACACCATTTACAATCAAGAGAGGAAAAGAACTAAGCTTTGAACTCCTACCTATCCTCCAAGCTAAAGTAACTCTTTAACCCATGGAAAAGCTTATTCTTGGAGCTCTAAGCAACCAAGAAAACCACCAAAATAGCCCCTTATTGTAACACCCTCTATCATATAAGCCATACTCGAGTCATGGAGTTATAATAAGAGGTTGTCACTGTGCTAAAAGAATCTTTAAAATGCGAAAAATACAATATATGGCCCTTTAACTACACACTTTATTACTGAATACAGTTCATAAATTTCATCATCTCTGATACATAGAGAATAAAATTCAAAAAAAAAAATTGTAACCAATATTATACACAGAAGCTATTTCTACATTGCCGCTGTCGCCCTTACTGAACTTCAACCGGCCTTTATAGTCTTCCGGGCTGACTTAAGCCTGAGTCTTGAATGATGAATATCCCAGGTTTCTACCTAGTTCTTAAGTTTTAGCCTAGGATTTGGAATGTTTACGGAAAAGAAAAATATACAAGCAAGTAGTGAAAACCTAAGGTTCTCAGTAGGTAAACTAGAACCATCACGCATACAGTATCATCATAAACATTCCAGCCACTATGATTTCTTATGAAAATGAGAGGACACATACACAAGCAGTGGTTCAATTTTAAGTTGAAAACATATTTCTCAAAGCGGGTTATATTTTAACAACCACTTGGCATATTATGTGACAGACATAGAAACACGAATAGTATAATATACTTCAGTAAGAATCATAATAACATCATGACATAATGAGGTAGTTAGAGATACACATATAGATGCTTGTACTTGACTGAATGCAAGTACACTTGACTTAATTCATTTCTTTCTTTAACTTGCATCTTGATTTTGCTTTTCTATACTTGGTCCCCCGGAGGTGAATGGCTTCTCTCACCCCTGGGTAATAGCCTGCTTTTCAGGTCCGAGCTCATACCTATACATGAGTGACGAGTTTACTTTTCCCAACCCTCACATCGATCTATTCCCCTTAAATCTAGTCGAGGGCTGGCCCAAGTCTTAGACAGTACTGCTGTGGTCCACGCTAGCTAGGTCTATGCCATGCCTCACGTGGTAGCTTGGTACGTCCCTCTTGCAAGTCCTTATAATCTTTTACTACCCCGTGGATATAATTATGCATGTGAATGCTCCATGCGTTCATGCATATATCTCATATCATTGCTCAATCCTATTTGCATGCATGATTTTCATAGACATGGCATTCATATGAACACATGTATCCTTATAATCTTAGCACAATTATTCATAATATAAGTCCTCATAAACTCCTGCCGAAAATTCGGCAGCATAACGGATCGAGTTTACTTCCCCGAGAATAGTGCCAGGCTACCAGAAGGATCAATCAAGCAACAAAACCAATATAGAGCATCAAGTTTTATAACAATAATATCAATCATATAACATGTCAACATAAATACATAACTTAGCTTTTCTGCTCATTCTACTCAATCTTGCCCGATTTTGTAAAATTCACCATAATTTTTATTCAATTCAGTTGGACCTAAATTTTGAATATGTTATAGTGCTATGTGTCTAATTTCCAACCCTTTTAGTCCCATCTCATTTTGATTTATGTAGCTCAAGTTATCCAAAGTTTACTTCTGTCTGCCCTACAACTAGCCAGAATTGCATCTTAGAAGTAAAAATTCACTAAAAATAGGAAATTATGTGAAATCATACGAAATTTATCAAATTAAAGCTAACAGAACAAGATTTCAAACGAAAGAAGTTGCATATCATTTGCATGAGTATAGTTTGAGATATAAGTCCCGTAACTTAACCCTATTGGATTACCCTGTTCCAGCCCTGTTTGAACTTAAGGTAACTTCATTGATGTGCTGGGAACAATTGCAATGAATCTGACTCTGAAATTTTTATGGGATGTTCCCTTATATGTTAGCTTTCAAAGAACATTAGTTTCACTCAATTTAGAGTTGTGTAGAGTGAGTTACACCCTTCTCAACTCATATTGTCCAGATGAGAATCCAGATTTCTAGGTCAAACTTCAAAAATTCATAACTAACTCTATACTAATCCAATGGCCTTATATTTTACATGTATGAAAATCTCTGAATGTCTAGTTTCATATAAAAATGGAATCATCAAATTTAAACCACTGTAAGCTGAGCCGTACACTCTGCTGTCTGGACCGTCGAGGGGAAAACCCTAACAGCTTCTTGAATTCTTCTTGGATTCATGTTTTCCTTAAATCACATGGATGAACAAGGGAACCTAGGCAGCCCCAATTCAAAGAAAAGAAGGAGAAAATTGAGATTCCTACCTTGGTGGTGTGAAATCTTGGTGGAACTTAATCTTAGAGTGAAGTTGATGGTTGGAGCTTGAGCTTGGGGATGAGAGGAAATGAAAGAAGATGAAGGAAAGTAGGAAAATGAGGCTGGTCTGTATCTATTGTGGGGAGGCCAAAAATTTAAAGGGAGAAGGAAGAAAAAAAAAATGAAAACTTATGAAGGAAGTTAGCTCTTGATTCGTGGACTTCAATCCTCATTCAAACTTGGCTTGGCTTCCCTCTTCATGACTATTGGTGGCGCCACTTGCGAGGGTGTCGTGGCTGAATCTTGACCATCCATCTTAGGGTTTTCACAGTATAATTTCTATTGGTCCGATTCCAACAGTTTAAAATACCGAAATCTTATCGATTTTCTCTAAACAAGTGAAACGTTACTAAATAACTTTGTAAGATTTTCTATATGTCTATTCTAATTTTCTTAAGCCTAATATCTCTAATTAATATCCAATTAACTCCTAATTATCCTTTAATTACTTTCCAATTAACCTTAGTTAATAAAAATTGAATAAATCGACCAACGACATAAATTAAACGTTTTGCAAATTTAGAACGTTTCTATTTTCTGTTTTCCATAGCTAATGGCATTTCCGTAATTTTGTGCAAGCCCAGGGACACCTCACGTTATTTCACACCATACTGCCTCCATGGCCCAATCGGCAGAGATTTAAACTTCTACGGTTTCACCACGTGATTTTGCTCTGTTTAAAATCCTATTCTGCTAATTCTACAGCTGTGGAGATATAAGGGTCATTTCATGAAAAGTTCTAGGGTTATTGTGGGAATAAGTCTTTGGGGTCAAAATATAATTTTTAAAAATTCTGGGCATCACTGCAATTAACAAAATTTTATAGGGGCACTTTTATCATTTCCTAATTTTTAACATATGGCAGTGCCATATTTTCAATGGCAGTGTTACACTACCCCATAATTCTGAGTGTGAAAATTGTTATGGCATAACGCTGCCTGATAAATTCTCACATTGCCCAAGAGAAATAATTCAAGGTTTCCATTACGTTCTATTTACGAAAGTAGGGATGTTACACTTATTCCCTTCAAATGTTCTGCCTTCCCATCCTTTTCCCTTGCAAGTTGCATACTCATGATGGTTCTGGCATTGCAATTGTTTCCCACAATGACACGTTCATCACTTACCAGCTTTAGTCAAGACTCAAGAGGGAGGAAGCTTTTACTCCTTGGTTTCTTTGTTCTTATTTTGTAATAGATCCCTATTTATTATTCTCTCCATTGCTTTGATTTGCCTTTTTTGTTAATGGCTTTACATGCATCTTTCTTCTATTCTTTTCGGTTTTCTCTAATGCTTTTAATTTCCTTAGGTTTCCATTATTTTTCTATTCTTATAACTATTATTTTTCTATTTTCTTTATTCTTTTCGGTTTTTCTAATGCTTTGAACTTCTATTCTTATTTAAGTCAATTCAATGAATGCTTCCGTTACTTTCAATAAATTCTTTGTTCTTTTTTTTTTAATGCTTTATTAGTTTAAGTTATTTTTCAAATAGGTCTTTATTTAGATTATCGGTGAATGTTATCATGTTGTTTGACTTCTATTTGATTTTATTTCGTAGGAGGAGGTTTCTTATAAATGGAGTGTAGCTGGTTGTTTAGCGTTACTCATATTTTGCAAGTGCATACCATAGCATCATGTTCTTTATTTGTTTTGCAATTCATAGCATCAGTAGGCAACTCTTTTGTTTTTTGGTCAAAGATAATAGCTCAATAGTGTAAAAAGTAGAAGCCGATCAATTAAGGCTCATGGGCCTTTGTAGTGTTTACTACTTTGCTATCTATTGGGCTATATATAAAAAAATTGGACATGTGGAATCCTTTGCAGCATGTTTCAAAAACACTATTATCGTAACAAAAAAAAAAAAACTAACACAACCAAAAATCAAATCGAATTGAGCCAATAATTTTTGTATGGTTTGGTTCGAATGGTTAACCTGCCAAAAACTGAACATTGATCATGTTAAGGAACCAGTAGGTTTGGTTTAGTTGGGATTTTTCCCAAAACTGAACCAAATCAAACCGCAAACACCCTTACTAAAAACCACTCACAATTGTTTTAAAAAAATATATTATTGCTTAATCAAGAACATGTATAATTAAAAAAAAAAAAAAAGAAACCACGAAAATAATAATAGTTACATTATCTAAGAGTGTGTTTGGTTTCATGCTAGTTGAACCAAGATCAAGTTTGAGGCTTTGAAAGATATGCCAAGCATGTTTGGATGACTTGAGGCAAAATCAAATTTGGCTTCAAACTTTATTTTGGATCCTTCAACATAAAAGTAACATTTTGTTACTTTTATATTGTGTAAATGCTCGTTAAATTGTGCAATGATACAAATATCCTTTTAACTTAATATTATATTATTATTTCAATATTATATGCATAACCTTTTTGGTAATTATACGTGTAAACGTGATTTTTATCAATACTATCCACATAACATTTTTCATATCAAAATTACTTTTTAAATAAATATTACCAAACGTAAATCATGTTACTATTAACTCAATTCTGACCAAAATCAAGTTTCAAACTTACTCAATTAATTTTACAAACCTAATCTAGACACACACTAAATCCTAAACCAATACAAAGTCAAAATGATGATTCTGAGATCATATATAAAACACCACAACTTCTCATAACAACTAAAAATAACATATCAACTTCATGAGTGATAGCCGTTCTCATAAGATCAATGGCAAAATAACACACAAATCAAGATGACACACATACAAAAATAACTCACAACCCGACCTCTGACGTCAACAACAATATTAAACTTTTTTTCATCAATATTACCTACCATAGATAGAAGTAAACACTATTCATAAATATATAAACAATCACATATAACAAATTATACAATTTTATTGAAAACAAGATGTGTCCAAAATTAATATATATATATATATATATATATATATATATATATATATATATATATATAAAAGTTAAATAAAACAAATAAAAATTAAATGAAAACTTCCTTCATATTAGCGGATCTTAGACAAAATATGGGCATGGATGATATTACTTTCTACCCTACAAATCCTCAAATAAACATTGTCATTTTTTTTTTAAATTCTAAAATCAACTGCAACTTTTCCCAACCATCTGTCAAGCAAGTCGCATCCATAGCCCTGTCTAGAACCTTCAATTTACATCTATACTCTCTACCATTGTTGAGAAGTTGAACAACAATCGTTTTTGGTGTAACATGCTTTAGTATTCCTACAAAATTGTTTATTAAACACCTTGTTCATTAAGCGTTGGTAAGTGGCTCCTACAATCTTTAAACCAAAGGGCCTTTATGCTCGATAATAAAAGGTCATCTTTGCTTTCTCCTTAGGATGCATCTGTATTTGATTATACTGAGAATATGCATCCATGAAGCTTAAGTACTGATATCTGGAGGCATTATCAGTATGCTTGTCGATGTTAGCAAGTGGGTTCGAGTCCTTAGGGCATACTTTATTCAAATCAGTGAAGTCCATGCACATCCTCTGTTTTTCCAAGCTTTTTTACCATCACAACATCGGTGAGCTAAGTTGTAAACCTAATCTCCTTGATAAATTCTGCTTTGAATACCTTTCCCATTTCTTCTAATGCAACATGTTGTCATTCTGGCCTAAGCTTCCTCTTCTTCTAGGCCGCAGGCTTGGCATGAGGATCAATTGTAATTTGTGACAAATGACCTCGAGGACAATTCCTAGCATATCGGTGGGAGTTCAGGTTAGAATTTTCTTGCAACAATTAACTATGCTTTGTCTTGAGCTCGAGTGGTAATGTTGCCTTAATGTATATGACCTATTCATCAAATTCACCGATCTATAATGGCTCTAACACATTTGCAAGTTGAGGTCACTCATGGAGGTCTCCTTTAGGATAAAGCTAAAAAAATTTTGGCTGCTGCTCTATGTAGAAGATAGAATTCACATGCTGTGATGGCTCTTCTTATTGTATTGACTTCTACAGTAGGCATTCATTCCTTCTAGTCGGTGTGCATAACGCTGACTTCAATCTCAGACACCAGGAATTTAAGGGCCAAATATTGAATTGACTATTAATGTCGTTACCATGTGATACTTGAAAGACCATCCTTAAATATACTAGGAGGAATACACATCTATGGTCTTGGTTCTCAACTTTCTTCAAAAGGTCTTCTTAAGTTGCCTCGGACATTAACTCGTTCTCCAGAGAACCCAACTAGATCACCATTGTATGGAATATGGGATGGATTATAAAAGGTGCATATTCTAGAAAGTGGATAGGAACAAAATGTCTAGCGAGCTACCTTAATCCACTAGCATTTTCCTGAATATAGAATTTGTAGCTTCAATGGAAATAGTCACAAGATCATGTAGGTTCTAATCAATTACTTTAAAATCAAAAAATGAGAATGATATTACCCAGGTTGAGGTGTAAGGCCTCAACATGAATTTCATTCATTTAATGGCCAAAACAGATTTCAAATATCTCTTGCAAGCCGAGCTAGTTTTGCCATCTTTACAGGATCATCTAAATGTGTGGAGTACGACACCTCAAATCTTGTTGGTCGGTGGAGCCGAGATGTTATCTTTGGGTGTGCCTTCTTCTTCTTGAGAATGACTTCTATTGTGATTTTTTCTATAGCTCATGTACTAGCTGAGGTGGCCCTAGCAAACCAAACACTCAATCAAATCTTTGAGGACAATGCATTCCTCGGTCATATGACCATGAGTTTGGTGATAATCATACATTTTGCTCCAATTTACAATCGGAGGTGTTACAGGCTAAAGCTATAATCGACATGGATAGCCTAATGTTATGAGGCCCATTAGCAGAGATCGAGTTAAGCCCTCGATGTCTAACCCGAACATTGCATTAGCTTATTAAGGGTCGTGAGGTCATGCTTGCAATTACTCATGTCAAACCACGATTTCTGAAATAACCACTCGCGTGCGACGTCGAAATAATCTTTAGGGTTTTTCTACCACGGGGAAAAGAAGTAGGAAGGGTAGAAAGGAGTCTAAGAATCTTTCAATCTTTTTCAATTCGGTATCCTTAAGATTCTCACTGACTTTATCATCAAATTCTCTACGGGTATCATTACCACATCGATGGGGCCCTATCATCGGTCCCAAATCAAAGAATAAACAGGTTTACGGCTTCTGAATCAGAATCCCAGAATGAAGATCATGTTTCAAAAGCAAGAAGCCCGCCTCTAAGAAAGGAGGAGATGACCACACCTAGAACTGCTAAGCGAGTAGCTTCTAGGGTAGAAATTGCCCACAAAATTCTACCTTAGATGAAATACTTAAGGTAGACCAGGACCAGGTAGCCCAGATGATTATAGACGTGGGGAGGATGACGCTTGCCGAAGGGTCAGAAGACATCGTCAGAGGAGTCAGAGTTGGAGCCCTCGGAAGAGGAACCCAAAGTATTACTCTGATAACAAATGCTCCAATAACCGAGGTTGGAATAGTTGCAAGCAATGACCAAATGAAGAGAGGACACCTCCGCTGTCCAAAGTGAAGCGCGTAGACCCACAATCTTGCTACGACGAAAGCAAGCAAGTTACCCATACTGAGAAAACTGGGCATCGATCATGACTGTGTCAGGGTATGAAGAATCAAAGTATGAGGACGGGGATGAAGGTCTGCCATTCTCGAAGGAGTTTATTGCAACATCTTTACCACCTAGTTTCAAAGAACCGACAAACATGGAACGTTATGACAGAACCTTGGACCTACAAGATCATCTAAATGCTTTCAGATTATGTATGTACTTATTGGAAGTAACCAACGCTATTAAGTGCCAAGCATTCCTAATGACACTGAGGAAGTTAGCTTTAAAATGGTTCAACACACTACTTTCGAGCTCTATAACAAATTTTGCGTACATTAGTTCCTATTTCCTTACACATTTTACAACAAGCAAGAGTAAGCCCAAGTCAACAACTACTTTGCTCAGCCTAAAACAAGGCTTTAGTGAACCTTTACAATATTATTTCAAATGCCTCAACCAGGAAACCTTGAAGATAAAGGATCTATACCCACAAATAGTCCTAGTGATAATGGTGAATGGATTGCGGATAAGGGCTTTCACTAAATCCTTTATGAAAATTATAAAGGAAGGCTAAGAAATACATCAACATGGAGGAACTATAAAACTCAAAGCAGAAAAAGAATGGTAACAAAGATGGAAAGGTCCCCAGAGGGATAAAGATTTAAGAAAGAAGGGCACCCAGGGTTGGAAGGTTCATAGAATATACTCCACTGGCAGTTTCTTTTACTGAAGTGTATAGTCAAGTGAATCAAACTGAGCAACTTCCAAAGTCAAAGCCCTTGCACCTAAGGCCTAAGGGCTAGCACGAATAGATCGCTGCATTGTGAATACCACGAGAATTATGGACACAAAATGAAAGATTACTATGACTTACCAGATGCAATCAAGCAACTAGTCCAAGAACGGCGACTTGCAAAATATGTGGCCTTGTAGAGGAGCCCAAAGAAAAGAGGAGCTTCACCGGGAAGAGCCGATGATCACTGGCATCCACATAGCCGGAGATCCCCAGATAGGCAACCTCAGAGGGAGGATGAGAATGTTGACGACTTCGTTACTCGAATAATAAATACCATTGTTGGTGGTTTTGCCGGAGGATGCTTGACGAAATTAGTAGGCACTTAAGGGAAGTACTAAGCGTAGATAGTAGTGTGTTAAAAGGGGAGTTAATGCGGACCCTAAACATTACATTCATTGATGAAGATACCTTACGAAATTGCAAAGGGTCATGATGATCCTATGGTGATATCGGCTATGATCGTCAATGTCGAAGTTAAATGTATTTTGGTAGATCAAGGTAGTTCAACAGATATATTATTCAGAGAAGCTTTCAACAAACTTGGGCTCACGAACTTTGATCTTTGAACTTATTTAGAGGTGCTTATTAGCTTCATAAGAGAAAAGATAAAACCTGATGGGTACGTGCAACTCAACACAACTTTCGGAGTTGGGGCTATATCCAAACTGTAAAGGTGGAGTTCCTAGTAGTAAACTTCAGCTTTGCATCCAATGCCATACTCAACTACCCATTCTCAATAAGGTCGAAGCTGTGGTATCCACAAGCCACTTGTTGATGAAGTTCCCTTTAGAGGATGGAAGAATAATTTTAGTTCAAGGTGACCAAGCTATAGCTTGAAGATGCTACCATGTGAGCCTCAAGATCCAAGGTGAGAAGGAAAATGTCACTTGACAGGGCACAGGTGTAACGCCCGTTTTTAATCAAAGTGTTCGGTTTTTAGTAAATAATTGTGATTAAATAGGATTCAATTTAGCATCACTTAAAACTACTTAAGTATGATTTAAGATGATTAGTTATAATGAAATTAGATTAGAATCATAGGAAATTTCATAGGATTCTTCCAAAACCAGTTTACCAATTTTAGAGGAATCGGTAAGATTTCGGTATTTAAGACTGTCGGAACCGGATCAATAAAAGTTATACTGTGTGAACCCTAAAATGGATGGCCAAGATTTAGCCAAGATACCCCACATGTGGCGCCACTTTCAACCATGTAGAGTGGGAAGCCAAGTCAAATTGGAAGGCAAGATGAGATCCACCAATCAACATGAAGCTTGCTATAAATATCTTCACCTTTTCTCTTTCCCTTCTTGTCATTCTCGGTTGCCCAAAAGCTGCTGAGGCTCATCTCCTTTCTCTTCTCCTTACTCTCATTTCACTTCATCTTCATCCTTTCTTCAAGTCTCATCACAAGTTGCTTCCATCAAAGCCACTAAATCAACTCAAATTCAACTAGACAAGGTAGGAATCCTACTTCTCTTCTTATTTTCCTTGGTTTGGAATTGTGTGTGGGACTTGATTTCTTTGTGCTACTGATGTTATGTGAAGTGATGATGATGAATTATAGTTGGTTATGCATGTATGTTATGATTAGAATTAGAGTTTGGTATAAAGAACTTGAAGGAAGGAGAAAACTCATGAAGCTAGTAGGGTTTTTCCTCGGCAGTCCGTACGGTGGAGTGTACGGCTCCCTCTACAGCCGTTTAAACTTCATGAATCTATTTTTATATGAAAGTATACATCCAGGGCTTTCTATACATATATTATATAAGGCCATTGGATTAGTATTGAAAGAGATATGAATTTTTGAAATTTGACCTAGGAATCTGGACTTTCATTCGGGCAATGTGAATTTAGAAGGGTGTAACTCACCCTATACAACTCCAAATTGAGTGAAACCAACTTTGCTAGAAAGCTTACACATAGGAGAACATCCTATGAGAAATTCCAAGTTTGTTATGATCCATTTGTTCCCAGTGAGTCAAGAAATTTACCCCTATGTCTAAACCAGGCCAAAATAGGGTAGTTCAGGAAGGTTAAGTTTCAGGGCTTATATCGCAAAATATACTCATCCAAATAATATGCAACTTCCTTCAATTGAAAGCTTGCTCTGTTAGCTTTATAGAGATATAAATTTTGATGATTCCACCCAGATTTCTATTTTTGGTGAATTTTCTCTTATAAGAGTGTAATTCGGGCTAGAGACTTGTGTGAAAACTAGACTAAGTTTAATCCTTATCGAAAATCAGGGAATGGTGAACTTAAGTTGAACTCAGAGATGTTGAACTTAGAAATCTAGCAAATAGAGAGCTAGGTCCGGTATACTTTAGGTTGATCTCGGAACTTAGCAGACAGAGGACTAAGTTGGGAATATTTAAGGATGAACTCGGAAGGGTGACTAAACGTTGAACTCGGGACTTAGTATATAGCAAACCCGATCAGGTATAGTTAATGCCGGAACTCGGGAATGAGCAAATAGGAAACTAGTTGGACATAGTTAAAGTCGTAACTCGGAAGTTATGTAAATGTAGGAATTCGGGAATTAGGAAAACATCCGTAAGAGTCTTGAGGACTAAATGGATTAAAGATGGAAATCGGCATGATCCCGGAACTCGGGAACCAAAACATGGAACTCCGGAAGTTGAAGCAGATATGACATTGGAACTCGGAAGTAGTTGGTGAGATCAAACTCGGGAACATCAGTGGTAGATAAGAGTTTGCGAGATAGATTAAGACTAAGGATCTTAAACTTTGCATCTATGAATATTATTATATTCTTGGGATTACTGTAACGTTCTATCTCGAGTTTGCTGTTTGATTCAAAGTTTCCTGGCTATTGGACACTATTCATAGGGAAGCGGACATGATCCGATATGCTATCGAACTATTCGGTAGAAATGTAAAGAGGGTATCAGTATTGATGTGTTAAGAATGTTTTAAGTATGATATGAAGTATAATGATGATATTATGATAGTTTTTGTTATGAATGCTCATGATATGAACATATAGAATGTGAATCCCTTCATCTGGAGGCAGTTATGAGATCCCTCCTTGTGAAGGCAGTTAATAGATATAATGAAGGTCCCATATTCCTAAGGTAAGTGACATGGCAATCACGCTCTGATAGGGTATGACATGGCGATCGTACTCTGGAATATGGTATAATGATCCCACACCCTAAGGGATCTGACATGGTAATCACACCTGATAGAGCATGACACGGCGATCATACTCTGGGACGTAGCAGAAAGAACATATTTCCAAGGAGTGCGGCATGGTGATCACACCCCGATGGAGTATGACAAGGCGATCGTACTTTGGAATAGGTCAGGCTGCACTTGAGGACGGTGATACGTAACGCTCAAGTGTAGGCAGATTAGGATACCCTAGGGACGGCAATACGTAATGCCTAGGTGTGTTGAATGAAAGAAAAGTAAATTTTATATGATTGCATAAATTCAAAGGCATGTGTAGAGGTTATGTTTCTAGTACATTATGCTATCGTATTTTAATATGATGCAGTTATTATTATTATTCATAGAATAATTCATGAATTGAATTTGTATAGACTCTCCCAAATGCCAAGTGTATGAGTAAAATGAACTTTGCTTCGGATAGTATATTTTCGAACTATAAAGTTAAACAGTTTACATAACATGTTCACTTTTTTCATAGTAAAATCGAAGCAAACTGGAGATGACAACGATGACAGTACATATGATATCTAAGGAATCCTACTGAGAATTCAAAATTCTCACTCCTATTTCCGTGTTATCTCCAGATAGTTCGAGAAGTTGCAAAGACGGCTGAAGTTGCTATCAGTTAAGGTTCGCTCAGGTAACCGTAACAACTTCTGAGTGTGGTACTATGACTTAAGCATAGTACTATACGAAGGAGGACATTACAACAGGCCATGCAAAAGCAAGTTAAAAACTTATTGAAGGCCGAATTCATAAAGGAAATCGAATACCCGACTTGGCTTTCCAATATGGTATTTGTCCCAAAACCCAATGAAAAGTTATGGATATGCGTAGATTACACAAACCTAAACAAAGCGTGCCTTAAGGATATATCCTTTGCCCAGTATAGGTTTGTTGGTTGACTCATCTTCCAAGTTTCAACTTCTATTGTTCATGGATGCATATTTAGTTTATAACCAAATATCTATTCATCCATTCGATGAGGAGAAAACCTCATTTATAATCCCAACAACAAATACTGCTATAGAGTAATGCTATTGATGTGGTTTTGGCAATAGTAAGTCATACAAGTAATAACGCATTTTTCCAAACGCATACGCAACGCATACGGAGTGAACAGTAAGTGAAACGCAGAAGCAAACAAAAATCGTATACATGTACAAGGGTAAATTTAGTAAGAAGGGTTACCAAACAAAACAAAAAAAGGAAGTAAAAAAAGTTGAAAAACCAAAATAGAAACCCAAACCGCGCCAAAACTCTCCCCTTCATCCAGCTCCCCCAACATCCTCTCCAAAACCAGTCATAGCACTGATTTCTTACTTACCTTTGCCCTTCGTCCCCCTTGTACCCTTTCTTACTTCTTCATCCTCTATCAGTAGCTACCCGATTTCCAATCAGTTGGTAGCCATAGAGGGAGTCTCCACTCTTTAATCCCAGGTATGATAAGAGCAGCCTCTTTCTTTGCCTTTAACTCATTGTCTATGCTAAACTTGATATTGAATTTCAAATCTGAATTTTATTTTTTGTGGGGGGTTTTGTTAAATAAAGGTATTAGAACTCATTGTCTTCTCTTTGTCTACTCTTTGTCTTCAATGATTTTTTAAGCTTTGTTTTAGTGTTGTAGTCTTTCTTTTTATAGGGTTTATACTTACAAGCATTTTCTAAGAATTTACCAGCATTTAAGAATTTACTAGCATTTTTGCACGAACTTACCAGCATTTTCTAACAATTTACCAGCATCTTATGCAATCTTGAAAATCTGATTTATTAGCACAAATCTGCTAATCTATTATTCTCTTAATGTGCTTATGCTTCTACTAATCTATTAGTGTTTTTTTGTCCCTCTTTTTTGTAGGTGTGGTAACCTTTTATTGTTGACGTTGATGGAGGAATCAAACAATCAAGGAATGCTTATTGATGTTGATCCCAACTATGATGTTGATGGGTCAAATGTAAGCTCTATACTGGAGCCAACTGTAGGAATGGTATTTGATTCAGTAGAAGAAGTTAAATCATTTTGCAAGTCATATGCTATTAGAAAGGGTTTTCAGTGGAAGATAAGAAATTCAAAAATTGGACTTGATGGGCAGCTATGTTACTTGGTTCTAGCTTGCACACGGGAAGGGAATTATGCGCCGAAAATATCATCAACAATAAAGACATTTCCAACTAGTGGTGCACAATGTGATGCAAAAATGACAGTAAGCAGGGGAGAAAGTGGAGTTTGGTACATCAAGAAAGTTATTCTTAATCATAGTCATGATCTCAATCCTACAAAGTCAAGGTTTTTCAACATGAATAAGAGCATTAGCTTGCATGTGAAGAGGACAATCCAAATGAATGATGATGTAGTGAGGATTAACAAAACATTTCAATCTCTTGTCAGAGCTATAGGAGGGTACGAGAATTTGCCATTTGGTGAACGAGTTCGATGAATTATATTCACAAGGAAAGATGTGCAATTAGAAAGGAAGAAGATCTAAAAGCCTTGCTAAGCCACTTTCGTACTATGAAGGAACATAATTGTAATTTTATGTACGACATAGACCTAGATGATGAGTTTCGCATGAGACGTGTTTTGGGTTGATGCTAGGAGTATAGCAACATATGAAGCCTTTGGAGATGTTGTGACTTTTGACACAACATATCTCACAAATAAGTACGATATGCCGTTTGTTGCATTTGTTGGCATTAATCACCATGGACAAACATGTTTGCTAGGGTGTGGTCTACTCTCATCATAAGATACTGATTCATTTGTATGGCCATTTGAGTCTTGGGTGAGGTGCATGTCTGGAAAGGCACCTAGTGGCATTGTGACTAATCAATGTAGGGCTATGCAAAAGGCAATTGAAAAAGTTATGCCTAATACTCGTCATAGATAGTGCTTATGGCATATAATGAAAAAGATCCCGGAGAAGCTCAGTTCATATGAAGAATACAAGAAGATAAAGTCTGTATTTAAGACAGCCATTTATGAAACCATAACGGAGGAAAAATTTGAAGACAAATGGTATTCCTTACTAAATGAATTTGAGCTTGAAGAAAATGAATGGTTGAGTGGACTGTACAAAGATTGGCATAGGTAGGTTCCAATTTATTTGAAGAATTTTTGGGCAGGGATGTCGACAACGCAATGAAGTGAGAGTATACATGCATCTTTGATGGGTATGTCAATTCAACAACGAGTTTCCAATAGTTTGTCAAGCAATATGACAATGTACTCATAAGCAGGGCAAAAAGGGAATTTGAAGCTGATTTTCAGTCAATGAATACTACAATTCCTTGCAGGTCAAACTCCACCATTGAAAAGCAGTTCCAAGCTGAGTATACTCATGCAAAATTTTGTGAAGTTCAAACAGAATTTAGAGAGAAAATGAATTATGACGCATCTCTTAAGAATGTAGATGGGATAATTGTTGTTTATCAAATGTTGGAGGATATTGTCGTGGGAGACCGAGCAAAGGAGGCGACATATGAGGTCATATTTAGTCGTGACGAACATGACTTTAGCTGTCAATGCTTGTTATTTGAGTTCAGAGGTATTATTTGTAGGCATTCTCTTAGTGTCCTCACTCTTGAAAGAGTTAAGCAATTGCCATGTAAGTACATTTTGGCAAGATGGAGCAAGAAGGTTAGACGAAAGCATTCTTACATAAAGGCCAGTTATGCTGTGACTGAGTTGAAACCGAGAATGGAGAGATTTGACAAGCTATGCAAGCATTTCGATCATGTTACAGAAGTTGTTGCAGATTCTGAAGATGCAACTAGTGCCCTCCACTGTACACTTGATGGATTTATGGCCAATTTTCAGGCCATGCCATCCTTGCTACATCATAATTTCAGTGAGTCCTAGAGGTGAGGAGATTGTGAGCAACTTGGGTACCAATTGTGAAAATCAAGTGATTGAGATCCGAAGCCCCTTGCATGTGACACAGAAAGGGAGGCCACCTTCAAAGAGGAAATTGGGTCAAGTTGAAAAACTTGGCCGAAAATCTTAAAAACACAGCACTCAAAGACTTGAAAATTTGGTTATTGAGGTTTGTGTATACTTTATTGTGTTAATTTATGCATTTTCCAGATAGGTACAAATGAAGACAAGAGGTGATCTCATTGTTTGCTTTCTGAACATTCAGGAGTCCATTGATTTCGATATTAGTCAGCACAGTAGGAAAAACTTTTGTCTTAAGTCTTCGGTCGAGATTCAATGTACTAAAGAGATGAATAATGAAAGTTTCCTGGAGTGTTTACACACCAAGCTTAATGTTAAATTTGTACAATTGTTCTAATTTAGTTATGGTGCAAGTTGCATACCATGGCTACATTTTTTGTGTTAAGCACAGTTTTTATTTCAATTGTTGAGCTTTGAGGTTTGATTTATGGTATCTGAGGGTTAATTTGAATTATAAACATTCTGGTAATTTGATGCTGGAGGTTTTTATGTTCTGGCTAAATTGTTATTTATTATAGTTTACTTGCAGGTTTTGCAAGGTGCTAGAAACTCATATAATGTAATCCGTGGGGCTTATAAACAATTATTAACTTTGATTGTTGTTGTTTGTTGTTGAGCAACAGTCAAGGGGTGTACATCTCAATCAAGATAATGCAGTGCCCAGTTTAGAAGATTACTGTTTAGATGCAAATTTAGGCAACCTACAATTGGGTGGATTAGTCTCACTGCCTGAAGCCTTTAATCAGGATGTTAACCCATGTGTACAGGCATGTAGACAATGATAAAATTTATCAATTTTGTTTGCTACTTTTATTGATTATATCATTTCATCCAGGTAGTACAAGATTGTTCCTTCACAGACCTACTGATTAATAGGAACACAATGACATTCCCAATGGACTTTGGAGGACCCAATCAGACAACTGGAGATCCATGCCAACAATTTAGTTCTCACACATGTTCATAGCATACTATTGTGATTGCTAGATTGGGAGAATGAAACTATTGTAGGTGTAATGATTATTAGATACACATTTGTCAGTTGTGTTGGGTTTGGTGGCTTATAATAGATTAAGACCTTTTCTTTTTCAAGTTTCGGTTATACAGAGTGATGGTTGCATGATTAGTAATGTGTTAGATTTATCCATTCAGGTGCTCTCATGGCCAATATTTGCTACAAAATTTGAAAATATAAAAGAAAACCCGAAAAATAGCAAGAGAGAAAGTTACCAGCATTTTTCCACAATTTAACAGCATTTCTCCAAAAGTTACCAGCATATTCTAAGTATCTACTTGAGCAGGAGTCGAAAGTAGTACATCAACTTTTGCAGCCTATAACACTTCTGCCCTTGCCTCATTTCTATCATCAAGGACATAACCGGTTAATAGCTCACGTCGAATGTGATCAACATTAGTCTGTGGACATAATAAATGTGTTCTTCCACAAGGTTATAGTAATTTAATATAATCACAAAATACTAATGAGAAAATAGAAAACTGACCTTGGTCCAAGAAGGCATAGTAAGGCCTTCTTCATATGTTATAACACCATCCCACATCTCCATATATTTGATGGTGTAGACACCACAGTCATTCCTTCACGAGAAACATGCAAAACCAATCATTGGCATTGACGAATATCAGAGAAGAATTCACAAACTCAATCACCACTTACCCATTATGTTGTGGGGCACCTTGACATTCTCAATTTTTATCTCGTCGGCAGGGGGTTTGAATTTCGAATCCATCATGGGCATTATAAGCTTAAATTGGTAAGCCTACAATGTTTGAGAAAATAGTAATATTCGAAGTACATCTGAATAGACAACAGAAACTGATTACTAAGCAATAAATTGAAGTCATACCACTAGCTGGTCAAGCTTAGTCTTATCACCCCTATGAGACCGCGGCAGAGAATCCAGCACGTATAATGTCCTTTTATCTATGTTAAAGGCATAACACCACCAATGATCACTAAATATGGCCGGCGCAAAGATCTACAACAATAATAAAAGTTTTGTGTAAGCGCATGACAATGCCATCATTAAGAATATGTATGCGAGATATAGATTAAAGGGAAATAGAGGACCTCATTGCATTCGTCGACTTTAGTCTCGAATAGCGGAAAATGGTCCGGTATATCCAACGACAGCTGCAGTCCCCCTTTCTTGAAGTCATCTAGCTTTCTTACAAGTGCATCCTGCGATTAAAAAAAAATTAATTCTGGGCAACAATTAACAACACTACTATGGGCAACAATTTTAATTCCATCATTGAACTTATGTAAGTTGAACTCACCATGAAAAATGAAGACAGACAATACCGAGACCTCGAACTTCACACATTATTAAAGATAGAACTTGCAAAAGAAACAACCTGGGCATTACAAGAAAATATAAGGTCATGATGTTCAGTTTGGGGCAATTATACAATTAATAGGAAAATGTTAGCATTACAAGATTGCTGATCCACTCTCTAGGTGCGATGTTGCTGCCTCATAACGAGATAAAAATATGTCTTTGATCCGAAATAAGACCCTGAAAAGAAACCAAAAGTATATAGTCAATAATCGTTCATTTGCAGTTAAGTGCTTGCAAATGAGTGGATTTTTCAACAAAAGGCCCTACTCGGTTGGAGGACCAATTTGCATCCCAATGTAGTAGTCATATAATTTTTTTATCAAATCTTCTTGGTCATCTCCCTCGCTGGTCAGAACAGGTCCGTCATGGATAATGTCATTACTATTCTCATTTTCTTCATCTTCTTCCTCATCCATATTGGTCAGAACAAGCCCATCATGGATAATGTCATTACCATTCTCATTTTCTTTATCTTCTTCCTCATCCATATTGGTCAGAATAGGCCCGTCATGAATAATGTCATTACCATTCTCATTTTGTTCTTCTTTTTCCTCATCTATAGCGGTATTCTCATCATCATCGGCATCCATGATGCTGTCTGATTCTTTGACACTTGGAGTTTTGGGAAATGGTTGTTCAGGCATGCTTTGCTCTACATCAAACTCACCAGCCATGATACAATCATCTACTGACTTCCAAATCTTAAGCATTTCCCGAACCTTTTCCTGCACGAACTACTCATGCCGATTTATTTAAAGCTAAGTTAGTTAGTTAGTTGCAAATAGACTAATGAATCCACTCATTCAAGTGCCCCAAGTACTTTGGTCCATACCTGACTCTTGTACATAGTATGCAGTTGAAGCTCCCCGAAAATGTCATCTTCATCATCGTCGTGTTTTAGTAATCCCTGTCAAATAACAATAACGAAAAGTTTGATTCTAGTATGCTTGGTAATGGTGTAAATAGATACATTTCCTAAACGCATATAAACATCAATCCTAGACTTAATCTAAATGGTTCTAAGCCCACTGTACCTGTGCACTTTCATTTTCCACCTGAATTCGCGAATGAACCCTCTTGTCATCCCAGTGTTTAAGCAATGGAAGATCCATATTCGGTTGGACTATGTCCAATGGTCGAGCATGGAAATACAGGATCTGTGCAATGCCAAATCATTTTTAAGATGTCTACATGAACAAGCCATACTCAATTCATCCAAAGAAGCCTTTGATCAACATACCATTAGGCAAAAGAGGCAGCCACGAATGCTCTTTGTCTTACCTTTCTTGGTCTTGTATGCTTTGATGTGCTTTACAAGCCAAGAAAAGACAAATTCGCTTCAGTTGTATTTGTGCAAATTCTGCACATGAAAAATGGCCCCCAAAAATTTTGAACAGGGTGCTATCTCTGATGTCGGGCATGAGAAACATGACAAAGCATATAGCAAATATGCTCATCTAAACTAGTCATTAGCATCCCGTTAGCAATCATCTGTTCTAGCTGACTATATTTGATGCCTTTGAAAGTCGTTAATAGCGATTGTTGATCGTCATTGACAGACTTTGGAACGAGCAAGCCTATTACATGTAAAGTATTAGAATTGGCACATGAATAAATTTTAACTATTGACAAGTAAAATAAAACAATCATTTCATCCATATAGGAATAAATTCACCATAAATACCCAAAAGGAAAAAAAAGGCATAGAGGTTTAATTGGTAGGAAAAAATTATCCTTATTTGGTAGCCCTAAGGCCAAACCCACATCATGATAAGTTATGGGCATGGTGTACCCTTCAACAAACATCATTTGCTGCCACAAGTCAAAAGACTTCACCAACTCCAAGCATAAAACACGGTTGAGGGAACGGCATCTAAGGTCCAACAAACCTCCAAAACCTATGTCGACAACTGCGCTAGCTTGTTCTTCAGTCAACTTTGCATGCAACTGGGCGAGCATCGACTGAGGAACATAGCCTGCATGTCACAAACATTACAAACAATACATCAGTCCTCAAATATTACTATGGATGATATGGATGAAAGAGAACAAAAAAATTCTGATCAATAATGAGATAGAGAATTAAAATGCAAATTTGCTTTCTGAACCTCTTATTCACACCGAAATAGAAGCACATAGCTAACTCAATCATTCATTTCCAATGTACTAGTAACATTTAATTAGTCGTTACTAAGATACATACCTTCCCTGGTTTTTTCGTAGGTTGCTTTTTCTTGTGTCCTGAAAAATTGTCAATTGAAGAACTACCAAGATCAGTAGAATTATGTAACATTCCCATATAATGTAATAGGAAATAATAAAAACTTCATTGGGCAAACTTCTATTATTCACAACCTTGCCCCTGAACTTTTTAGAAAATGACATTTAGGTCCTTAATCAATAAGATTAGTAGAATAAGGTTTTAAACAAAGCAGAATCACGTAGCGAAAACGTAGAAATCTAAACCTCGGCTGATTGAGCCACAGAGGTATCCATATGTGAAATGACATGGAATTCCCCTAGACTTGCCCATAATTACAAAAATACCATTAGCCATGAAAAACAGAAAACAGAAAGACCCTCAACTTGCAAAACGTTTAATTTACACTAATCGAATTATTCGATTTTATTGAATCTTTAAGATTAATTAGAAATTAATTAAAGGTTAATCAAGAGTTAATTAGATGTTAATTAGAGAGATTAGAATTAGAAATAATTAGAATAGAAACATAGAAAACCTCACAAAATTTTTCAAGATCGTTTGGCCAATTTGAAGGAAATCGGTAAAGATTCGGTGTGTTAAACTGTCGGAACCAAATCAATAGAATTATGCACCCAAATTCTGTTATGTTAGGGCTCATTACTCAGCCACTTGCTCATCACTTGATGGCACCACAAAGGCCACAAGAAGAGGAGAACATGGCTGAAAGATTGGCCACAAAGTTCCATCCAATCAAAACTCTCAATTCCAACTACCTCATCAACACTTTTACAACACATTTCTTTCTTCCTCCCTTCAGCAGACTTGCACCCTCTCCCTTCATGTCTTAGCCTTCTTCTCTTCTCCTCTCAACAACTCCGTCAAACATTCAAGTTTTGCTAGGGTTCCATCAAATTAAACTCAAATCTAGCAAGATCACACCTAAAGGAGGTAGGATTCAATTTCTATTCTTGAGTTCTCTAAACTATGGCTGCATGAAATTTCACTTTTTTCATTTATTTGATGATGTATTGGATGTATTTGATGGTTTATGGTTAGACCATAAAAAAAATTTCGAGTTGGAATTAAAGTTAGAAGGAGAAAACTAAAAGAAGTGGAGAATTAGGATGCGGTCTAGGTGAAAAACCTATGGTGGTCCGCACGGCGGAGTGTACAGCTCTGCCTATCACCATTTAAATTTGATAAAACTATTTTTATATGAAAGTAGACATTTAGAGCTTTTCATACATATATAATGTAAGGCCATTGGATTAGTATAGAGGTAGTTATGAATTTTTGAAATTTAACCTAGAAATCAGGACTTTCATTCGGGCAGTGTAAGTTGAGAAGGGTGTAACTCACCCTACACAACTTCAAATTGAGTGAATCCAATGTTATTTGAAAGCTAACATATAGGGGAACATCCTATAAAAATTTCAAAGTCAGATTCATTTTCAATTATTCCCAGCAAATCAATGAACTTGACTTAAGTTCAACCCAGGCTGGAATAAGGTAGTCTAGTAGGGTCAAATTTCAGGATTTATATCTCAAATTATACTCATTCAAATAATATGCAACTTATTTCATTTGAAAGCTTGTTCTATTAGCTTTACAGTGATATAAATTTTGTATAATTTCACCCAGATTTCTATTTTTGGTGAATTTTCTTTTATAAGAGTGTAATTCTGGCTAGAGACATGTATGAATATTAGGTTAAGTTTAGATAATATCGGAACTCAGAAATTAGTAAAACAGGGAGACATGTGTGAATACTAGGTTAAGTTTAGATAATATCAGAACTCGAAACTTAGTAAACAAAGAGACATGTATGAATACTAAATCAAGTTTGGTTAACATCGGAACTCGAAACTTAGTAAAAAGAGAGCTAGATCGGGTATACTTAAGGTTGAACTCGGAACTTAGCAAACAGAGAGCTAGACCGGGTATACTTAATGTTGAACTTGGAACTTAGTGAATAGGAAACTAGAACGGGTATAGTCAATGTCAGAAACTCAGAATTTAGGAAACACATTCATAAGTCTTAGAAGACCAATTGTGGCCTAATGTCGGAGGTCGATATCACATAGCATATGAAACACTACACTTAAACCCGGAAGTCGAGGATCTTCAATATAATCTTGGAAGTTGATGCTAGAATATGAAACCTTATACCCGCATCTCGGAAGTTGAGAACTAGGACGCTTTAAACTCTTATACACGTAATTCCAAAACTCGGTCCGGAATCTATCTCGGAGATCGATTCTAAACACATAACCTTGGAAGTCGGGAATCAAGACATTGACCTTATATACATAACCTCGGGAGTTGGAACCTATATGATATCGAAACTCGAAAGTCAGTAATAAGCTCAAACACGGGAACATCAATAGGAGTCAAAAGCTTGCAAGATAAATTAAGACTTAAGATTTTAAAACTTGCACCTATTGATATTATTGTATTCTTGGTATGATTATACTGTTCTATATTGGGTTTGCTGTCTAATTAGAATTTCCTGGTTATTTGGCACTATTCTTGGGAAAGCGGATATGATCCGTTATGCTGCCAAAATTTCGGTAGAAAACATGTGAATTATATGAATGTTATGCCTTTATATGTTATGAATATGCATGTGGAAATCATGTATGCAAGAATGTATAAAAATAAGCGATGAAGCATATGCATGAGTGCATTCAACATGTCTATGCATGATTATGTATGAGAATGAAAGGATATGAATATATTAAATGTGGATCCCTTCATCTAGAGGCAGTTATGAGATCTCTCCTTTTGAAGGCAGTTAAATAAACTAAGATTGGGTCCCTTTACTTGGAGGCAGTTAATGGAGTCCCTCCCTGTGAAGGCAGTATAAAACTATGAGACCCCTCTACCTTGGAGTCACGTGGTCAGATGAGATCCCTCTACATTGAAGGCAAGTGATCAGCTGAGATCCCTCTATTCTAGAGGCACGTGACCAGGAGAGATCCCTTCAATTTAGAGGCACGTGGCCAAAATGAGATCCCTCCAAGACTGGAGGCACGTGAATCGCCTTGCGGGTCAGTACTGTGTGACGACAATCACGAGTTGAGCTCACTCATAGATCAGACTACCCAAGGGCAGTAAAGACTAAAGATCAAAACTTATGCAAGCACTCTAGAGACAATGATACGTAACGCCTAGGTGTGCCAAGAAAAGAAGGCAAAGAAAGTCAAAGAAAAACACTAGTGCATTTGCATGAATTTAAATATGAGTATTTGCATGATTTTATCCCATGTTTTATTGATGCTGAGACTGTTCTATCTACTTATGTGGTGATTATTATTCTAGATATGAAATATTGCCAATGTGACTCAAGTGCATGAATAAAATGAACCTTGCTTTGGACAGTATGTTTTCGAACTATAAAATTTAACAGTTTGTTTAACATGTTCACCTTTTTCATAATAAATTGAAGCAACTGGAGATGACAACAATGACATTATGTATAACAGTTAAAGAATCCTACTGAGAGTTTTAAAAATTCTCACTCCTATTTCCGTGTTATCTCCAGATAGTTCAAGAAGTTCCAAGGGCAATTTGAAGTTCTTTGTCACGATAAGGTCACTCAGATAATGATAACAACTCCATGGTATAGTACTATGACTTAAGCATAGTACTGTATTTGGGAGGGTGTTACAAATTACATATAGAATTAATCCCTAAACCAAAAGAAAAGATCAACATGATTAATAAAATTCAATTGTTACATACATAAGCCAATCTCACCGTCCTTAACTTCAGGAACATGAACCACTTCTTTTCCATGCGATTCTATTATAGGTCAGCATCATCAACCTCGCTTACTAACATTTACTATACAAAAATAAATAAATAAAAGAAAAAAATTGGTTATCATAGAATAACATACCTTGTCCTCGACTACGTTTCGTAGCTTTCCTCTTCGGCATTTTGATTTGTAATACTTTATCACATCAAATTTAGGTTGCAATACCTACAAAGTACACAGATGAGATCATATTTCATCTCTTTCTCAGTTTTTTAAATGTATAAAAAGTGCACCCTCCAATAAAATTTAATTGAATATTTGAACTGTAACATGTATCCTTGCTTATGCCCATCACAATAACAGGCATAATATATACATTCATCAATCAATTCCAATACCATTAGAGGGTAGAGTATTTGAAAGTTAATCAATATCTCCCCAATATACTATGAAGTCACATATATCTCTTAACCTATGCAGAAATGAAAGATTTTTTTAACTCATTTTGTCTTTCAATCAAAAATTAGTACACTATGGTACTCATTTGCCCACATTTTCTAAGGAATCAAAAGTATCCCCACCCCATAAAGCCATTTTCCATGGAAGTCAGAAACTTGAAAGAATACAAGGACTTTGTTGTTAATATAATAATTAAGGAAAAAGAAAAAAACAAAATATACATCTTTTAGAAGTATCATTATTCTTAGTCCATCAAATCACACCCCATAATGTAATAGCTAATTTCCTTTTCATTCCAGTAAACCTACAAGCTGACTAAGACTAAAGCATTCTCCAACTCTCATAAAATCAAATTTTAAAGAGTTCCAAAGATGCTAGTAAATTCCTTATAAACGCTGGTAAGTTTTAACAAAATGCTGGTAATTTTTAACACAACGCTTGTAAGTATCTTTACTTTGTAAATTTTTACTCCTTGTCAAATTTTGCATCAATTATTGACGATAGGGACTTAAATCCATAAGTTATCACAATTTAAAGAGTTCTTAAGACGCTGATAAGTTTTAACAAAATGCTGATAAGTTTCTCTACTTTGCTAAATTTATAACTCTTGTCAAATTTACCAACAATTATTGACTATGGGGACTTAAATCAATAAATTATCATATTTTAAAGAGTTCCTAAGACGATGGTAAGTTTCACAAGAGGGCTGGTAAGTTTTAGCCAAACGCTGGTAAGTTCCTTATAAACACTGGTAAGTTTTATTAAAATGCTGATAAATTTCTCTACTTTGCTAAATTTATAACTCTTGTCAAATTTTCCAACAATTATTGACATTGGGGACTTAAATCAATAAGTTATCACATTTTAAAGAGCTCTTAAGATGCTGGTAAGTTTCACAAGGGGGCTCGTAAGTTTTAGCAAAACGCTGGTAAGTTTTAACAAAATATTGGTAAGTTTCTCTACTTTGCTAAATTTATCACTCTTGTCAAATTTACTGACAATTATTGACTATAGGGATTTAAATTAATAAATTATCACATTTTAAAGAGTTCCTAAGAAACTGGTAAGTTTCAAAAGAGGGCTGGTAAGTTTTAGCCAAACGCTGGTAAGTTTTAACAAAATGCTGGTAAGTTTCTCTATTTTGCTAAATTTATAACTCTTGTCAAATTTACCAACAATTATTGACTATGAGGACTTAAATCAATAAATTATCACATTTTAAAGAGTTCTTAAGATGCTGGTAGGTTTCACAAAAGGGCTAATAAGTTTTAGCCAAATGCTGGTAAGTTCCTTATAAACACTGGTAAATTTTATTAAATCGCTGGCAAGTTCCTTACAAATGCTTGTAAGTTCCTTATAAACGCTGATAAGTTTTAACAAAATGCTAGTAAGTTTCTCTACTTGGCTATTGCTATATTTTTCTTTTTCTCTTCTTGTCAAATTTTGCAAAATTTATAAAGTATGTGCACCTAAATTAATAAAAATTTAGAATATAATCTTATTCTTCGCAAAATCAGATTTTAAAGAGTTTCTTAGACACTGGTAAATTCTTTACAAATGCTGGTAAGTATATGCCAATACGCTAGTAAATTTTTTTTCTCTAATTTGACAATACACGGCAAACATAGCAACTTACCAGCATTTTATGTAACACCCTCCCAAGTACAGTACTATGCTTAAGTCATAGCACTACACTCAAGAGTTGTTACTGTTACCTGAGCGGACCTTATTTCACAGCAACTTCAGCCATCTTCGAAACCTTTCGAGCTATCTGGAGATAACACGAAAATAGGAGTGAGAATTTTAAATTCTCAGTAGGATTCTCTAAACTATCACACGTAGTGTCATGTTATTATCTCCAGCTGCTTCGGTTTATTATGAAGAAGGTGATCATGCCAAATAAATTGTTCAGTTTTATAGTTTTAAAATATATTGTCCGAAGCAGAGTTCCTTTTATCCATGCACTTAAGATATAACTGTTATTATAAAATAAATTTACAACTCATAACTTAAATAATAGTTGCAGTATATTCAAATATAACAATTCCAATATAATGAAGAAATAGAACAGATCATGCATATGCAAATACATTCACTTGAGCTCATGCAAAATGCACTTGTGTTTCTTTAACCTTCTTTGACTTCCTTTCCATGGCACACCTAGGCGTTATGTATCGCCGTCCCTAAGGTGCTCGTATATGTTTTAATCTCTAGTCTTTACTGCCTTTGGGTAGTCTGATCTAGGAGTGAGCTCACCCATGACCGTCATTACACAGTACTGACTCGCAAGGGGACCCACGTGCCTCTAGTCTTGAAGGGATCTCATTTTGGTCATGTGCCTCTAAATTGAAGGGATCTCTCCTGGTCACATGCCTCAAGAATAGAGGGATCTTAGCTGACCACTTGCCTTCTGTAACATCCGATTTCCGAGTTCTGACTTTGGGTTGATCAATTCCCATTTCTGACTCCATCTTCGAATTCCAGACAGACAGATTATTTCCGAGTTCTGAGTTCATCTTCATGTGCTATCCGTTTTCCGATTTCACCTAATTTTGATTAATCCTTATTTCCGGCTTCATGTTCTAGTTTGGAGTTAAATGTGGCTTCCGACTTCCGATATATGACTTCGAGTCAAAGTATACTGGGACATGATTTCCGATCTCCAAACTTATGTTCAGGTCTCCAATGAGATTATTCCCGATTTCCTCATTCGACTTCAACTTTCAGCATAATCTCCGACTTCCGACTTCAACCAGCATTCATCATTTACCGACTTCCGACTTAACTTCAAGTACAAACATCATGGAAGTGATTACCGATATCCAACTTCATGTTTCAAAGAAATGTGCCCGATTTTCAGCCTCACAATGTAGCTTCAAGTTTCCAACGAGGTACCCGAGTTCCAATCTCATACCTCATGTTTCAAAATAGTGTACGTGGTTTTCGACCTCAGAAGTTATAGGTTAACAACATGATGCAATTACCGACCTCCGAGTTGAATGCAACGAGTTCCGGCCTTAGAGTTGAACTCAATGGACATGAGTTCAAATATGAGTTGATTTCCAGTCATACGCGATCTCCGATCTCCGAGTTTATGTCTAGCATTGACATTCCCGAGTTCAAATGAGGAGTTCCGAGATTATATGATTGCGAGCTGTATGACTTCCGACGTCTGACTTTACTTCCAAGTTTCGAATAAACAGATAAGATTTCCTCAAGTCACAAACAAGATGGGACGAGTTCCGACATCCGGTTTCAGCTCCAAGCTCAAGTAAAATGTCACGAGTTCCGACTTTAAGCTAATAGGGATGAGTTTCGATTTCAGGTAGACCGAAAGCGTATCTCACTTTTGGAACGACGTGGAGAGCAATTTGGCCACAACAGTGGGAGACATGGCCGAACTTCAATCACAAAATTTCAACCAATCAACACTCATAATCCCAACTACCCCCATATATTTAAGTCAGTCTCTCCCCTTCATTTCTGACTGATCTACGCCTCCTTCTCTCCTCTTGTTCCAGCCTCCTTCTTCCCTTCTCTCAATCAACTTCATCACTCCTTCAAGCTTAGCAAGGTTCTAACACTCCAAGTTTCAGCACTTAGCTCAAATCATACTCCAAAAAGGTAGGATTCCATTTCTGTTCTTGAATTACTTGCACTATGATTGCATGAAATTGTACTCTTCTCCATGTATTTGATTAATTATTGGATGTATTATGATGGATTATGATTGGATTAATATGAAATATTGAGTTGGAATTAAGGTTAGAAGAAGAATACTAGGAGAAGTGAAAGTTTGGAATGCTATCTAGTTGAGGAATTCCACGGCAGTCCGTACGGCGGAGTGTACGGCTCTGCCTACAACCAGTAAAATCCGATGGAACTATTTTTAGATAAAAGAAGACATTCAGGGCTTTCTATAGATATATCACATAAGGTTATTGATTTAGTATTGAGAAAGATATGAATTTTTGAAGTTTGACCTAGGAATCAGGATTTTCATCCGGGCAGGGTGACTTGAGGAGGGTATAACTCATCCTATACAACTTCAAATTGAGTGAAACTAATTTTTTTAGAAAGCTTACACGTAGGGGAGCATCCCAATATGAAATTCCAAGTTTGTTATGGTCCCAATTGTTCCCATTGATTTGAGGAAGTTGCCCTATGTCTAACCCAGACTGAAACAGAGTAGTTCAGGAAGGTTGACTTTCAGGACTTATAACTCAATCTATACTACAGCAAATGGAATGAAACTTGTGGCAAATGAAAGGTTGTCCTGTTAGCTTCAATATGAGACCAATTTCGTAAGATTTGAGCTTAGTTTCGATTTTTAGTGAATTTATACTTCCAGGAGTGTAATTCGAGCAAATGACTGAACAAGCTGAGGGAAAATCTAAATTTCTTGAGTTATGTAGATCAAGATGATATGGGACCAAAGAGGTTAGAAAGTAGACACATAGAACTATAACATATCCAAAATCCAAGTTTAAATGAGTTGAATAGAAATAAAGGTGGATTATACAAAATTCGAGCAGAACTGAGTAAGATAGGCAGAATGGCCAAAATTGATGGTTACACAAATGTTAATGGATACATAAGGTTTGAGTGGAGGATTGCTAGTTTTACATTGATATATATATATATATATATATATATATATATATATATATGTTAGATTTGATTATATTGTTATGACTAAACTGTCTGTGAGAACTGGCACTATTCATGGGAAAACGAATCTGATCGGTTATGCTGCCGAATTTACGGCAGAAATCTATGAGACTATGAATGTTTATGTGTAAGGATGAATCTAAGTGTGAATATGTATATGGAAACTTTATATTCAAGAATGACATAAGTATGACATGAGGTATATGAAGGTAAATGATGTAGTATACGTATAAGTGCCGGTAGAATGGTAAAGAGGCTACGAGCCTTTATATGTCATGGATATGTACGTGAAGATCATGTGTGCAATGAAATATGAACATAAATAAAGTATATGTACGAACACACTCAGTATGGCTATGCTTGAATGTGCATGAGAATAAAAGAATGTGAATATATTGAATGTGAGTCCCTTCCCTTGGAGGCAGTTATTTGAGATCCCTCCCTGTAAAGGCAGATGAATGATAAAGACATGAGTATATTAAATGTGAATCCCCTTGTGGGTGAGTCGGTGTGACAACGGTCACGGGTGGAGCTGACAAGCTCACTCCAAGGCCAGGCTACCCAAGGGCAGTAAAGATTAAAGACTAAAGATAAAAGATTAAAGCATATGCAAGCACCCCACTTACATGAGGCATGGCACGGCCTAGCTAGTGTAAGTACCAAATGAAGATCCCATATTCCTAAGGAACGTGACATGGCGATCACGCTTTGATGGGGTATGACATGGCAATCATACTCTGGAATGTGGCATGTGAAGATATGATGATGAGTCTGTATACCTAAGGAATGTGACATGGCGATCACGCTCTGACGGGGTATGACATGGCGATCATACTCTGGGATATAGCATGAGGATCCCATATTCCTAAGGAACGTGACATGGCGATCACGCTCTGATGGGGTATGACATGGCGATCATACTCTAGAATGTGGTATGATGCTGCACTTGAGGACGGCGATACGTAACGCTCAAGTGTAGACAGATGCAAGCACCCTAGGGATGGCGATACGTAACGCCTAGGTGTGTCGGATGAAAGAAAAGCAAAATTTTATGTATATGTATGAATTCAAGTACCAGTTAAGTTATGTGTAGATGTTATGTTCCCAGTAGATTAATGCTATGTGCGTTTTATATGTTGCAGTTATTATCCATGGTATTATTCATGAATTAATCTTGTGTAGACTTCCCCAAATGACCAGTATATGAGTAAAAATGAACTTTGCTTCGGATAATATATTTTCGAACTGTAAAATGAAACAGTCCACATTATATGTTCACCTTTTTCATAATAAGCCGAAGCAAACTGGAGATGACAACGATGTCATTATGTATGATAAGTAGAGAATCCTACTGAGAATTTATAATTCTCAATCCTATTTTCCGTGTTGTCTCCAGAAAGTCCAAGAAGTCCCGAGAACGGCCGAAGTTGCTGTCAGATAAGGTCCGCTCAAGTAACAGTAATAACTCCAGGGTGTGGTGTTATGACTTAAGCATAGTACTGTACTTGGGAGGGTGTTACACCTTCAATGTAGAAGGATCTCATCTGACCACGTGCCTCCAAGGTAGAGGGATCTCATAGTTTTATACTGCCTTCACAAGGAGGGACCCAATTAACTGCCTCCAAGTGAAGGGACCCAATCTTAATCTTATTTAACTGCCTTCACAAGAAGGGATCTCATAACTGTCTCCAGGTGAAGGGATCCACATTTAATATATTCATATCCTTTAATTCTCATACATAATCATGCATAGACATGCTGAATGCATTCATACATATGCTTCATCATTTACTTTCATATATCCTTGCATATAGAATTTCATGTTCATATCATAAATATTCATAACAGAAACTATCATAATTTCATAAAATTCTGCCAAAAATTTGGCAGCATAACGGATCAAATCCGCTTCCTTGTGAATAGTACTAGTCAACCAGGCAGTCATTCATACAGAAAAATCAATGCAAGGTATAGATGCTCCAATAATCAAACAAAGTTTCATAACCTTAATCTTGAATTAGTTTTCTACCACTTCCTTTTAATTCTACCCGATTTTTGCAACTTAGGCCATAAATTCATTGTAACTCATTTAGACCTGAATTTTGGATATGTTTAAATGTTATGTGTCTATTTTCTAACCTCTTTGATCCCATCTAATTTTGATAAATGTAGCTCAAGTTATTTAAGTTCTATCTCGGACTGCCCTGTAGCTGGGTAGAATTATACACTCAAAAGTAAAAATTCACTAAAAATCGAAAACTAGTTGAAATCGTATGAAATTTCATCATATTAAAGATAACAGGACAAGCTTTCATTTACAATAAGTCCCATTTCATTTGATTGAGTAGAGCTTGAGTTATAAGCTCCGAAATTTGACCACTCTAGATTGCCCTGTTTTAGCCTAGTTTGGACTTAGGGCAATTTCCTTGAACTACTGGGAGCAATTGGGATCGAATCTAACTCTGAAATTTTTATGGAACTTTTATCTATGTCTTAAATTTCTAATAAAATTGGTTTCACTCAATTTGAAGGAGTATAGGGCAAGTTATGCCCCTCGAATTCTAGTCTGCTTAGAATCGAGGTCAAAGTTCTAAGGTAAACTTCAAAAATTTGTTTCTCACTCAATATTAATCCAATGGCCTTATAATTTATATGGTTGGAAAGCCTTAGATGTCTAGTTTCATATAAAAATAATTTTATTATATTTAAATTTCTGTAGACAGAGCTGTACACTCCGCGGTACGGACTACCATAGGGTTTCTCACCTAGACAACACTCTGATTCTCCACTTCTTCTAGTTTTCTCCTTCTAACTTCAATTCCAACTTAAGATTTCATGATCATACAACCATAAACTATCAAATACATCCAATATATCACTAAATGAATGAAGCAAAGTAGAATTTCAAACAGCCACAATCCATAGAAATCAAGAACAAAAGTTGAATCCTACCTCAAATTAATGTAGAAACTAGCTAGATTTGAGTTTTTGGAGGAGGAAGTAGGTAGAGCTTGGAGATGGGAGGAAGAAGGAGTGGAATTGGAGAAGAGAGAAAGAAGAATGGGCAACTGATGGAGGGAGCACGAAAATGAGGGGAGTTAGGAGAGATTTTGATGTTTTAAAACATGGTTAGTTAGGTTTTGTGGCTTGTGATTGGTGGAGGCTTTGGTGGTGGTGAATGAGCCAAGTTTCTCCACTCTTTGGACAACTACTTGGCACCACTTAGGTGAAAGAATGATGGCTAAATTTCAGCCACTTATCCTACGGTTTTCATCACATAATCCTATTGATTCGGTTCCAACAGTTTAAAATACTGAAATTCTACTGATTTCCTTCAAATCGGCACAACGATTATGAAGAATTTTATGAGGTTTACTATGTTTCTATTTTAATTGTTTCTAATCCAATTCTCTCTAATTAACATCTAATTAACTCCTAATTAACCTTTCATTAACTTCTAATTAATTCTACACATTCAATAAAGTCAGATAAATCGATTAATAACGTGTATTAAATTAAGCGTAATTCCGGACATTATACTAAATAATTCTCATAGTCTTTTACACAACAATCTAAATTCCCTTTAGCTCTAGTATTTATAATTCATCCCTAATTACTCTTATTTTTCTAATAAATTGATTAATAGCACAAATTAATTGCATTGTTTCTTTGGGATTGTTATCTTTTCGCTTTTTCATAAATCTTTTAATATTTTCTGTTTGGTTTCCGTAACTAATGGTATTTTCATAATTATGGGCAAATCTAGAGGTATCCCACGTCATTTCACATGTGGACACCTCTGTGGCCCAATTGGTCAAGAATTGGGTTTCTATGTTTCCGCTATGTGGTTTTGCTTCGTTTAAAACCTTATTCTGCTAATTCAATTGATATAAGGACCTAAATGTCATTTTGAAAAATGTTCAGGGGCAAGGCTGTAAACAATAAAAGTTTGCCCAAGGACGTTTTTATCATTTCCTATTACATTATATGGGGATGTTACATTTTAAATGTATTTACCAGATCAATGACGCAAACTTACTAGCGTTTTCTAAAAATTTATCAGCGTCCATGAACTCTTTAAGATCTGACTACTCTTTAATGGTTTTTTTTCTTTCCTGCTTAACATTCCAAGCCTAAACTCACTCATACAAGCACAATTGCAAATACCTACACTACAACACTAAAACAAAACTCAATCTTGCTACTCATCATAGTTTCAAGACTTTCATTTACAAATGCCCCAAAAAATTAATTTCAGATTCAAAAGCCAATTTAGAATTCGACACAGACAATGAGTTATATATTAAGAGAATGACAGTGGTTTTGTGATTGTACCTGGCATAGATGAATGGATGATGAGACAAGAATAGTGTTGGCACGGGATGAGTAGCCACTATAGGATGAAGAAACTCTCTCCTTGTAGAAGGGGAAGTAATTCAAGGGTAGGGAAAAGGTGCTTGGGTGCTCGGGGTGGACGAATGTGGGGGGTGGAAGAATGGGTGGGAGGAGTTTGCCACGAACGTGGGGGGTTCGAAGCAAGGGTTTGGCGCGACCGTTTGAGTTACTTTCTTCGATCTTTCAAATTTATTACTATTCATTCATTTTACCATCTCAGCATTTTACTTCGAAGTATATTATGTTATGTTTATATGATTTTTGTTGTTTTGTGATCTTTTCCCTAGTTCCACTCACACATAAGGCCGTATGCGTCGTAGGGTCAGTCGCAAAAATGTGTCCCCCTAACATTTCTCTTTTAAAAATCGGACAGTGATATCTACATATTTTTTATATATATTTTAATACAAAATAAATATTTTCATAAATTATTCTTAAGACATAATCTTATAACTAATTTTAAATTAATTTATTAGAAATTTTTACGTCAAAATAAGTGTTTCGAAAAATTAATGTTCGTTTGAGAAATTTTATAAAGAAATTTAATTTATTAAATTTTATAAGTAAAGTGTTCTAGAAGAGAAAAGCAAATAGTACTAGCAGAAGAATGGGAGGGCCTGAAAATTCCAGGTCAACCCGACTTCTTACTACAAGAATGATCTATTATTTCCTATCTAAAGCAAATAGAATGACACAAACAAAACGGAAATCAAAGAGCTATAACGCAATAACTAATTGGTATTTTGAACATTTAATTCATAGATAGGAAAATAAATTCTATTAATTATATCAACTTTTTTTTTAATTGATTAATTATATCAATTACTAATAACGTTTTTTGTCTCAAAATTATATTAGAATTCAAGGTGATACCTTCATATGTAAGTGATCATATTCGGCAAATAAATTAGCACATACAAGCGCACCATTTATCAAATTCTAAGTTTATCAGATAGCGAAGGTTAAAAAAAAAGTGATCATACAGATTGCATGAATCATTATTACGATCATACCATTTACAGTAAGAAGTAATAACTCAGTTTTATCAAACTAGTAAATAATGCATGTTTACTGATTATTAGTCTTGCATTGACACCAGACGTTAGTTTTAGTCACAAGTTACAATATTAAGTATATGAATTATCATTTACAAACACATAATCTATCATTTCGATTATTATTGCTGCAAATATTGTCAATTTTTAGGTTCATATAATAAAATCGAGCAACTATTTCGATTCACATTAAAATTATCATAAACATAAAATAGGAGAGGGAAATATGACAGCGAGAACGTGTTGGAGAAGCAATCACGACCGTGAGATTCAGAGAGAAAGACGAGATGTGATTCGAAGTTTCGAACGGTCAAACCAGGAAAGCGCCGTCACTCTTGAAAACGAGAACGTGATCACTGTCTACGCGTACGCATCCCCGTTTTAGTCTCTAACGTTCGATGTTTCCAAATGCATTCCTTCTCCCATTTCTTTCTATTGAACACGCCTAGAAATTCCACCTGCATGCGCGCTAACCCCGAACATTTTTTTTACCATTTTAAGCGACCGATCCAAACCTATTTATCTATTCACCCTTTAATCTCAGTCTCTCATATTCGCACCTCTCTTCGTTCACGGGCAACATTCCTGCGTTCTCTGCTTTCAAGGTACATTTCTTTCTTTCGTTCTTTTTTTTTTTTTTTTTTAATGGGTTTTGTTCCATTGGCAGATTGAGCTCTGTCCCATGCATGCAAATTCTATTTGGCTAGTGATGATGCCTCTGCTCCCCTCCTAACTCTTGCTTTTATGGCACTCCTTCTTTTTTGGTTTAATTTTTATCTAGCTACTATTGGTTTCATGACACTTCGGAGATATTGATTTCTTGATGTGAAGGAATGCCCTCTATTTTTTACTTAAAACAAGATGTTTAACATCACCGCACTTATAAATATGTGCAAATATGCATGGATGCACATTTCATATGAAATTCCGATCTGAGTTTACGCCTATCTTGGTCTGCCGCATATAGAAAGGAAGGATAAATGGAATGGGTTTGCTTGCATGAGGATATTAGAAAAATCGAGCTTTGGGATTGGTCCAGAATTTGTGATTTTAGCCTTTTTCAATTTTGTTGACCTTGCTCCCATATAGAAAGCAAGCTTTTTAAAATTTTTTTTTTAAGATGAATTAAATTGAAATTGTTTCTTGGAAGGATACTTTGCGGCATTCTGTGGTATATCATGTCTTTGTAATGTAAGCTACAAAGCTGTTTCACCTCCTGGCATAAATGTCCATTTTAATCTCATCTTTTCATGGATTCGAATTTCGAGCAGGGTGAAAATGATAGAGGGAAGAAAAGTTGCACCCTTGAGGCAGCAGTCCTCGCGGAATCTTCCCGACTTCAAGAAATCTGTTAAATTGAAGTATGTCAAGCTCGGTTATCATTACCTCATCACCCACGGGATGTACCTCTTTCTTTTCCCACTCGTGGTTCTCATTGCCGCGCAGCTCTCCACCTTCACCGTAGAAGATCTTTCTGATATTTGGGAGCATCTGCAATACAACTTGATTTCTGTTATTCTGTGCTCCACTCTCCTCGTATTTTTATCAACCCTATACTTTATGACTCGCCCTCGACCAGTGTACCTTGTCAATTTTGCCTGTTACAAGCCTGATGAATCTAGGAAGTGCTCGAAACAAAGATTTATGGAACAGTCCCGGATGAGTGGCTTTTTCACAGAGGAAACTCTTGAATTCCAGCGAAAGATCCTCGAGAGATCTGGTCTAGGGGACAACACTTACCTTCCGGAGGCTGTCCTCAACCTTCCTCCCAACCCTTCAATGCAAACAGCTAGGAAAGAAGCCGAGGATGTAATGTTTGGCGCCATCGACCAGCTATTGGCAAAGACTGGAGTAAAGCCTAAAGACATTGGGATTCTGATTGTAAATTGCAGCCTGTTCAACCCAACTCCATCCCTCTCGGCAATGGTTGTTAATCACTATAAGCTTCGAGGGAATATAAAGAGCTTGAGCCTAGGCGGGATGGGATGCAGTGCAGGCGTGATCGCAGTTGATCTTGCTAAAGATCTTCTCCAGGTCCATCCCAACTCCTATGCATTGGTTGTTAGCATGGAGAATATCACATTGAATTGGTATCCTGGAAACGATCGATCAAAGCTCGTCCCCAATTGTTTATTCCGTATGGGAGGAGCTGCAGTTCTGCTTTCCAACAAAAGCTCTGACAGAAGAAGATCCAAATACCGATTGGTCCACACCGTCCGCACTAATAAGGCTGGTGATGACAAGTGCTTCAGCTGCATTACCCAAGAAGAAGATGCCAATGGCAAGGTTGGTGTTTCTTTGTCAAAAGATCTGATGGCAGTTGCAGGTGATGCTTTGAAAACCAATATCACTACACTGGGGCCTCTTGTCCTCCCAGCATCTGAGCAGCTGCTCTTCTTTGCCACTTTAGTTGGGAAGAAACTTTTCAAGATGAAGATCAAACCTTATATTCCAGATTTCAAGCTAGCTTTTGAACACTTCTGCATCCATGCTGGAGGCAGAGCTGTTTTGGATGAACTGGAGAAGAACCTGCAGCTGTCTCCTTGGCAAATGGAGCCGTCAAGAATGACCCTCTACCGTTTCGGAAACACATCTAGCAGCTCGCTTTGGTATGAATTGGCTTACACAGAAGCCAAAGGGAGGGTCAAGAAGGGAGACAGAGCATGGCAAATAGCTTTTGGTTCTGGATTCAAGTGCAACAGTGCAGTATGGAAGGCTCTCAGGACCATCAACCCTGCTAAGGAGAAGAACCCTTGGATCGACGAGATCCACAACTTTCCAGTTGAGGTTCCAAGAGTTTCAGCCATCCAAACAATGTAATTTTAAAATTTAAATATTCTTTTTGTATCATAACTAGGTGGTAGCTGCTGAACTGGTGGAAGCGGGTGGTGAGCGGTTGGTCTGGTTTGGGGTTATTACATCTTGTTAAATCCAATTTAGTCATGGGCTGGTGCATGAGCTTTTGATTGCTTGGGTTTCTCAGGAATCTATTGCTCCGGGGTATTGAAATATCAAGAGCATCTGAAACGTTATTCCAATCCTAAAGCGAGCTGCCTGCTGGGATTGGAATGGTAAATTTACAGTTCTTTCATTTTTTGAAATGGAAAATGTCCATAAATTCTTTGTTAACAATATGTATTTGCATCCTTACGGAATTCATGAGCTACCAAAGGTGCTTTTTCCACTTCACGAGTTAAAAAAAAAAAAAAATGGAGCTTTGGCTGTTACAACAGGTGTTTACATTATTTTCCCTTTCCCCCTACCATTTTTTTCAGGTAGAAGTGTAGAATGCCTTCCTTTCCCCTGTTATTAACATCAATGGAGGCATAATAGATTGCAAAACCATCGCACTTTGAAGAGCAGCTCTACATGTCTATTGCCATGGGTTCGTTTATCCTGGTCTTTGTACAGGAAGGCTCAATGATGGTCCTTCCATAAACCATTAGATTGATCACAAAATTGATCGATGGCTATAATTATTTTTACTTGTTACCTAATGGGTAGGTAACACAGCTCTACAAAACAAACCAATAAAATTAAAAATCATTTTCACTTAAAAAACCATGGTCTGTCTCTCTGTCACGTTTCTTGTTTGTGAACAGCCTGTCGTCACTTCCGACAAAACAACCGATGCAGCAACATCGGTCTCCTTTTGTTGACTTAGGCACACGTATTCCATTCATATGATTCTTTCCATGTGCAAGTGTTATGTTTCCAAGCATATGAAATTTCAAGGTCAATACATTCATCCCTTCCAAATCATTTTTACATAGAGATAGCCGAAAATCTAACAATGTTGACTTAGGCATATGCAACATACTGGACACCTACTATTGTAACTGGAAAAGATAAATGGAGGAAACTTCAAAAGTAAATTCTCTTCCATAATGCAGTGTAGTTAAAACCAACATCTGAAGGAAACAAAATAAGAGTTTAAGCTAGAAGTATGATTTTGTAAAAGCTAGTGTCTCAGTTAGATGGTCGTCCAACAGCAAAATCATGTTTGAATGATCTAACAATGTTGACTTAGGCATATGCAACATGGCTCAGGATTCGTTGATCCAGGCTAACTCTGGGACCAACGTTAGTCCAGTGTCTAAATTACAAATTGATCCTAATAAATATTTGCTAAGTAGGGCCTAGGATTTTTATTTTGCAAAGAAAGTCAGTTGACCAAACACTGAATAACTTTCATTCATTTAGCGTGTTAGGCACCAAGGATTTTGTTGTCTTCTCCGATAAAGTGAAAGTGGTTGCTAAAGAGTTGATGCGTGAGCCCCGCAGGTCCAAAAATTAGGGACATCCATAAAGGTCCATCATTGAGACGTCTTATCCCTATTCACATTTTTTATTCATTGTCCATCCAATATTTTATTCATTGTTGCCCACATTTACTTATACAAAACTAATTCTTCGAAAACCTCCTCATGGCTACCAGAAGATCCACTCACCAAAGAGTATATGTGGTGTTTAAAGGAAGACGACCTGGAATATATTCTTTGTGGGCTGACTGTCACCAACAAGTACATGGGTTTAGTGGGTGCTTGTTCCAGTCATTCAACAGCATGCACGAAGCAGAGGCTGCATGGTTCAATTACTCCAATATGGACCATCAAGCTCAACCCGCCACCCCTAACCTTCCCTTGCAAATCCAATACAACCCCAACCCAGTTGAAGCAAACCACTCTGCTGTCGAACACAATCATACCACCATCTACCCGCTTGCGCTTATGGCACTTTGTCTGCTGACAGTTGTGGTTATTGTTTGTATCATGTTCATGTAACTATATTTAATTAAGGTCGGTTCAGTTTAAGGATTGCTACTACCTATTTTAATGCCTAGTTGTGTTCATGTTCCTGTAATCTACTACCACCCATTGCTTCGACTTTACATGGTTCTTCTGTCCCGCTGTGCCAAACATTCAATTGCACAACAAAACGTACACGCAACCAATGAAATCTGACAATTGTTGTTGCTTTTGTTCAGACATCCCTTCAGTCCACCCGCAATCGGACAACAAGACCTTTGGGTGATCACATGGGACAACGCTTGCATTCCAATGTCAAATAACAGTGTAATATCACATTATCCCGTGAAAAACGTATAGGGATGGATTTGCAAATTTTATTATGGCAGGTACTAAATAATCAATTATAAACTCATAAAACATGGGCCAAATATCAGCCATCGGATTTCAATTAAAATAGATTTAACGATCCCATGTCGATGGACTAACGTTGGTCCCAGAGTTAACCCAGACCAACGAATCCTGACCCCACTTACTATTGTAACTGGAAAAGATATGATTATATATATTTTTGGACGTAAGAGGATAATATAAATTTTTTCACTAATGGTGTATATTAATTAAATTCTAAAGTTATTATCAAAAATCATTTTCTTGAATTCAAAATTTATAATATGTTAATAATATTTTACAAAGTTCATTTTACTTCCATATATATTTAAATACAAAAGTAAAGAAATTTTCACACTTAAAGAAGTCATACAAAAATGCTGACGTGATACTATCCACCTCTCATCCGCGTATACGTTACATTAATATCGTTTATGTCACGCCAATATTTCTTATTAGTTATGTGATGAACAAATGATTAGGGATCAAATTGAAAACAATTTGTAATATAAGGGGTCAAGTTAAAAAAAAAAATAAGGGATCAAATTGAAAATACAAATAAAGATAAGGGACCAAAAAATCCTTTTTGCCTAAATTAAATTCAGCTTCTAAAGTATTTTAAGATCAAGAAAATGAATTTGATTCATAATCACATATTTTGAAATTTTTATATAAAAGCATTAGCTTGTTTGAATATGACTTTTTGAGTTAAAAAAATCTTATGTTTTAATAAGTATTTTATGATTTTTAACATGATTGGATGAACTTTTTAAAAATTAAGTGAAATCACTAGAAAAAGTAAAATAAACAAAGATATTAACAAAACTCTAAAATTGGTCCCTCTTAATTTTCACATCGGATAGATTGGGGGGTTTTTAACTGATTTAAAATTTTAAAAAAAAATTATTATTTTCGGATATACGTCATTTCAACTTTTTTTATGAAAATATCTTTTTTGTTTATAGTAGTGAATTTGATTGAGGCTGGATCGATTTCGTCACTGTTCAATTTTTTCCTGGATGAATAGAAATTGATCTAGGGTGAGTAGAATTCAACACTATTCACTTGAATAGTATTGAATTCTATTTAATCTTGATCGAATTCAAGAAGTTTCTAAAGTTTTAGGAGGAATTTATGGTGAATTCTAAATTTTGAGATGCATGGTGGACCTAATATGGTTAAATAAAAAAATGATTAATTATCATACAAATATAATTAATTACCACACAAGATATGGCAAAACGTCATATCCATGATGGACTAGGGTCCATCCTAAAATATGACAACTATTAGACTTTACTCTATTAAAACTGTAAATAAACAGATGAGATTAAGTCCGAATCAATCGTCAAAGGCTTAAGAGCCACAATATTTAATATTTAAAAAATTTATACTTATTGTTTCTATGCATGCGATTGTGGGTGTGTATATATTCTCTCATTATATCTAAAGGCAATATTTTTTTTATACTTATATTGCACTAGTGAATCGAATTTATCATTATTTACCCGAAAGAAAAAAAAATATAAACCTATGACATTTTTTAATTAATTATCATTAAGTTTGGTTAATTTATTATAATGATAATTAATTAAAAAATATTACATGTTTATATTTTTTTTCCTTTCGGGTAAATAGTGATGAATTCGATTCGCTAGTGCAATATAAGTATAAAAAAAATATTGCCTTTAGATATAACAAGAGAATATATATACACCCATAGTCGCATATATAGGAACAATAAGGATAGATTTTTTAAATATTAAATATTGTGGCTCTTAAGCCTCTAACGACTAATCCGGATGTCATTCTCATTTGTTTCTTTACAGTTTTAATAGAGAGTAAGGCCTAATAGCTGTTATATTTTAGGATGGACCCTAGTCCATTGTGGATCCAACGTTTTGCCATATCTTGTGCAACAATTAACTATACTTGTATGATAATTAATTATATTTTTTTGTCATTTAACCACATTAGATCCACCATGCACCTCAAAGTTTAGAATCCATCATAAATTCTACCTAAAACTTTGTAAACTCCTTGAATTCGACCAAGGTTAAATCGAATTCAACACTATTCATTTGAATAGCATTGAATTCTACTCACCTTAGATCAATTTTTGTTTATCTCAGGAAAAAATTGAACAATGATGAATTCGATCCAACCTCAATCGAATTCACTATTATCCCAAAAAAAAGGATATCTTCGTAAAAAAAGTTGAAATGATGTATATCTGAAAATAATAATTTTTTATTTTAAATCAATAAGAAAACCCGACATATTGGTCCCTCTAAAAAAAAAAGCTCAACTCGTGGTCCTTGCCAATTTTAAACGAGAGACAAGTTAGTCTCTTCTCAAGATTTATAGGACAAATTGATATCTAAAGATTTATAGAATAGTTCAAATTGATCCCTAATAAAAACACAAGTAGGACAAATAATTAAGTCCATCGAAATATTGAGGAAAGACTAACTTGTCTAATATTTTTAATGCTCAAGAACCACCAAATTTTTTTTTCTTGAGTGACCAATTTATCCGATGTTGTTTTTGCCAAGGGTCAAATTGGGAGTTTTGTCAAAGATCCTTTTTCAGAAGCTATAATTTTTATCTTTTGAAAAAATATTTATTTTCTTGATAACATAAAAGAGTTGTTTGAGGAAAAAAGAAGATATTTTAATATTACATCCAAACATAAATTAGACTTTACTTTTCTAAAATATCTTTTGAAAATAGATAACATAAAATAATAATTTTTTCAAAAGTTCATCCAACTGATGTAGCATTCTCGTTTTTTAAATAAATATTAGAGTCACAATATTTTGATAAATAAAAATAATGGGCAGTCTCTCTTCTTTAACCCATTTTATTGACAAGCACACTAGGCTGATCAAGTAATAAGTAGTGAGTAGAGTATTATTCCCAAGAGAATTGAACAAACTAATTACAATGATTACCAATTAGAATCTACATAGGCTAATCGAATGTATTATATTGATGTGATTGAAAGCAAATAGCAAGCAAAACAAAGAAAAAATAATTAATTGTAATTAAAGGGTTAAGAATTTGATGGAGAAGCACAATAGGGGGTCAATTTCATCATAGTTCCAGATGGGTATTGACTTTCTATAATTTAACTAAATCTATCTATTTAATTGAAGAGCAAGAATCCTAAAGTGATTTGTAGGAGGTCTCTCTCATATACTAATCTTATTCTAAATCTTAAAAGACAACTAGACTTCTAAGACATTGAATTCTAAGATAAGAGAAATTAATGTTCTGTGTACTGTAATATCCCCAATTTCTCTAAGCTAATTATCTCATTATTAATGAGTGATTAGAGTAATTAATAAATTAATTAATCAAGGATTAATTCATTAATTAAATTAACAAATTAGGAAAAGTAAACTAAAATATAAACATAGTGAAGGGAGGGGCAAAAAGGTAATATTATGTAATTACACTCAAAGTCACCCAATTCCAATAGTTACAAAATCGAAACTCTTAACTAACACCTAATAAAATCGAAAATAGAAACCCGCCCTAGTTGAAAACTGAAATTTGAAATAACTAATTTAAGATTGAATGAAGATAGCTTAAATCTAGAAACAAAGTGCATGTTTGGGTACCTTGTAAAAAGCTTTTTTTTTTTTTTTTTGAAAAATAGCTGTTTTAAAAAATTAATCATGTTTGGTTCAAAAAGTGAAAACAGATTATAATCTAAAGATGATAATTTTAAGCTGAAAAATAGCTTCAAGCATAAGCAATTTTTTAGAGTTTATAATTATAAGTAAAAGCTGATTATTTCAGAATTGATATGTTTTAACTAAATTGACCCTAAATAATAAATATTATATAATATAAACAATTATTTCATACCCTTTTTAGTAATTTTAACCACATAAAAGCAACTTTTTTCATATAATCCAAACAAAACAGATTATCTTAAAACTACTTTTTAGCTAAAATATCCAAATATAAATTAATTCTCATATAAGCGATTATATAAAAAAGCGATTATACAAATAAGTTATTATTGAAATAATTTTAATTTTTCAGCTTTCCCAAACACACACAAACTCGAAACCCACCCTAGCTGAAATAGAAATTTAAAATAACTAATTTGAAATAGCTTAAATCTAGGAACCAAATTGGTAACTGCCCAAAACCTTTAAACTACCGGTGGCCTCCTTCTCCATTTATTTTTGCAATTATCCTTCGCTCACTTTCACTCAACTCTCAAAGCACGAGATCTTCTTCCTCCTCTTATTCAACCCCCGGCCTCAAGTGGTGTTGGAGAAGGATCCCACAACCATCAAAGCTCCAAGTTCTTCGTTAGATCACCCTTCTAAGATAGGATTCTATCCTCTCTTTGGGTTGTTATTGTGTGTCTATGACACATGAGTAGGGACTCTAGCTTTTCATGGCTAAGAGCACCTATCTTTTTCAAAAAGCTTATTTGTGATATGAAATCTCATGTTCATCTCTTTAGAAAACCTTTAATCAGTTCAAAACTTTCTCTTGATGTTTCTAAAACCTTTAATCAGTTCAAAATTTTCCTTTAATGTTTCTAAAAGACTTAATCCGCTAAAAGTTTCTTAAACGATGAACATATAGCCTGGTAGTGAAGAAAAACACGTTTAACTCGTAAAATTGATAATGATGTAATATAGGACTTAATCTTAAAAATCGAAAGAAATTTATAAACCTAAAACATTGTTTAATATAACCTCAGAAGACAGAAACCTAGTGAACATAAAACTCATAAGATCGATTATAGATTAATGTCAAGTTAAGTACCACTTTAGTCCCTGAAATTGTATGCATGCATCATTTTAGTCTCTAAAATTTGGAAATTAACACTTTAGTCCCTAAAATTTGGAAATTAACACTTTAGTCCCTAAAGTTACATTCCGTCGATCACTTTAGTCCTTGGTTAGTCAACCGTTAGTCAACTGTTATGATTTTGTTAATGTATCACGTTAAGTGACACATCAGCATGCCATATGTCATGCCACATGGCATAACATCTAAAATGGCATGCCATGTGTCATCGATTTAAATTGGTTCAAATTAGTCCCTGAAATTTTTAAAATGTGTCAAAATAGTCCAAAATTCCTAAATTTCTCTTTTTCTCCATCACAAGCTCTTAATATTTAATTGTCCTTAAACCCCCTAATTTCTTTCCCATTTTCACACCTTACCTACACTAGATCCTCCCCACATAGAGGTTTGTGCATCTTATTAAAGTGACAAGTAAATTTAAATGGATTAAGATTGGTAAATTACAAAATTATTGACAATTATTAACTTAACATTTAAATAGATTTGATTAACATTCTAAATATTTATTGGTGCCGTTTAATTTAAGATTTAAAGTTTATGATTAACTAATTTAAAATTTGAAATAATTTATAATCAAAAGTTTTCTAACACACGTCACTAAAAAATGGTGAAAGATTTGGTAATTAGATGAGATCATAATTTAAAACTTTAAAGCAATCGATGCATCAAAAGAATTTTCTAAAACTACAATTTTAAAGAATAATTATTTTTCTCGGAACAACTATTTTCAAACATGCACTTAATTGATACATTTGTCATAAAAGCTCCATCAATGTGGCCTAATCAAAACCGAAATCAACTTTTTTTTCTTTTTCTTTTTTTTTTAAATTAAAAAACAATAATTTAAGGTAAGAAAAAGGCTTAACATAATTTGCCGTAGAGAATATGTTCAAATTCATTAAGTGACTATCTATATAAGTACTTACAAATAACTAATTAATAAAATAAAAATAAATTAAACCCAACTTATAATAAAGTATGAGTAAAAGATCAATTAAGTTAATCAACTCTTGGTGAATGAATGATGGCTAATTAGTCCATATATAGGCAATAACTCGACCATGTTCAATATTTTGAATATTTTAAAAATTTTCTTTTATTGTTCTATTACTTTTGCCTTTATAATCTATTCTTTGTTAATTTTTATTGAAAAATTAATATTTTATTTATTTAATTTTTTATAAAACATGTTAAATTTATATTTTTTACATAAGTATGCTTATAAGTATTCGTTAAGTCGAGACATTATTGGATCTTGAACTAGGATGAGTTACATTAAAATTGTTTGTTGTGTTTTATTATTTCATTTCTATATATTCTCTTCCTATTATTCTATATGGAAAGGATCTAGTTTAGGTAGGATGTGAAAAATGGGAAAGGAATTAGTGGGTTTAAGGAAGATTAAAGATTTAGAGCTTGTGAAAGAGAAGAGGAGAAATTTATGAATTTTGGACTATTTTGGCACATTTTAAAAATTTCAGGAACTATTTTGACACATTTGAAATTTTAGGGACTAATTTGACATATTTTAGAAATTGAGGGACTAATTTGAACCAATTTAAATCAATGACACATGGCATGACACGTCAGCATGCCATGTGGCATGCCATGTCAGATGTTATCATGGTGTTCGCCATGTGGCATGCCACGTCAGATGTTGTGCCACGTGGCATGACCTGTGGCATGCTGACGTGTCACTTAATATGACACATAAGCAAAACCATAACAATTGACTGATGGTAGACTAACCATGGACTAAAGTAATCGATGGAATGCAAGTTCAAGGACTAAAGAGTTAATTTCCAAATTTTAGAGACTAAAGTGACGCACGCATACAATTTCAGGGACTTAAGTGGTTCTTAACTCGATTAATGTCGAAAGACGGAAACCTGGTTAACATAAAACTTATAAAATCAGTATAGTTTAATGTCAGAAGACGGAAACCTAGTGAACATAAAACTTATAAGATCGGTTATAGTTTAACGTTGAAAGATGGAAACATAGTGAATATAAAATTTATGTCAGGTTTAATCTTGATGAGTATAAGATTAGTTATAGTTTAACGTCGGAAGACAAAAGCCTAGTGAACATAAAACTTATAAGATCGATTATAGTTGTAGCTCTCACAAGGCTAAGTGAGGTTGGCTATAGAGGATGGAGAATGATGAAGAATAAGAAGAATGAAGAAGACGAAGAGAGTTCTCTTCCTTGGGGTTGAGAAAATATGAGAATGTGTGTTAGAGAATGTGAAGTGAATGAAATAAAATGTGAGTATGTGTATAAGGGGGGTCATGGTCGTAGGCTTCATCTAAGGGGGAGGGGAGATATTTTGATCCTTGTTATGTTAGGGAGACAAATTGGATAATTAGGGATTACTTTGGACAAATCTTGCACCAACTCTTATATAAAGCAACCTTGTCTTTTGCTTTTTTATTTTAGTGATGTCGTCAATACTTTATTATCTAGTTGACTTAATTTGAATTCTAATGATGTGATTAAGTCTTCTTGCTATTTAAGTAACTTAATTAATCAAGGATTAGTGATTAACTCACGTTTTCATGATTAGAGAAATCAAATTTTCAATTATGCTCAATTAACTTTAATTAAACTCAATTAGGCTAATTATTGGTGATTAATGCTTAATCCAAAATCCTCTAATGTTAATTAAGCATTTTCTCAAATTTTGTCTTCTTAATTACCCTTGTTACCCCTTAATTAAGCCTTTATTCTCTAACTCTTCATTAAGTGCCTAGTTACTCAAAGTCATTGAAATAATTCAGCACAAGGGGAAATAGGGAATGTCATGGCTCTTGAGTTTTGAGTTCAAGCACGATAAGGGCGATCCTGGCTTCCAATTTTTGAGTTTAATCAGAATAGACAGATATTAGGTTCCAAGCTCCGAGTTCGAGCAGAACGAGCGATATGAAGCTCTCAGCTCCGAGTTCAAGCAGAACAAGTGGTATTAAGTTCCCGAGCTCCGAGTTTGAGCAGAATAGATAATATCGTGTTCCCTAGCTCCGAGCTCAAGCAGAATAGTCAGTATCTAGTTCTAAGTTCAAATAAAATGCAAACGAGCTCCAAGTTCGATCAAAGTGGAAATGAGTTTCGACTTCAAATAGAATGGAAACGAGTTCCAAGTTTGAGCATAATGAAAACGAGTTCCGAGTTAGAGCAGAATGGAAATGAGTTCCCAGTTCTAACAAAATTGAAACGAGTTTCAAGTTAGAATAGAATGGAAATGAGTTCCGAGTTTGAAGTAAATGGAAACGAGTTCCAAGTTTAAGCATAATGGAAGATAATTCAGTACAACAAAAATTTAGAATGCTACATTAATCATAGGTTTAGTGTATGCACACCTTTTTTGTTCTTTAGAACCCAAAGATTAAAGCATTTGGGTGCTAAATTTCATGTTCAACACATACACATTCATTTAGGCCCTAAAATCAATTAAGAACATGCATGATCTTCCTTTTTCACTTTCTTTTACCCTTTTCTTAGTAAAACCCAAATTTATACATAAGCACATATTCACATGAATCATTTTATTCCTATCATCTATTTAAACTAAGTTCTTCACAATTCAATGACCAATTATAAAAAGAAAAATCTAAATTCTCAGTTTGGATATTAACTTGGTCGAAAAAATCACACACATAGGTATCATGACCCAAATTTATTTTCTCATTTCAAAGCAATGTTTAAAAAGAGTTCACAATTTCTTTAAACACTTAAGAAAACATACTCATCCCTTTTTGCTTAAGGAACCTGTAGCACAACAACTACACATACACTAACATAATTTCTTCTTTATCCAATCTATTCTCATTTGTGTTCTTTTTAAATCATTCTAAAGCATGCATAATTAACATTTTCCAAGAAAACATCTCTTGTTCCCTTTTAAACCCGAAAATAGGAACACACATGCATAATTAGAAAATTTCATTCCTTGTTCAATCTAAACCTAGCTCAACCTTTCTGAAATGCCCTAGAGTATTACTAAACAAGTTTGCACCAAGAAAACCTACCACAACCCTACTTTTCTTTATAAACCAGAAAACCCATCACACCCTTATTCTTCAAGTTTTTCATTCACATTTCACAAAATCAACACCATCACTTCCTTTTTACTTTAACAAGAAATTAACTGAATCAAAAGCTCATATGAGAAATTTATTTAACCCTTTTCCCCCATGAAACCCACAGCCACATACACACACACAAGGACTTTTTTTCTTTCAAGCACCAAAACAACTAATCACCAAAGACCAACACCAAGAGGTCAAAGAAAATTAAAATACAAGTTATAATCCAAGGCAATCACAATAAAACAGTAGCACCACCATCCTCATGCCATCAAGTTTATGATTATCATTTCCACTTTCAACTTGAATGCTAAGGTCTTATACTATTTTTGTGACCCTATCAAATTTGAACAACTTGTTTGGTTGCTCTCATTGTTGACTTACCTTACTAGAATGATTTTCAAGACAATAGAAAGCTCTTGAAAGGAATATAAGAACCTCTTTTTCTAATTGTGTTTTCTTTCGAATTTCAACCAATTCGTCCTTGCTTCCAATAGAGACGTGAAATTTCCCTTTTATTAGAGCAAGGATATTAATAGTGCTTTTGTTCTTGAGTATGCTGCTTTTAGTCTATTGGAACAAGAGGAGATTAAAAGCTTATTAGTCCTCCTTACTCTAAGTTGTTCTGAATTGATTGAATTCGAGCATGATGATGAAGGTCTAGATAAATAATTTCGTAAGTTATTTTCTTTGATGTAACTAAAAAGCAAAAACTTGGGTTTATTATTAACATTTTTGTGCATTTTATATTGCAATTGAAATGGCCCCCAAAATTTTCTACTCAAGAACTCCACTTTCATATGCAGGAGGTGGCACAAGGAGGCTAAAGGAAACTTTGAAAATGTTGTTCAATCTGCTGCCTTAAGTATAAGGACCTTGGATACAACATTTTGAAAGGCTTGTTATAGATTTCGTACGTCTTTTGGCAGGTGTTGTTAGACTTGTTTAACTATTATCTTCCATAATCATACAAAGGATTGAAGAGATTACTTTTCTTTTAAAGAACCTGCAAATGGTCTTGGAGTTGCTAAGAGACTTCAGTGGCACTATTGCTTGTCCAACTAACTTGCTATGAGATAAGCACTTCCATATGGAAACTTTTGTGTATAAGTAAATGCTTAGCCAACATGACATTGGCCACACCAATATTAAGCATCATTTTCATTGGCTTGAAGTTCATCCTCTACTCAACCGATATTGGAAGGTCTGCTGAACTTAAAATAGAGGAGGCTGAATTGAGCATGGCAAAGAAAGAGGAGGAATTAATTTTTTTTGTCTAAGGAGGAACATGTTAAAGAAGTGGAAGCCTTAAAAATAATGGAATAACAAATTTCTCAAGTTGATACTCCTGAGAAGAAGGTTGAGGAATTAATTTTGAAGGTGGTCTCCTGGAAGAAAATTTTAAAGAGATTCAAAAGAAATAGGATGATGAGAGAGATTTACGACCTTTTCTTGTCATGAAAGGTAAGAAAAAGAAGTACCCTACAAGGCAAGAGAAAGTGAACCCAAAATCAAAGCAAATACATAACTTATTAGTTCCTTTGAGAACTGCATGCTGCAAGTGTATATGCTATACCTCGACCTTTATCGAAGTCTATTAGGAGCTTTTAAATAGACTTAGGATAAGGAGATAATGATTCTTTTTGACTTTGAAGATTCTAGGAGCAAGAATGATGAAGAGATTACTACTCAAAGTAATATCTAAAAGAATCAGGGAAATTCACTTGAAAATTATTGTATTACAAGCGAATCCATCAATAACAGCTTAAATCTCTACTTATTTACACATGATTCCTAGATGTCAAAATGGATGTCTGCAAAAATTTTGTTTAAATAACACTACTATTTGCCATTAACATCCAAGAACCTTATATCTTTATCATTGATTATCCACAACTTAAGAAGAAATATTGGTAAAGATCTTATTCATGACTTCACCCTCCATAATGAAGAATCATTAGAGTTTCAATCTCCCTAGACTTTTGTGATCTCCCTAAATGTTGGTGCTGAGTACCCGAACAAAACTTATATGTAGTAAAGTGATAGTAATTAGTAGGGAAATGAACTCTTTCTTATTGCATAACACCCTTTTCTTATTGCACGTGTTCCTACCAAGTTTATGGAGTACAAACGACCAGTAAGGAAGACTAGTTGAGCGGATGATAGGCTAAAAGCTTATGTGCTATTGACTAGATTGGAACATAAGCACTATAGTTCAATGAGAGGCTTTCTTATCCGCCTTCATATGGTAGTTTTACTCATTATAGCCAAACAACCAATTATTGTGAGTAATGTAAAAGCTTCTTAGAATTCATTAACTCCTTTTGGGCTTACTCGACCTTGGTGGCATTCAAACTATATTTCCAACTGCTTCAGATGAATTCTCAAACCAAAATTGATTTCAAAATAGCACAAGTAGCATGAAAAGAAACATATGAGTTATAGAATATAGTAACATAAGTAAAAGGCATCAAGTTTAAGAGTGAAGCATAAAAGTCTACTAAGGAGCTACAATGAGCACTTAGGTAATGCCCCTGGCTTTCATGGTTAGATTCTTCCTTTCTTCTTTCAAGATGGGGCCATAATTTCATCATTACAAAGTTCTTTGAAAGCTTCAAAACTTCTGCCTCACTAAGCCAACTTTATTGAATTATGAGTTGGGGGCTTGTGGATTGGATGGGCTTCTAGGCCAATCTGACTCTAGAAGAGCTTGAAGGTCCACTCCCCCAAATACCAAACATCTCATAACCGACTAATGTTTATGATTATATTAACATAACACATAGTTAGCTATTGGATGACTATATAACACCCTACTAGCTAATTATTATCCTATCATTTTTTACTCTGATAATAATTAACCAGTAGAATATTACTAACTTTCCTTCCTTAATTTTCTGAGGGTAAATCTTTTCGCACCAATTTGCAGTTACCTACTTTAACTTATTTTACTTCTATTATGTGGTGGAAGTCTTTCTACAAGATACTAGTTACAGATAAGACAACTCACTGCATACAAAAAATATACTTTATCATTTCAGCTACTAAAATATGATAAGGAGTACATAACATAAGTTCGAATACATAAATGTTATAATATTCTAATTATATTCTGAATATTAGTGACTCTAGCGAATACATCTTGGTCTAACAGCCAAACATGGAGTTATTTTTATATCCACAATCACGTCAACCCACACTATTTGTAAACACCAAGAAAAACAAGGTAAGAGAAGTATCCTAGTAGGTGGTGTTTCCAAGGCAGTCTCATGGCTACCCAAAAATTCTTAATGAAGGAAACGGGAATGCAAGCAAGATGTCGTACACTTAAACACATAACTCATAGAACATTTAGCAAGAAAATATGAGTTAACAAGGCTTTAAACAATAATAAAGCATTATATCATGATAAATTATCATTCTTAGCTATATAATAAAGGCTACAGCATATTACGCCAGCTATTAGCAAATATTTTAATTGCAAATCAATGCAGATAAAATAGAACTGTGATAACATATGAAATATTGCAATTATAACTTAATTAAGCAAGTATGCTAACATATTCTCATGTTGTGGCCTTTTGCTCCATTATGATAGCTGGATCATTATCATAAAACTTAGTCACAACTAGGCGTTATGTGTTACCGTCCCTATTGTGAATATGCCTGTAGGGCCTCACTTCAATATATATTCAGATCTATGAGAGCTCTTATTGTTAGGCATCCCTTATTCAGATCAGTGGTTGTCCCACTAATTTACTCTAAGCTAAGGCCAAGACATCACTAGGCAAATGTCCAACTTATCCACTCCCAGGTGAGGCCAAGGCATTGTTAGGCAGATGTCTTACTTATCCACTCCCCAATGGGGCCAAGACATTGTCGTGGTAAATGCACCACTTGTCCACTCCATGGTAGGGCCAATGCGTTATCATGACCATTGCCAGATGGTGAGCATATCCCTTGTCCACTGTAAGGTGGGGGCCGATATATCACCTTGGGTAAATGCACCACTTATCCACTTTGAGGTAGGGCTAATGTATTACACTATGAATGTATCACTTATCCACTTTCAAGTGGGGCCTATACATTTACTATTCTTTCACATATTTCATGTAACAACCTCATAATATTTAATCACATATACAGAGCATAATTTACACAATCCCACCATCATACCATTCTTTTCAAATCATATAGTGCATATATATTATTTTGGCCATCAATTCATGTAATCACATATCAAGCTGCACATATCATGTTTCTTAGCCATTAGCTATCAAGCTTCACATGGTCATATCATAAGTGTGCATATCATATTTCGAGCCTTCAAGCTTCACATAGTTTATCTAGTGCACATGGTCATAATTCTAGCCATCAAAATTCACATATTTCTATCATAGAGTGTACATAGCATTACACAAGTTATGAAAGTACCAAGCTAGGCGAAAGGCACACTGTAATGCCTGGGTCAAGAGTCACACAAATTGTGACACTTTGATCTGTCGAATCCTGTGAAAGCTCTAAGTTTGGACCCTATGCCCCCTTGGAGGGCTATAGGATTGGGACATTTTTATGGGATCAAAAGTCCCAGTAATTATTCCTTAGATATCAAAGAATTGAAGAGCGATTTTTAACGAATATTTGGAAGTTATTAACCCTTTCGTTTTCAAGCTTAAAGTTTAAGAAAATTCAAGTTTTCAGAAGTTTGTACTAAAATCCAAAAGTTGGATTTTGATTCTTAAGGAGTTTGATTTTTCCAATATTTTTATTAGATTCAAATGGGGGATATTCTCTTATTTACATTTATGTTCTAAAGTTAATGTAAATAAGTATATGTTGATGTTTGAGAAGTGTTTGGAAGAGAAAAAAAAAAAAAGCAGAGACTGGGCGCCTAGGCGCCCAAGGCCAGCGCCCAAGTGCTAGTTGTTCTGCAGAAATGATGCAGTTTCAGGTGGGCGGGCGCCAGCGCCAGTCGCGGCCTTGACCTTGCTGGACGTAATTAAAAGAAGAAGCTCAAAGCTTCTCTCTCATTCTTCACCAATCTCTCTCTCTCTTCCTTCCTCTCTCATCCTTCTTCTTCCCTTATGGATTCCATCAATCCTTCACCCATTTTACTCAATCTATCACCAAAATCCATCATTTCCTCATTATTATCCAACCTTTGGAGGTTGATTCTCTCTTTGGAGCTCTCTCTCTCTCATCTTCTAGTGAGAGAAAGTGATGGTGGGAGAAGACCCACCACTCTCCTCACGCTCCACCACCTTCCTCTGCTCTCTAAGGTAATTCTTGAGCTCAACCCTCTTTATTAGACCATAGATTAGCTAGTTTTTTCATGAATTCCATGTTTAATGTTATGAAGGAAGGGTTAGGGTTCTAGAAATTGGGGGTTTTTGCCTTATGGAGCTCATCCTAGTAAATTCTTAGAAATATTTATGTTGTGGAAGCCTAATAGTTATATTTGTCATGTTAGACGCTCTCCAGAATCTCTTGGCGGCTCTAAGGCATCGCAAAGTTTGAGCTTCTTCCTTTCCAAGCATAGGCAGTGAGTGGATAACATATTTATAGCTAGTTTGTTATAAGTATATGTATAATTTATAGTTTGTTTTAAGTATATCCATGATTTCATAAATGTTATGTTTGTGGTTTAAGTTATTAAAGATCCAAGAAATTGAAATAGCATTTTAACGATGACCTTAGTGAATTCTTGAAAGATAAAAGATATTAATTTTTTCTATATATATATATATATATGATTATGTATGTGTGTGGGACAAGCACCTTAAAAGTGAATTTTGATACTTGAACACTTTGCTAGAGAAAGATATGGTTTCAAGTTATTAGATGTTAGCTATATAAAGGCTTGAAGTTGGTATGATGTTTAGAAATTATAGATTTCTCTGAAGTAAGCTTAACATTGATTTCTATGAATCATTTTCACATTGATGTTTGTTTTTTTTTTTAAAAAAAAAAGCTTGATATGTTGAGAACTATGAAATGTTAATGTTTTAAAAGCTTAAGTAATGTATTTAGAATCCAGACTTGATGTTTGGAGTAAAGTTATTAAAGAATTTTAATGATAACAAATTAGAAATGAGCAAAGGTTTTCAAGGGGGAGGTAACTATAGCAGAACTGTTTGCTAATGGCAGCAGTATTAGCCTTAGTGCACCTTGAGTAACCCAGCTAGCAAGGTGATTGCTAGCCCGGCATGTTTGGCCGACATGTTCGGAATATATAGACACGCATAGGCGTGAAGTTATCATTTATTGCTGGAGTTAGGCCACAGGGCCACCCAGTTAGGCAGCTATTTCTGAAATAGGATCCTCCCTTAAACTTTATTATGATTTATTTCAGCTAGATTTAAAAGTATTATGCCTATATATATGTTTATAATGAAGTTATTATCCAGTGGAATTAAAAAGGTGATTTAATGAATTTTATAGGTTTACTGAAAATCTTACGGTATTTGATACACATAGACGAAGTATTTCCAATAGCAAATGTGGTATGAGGTTTTTAAGAAACTTATAAAGTTATTGTTTTGCAAATGTTGTGCATCAGTTTGTCCCACCCTTGTTATAGATATATTATCCTTCACTGAGTCTTATGACTCACTCCTTTTTCCTTTTCATGTTTTTAGACAGGTGCAAGATTGTGCTCAAGCTTCCACAACTAATTAGAAGTTTCAGCATCTAAGTTTAATTGTAAAATCTCTAGAAGTGCTCCATTAACCTACAGGCAGGGTCCTCCCTCTGTTGGGTCTTATGTTATTATATGTAATTAGTTTAAATCTCAATGATTATGTATTTAAGCTTCTTGTATAGTTATGTAAACATATTTTTTTCAAGTGATTATGATTTAAATTCTCATTTTTGTGTGCTGTGGGGTGCATTCGGAGAATATCTGGATCCCCAATGAGTTTGCATGTTTATGTGTTCTATGCAGGGCGAGGATCCTTATTTAGAAATAGTCCTAAATACAAAGGAGACTCTGCCCGATTTTCTATTAGAATAAAGTCCAAAGTAGGCTTGCTAGGGACGTGTCCCTATGCGCCGGTCACAACTTAGGTTAGGTCATGACAAAGATGGTATCAAAGCATTAGGTTTCCTTGTGGTTGATGGAGCAAGTGTCCTCTAGCAAGATCACAATTGTGCAAATGGAAGCGCGCCCATTTTCATAGATTGTGATGTTATGAGAGGCCTATAGGAATGATATTCTTGTCCTTTGTCTCTTAGTTATCCTAGATATTTCCCCCAAGTTGTGCACGTTGATCATGTGATAATCCAAGAGTTTTGCTCTTATTTCATTTGTAATAAGATGTTAGAAGTGAGTAGATGTCTGTTATGACCCATGATGTAGTTTGATGAGTTAAAAGAGCAATTTCCTTTCTATTCTCTTTGATGTCACATAATAACTTACCAAAGTTTAATGATCTTGCGCGATCTTGAGTTGTCGATGATGATTTTCATGTAGAGGTTGGAAAATGTGCTTGAAGGTGTTAAGGCTTGAGTCCTAATACCTAAGGATGTGAAATTATTTTGATTGCTTGCAAGCATGTTAGATTGTCTAAAGAGTTTAGTATAGTGGGATTTAAGTTACTTTGAAGTATCTACGCATGATCCAAGGGACGATCATGATAGATAGGAGTTATATTTTCAAGAAGTGAATAGATAAGGTCTAAGGGAGTTGAGCATAAGATTTATGTGCTAGAACTTCAGCTAAGAGGAGTTCAAGGAAGGCAAAATTTCTTAGAAAGTTCTATATGGATGCCATGGATGCTTAAATGGATTTCTTATGGTACCTAACTAGATGCGGTTGAAGGGGGGTTAATAAGAATTTGTTAATGATGGTAAGTGCTATGAATGCATCCCAATAAAGTTTATGGATATACGAAATCTTGTGCTATGTATGAACATAAGATATAGATAGATGCTATGGTATGAACAACTTGGTGAAATTATGAGGGTTCCTTATGGGGAAGGCCATGATTTCTATTATAGAATTTGGGCCTATTACTCTGAGCATGTAGCTTAAGATCATGCCATGTGGCGTTAAGAGGCAAAAAAAAAAAAAAAAAAGAGGGGGGTGGGGGAAGTGCTTGAAGGATCTGTTGATCCTTGCATATGATTTCCCCTGTCAAGGGAGGAAGTAGTACATATAGAATAACTAAAGATTAAGGCTTAATGTCAGAATAAGAACTTGTGGTTAGGATATTCTATATGGAATGTTCCCCCAGGTGGTATAAGCTATTTCTCAGAGTAAAGTTTTGCAATTGAGACTTTTCAATCAATGTTGAGAAGTAAAGAACATGTATGGAAGATACAAGAAGTTGGTTTACTTTAGTAATATCGGGAGTTAGTGCAAAGTTTTTATCACCATACATGGTTATGGATGACGATCCATTGATAAAGGGACCGTTCTTGACAAGAAGGAAGTGGAAATTGGATATACCAGCAAGAAGGAAGGTGCAAATATGGTTTCAATATAGTCTAAAGGAAATATTGCAGACATAATAGATAAGTCGGATATTTTTTACCCATTCTCTGGAACAGTGTAACATCCCCAATTTTTGTCTAAGCTAATTAGCTCAGTGATCCTGGCTAATTAGAGAGGTTAACGATTAACTGAGGACTAATCGGCTAATCTCGATGAGCAAGAGTTTAGTAAATTGAGTCAAGTCGATAATTGAATCATAATGCACTAAATGTTTTAATTAAAACCTAATTATTCGAACCTCATTAGTTCATAACTTAGAAATATAATTAAGCTAATCCAATCTTATTAATTAAGTACAAGACAATTGTTCTACCTTAATCGATTGAGATAGATTAATTCTTACACCCTAATTACATAATTCATAAGATCAATTCTTTTAAGAGGAAAAACGTCTTAAAGATGTAATTAATCGAAATCGGTTAAAGAGCAATTTAACTAATCAAATTTAATTAACAACTTAAGTAATTCTCATAGCTTTGAAGATTTAAAAATTTTTCTTAATTGATACACCAAATCTTGGCCAAGGGCAAGAGCAAAATCCAACCATCCATTTGTCTTTTCATCATGCACCATTAGATCAAGAGTCTAGGTTAGAAGTATCTCTTTAGTCAAGACAAGAGATGTACCTTCCTCCCTTAGGATTATGCCACTTGGAGTGATCATATTCACCCAAGCCAATCCCAAGAGTGGTCATGCCTTTAACCACTTGAGAAAACACTAAATGGTCTTTACCTAAATGCCAAGACTCAAAGAAAACACAACCCACCCTTTTACCCCAAGGTCCCTAGCTTTCTTGCTTGAAAAAGAAATTAAACTCACCTACTTCCCTTTGCTTGTTAGAGAAGCAAAACCAATCAGCCCTCACCCCCATTTTTTGCACCAACTAAGCCCCTCCCTCACTCTCTCATTTGTGATTTCCATTCTTTCCCAAAGACACCAAGTAGCCACTCCTTTTCCTCTCAACCTCTCCTTGTTCTTCCTAGTTCTCCTCTTGTTCTTGTCACTTTTCCATCACCATCACCGTCATCTTCTATCATCACCTCACTAGCTTATCAAGGATCACATTCTTTGGTCTTTGGTAGAGCCAAACAAACACTCATTTAGCCTCATTTGCTAGCTTAAGAGGAAGGAGGCCATATCCAACCATTTTCACCTTTCAAGCTTGTCAAGAGAATCCTTGTGGTAGTGATTCTAACCCTTCCTTCTTCTATGTTTTTCAAGCTCTAGAACTCCTAAGCTCTCCATAGCTAGGTGGTTTAGGACTTGCTTTAAAGGCCTCATGGCTATGCTCTTGTTATAAGTTGTTTGTGATTGTTGCTCTTCTCTTGGAAAATGACTTTGGATGTGCATTTTGATTTATGTTGAACCCAACTTTTTAGAACTCAAAGTATTGATTTTTACCAAGATCTCAAAGTATAAAAGTGGTTTGAAAATGTAAAATGGTCACTTGAAGAAAAGACTTAATGTTCTTACGAGAAAACTCCTTGAAACCAAAACCGTGGAAACTGGAAAATTCTGGCAGTCTGTATGGTATGACCAATAACTCTTTCAATATAACTCCAAATGGAACGAAACTAATTTTAAATTAAAATAGACTCATAGATCTTTTTATACATATAAAATACGTGAAATTTGGCTTTAAAACGAGAGAGATATGATTTTTCAAAGTTGGCTATTCCTGGATGGATTTCTGTTCGGGCAGTATGTAATAAAACGTGCATAACTCAAGTTATACAGAACATTTTTAAGTGGGACCAAGTTTTTTAGAAAGCTAAGACATAGAGGAACATCCCAGTAAAACAGTTTTGGCAGATTCCTTGTGAGGAGCTCGTAGTAAAGTTTTAAAGCCACTGTGTCGAGAATAAACTTAAAAGCTGAGCAGTCAGAATAAAATTTGTATCTCTCAAGTTACAAAATGAATTTTTGAGTGGGGTTTATTTTGTTGAAAAATAGACTCAGAGAGGTATAATCAAACCAAAATTTGAAGCAAAAGAGTAAAAGGTAAAATTATGGTGAATTTTTGAGGTTACTGCCCCACTGCAAAAGTAAAAATTGGTTATGGTAAAATTTAAAGGTTAATGAGAAATAAACTTTAAAACATTAAGACCCTCACATTAAGTATTGGAAAACCTTCATAATTTAACTTAAAAGTTTCAAAAAGGATAATGGATGAAAGTGGCCCTATGCCCAATAAGAGAATTTATATAAGAGGCGACCACAATTAAAAGCTTGCACCAAATTTACTAAGCTAAGCTCGTAAGACTTGGTGTGATATGTATGCGTCTATGTGTCAATATGATGACAATGATATGATATGATGATGATCATGATGATGATGGTATGATAATGGTGATGATGATATGATATGATGATTATGATAGTAACATGAGGATTATGATAGTGTTATGATGATGATAAGGATGATAATGATATGATGACGATATTATAATGAATCATGATGATATAAATATGATATGTTGATGATATGATGCTTAATGATATACATGAAAGGATTAATAAATATGAACACCACAGGGGCGTCACGTAACGCCTAGAGATGATTGATAAAGGAACCACATTTGGGGACGGCGATAAGTAACGCCTAAATGTGGAAAACAATCAGAATAATTTTGTATTATAAGCCTTAATAAGAAGAGAAAGTAAACTAAGGACATGATCCTTCAAAAGAGAAGGTGACCCGAAGTAAGCTCCCCTCACCCACAACTCACATGAGGCATGGCATGACCCAGCTAGTGTGAGTATAGGGGATAGGGCTTACATGAGGCATGGCATGACCCAGCTAGTGTAAGTACTGAAATTCTATGGTGGCGACGGCCATGGTATGAGCTCATTACCACTTATATTTAGTGGGTGAAAAGAAAAAGAAAAAGATATAAGATTAAGGTCAAGTAAAGAAAAGAAAGGGACTTCGGTCCAAGCCCTTGAAGGGAAGAAGTTAAGAAAAAACTTATAGCACAATCATGCATTTTTATATGATTATACTTATGCCCATGTATGTTATGATATAAATGATTAGAGGATACGTTAAAATTGAATCCGCTTCGGATATTTATATTTTCGAAAACCTAAGAACAAAACCTTATGAATGCCCACTATTTTCATTAATAAAACCGAAGTGGCTGGGACGATGACGATGACACCTCCGTGTCGGGTTCGAGTCCTACTGAGAAATTTTATTTCTCACCCTAGTTATTCCTTTGTATCATCACTAGATCTCGAGGGCATATCCGATGGACTGGAGCATGGATCCCCCATACTGTGAGCGGAAGTATGACATGGGATGCCAGACAAGGCTGATTTGGACTTGAAGTTGCCATAGCTCTGCATCTTTATACATTCCTTTTTGTGACGAATGATGTCAATTTAAGTTTATATTTAGTATTTGGATCATGGCACGACCATGAGCCCCCCCTCAATGTAATGTTTACATATACATATATCTATGTATATATTGTGAAATCATATGGATGTAATGATTAGTTATGTAATGCAATGTATTTGTGAATCACTATTTATTTATCTTTCTCTTGTTTTATGATGTTAGGTTATGTATCTTATGCGACACGCTCTTTCTTTAGCTGTCTTCTCGCCCAAGGCTTCACTTTCCAAAACACTGCAAAGCGACGACGTATGTAAAAAAAAAAAATCTTACTGTATTTTCCATGTAATTTAATTTCAAGCAAAGTTTAGTTTTCCACGAGCATAAGTAACAACTAATAAAACGCCATAATACGACTTAAGTGTAGTATGGGTTTATTAGGGTGTTACAAATAGCATGGCTCTAACAAAGTCCAAAGGAAAAGTAAATTAAGTTCTTAAAGAAAGTAATCATGGTCAGGTTGATGTAATCCCAAAATCATAGTAGTAAAGAAGAAAGAAAAAGAAAAGAAGGTGTGACTATGGGTGATACGAGCTCAGGAGGGCAAATTGGACATTCCAGCACTAAAGGGCAAGATGGGAATTTCAACATGCCCGTGGGACCTATCACAAGGGCAAGAGCAAAGATGCTGAAAGAAAGCTTTGGGAACTTAGCCAAGCCATTTGTGGAAGAGATGCATCAAGAATGGGCTAAGGAAGAGAGTTCTTTAGCATAAATGGGCCACCTAGTGAAAGCAGCAAATCTCTAAGTCTGTGGCACAATGAGATTGATGCAAGTATGTATTTATGCCCATAATTGGGCCAAGTTTTATTTAATTATCTTTGTTGGTTTTCTTTAGAAGACATTTAGAAGTCTATTTTGATGCTAGCTTTTATTCAAACACCCAATTGCGTTTGTTTTGCAAGTGGGCCTTTCTGAATGGGCTAGGTTTAATTTAACCTAATGTAAGAGTGATCAAGGAATAAATGGATGCCATAAACAAGTGTAGCAAGAGTACTTCTCATTATTGAATTACATTTTTCACTGGTTCTTCAAGAAACTCTCAATTGTGTGCAAGTTTGAGGAGGATCATCTTTACTTGTTGATCAAGAAACCGAATAGACTATTACAAAGGTAAATTTTCTTGTGATATTTGGGCGCCATCTTTCTTATGGCCCCAATTGGAGATCGGGAACTTCTAAGAACTTTCTTAGCGCTTAGTAGATAGCGTGTTTATCCTATTGCTTGTCTCCTATCAAAGTGTGTGTCTGGGGTTTCGATCGTTATATCCTTGAGGCAACCATGAGCCTTTGTATCAGAGCCACTACAGGTTGTAGATAAATTCCTATTTATCTCGCTTTGTTGGTCGATTTTGTCATTTTTTTTTTCTGCTCGGGTTTTTTCTCGTCCCATTCTTCTCTCTCATCGCTTTCTATTGTTTCTATTTTGCTATTTTGTATTTCAGATCAAAAAAAAAAAAAAAAACGTGAAAAAATAAAACGTGAAAAAAAGTGTCTGCAGAATCCATTGGAAAACAAAACTTAGAAAAAAATAAAAACGCAATTTTAAAAAAAAAAAAACTGCACTTTGAACTTGTTTTAATCCACAATTGAAACCAGTTTTGGTGTGCTTCTTGTCTTGTTTTCTAGCTGTCACCACTTTCTTTGGTTCCAATCTTGTGTTTCTGACACATTCTTGATCTTAATTTGCAGTCAAGCTTTCCTTCGTTGTTAGTGTCTATTTTTTTTTTTAAACCTAGTTTTTGCATTTCCTTGGTCCTAAACTAGAAATATAATTCTTTTCGTTTATCATTCATTTTCTGGTCCCAAATATTACTTGTAATTTGAGTTTGTTTTGAGTTTGTTTAATTTCAAGTGCAACAACCAAAAGTGGTCAAAAGAGGTAAAAGGCAAGAGTGTTGAGATCAAAAGAGGTAAAGCCTGAATTGAGTGTAAACACGAGTGACCAAATTAACAATTTCGAGTGAAAACATCGTGAGCTTTGAAGAGTGAAAAGGTTGTTCTTATTAACACTTTGGCAGGTTGTTCCAATGGCTGAGAAACCTCCCATGACACCAGACATGAAGGTGATGTACCAAGCCTTTGTTTCTCTTTTGTCAAGATTGAATAGTAGACTTGATGATATGGATGAATGGAGAAGTGGAAGTGACACAAGCTATCTCCCGAGAGTAGCGCATAGTGGTGATCCGAGGTATGGACGAAATCACAATGATTTCAATCATGAGCCATATGAGGAGGAATCTGACTGAGCTGAATCGCTTAGAAATAGAGAGCTAGGAACTTGCTTGTTAGGAAGACAAGATAGCAACATTAATGCTATCAAAATGCAAATTTTTCCATTCAAGGGAAGAAACGATCCCTCAAGCCTACTTAGAATTCCAAAGAAAAGTTGAGATGATCTTTGCATGCCATCCTTGTTCTTCAGAAGAAAGTGAGATTCTCTTCTTGTTCTTGTCAGTTTTCCATTATCATCACCCTAGTTTGGTGGGATGAGCTAATGAAGTCTAGAAGGAGGAATGGTGAGCGCATTCTATTGAGACTTGGGAAGAGATGAAGCAAGTGATGAAGAAGAGATTTAGTACCTTCTTATTATTATAAGGAGGTGCACCAACCATTTTCACCTTTCAAGGTTCTAAATCAATCCTTGAGTGATTACCACAAAGAGATGGAGATGCTCATGATCAAGGCCAACATAGAGGAGGACATGGAAGTGACTATAAAGATTTATGGGTGTCTTGTTATAAGTAGTTTGTGGAATTGCGTTATGTGGAGATGGATGACTTTGGATATGCATTTGTTTTATGTTGAGACCCAACAGAACTCAAAGGATTGATTTTTACCAAGATCTCAAAGTATAAAAGTGGAGTTCTAAATGGCGAAAATATGAGGACACCAAGAAGAATAAAGGTTGATTCCAAAGGGGCTAGATACAACAAAGAAGAAACTGGTAGTTCTAACTCATCTTCTGGCAGTCTGCTAATTCTAGACCAATAGACTCTTTCAATATAACTCAAATGTCAAGGTTTAAAACTAATTTTAAATTAAAAGGATGATGGTGATAGATCTTTTTATACATATAAAATGTGTAATTTGGCCTTAAAACGAGTGATAGTATGCCACCTTTTCAAAGTTGGTTGTTCCCGGATGGATTTCTGTTCGGGCAGTATGTAATAAATGGTGCATAACTCTTGTTATAGGCAGAACATTGAATTTGCAAGTTAAGGAAGACAAGTTTTTAGCAAAGAGAAAATATATTCCATCCCTATAAAACAGTTTTGGCAGATTCCTTGTGAGGAGCTCGTAGTAAAGTTGTAAAAGTCACTGTGCCGAGAATACTAATTTAGTTGAGCAGTCAGAATAAAATTTGCATATCTCAAGTTACAGCATCCTAATCCATAAAGTGGGATTTGTTTTGTTGAATAGATAGTGGAGAGGTAAAATCAGACCAAAATTGTGGTTGCATTATCTATTGGAAAATATTGTGATGAAGTGGTGTGTGATGTAGTACCCATGCAAGCTAGTCACTTATTATGGTAAAATTTAAAGGTGCAACATGATGAAATACAAGAACAGGTATTCCTTTGAGCATAATGGTCACAAGTTCACGCTTGCTCCATTAAGTATTGGAAAGAGGTCATCAATTTAACTTCAAAAGTTTCAAAAAGGATCTTGGGAATTGAAAGTAAGGCCCAAAAGAAAAGAAGAAAGAAAAGAGGGCATGAGAGAAAAGAAGAAAGATAAGGCCCAATGGTGTGATATGAAAAGAAAGGAAACGATATGAATAGTGATATGAAAGATGATGAGTGATGATGGTATGATAATGGTGATGATGATATGAAGAAAGTGAATGATCTTGAGAGAAAATCATGTTTCTATGCAAAAGATGATAATGATATAATGTGATATTCTAGGCATGAAGAGCAATGGTGATGATAAGGTTTAGGAGGTTTTTCTTAATGATATACTAACCTTAACCCAAATTTGCCTAGTAGATTTGTTGCGCCAGGTAATTGATAAAGGATGTTTTCCTAATGAGGTGCCAAATGGATTACCACCATTGAGAGGACTTTATTGTATTATTGTTAATAAGAATTTGAAAGTAAACTAAGATTGTTTGCCTTTCTGAGGAAGGTGCTTATAATAAGACTATACATTCTTCTACATGTGGCTCCATTTGAGATTGTGTATGGTTTTAATCCTTTAACTGTTTGGATTTAATGCCTTTGCCTATGAGTGATATTGTTAGTTTAGATGGTGAAAAAGCAAGAAAAGGATAAAGATATGCACATGAAAGGCACGTGAGTCCAAGGAAGGGAAGATAAGTTGACATAGCACAATCATGCATTTTATATGATTATACTTATGCCCAAATGTGTGTTTGATATAAATGATTAGGGTTTGGATTCATTTAATTGAAGGCCAGGATATTTACTCATAGGAAATCTAAGAACTTGACTTATGAAAGATGGTCCATTTCATGCTAATAAAGATCAATGACAATGCTTATAAGATTGACACCTCCTGTGAGTATAATGTTTTAGCTACTTTTAATGTTTCTCACCTTTCCTCATTTGATATGAATGCAGATTTGAGGACGAATCTTTTGAGGAGTGGAGCATGGATACGAGCTCAGGAGGAAGTATGACATGGGATGCCGGGCAAGATGGAATTTCAACATGCCCGTGGGACCTATCACAAGGCAAGAGCAAAGATGCATCTTTATACATTCCTTTTGTGAAGAGATGCATCAATTTAAGTTTATATTTAGTATTTGGATCAAAGCTACCATGAGCCCTACCGATGTAATGTTTATATATACATATGAGATATGTATATATTATGAAATCATATGGATGTAATGATTAGTTATGTAATAGTTTTCTTTAGAAGACTATTTAGTTATCTTTGAGGTGTTGTTTTATGATGTTAGGTTATGTTTCTTATGCAAGTTGGGCTCTTTCTAGTGGGCTAGGTTTAATTTAACCTAATGTAAGCAGTATAAATACCTCATAAAAAAAAAAAAAATCTTTCTCATTATTGAATTACATTTTCTATGTAACTTTAATTTCAAGCAAAGTTTAGTTTTACTTGTTGCATCAAGTAACCTGAATAGACTATTACAAAGCGTAAATTTTATTAGGGTGTTACAAATCTTTCTTATCCCAATTATCTAACAAAGCCTAAGGAAAAGTAAATTAAGTTCTTAGTAGTAATCATGGTTTATCCTGATTGCTTGTAATCCTATCAAAATCGTAGTAGTAAAGAAGAAAGAAAAAGAAAAGAAGGTGTGACTATGGGTGGATTGAGATGATGTCAAGGAAAGGCAATGGAGTAACACTAGGGTGAATGGCTAAGTTGGACTATTTCTTGGGGGGGGCATAGCAATGGTTCCTCCAAGGTTAAGCCAATGAGTGATATTAAGAAAAACAAGGGAAGTGAATTCAAAGGGATAAGCCTACAACTGACTGAAATCATTAAGGAAGCAACTCCTGAGATCTAAACCTAGAGATTGAAGGGATAATAAAGTTTAATGCAAGGGGTATAAGAGGATTCAAAAACCATGTTAAGAGTATTTGGAATTCCAATAGATGGCCTTTAGGCCATGGCAAGTGAAATAGATGGAAGTGGTCAAATAGTAAAGGAGAAGTGTTCCAAGGAATTCTTAGCTAATAGAGGTGCTTCAGTACAGTAATGGAGTAAGTACAAAGTGAAATTTGTATGTTGCCATCTTGTAATGAGGTGCCCCGGGAAAGAAGTATTTAAGGCATTAATTAGTGAGAGAAGAAGAAGATGAAGAAGGAGGTTAAAATTTTTTGTTTGAAATTCGGGGACCGAATTTCTTAAGGGGGGAAGAATGTAATGCCCGGGTCAAGAGTCACACGAATTGTGACACTTTGTTCTGTCGAACCCTGTGAAAGTTCTAAGTTTGGACCCTATGCCCCCTTTGAGGGCTATAGGATTGGGACATTTTTATGGGATCAAAAGTCCCGGTAATTATTCCTTAGATATCAAAGAATTGAAGAGCGATTTTTAACGAATTTTTGGAAGTTATTAACCCTTTCGTTTTCAAGCTTAAAGTTTAAGAAAATTCAAGTTTTCAGAAGTTTGTACTAAAATCCAAAAGTTGGATTTTGATTCTTAAGGAGTTTGATTTTTCCAATATTTTTATTAGATTCAAATGGGGGATATTCTCTTATTTACATTTATGTTCTAAAGTTAATGTAAATAAGTATATGTTGATGTTTGAGAAGTGTTTGGAAGAGAAAAAAAAAAAAAGCAGGCGCCTAGGCCAAGGCCAACCAAGTGCTAGGCTTCTTAGAAATGATGCAGTTTCAGGTGGGCGGGCGCCCAGGCGGCCAGGTCGCGACACCCAGGCGCCCGCTGGACATAATTAAAAGAAGAAGCTCGAAGCTTCTCTCTCATTCTTCACCAATCTCTCTCTCTCTTCCTTCCTCTCTCATCCTTCTTCTTCCCTTATGGATTCCATCAATCCTTCACCCATTTTACTCAATCTATCACCAAAATCCATCATTTCCTCATCATTATCCAAGCTTTGGAGGTTGATTCTCTCTTTGGAGCTCTCTCTCTCATCTTCTAGTGAGAGAAAGTGATGGTGGGAGAAGACCCACCACTCTCCTCATGCTCCACCACCTTCCTCCGCTCTCTAAGGTAATTCTTGAGCTCAACCCTCTTTATTAGACCATAGATTAGCTAGTTTTTTCATGAATTCCATGTTTACGGTTATGAAGGAAGGGTTAGGGTTCTAGAAATTGGGGGATTTTGCCTTATAGAGCTCATCCTAATAAATTCTTAGAATAGTTATGTTGTGGAAGCCTAATAGTTATATTTGTCATGTTAGATGCTCTCCAAAATCTCTTGGCGGCTCTAAGGTATCGCAGAGTTTAAGCTTCTTCCTTTCCAAGCATAGGCTATGAGTGGATAACATATTTATAGCTAGTTTGTTTTAAGTATATGTATAATTTATAGTTTGTTTTAAGTATATCCATGATTTCATAAATGTTATGTTTGTGGTTTAAGTTATTAAAGATCCAAGAAATTGAAATAGCATTTTAATGATGACTTTAGTGAATTCTTGAAAGATAAAAGATATTACTCTTTTCTATATATATATATATATATATATATATATATATATATATATATATATATATATGATTATGTATGTGTGTAGGACAAGCACCTTAAAAGTGAATTTTGATACTTGAACAGTTTGCTAGAGAAAGATATGGTTTCAAGTTATTAGATGTTAGCTATATAAAGGCTTGAAGTTGGTATGATGTTTAGAAATTATAGATTTCTCTGAAGTAAGCTTAACATTGATTTCTATGAATCATTTTCACATTGATGTTTGTTTTTTTTTTAAAAAAAAAAGCTTGATATGTTGAGAACTATGAAATGTTAATGTTTTAAAAGCTTAAGCAATGTATTTAGAATCCAGACTTGATGTCCAAAGTAAAGTTATTAAGGAATTTTAATGATAACAAATTAGAAATGAGCAAAGGTTTTCAAGGGGGAGGGAACTATAGCAGAACTGTTTGCTAATGGCAGCAGCATTAGCCTTGGTGCACCTTAAGTAACCCAGCTAACAGGGCGATTACTAGCCCGGCATGTTTGGCTGACATGTCCGGAATATATAGATACGCATAGGCGTGAAGTTATCATTTACTGCTGGAGTTAGGCCACAGGGCCACCCAGTCAGGCAGCTATTTCTGAAATAGGATCCTCCCTTAAGCTTTATTATGATTTATTTCAGCTAGATTTAAAAGTATTATGCCTATATATATGTTTATAATGAAGTTATTATCCAGTCGAATTAAAAAGGCGATTTAATGAATTTTATAGGTTTACTGAAAATCTTACAGTATTTGATATACGTAGACGAAGTATTTCCAATAGCAAATGTGGTATGAGGTTTTTAAGAAACTTATAAAGTTATTGTTTTGCAAATGTTGTGCATCGGCTTGTCCCACCCTTGTTATAGATATATTATCCTTCACTGAGTCTTATGACTCACTCCTTCTTCCTTTTCATGTTTTTAGACAGGTGCAAGATTGTGCTCAAGCTTCCACAACTAATTAGAAGTTTCAGCATCTAAGTTTAATTGTAAAATCTTTAGAAGTGCTCCATTAACCTACAGGCAGGGTCCTCCCTGTGTTGGGTCTTATGTTGTTATATGTAATTAGTTTAAATCTCAATGATTATGTATTTAAGCTTCTTGTATAGTTAGGTAAACATATTTTTTTCAAGTGATTATGATTTAAATTCTCATTTTTGTGTGCTGTGGGGTGCATTCGGAGAATGTCTGGATCCCCAATGAGTTTGCATGTTTATGTGTTCTATGCAGGGCGAGGATCCTTATTTGGGAATAGTCCTAAATACAAAGGAGACTCTGCCTGATTTTCTATTAGAATAAAGTCCAAAGTAGGCTTGCTAGGGACGTGTCCCTATGCGCCGATCACAACTTAGGTTAGGTCGTGACACACACATACTTTACTTTGAACATCATATAGAGCATATCATTCACTTCATGGCTTCATATAAGCATATAACCTCATGTAGTGCACAATTAAATGTATTCTTTGAGATCTTTCACAACTAGCCATTATTATGTGCAAATACCATAACCATAGCCATGGAAACCTTATATACTGCAAGATAAGGTGCACATCATGCATATACTTTGCATAATCTCATGGTAAGGCTCAAAAATCACTTTTAAGCATATAAACACTTTACTAAACATTAAAGAATGCATTCTTCATATGGCTATGCAAATTGCACACATGCCAAGCTCCTTAAGCATCTAACATATTTGTACCAAGATTATAGCATAGACTTCACATGTTATGAATAAAGATGCAAACACAAATCGGCCAAGAATATAAAACCAAGTAAAAATTATAACTTTAGAGGGAACCATTAGTTTCAAATCCAAGGCTTAGAAAATTGCTTCGAGCAATGAACTAACTAGTTTATATGTAATTTCTAATGGGACCTTAATTGAATCTCTTTATTTAGTATTCATTTAGTCTTAATAAGTCCAATGGTCCAAAGACCATGATCATATCTCCATGCATAGGTACTCCAAGTATAGGATAAGACCTTAAAGGTCTCAAATAAGTCCAAATGAGCCTCAAATGCTCAATATAATCCAAACATGATCCATAACTCTAAGCACATAGGTCATGATTCATTTATCAAGTTTTAAGTGTCTTTTAATGGATTATTAAGTCTTAATGGTCCAAAAGAAACTAACACACAAACATAGCTAATTCAAGCATGTTCAAAGGTTTGACAACACATAGATTAAAGATCACTTAAGAAACGAAAACTTCATGCATTACAAAACTATATAGCTGAATTCTACAAGAAACCACATCTTGGCTATTTTATTTCAAAACCTCACAAAACTTGTAGAAAACACTTATATCTTCATCCTTAAACCCTTGAACACAAGGAAATCATAAACCTCCATATAATTCAATGTAGGCATAGCCATACATATGGTGCGAGGAGGATGAACTTCCAAGTTCTCTAAAGCTCAAAGAGTCCAATATTTTGAATGTATGATTTATAAAACATTCTTATCCATGAGTAAGATTGTCATGTCCATTTTCTAGCATTTGAAACTCACGAGAACCAAACATCATCGAGACCCTCTATAGGCATAGCCATACATGTGGGGTTTGGTATGGTTCCTCATGACTTTAGGCTTTATTATTAAAGAAACTCAAGAACAAATTCAAGAATCCAATAATACAAGATGTCTTCTTTGAAGATGTTCAATATCATTACCTAGCCTTGTAAACATGTATAACCAATCCACTATTGAGACACTCATATAGGCTTAGCCATACTAATGGTGTTTGGTGTTGGTTTCCATGTATTAAGGCTTGAATCATCAAAGGAACTTAAAAACACCTAATAGCTTTCAAAACTTCAAACATTTTCTTTGTGAAAACTTGATTAAGGTTCTTTTAGGCATTTTATCAAACATTTGGTGTTCAACTCAATGATTTTTCACAGTAGGAAACATCACGTTCACAAAATATCACCAAAGCATGATTTTTCAAGCTTTTAAGCATCACAAATGAAGGAATACTAATATATATGGATCAAGCACTTAAATTTCATCAAATATCAACAAAAACTCTTAAAAAGCATGACTTAAAGATGGCTGCCCATACATGGCCGAGAATATATGTATATGCACCAAACAAGATGATTTCGAAGCTTTTAAGTTCAAATAACATTAAAACATAATTATCCATGTAATAAGCACAAAAAGAAACATGAATATCATCATCAAACTCTCAAAATCATAAGGTTCTATATGAATCCTCACTTGGCTGTGACATGCATATTCAAGAACATGAGAATTTATTTCACAAAAATGCAAGGAAACTTGTATTTAAGCATTAAAACACAAGAATACAAGATTAGAGCTTCAAATCCTTGAAAGAAATCATCAAAATCTCAATATTTCATAAACATTTAGAAGCTTTAAAGATGAATATATGTTCTAAAATAGAGGTTAAAAGCCTCAAATAACATATATAATCACTCAAAACACATGCATGAAGCCTAAAGAGTGAAAAAGAAAACCCTACATTATTATGGATTTTGAAACTCGAAAGTGAAAGGGGCTAGACCAGGGGTTTCACAAGCTTTTTAATCCCTATTTCAAGGTTTGAATTCAAGTTATGAATGTGGAGGATGATGGTGTTTGATGGTGGAGACAAAGGGTGAAGATTTGGAGGTGTTTTTTTGTGTTTAGATGGCAAAATAATGGAGAGAAAAGGGAGGCAGTTCACAGCCAGGTTTGGGGATCTTATGCTGAAGCTAAAAGTGTTGAATTGCTATTAGAAATGTCTTATTTATAGACAAAAGGGTTAGGGTTTGATAGGTTAATTACTTGATTAATTTTTGTCTTAATTAGTTAATTATCAAGACTATCTTCAACTAATTTAGAAGCTTCATAAATGTTATTTAGAGCCTTATTAGAGTGCAATTAGATTACTCATAATGAATTAAGAGAGTATTGGGAGAGTTGCTTAGTTAATTAGTATGAATTAGCTATTTTAATCCTTAACTATTTAAGCTTATATGTGCTCAATCACTTCAAATAATTAGTAAATGATCAAATTTCCTTAATCAACTATCATCATCATCATTATATATATATGTGATGTATTCCACGGCCTAGATATGTAGTTTAACATTTTATTAGGTATTTCACATAATTACTAGATTGGTTAATTAATTAACTAACCATAGGTTAAAATGATATTTACATGTTTCATGAAGCTATTAATTGTCATCTTAAAGCTAGCTGATTCACAGCTAAGAGGGGACGAAGGAGAATGAGTTGTTTTTGACTCATTAATTAAGGTAAAACTAAATCTTTGAATATTCAAAACTATCTTAATTTACCTGCTTAGATTAAACTCTTTAATTAATAAAATATTCACTATTCATCACATGGCTTATGAAGGTTTGGTGTCATGGATGATTTCATGGTGATTAATGAGTAATCGATAGGTTAATTAAAGATTAGTTGATTATCTAAAACATTATTGAACAACAAGTTAAAGTGGCCTTATAGGGTTTTTGGGGCCCGTTATGCACTCCTATAAGGTTGTTTGTGTAATTATGTAAATATTCTTCAAATTTGCTAAAAATTGGTATTTATCTTTAAAATCATATTAAAAATGTATTTATAATTTTTGTAGAATTTTTGGGTAAATTTTGGCCTCTGTAAGCCCTTTAGTGTTTTATGTCTATTTTCTATCGAACTTTCTACTGTATTTTCTATTTTCTGTAAGCAATGACATTTCTATAATTATTGGTAAGTCCAAGGGCATCCCATGTCATTTCATTCTTGGATACCTTTGTAGTTCAATTGGCAAAGATTTGGATTGCTATGGTTCTACTATCTTGCTTGGTTCCACTAAAACACCTTTTTTTGCTAATTCTAATGGTGTAAGGACCTAAATGTAATTTTCTAAAAGCTTAGGGACCTAAGGACAAATAGTTTCTGGGGTCTAAGTATAATTACTAAAAATATTTAGGTAATTCTAAAATATCAAAAGTTTGTACTATAGAGGCATTTCATAATTTTCTAATTTTTAGTATACGACAGTGTTGTATTTTTTATGTTAGTGTCTTGCTACCCTGTAATTCTTAGTGCGAGGATCATTATGACATATCGTTACTTGAGAAATTGTCACACTACCTAGACAAAATAATTCAAAATTTGTATTACACTATATTAGAAAAAAAAAGGGATATTACAGACTACACGAACATCATGATAGGTCCTCAATAAATCTCTCACTTCTTGATTATTCTAGCTCACCAAGCCAACTTTGTTGACTTATGATATTGGAGGCTTGTGGACTAGACTAATACTTAGTCATTAGATGATTAAACTTATAGAGTCTAATTGGGTTAGATTCCACAAAGGTCAAGTGGACCCAAAGGCAGTTATTTAATTTTAGGAAGCTATTACACTGCTACTAGAGATGGCAGTGTGGGCTACTGTTCGGAGGTGGGTTACCTGAGTAGTTTCCGAACTAAGAATGGGATCTCAAGCTGCTCCGACTGAGTGTTTCCACAGCGATGATGGGTGTACCTGTAGGGACTCCGATGCTCAAGTTAGTGAGTGTAGGAAAGTATGAGAAGTAGGCTGGAAAGATACCTTACGTTCAAAGCTGGACCCATATATATACGAGTGAGCAGTTGAGAGATAAGGGGGATTTGATCCCGCCTTTGTAGGGGATAACCCTGGACATCCATTATCTTGGGGGATAACAGATGGTCCGAGTTTACCGACTACACGCGAGGGAAGGGCGTTCCGCAATGTTAAGGAATAAAGGGCTTAGCTCAAGTTTGGGCCCTAACTCGGATCAATGACATGGGATAGGCTCGGACTGTCAACAAATCCGAGATCTATTTGGGCCCAGTCATCAGGCCGAGTTGGGCTCTTATATTACTGTCTGGAACAGTGCCCCCAACTCGGTATCCGATGTGGCTTCTTTGGATGCCAAGTTCTTTGTGAATCTCCGAGTTAACATGCCGCGTTCCGATATCGGATTGCCATTTAAGTGATTTGACATTTACCTGTGGCATCGTCCTGAGTCTTTCACGAACTGGTGATGTCCTTTCACCTCATAGGTCATATTTCATAACCCTGAGTGGACACGTGCCGTTTTGGTGCCTCATTCAGAGCGCCTAATTATTTGGATTGGGGCATTATTCCCATTTTTGCCCCCATTCCTTTTATGCGAAAAGACGGGTTGCGCCCTTCGTGATGTTTGGGTTCCGCGACAAAGGGTGTTTTCATTCCTATAAGAGGGGTCTCGTGCGTTCGCTATCCATTTTTCTTGCCTTGCCCAGAAGAGTTCGCTATGAAAGAGAAATGAAGGAGAAGTGTAGAAGTGATTGTTCGTGCCATCGTTACCTTGCTAGTATCAGGTATGCATTATTCCTTTTATTCTCTGCTTCTACAACCTGTATTGCTTCATTGGATGGTATGTTAGCGGTGGTTTGGCTTCCACTTAGTCCATTTTTGTTTTGTACTTTGGGGCAGTTTCAACCCTTATTCTGCCTAGTTTTTTTTTGTGCTTCTGCCGCCCACCGGCGGCTTTACACATGAAAGGAAACCACCATAGGGAGCCTGTCTTTTCGGTTTCTATTTCATTTCTGAGGGTCTCTGATTTACACTTTTCTCGAGTTTATGACGTAGGGGTGGTTTCCTGTGTAGGTTATTTGGGATCACAAAAATGGCCAAAAGGAGAGAGCTTTAACTTTTCCTCCCGAGATCAACTTCATCTATCGATGGGTCCATCCTGAGGTCTTGGGGACTCCCTCGGTTGTAACCCCGGAGTTCCTTACTCATTTCAGAGAGGAGAACCTTATCTCGCCGGAGGAAGAGTACAAGGAGGAATATTATTTGGAGGCTCCGGGTCTGAGCGAGAGAGTGAGTGACTTTAATCTTGAAGGGGGGCCTCGGTGGATGTGGTGTTACGACATCCTTATCTCCAAGCTAGGAGTTCGGATTCTGTTTACCCATTTTCAAACCCAGATTGAGGCCGCTCCTTCTCAACTGTATCTGAATAGCTGGGCAATGATTCGGGGTTTCGAGATCATCTGCGAATATCTTGAATTAACATCATCCCCAGAAGCTTTCTTTTTCCTATTCACTCTGACCTGGCCTGCCGGTGGTGGGTTAACCTTGGGATGGTTATCCTTCTGAGCTCATGCTAATCGGAAGATATTCCTTCTATACGAGGAATCTTTCCATAATTTCAAGCCTGTTTTCTTCAAGGTTTTCGGGTGTCCAAACTCGATTCCTTTTTGGGAGACCTTGGAAAAGGAGCTTCGGTTTAACGTCTTTTGGTGTAAGCATTTTGGAGCTCCCCGGATAGAGGAGAGTTCCCTTAAGCCCGAGGAGAAAGCCGTTGTTGATTTCCTTTTCGAATGCTTTGGGAAGGATCATCTGAACCTAAAGAACATAGTTGGCGTAGATCCTGGGGAGGCCAGGCGGTATTTAGGTTGTCGTTTTTCTGTTATCGCTTGCATATCTTATGCCCCCCTTTTTTATCGGATGCTTATTGTTGATGTCTCTTTTGCAGACGAGATGGCTCCGAAGTCCGCCCTCGCCGAGTTTTGCCGGAGGATATTGAAGAGGTCACACGAGGGGGATGGGAGTAACAGCTCGAAATTGGCAGGGTCTGGAGAACCGGTGTTCACGTCTGTTCCTGATAAGGCGGCTCCGAAGGCCCAGCCTTCCAAGAAACAAAAGTTAAAGAAAGTGGCCAAAGGGAAGTCCGTGGCTGCCAACCCCGAGGGTCTTCCCTCATCGAAGGAGCGGTTCGACGTCCATGTTATGGATAAGGATTTTCCCTATCCCGACTTCATGGATAAGGAGCTGATGGTCCCCGCCCTTCTCGAGCGCTTACAGGGTGACGACGAGAACTTGGCTGGGAAATTCCAATGGGCAGGGCGTGCCATGCTAAAGTCGACGGCCTTGCTCAGATACTTGGAACTAGTTATTACCTTCGGTGTCCGAGCTATAGAGGAGGTGAAGGTCTTGAAGTCCCTGCTCTCCCTTATTCAAGATGAGAAGTCAGCTTTGGAGAAGGCCAAGGAAGATGAGATCAATAGGTTGAAGGAGGCGCTTGAGTCGAGGGACCATCAACTGGAGGATTCCCGTTCTCGGGTGTTGGAACTTCAGAGGGATTGCGCCGATTTTTCAGAGGCTGCTGCTAGAGCGAGGAATGAGGCGGCTTGGGTGGAGCAGTTGTGGGCAAGGTCGGCTGGGGAGATTAAGCAGTCCCTTCTGGAGCAGTGCCAGATTATTTGTCTTGACGCTGATTTCAGCAAAGTCGAGTTGGACAAAATTGTGGTTGATGGTCCCATCGTTGTGGCTCCAGAAGAGGATGACGACGGCACCGACGACCCTGAAGCTTATCCAAAGGACTAGGCTTCCTACCTTTGGTGTGTTTGTATTTTTTATTGTATTGCCCTGTTAGGTTTAGGGGCTCTTTTTTGAATATCTGTCTAATGTCGGAACCTTTTGTAATGAAATTTGTTGCGATGTTATTTTATTTGTTGCCTGCTTTGTTAATTGATGCGCCAGTTATATTCTCCTAAGTTGACCCTTGAAGGGAATGTTGGCGGCACCTTTATTGTTAATTGATGCGCCAGTTATTTGCTTAAGTTAAACCTTGAAGGGAATATTGGTGGCACCTTTATTGCTTTACTGAACTGGATGTTGTCCGAGTTGGATTTAGCTAGAACTTAAGGTTGTTTGCTTAAGTGAGCGCGGTGTAACTAACGCGAGGTTTGACTCTGGACTTTAATCGCATTCGAGATTACATGTCAGAGTTATCATACCGGGATCCGTTTTCCTCGACTTAGGGGTGATCAATCCCTTAGGAGAATTAAGGTGGGTTGAAATCGTCAACCGTGATGTGTAAAATAATGGAAGTAGAATAATGGAAGCGAAAGGAAAAATTAACAACATAAAAATAATGAAGTAATGTTAAATCAAACAAAATAAAGGTAACATGTACAAGCAAATACCGAGAAGAGTTTGCTAGTTACTGCTCGGCCCACGGAGTTTCGCCTCGTTAAAACCTCCTCAAGAAAACCCAGTGGGACAAAACCCGAGGTAGGAAAAAGAGTACGGCTATCTCACGTGGTATATACATCAGATAAAAAATTTTCGGAGGTTGGAAGAGTTCCATGACCTCGGAATCTCTGTGCCCAATAATGTGGAGAGTTTGTATGCCCCATTTCCTAAGACGTCAATGACTCTGTATGGGCCTTCCTAGTTTGCGGCTAATTTCCCATGACCCACGGGAGGTTTTCCAATGTCAGCTCGTCGGAGAACTAATTCTCCTTTGTTGAAAGTTCGGGGTACCACTTTGGCATTGTATCTTTGGGAGATTCGATGTTTGAGCGCCTTCTCCCTTAGATGAGCCATTTCCCTTGCTTCGTTTGACAGATTGGACTCCTCCCGAAGTGCATGGTGCTCTATAGGTTGGAACATGACCTGCGGGCTTATCTCCTCGACTTCAATCGGTATCATCGCGTCCACCCCGTAAGTCAGCTTGAAAGGAGTTTCTCCCGTTGTTGAATGTGGGGTGGTTCTATAGGACCATAGAACGCTCCCGAGTTCGTCGGCCCATGCCCCCTTTGCCTCGTTGAGTCTCTTCTTCAGTCCTCGGAGGATGACTTTGTTGGCAGCTTCAGCTTAGCCGTTTGCTTGAGGGTGTTTGACCAAGGTAAAGTGGTGCTTGACCTTGTGGCTGGAGAGAAATCCTCGGAACTTCTGATCTATGAATTGGGTTCCGTTGTCCGTAACGATCGAGTCGGGTATTTCGAAGCAAATGAAGATATTCCTCCATACGAATTTCCGAGCTCGGGCAGCAGTGATGGTGGAAAGTGGCTCTGCTTCTATCCACTTCGTGAAATAATCTATTGCCACAATTAGGTATTTCACTTGTCCCGAGGCGAGTGGGAAGGGACCTAGGAGGTCGAGTCCCCACTTGCTGAAGAGCCACGGGGACATGATCGACGTTAGTTCGTCAGAAGGGGCGAGGTGGAAGGCGGCGTGTTTTTGGCAGCTAGAGCACTTTCGTGCATATTCTATTGAGTCCTTCATCATCGACGTCCAATAGAATCCAGCTCGTAAAACCTTTAATGCGAGCGACTTTCCTCCGAGGTGATGGCCGTAAGATCCTTCGTGAACTTCCTCCAGAATGGCGAGAACCCGATCTGGTCCCACACACCTTAGCAGTGGTTGGGACAACCCCCTTCTGAATAGTTGATCATTGATGAAGGTGTAATAGGAAGCTTCTCTGGCTAGCCTCTTGGCGTCGACGGGATTTTCTGGTCTGGTCCCATTCTTTAGGTACTGAATGATAAGAGTCATCCAGTTCGAAAATCTGTCGACGGATAAGGTTGGAAGGGTATCCGTTATTGAAGGAAGCTTCAAAGTCTCTTAGATCAAACTCTAATTGTTTCCTCCGGGCTTAGTGCTTGTCAGCTTGGAGAGGATGTCGGCCCTGACGTTCTCTTCCCTTGGAACATGCCGAAACTCTACCTTCGGAAATCTTTCTACGAGTTCTTTTACTTTGGTCAGGTATTTCCGCAGTAGAACATCTTTAGCTTGGTATGCCCCAGTGACTTGGGATGTCACGACTTGAGAGTCACCGCACACCAAAAGTCGGGATACACCGATGTCAATTGCTAGCTTGAGGCCTGCGATGAGGGCTTCGTGTTCGGCTTGGTTATTGGAGACCGAGAAGTCGAATTTAATGGAGAACTTGATGATTATTTCACCTTCCTTTTCAAGAATCGCCGCAACTCCTCTTCCCTTCGAGCTGGAAGCTCTGTCCACATGCAGCGTCCATCCCGATTCCAGGGTATCCACCTCGTCCGCCATTTCGGCTAAGAAGTCCGCCAATGCTTGAGATTTAATGGCGGTCCTTAGTTCGTATTGGATGTCGAACTCCGAAAGTTCCATAGACCATGATACCATCCTTCCTGCCAAGTCCGATTTTTGTAGGATTTGCCGGATTGGCTGGTCAGTTCAGACAACAATGGTATGGGCTTGAAAATACTGGCGAAGCTTCCATGCTGCAATGACTAGGGCCAAGGCGACTTTTTCAATCTTTCGATATCTAGTCTTCGGTCCTTGAAGTACTTTGCTAATGAAGTATACTGGGTGCTGTTGTCGGGAATCCTTCCAGACCAATGCCCCAGCAATGGCGGCGTCGCTAACTAATAGATACAGGAATAGCGGATTTCCGACTTCCAGCTTGCTTAGTATAGGCGGGCGGGATAGATAGTCTTTGAAGTCGGTGAAAGCGGCTTCACATTCAGGCGTCCATTCAAAAGTATTCCCCTTTTTCAAGAGAGAAAAGAGGGGGATAGCTTTCCTGGCCGACATAGCCATGAATCTCGAAAGAGAGGCAATTCTTCCTGTGAGGCATTGTACTTCTTTTACTATCGTCAGACTTTTCATTTCGAGTATTGCTCGGCATTTGTCGAGGTTTGCCTTAATCCCCCGATGTGTAAGCATGAACCCCAGAAATTTTCCGGCTTTTACAGCAAAAGCGAACTTGTGTGGGTTAAGTCTTATGTTGTGCTGTTGGACTCGATCGAATACGACCTTGAGGTTGGACAGGAGATTTTCTTCTTCACGAGACTTGACCAACATATTGTCGATATACACTTCCATCAAATCTCCGGCCAGCTCTGCAAACACCTTACTCATAAGCCTCTGGTATGTTGCTCTAGCGTTCTTCAATCCGAAAGGCATGACCTTGTAGCAGTAATTGGCCGTTGGGGTTATGAACACCGTTTTTTCTTCGTCGAGCTTGAACATCAGTATTTGATTATATCCTGAGTAAGCGTCCATGAAGGTGAACAGTCTGAAATCGAAAGCAGAGTCTACTAACCCATCAATGCTTGGTAGGGGATTTCAAGTTGGTGTAGTCGACGTACATTCGCCATTTCCCATTGGATTTTTTTACCATCATGACGTTGGACAACCATGTCGGGTACTCGATCTCGCATATGAAATCGGCTTCCAAGAGGCTCTGAACTTGCTCTTGAACTGCGAGGGCTCTATTTGGGCTCATTCTCCTTCTCTTCTGAGCAACCGATTTTGAACCGGGGAAGACAAAGAGTCGATGGGAGACGAATTCCGGGTTAATTCCCGGCATATCGGCGGCAGACCATGTGAACAAATCTACATTGGACTTGAGGAGAGTGAGTAAGCCTTGTTTCAGTGGGATTGGAAGTTTTTTGTTAATCCGAGTTACTTTCCAGTTTTCATTCCCGATTTGGATTTCTTTTAACTCGCCATCTGGCTCTGGTCTCTCCCCTTCAACTTCCTTGTGTCCAAGTCTATCATCATGACTTTCGAAGAATTGGGGGGCTAGGGATCGGCCTGGGACACCTCCTTTTGTTGCTTTTGTATTTCCAGGCTGGCGTTATAGCATCGCCGAGCCGCGGCCTGGTTGGCTTTTATAGTGGCAATTTCCCCCTGGTCGATAAGGAACTTCATGGTCAGGGATGCCGTTGAGATAATGGTGCTTATCTTGTTCAACGTTGGTCTTCCAAGTATGGCGTTATAGGCCGAGGGGCAGTTGACAACTAGGAAGTTGACTTTTATCGTCCGGGTTTCAGGTCGAGACCCCAAGATTAGGTGGAGGGTGACATAACCCTGGGGGTGGACTTTTTCCCCAGAAAACCCGATGAGCTCCTCCACATGTGTTTGGAGGTCGGCGTGTCTTAATCCGAGCTTATCAAACGCATCTCGGAATAGAATATCAGCCGAGCTTCCTTGATTGATGAATACCCTCTTTACCTCGGCATTGACCATGGCTATGGATATCACCATTGGGTCGTCGTGTCCCGAGATCACGCCCTCGAAGTCAGAGCTTGAGAAGACAATATCCAGTATTGGCCGAGATGTCGGCGCTGGCTTTTTTATCTTCCCAGAGGAAACATTGAGGACTTCTTATAAATGCTTTTTCCGTCGTGGTTCCGCCACTTGCAAAACCTCCAGCAATGACGTTGATAGTCCTTGTGATCTGTTCTCCGTCATTGCCTTCATTTCCTTTCGGCTCCGAGGTTCTCTGGCTCCTCGGATTCCTTCTTTCTTCATCCCCATGATCGGGGGCTCGCCTTCTTCATGGACTTCTTTAGGAAGCCACGTACTTTGCCAATCTGCCTTCCCTTATCAACTGTTCCACGGCATCTTGGAGGTCGTAGCAATCTTCGGTTTTGTGTCCAAAACCGTTGTGATACTCGCAAAACAAGGACTTGTTAGTGTTGGCTCTCATCTTGAACCTTTGGCTTGGGGAACCTCTCGACTTGGCCGACCTCTCGGAACAGCTCGGATAGGGATACGTTGAGGGGGGTATAGTCATTGTATCTACCGGCCCTGGAACGTACGTCCTTCCTCGAGTGTTCATCTTGGCCACCGATTTTTCTGTCGGGTTGGTGCCTCCCAGGGTTGGTTGTGGCCTTCTCCGTTTCTTCGAGAAAGATATACTTCTCGGCCTGTGTTTGTATTTCCTCTGGGGATTTTGGCGGTCTTTTGGATAGCGAAGTTTTAAACGGTCCCAGTCGTAATCCATTTAGAAGCGTCAGAATTGCCACCTGTGTCTGCACCTCGTTAACAAGCAAAGATTCGGCGTTGTATTGCTCGAGAAAGTCTTGGAGCGACTCGTTTTGCCGCTGGTGAATCCCAAGGAGGCTGGAGATTGGCTTTGGCTTGAACTTCTTGGTAGTGAAGTGGGCCAGGAAAGTTGAAGCAAGGTCAGAAAATCAATTGATCGACCTAGGAGGAAGAGAGTTGAACCATTTCAATGTGGCTTTCTTCAGAGTTATAGGGAAAGCTCGGTATTTGACGGGATCCGAAACCTCGACTAATGCCATTCTTGACTTGAAGGCATCCATATGTTCTTGGGGGTCAGTGCTCCCATCGTATGGCTGCATATTGATTGGGGCTTGAAACCTTTGGGTGGCTGCGTTCCCATAATGAAGTCGGAGAATGGCGTGTTGTCGCCGTCTTCGTGGTCCACATACCATTCTGAGCCGCGCCTAGAATGCCTGTCATTGTATCGGGGATGGGACCGGATGTTGGAAGGTTCATTGTGACGGGGGGTGCTTCCCACTCGAGGTTCTTTATGGCTGTGGGCTGCACTCCCCCATGGTGAATCTCCATGGTGATGACGCTCCATGCTGCGACTACGTCGTCTTGGACTTCTACCTCTATTGTAGTCTGGACTCCTATCGTGGTGGTGTCGGTGTCATTCCCGACGTCGCTTTCGATCTGATTCCTTCATTTGGTCTAGATTTTGTTCTAGCTTCTGAATGCGGGTAGCTTGCTCCCGCATCAAGGTTTGCATTTCGACAAGCGGGTCGGCGTTGGCCTGAGGGCGGATTTCAACCCTGGAGGCGACCATGTTTCCCGCGGTTCACACAATGGAGCGGTGGGCTGCTGAGTTCTGCCCGTGATGTCGTTCTCTAGCATGCGAAGCCGAGTCAGAAGCAGTTTGTCCTTCCATTAGTGGTTGGTTGTTGCTCACGGGGGCGTGCCCAGCCGTGCGTTCTCTCCTTGGGAGCGAAGACATTCTTGTAATCATAGCCGTGGTATGGTGGCAAGCAGCGTGAGTTCCCTATAGACAGTGCCAATGTTCGGAGGTGGGTTACCTAAGTAGTTTCCGAACTAAGAATGGGATCTCAAGCTACTCCAATTAAGTGTTTCCACGGCGGTGAAGGGTGTACCTGCAGGGACTCTGACGCTCAAGTCAATGAGTGCAAGAAAGTATGAGAAGTAGGCTGGAAAGATACCTTATGTTTGAAGCTGGACCCATATATATACGAGTGAGCAGTTGAGAGATAAGGGGGATTTGATACCGCCTTTATAGGAGATAACTCTGGACGTCCATTATCTTGGGGGATAACAGATGGGTCCGAGTTTACCGGCTACACGCGAGAGAAGGACGTTCCGCGATGTCAGGGAACAAAGGGCTTAGCTCAAGTTTAGGCCCTAACTCGAATCAATGAAACGGGATAGGCTCGGACTATCAACAAATCTGAGATCTATTTGGGCCCAGTCATCAGGCCGAGTTGGGCTCTTATATATATATAATTTAAAAAAATTAAAATTAAAAAACAAAACTTATTAATATCAAAAGCAAAACTACCTTAGAATGCTCAGTTGGAGAAGGATCAAGGATGCTCAATTGCAATCAAAGATAGATCTACATGAAGCAACTAAAGCAATCAAAGATTGATCTACATGAAGATGTTACTATTCGCTGGAGATGAGCGACTGTTATCGTTTTGCCTTCTTCTTCTCGCAAGAGACCACTGCTTGCTATTGCTATTGTTTACCATCGTCACATTTACTATTGGTCATTGTCTGCACTGCCTAGTCATCATATCTGTTGCTACGCCGATGATGAATAAGGGAGATAAGAGACCGGAGACGAGAGTGAAAAGTTGAGAAACAAAGAAGCCCTCAGAGAAGTTAGAAAGAAGCTGTTAATGTTTTCTTTTCTTTCACTTCTTTGGGAATCCCTAGTGATTGGAGTAGATGTAGGTCGTGGTTCCAATTATTCAAAAGAAATAAAAAAAAAAAAGAAACCCATATACGCTAAAAGTGAAATCTAAAAAGAAAAAACTCTCCAGCATGTGGCCCAAGCTTGTGTTGACCTGCAAGTTAGGTAAACTGAAATTTTTTTTTCAGGCTAAAAATACCAACACAACCTGCTATTTTTTGCAGATTAGGGCCCATTTTGCTATCCTATGGTCATCCAACTTTAACAGTTGAAACCGCCATATGAAGGCCTATAGGAAAGCCCCTCATTGAAGGTGATGCAAAACCCAATGGATATAAAGATCCAAAAACTCCAAGCACACACTTTGATAGAAAACAAGATTTATGATAAAGATCCTCCCTACTAAACTCCCAATAAACCTATTCTTGGAAATGTAGATAACAGGGAAAAGATAGAATAGAAACTAATGAATATCACAAGGAACTTACTTTAGGATGAATTCTCTCAATTTCTTGATGTAATAAGCAAAGCAAGTCACTCACCTCACTTGCACACAATAGCACTATTTTCTTGAAAGAAAACAAAACAGAATTTCAATTAATCAAAAGCTGCTGAACAATGTGTTCCTTGAGGTATTTATAACCTCTTACATTAGGTTAAACATTTAAACTAAACCCAAGCCCAATAAGAAGTGTTCAGATGTTAAATAATAAGGATTGGGCTGGATAAACACAAAACATAAAATCTATGCTAAATAAAATAATTGAAAGTTTAAATGTTCTAAATACTTAAACTAACTAAACAAAACAAGACCAAAATAGGAGAAATGCCCAATATGGCCAAAATAAGTTTCTAAGCCCAATTCGTAGCAATTAACAAGATCTTGGACTGTCAATTAGTATGAGTTGGCATCTTGGTCTCCTTGGCCCATTCTTGATGCATCTCTTCCACAATTACTTTAGGCAAGTTCCTAAAGTCTTTTCTAAGCCTCTTTGCTCTTTCTCGTGTGATTGGTCCCGCAGGTGTGCTAAAATCTCTATCTTGTCCCCTTGTGCTAGAATGTCCAATTTGTCCTCCAAAACACGCATCATTCCCTCTGTAACCTACTCAATTTCATGTCGTGCTAAATTACCTCAATAACCCTGAGTAATTACGCACTTAATGAGAAATTATGAAATTAAGGCTTAATTAAGGGGTTAACTCGGATGAGAAAAGTCAAGAGAATGCTTAATTGAGGTTAGATAATCTCTAATTAAGCAAGTCAGAGCCCTTATAGCTTAATTAAGCACTAATCGCCCTTAATTAGCTTAATCGAGTTTAATTAAGGTTAATTAAGCTTAATCATAAGATTAATTGTTGTTAATTGTGTTCTTGTGTGTTAATCACTAATCATTGCTTAATCATCTTAATTAAGTTGTATGAGCACTTAATCACATGATTAAATTCAAATTTAGTCAACTAGACAATAAAGTAGAGAGTGATGTCATTAAAGCAAAAAGTATTAGACAAGACTACTTTATCTAAGAGTTTAACCATGCTTTGTCTCCCCATCATCCAATTTGTCCCCTTAAATCTTAATTAACAGAAAATAACACAAAAATATCTTCCCCCACCCACTTGAAACTCACGGCTACTTCACACACACACACATACACACACACATTCACTTTATTTTCAACTTCTCATTCCCTCTCTAAAGTTCTCAAACTCTCTAACCTTTCTCTACATTTCCTCTTCTTCATTTCTTCTTCTTCCTTTCACCACCACCAAGACCACTCACTTAGCCCTTCAAAGACCTCATCTTTGGGTCTTTAGAGACAAGATCAAAATACTACAACCTCCATTTTCACAAGATCTCAAGAGCTTCTCCTTCCTTCTTGCAAAACTGCCACCATCATCATCAAGAGGAGCCATCATCTTCTTCTTCCTCTTCTCTTGTTTTTGCACCATCTTCAAGAAAGGTAGTGATTTTCATCTTTTTCATTTTGTTTGCTCAAAAAAGCTTGGAGCTTGGTTGTTTCATGACCAAGATCTCTAAGTGAAAACTTGAGAAGATCTTTCTTGCTCTTCAAGAGCAAAAGTTTCCATTTTTAGCAAAATATGTTCTTGTTGTTCTTCAAGTGTTCTTAAGTTTCCTCTTTTAGTAAAATATGTTCTTGTTTTTCTTCAAGTGTTCTTAAGTTTCTTCTTTTAGTAAAATATGTTCTTATTATTCTTCAAGTGTTCTTAAATTTCTACTTTTGGCAAAATAGGTTCTTGAATGCTCTTGATAGTATCTTGCTTAAAATTGTTCCTTTTTATGATGAGTTGATGATTAGAAAAGCTTCATCTTATTATGTTTTCATGATTTGATAAGACTATGAACATTCTAAAAGCTTTAAACTTTAAAAAGTTTGCTTCTTGATACACAAAAAGTGGCGCAAGTTTTAGTGCCATAATAAAGTCTTCTTTTGTTTTATTTTGAAGACAAAGATACATGTAAAAGTCTAAGCTTTTTAGAATAACAAGCCTTTTTAAGTTATAAAATGATATCTTGTTACTTTATGCCTTAGAAATCAAACCTTAAAGAAAAGACCTTTCATAAAGTTTCAAACTTTAATCAAGAATGAAACCTTTAAGTCATAAAAGTGTTGTTTTGTAGCACTTAATCCATAAAGTTTAGATCTTGAACTAAAATAATGCCAAAAGGTGTTAACTTTTATAAAGATCAAGACTTTTAACCTTAAAGTTGATGTTTCATATCACTAGTTGACAAAGTGGGAACCTTTTTAATGTAGAGACAACTTTAAATCATAAAGTTGAGACCTTGATGGTCCTAGAATAATTAAATGAGTCAACTTTCATAAAGAACAAGACTTTTTATTTAAAAACCTAGTAACTTGTATCATTATTTCATAAAGATCCAATCTTAAGATAAAAGCTTAATGTCAAAGGCACTTGCTTTCATAAAGAATAAAACTTTATGGCTACTTTATAAAGAATGATAACTTTAATAATGTTTAAGGTAAAACCTTGATATGTTATTAATGAAAGCTTAAAACTTCGTAAGTTGAATAAGTTAAAAATCTCCCTTGGTGATTAGTGAATATTGGTATTGTTGGGTTCATGATGTGGTTATGCATTGTCATGACCCAAGGATTAGAAAGATCTCGAACTCCTTGGGAATAGAAGTATGATTAGGGCCTCTGAGCATACCATGAACCTAGGAATCACTAAGTGCACTATTTCAAGGAAAGGAAACAATCACTTAACTTAATTAATTTGAACAAGGGTTCCATAAGACATGTACTTAAGTAAAGAATACTTTCATAAGAGGACTAAGTAACTAAAAGACCACAAACACATATCCTAACTATGTGATTCTCTCATGGGCAACCACGAGAAATCATATGATGATTCATAATATTCTTCATAAGGAAAAATAAAAACTATAAACCCCTTTAGGGTATGAATGTATGATGTCATCCGACATGATGAATGATGAGTTTGACTGAGCTTTGTCTCATGATTGAATGATGAGTGTGATGATATGATGTAGATATGATGAACCGTTGGCTGAAAGTTTATGATTAGCATTTTGGGGAAGCTCCAGTCTAGCCGTTATGCTGCCGGATTTCCGTCAAAATTATGGACTTAGTCATATCATTGCATGTGTTTAGTCAAAGAAGTATTATGCATGTAAAGTATAATGATAAGCAAAGAATTAATAGGATATGACCTTTCAATCACTTCAGTACGGGAAGTGAGAGACGGCGATCCACAAAGACTCAAGGAACCTCTATGAGGGAGGCAAGGGTGACATGGAGGACCTTCCAACTTAGAAGTAACCAATATCGGCTTAGTTTGATTTGGTTAGTGCTGCGTGACGACCATCACAGAATGAGCTGATGTCCAAAAGCAGTCTATTTCAAAGGAAAGTAAAGAATGTTAAGCACGTGCTAAAAATGAAAGTTAATGTAGGGCCATGGTCAAGTTGATGAGTTGCATAGTCATGCATGCTATTATATTCCTTACGTGCACTATGAATGTTTATTATGTATATTAGCCTGTATGCCTATGTATGACACTATGGATATGATGATAAAGTTAAAAGTAACCCGCTTCGGGACTCACGTTTTCAGAAAACTATTAAAATTGAACCCATATCTGTCAACTGTTTTTATATTAAACCCAAAGTGGCTGGGACGATGACGATGACACTGTGTTTGTCTAGTCACGATCCTACTGAGAAATTTAGTATTTCTCACTCCTACGTTTCTGTGTCATCTTCAGAGGATGTCGGCGTCGGGCACGGTGGTGATCTTCATTGAGTTTCCGGTGATGCATTGGCACTTTGACTCGATGCTGAATGCATTGTGCTGACTGCTCAGGCAGCGATGTAGGTCTACATGTTCCATAGCTGCCAGTTCCGTGCACCCGTGATGAATCCATTTTTCTGCCCTCATGAGCCGTTCGAGGACATCACTATGGATGACGTTTGCGCGCCCTTCCATCCTCCAAGGTACCCCACTGACGGAGATTCCGACTCGGACACCCACCTGAAACTGAGAGTTTCGTTGGATTCCGATCCTTCGGAACCTTCCTATCTGAGCTACCGCGTGGAGACGAACCCGTTTGAGCCTTCCTACCCATCTGTGATCCGTCTGTCGTCCGATTCGTATTCTTCTTCAGTAGCCCCTTGTCACACTCCACCCCCAGTTTGCGGTCGTGGATTCATTCGTACTCGTGCTGTGCCTCGTGGGTGTGGCCGTGCTCGAGGAGGAGGACGTGGTGATATTCCTCCCGGTGGATTTGGGAATAGCTACCTCCCGCCAGATGAGTGAGGAGTTGATTACATGTGGAGCCGAGCATGAGGATAGCCCCTTTTGGTTGTAGCTAGGGTTATCATTTTTCTTGTGGCATGTATGGGTGTATAGGATTTCTTATATATTTCCTTTTATCGTGTACTTCATTAGGTTATTTTGTAGGGTCGACAGTAGGTATCGAACCCATTGTTATCATTGTGTATGACTGCTGCCATTACTGCTATTATATTAACTATGGAATGGCTATGGAATAAATATTATATTTATCTAAGATTGTGGTTATTCTCAATGCTTCTACTTATGTTAAATGTGATGTATGAATGAGATAGCGATGTTTGTATTATATGTTCATGATGCGCTTATGGCTCTCGATTTCAAAAATGGTTTAGTTGTTTTATTCAAAAAAAAATTTACCCTTATTTTCGTTAAAAAGTAATTTCTAAAAAGTAATGTTAGTTCTACGAGCAAAAGTAACAACTAATAATTCCACAATATAACTTAAGCATAGAATGGAACTATTAGGGTGTTACACCCTCCCTCCTTAAAAAGATTCGTCCTCGAATCTACATTCATATTAAAAAGAGAAAGGTTAGAAATATTAAAAGTAGCTGAAACATTGTACTCACCCGGAAGGTCAATCTTGTAAGCATTATCATTGATGTTCTCCAACACTTGAAATGAACCATCACCCCTTAAATCAAGTTTAGATTTCCTTTGAGTAGGAAATCTCTCCTTCCTCAAATGAACCCAAACCCAATTACTATGTTCAAAGACAACTAGTCTTTGGCCCTTGTTAACTCTTTGAGTCATCACCCTATTTTTCTTTTCAATCAACTCACATGCCTTCAAGTGCATTGCTTTAACCTTCTCAGCCTTGCTTTCACCATCTAAGCTAACAAGATCACTCAAAGGCAAAGGCATCAAGTCTAAAATAGTCAAAGAATTAAAGCCATACACAAGCTCAAAAGGAGAAAATCCTATAGAAGAATGAATGGTTCTATTATATGCAAACTCAATGAAAGGAAAACAATCTTCCTAAGTTTTCAAATTCTTATCAACAACAGCATGCAATAAAGTCCCTATAGTCCTATTCACCACTTTAGTTTGACCATTAGTTTGTCAATGACAAGCGGTAGAATATAACAATTTAGTTCCTAGCTTATCCCATAACACTTTATAAAAATGACTCCGGAACTTCACATCATGATCAGAAACAATAGTCCTAGGGACACCATGTAAATGCACGACTTCCTTAAAGAACAAATCAGTAATGTTTGTTGTATCATCAATTTTATGACATGCAATAAAGTGAACTATTTTACTAAATCTATTTACTACAACAAAAATGTTGTCACTGCCTTTCCTAGTTCTAGGCAATCCAAGCACAAAATCCATAGATATGTCAAGTGGGATCAGGCAAGGTTGTGTATAAACCATGTAACATAAACTTAGATTTAACCTGTTTACATGCAATACATTTAGCACACATTCTTTCAACACCTTTTCACATGTGTGGCCAATAAAAATGCCCAGATAACACATCCAAAGTCTTATGCATACCAAACTGACCCATTAAACCACCACTATGTGATTCTCTAACAAGCAACTCTCTAACAGAGCAAACAGGCACACAAATTCTATTACCACAAAACAAAAAACCTTCATCCCTATAGAATTTATTAAATGCACCATGTTCACATGTAGCATAAATATCAGAGAAATCAGAATCAGTGACATACATTTCTTTCAAATGCTCAAATCCTAACAACTTAACGGTAAGTGTAGTGATTAAAGCATACCTTTTAGACAAAGCATTAACAACCATATTCTCTTTCCCTTGCTTATAAGAGATCACATATGGAAAAGTCTCAATAAACTCAATCTATTTAGCATACCTCTTACTCAACTTACCTTGTCCTTTTAAGTGCTTGAGAGATTCATGATCAATGTAAATCACGAACTCTTTGGACAGCAAGTAGTGTTGCCACACATCCAAGACCCAAACCAAAGCATATTGCTCCTTGTCATAGGTTAAGTACTTGAGTTCAGCTCCATTCAGCTTCTCACTAAAAGAATAAAATGGGGCATTTTTCTTGCATCAAAACAGCATCTATAGCAATCTTAGAAGCATCATGTTCTATTTCAAAGGTCTTATCAAAATTAGGCAAAACAAGAATAAGAGCAGAATACAATTGATCTTTCAAAGTTTTAAAAGCAAGTTCTTGTTTTTTTCCCCATTTAAACCCAACATCCATTTTAATAATTTCAGTCAAAGGAGCAGCAATGGTGGAAAATTTTTTCACAAATCTCCTATAAAACCCAGCTAAACTGTAACGTCCCGATTTCTGACCTACTACCTAGAATTTCTGATTTCCGACTTTGTTAATTTGCTGGCTTAATTTTCCGACTTTCAACCTCATCTCAGCAAGTTGGATTTATTTCGGATCTTCGGCTTCGTCCCAAGTCCCAAATGAAGTGGTATTATTTACGATTTCCGATCTTATGCTTCAATACATAGAATACGAGTTCCGACTTCATGATTGATGGTTCAACCAGAATAAGACACGATTCCCGACCCACAAGTTAATGGATGCAAGATCGGATCTCTGAGTTGGTCTCTAAGTTCGACCAAAATTTATATGGGTTCTGACCTCATACTTTATTCCGGAGCTTCACATAAAAACGGACATGATTTTCGATCTCCAAAGTGACGTCCAGGTCTCCAATGAGGATTATTACTGATTTCCGTTTTTGTCTTCAACTTGCAGCATGATTTCCTACTTCCGACCTTAACCAGCATTCCTCATTTCCCGACTTCCGACTTAACCTTCAAGTACAAACAACACGGACGTGATTACCGATATCCGACTTCATGTTTCAAAGAAAATGTACCGATTTCCGGTCTCATAATGTAGCCTCGAGTTTCAGCCGAGGTACCCGAGTTCCGACCTCAGACCTCATGTTTCAAAATAGTGTACGTGGTTTCCGACCTCAGAAGTTATAGTTTAACACAATTGTACGAGTTCCGATCTCCGAGTTTATTCTTAGCATTGATATTCCTGGGTTCAAATGAGAGTTCCGAGATTAGGTGCTTGTAAGCTGTATGACTTCCGATATCTGAATTTACTCATAAGTGTCAAATAAGGTTGGACGAGTTCTGACATCTGTCTTCAGCTCCAAGCTCCAATAAAAGGATGCGGGTTCCGACTTTACACATGTAGAGTACAAGTTTTGATGTCATTTTTCATAATACAGTGGAAATGAGTTCCACTTTTAGGCGACGTGGAGAGCATTTTTGAGGGCGACATGGAGAGTAATTTTGCCACAAAAAGAGGGGAAGGTTGGTTGAAATTCAGCCTTGTGTTTCTAGGCCAATCAAAGCCCTCCAAGTTAACTACCACCTCAGGCTTATAAACTCATGTCTTTCTCTTCTTCAGCTCCATCTTTATGTTGCCTTCTTCCCTACTTCAGCTCTCTTTTTCTCTTCTGCACTCACCCAACTCCATCACCCCTTCAAGCTTAGCAAGGTTCCATCAATTCAAACTCAAATTCAGCAAGATCACACCCCAAAGAGGTAGGATTCCATTTTGTTCTTGAATTACTCGCACTATGATTGCATGAAATTGTACTCTTCTTCATGTATTTAATGGATTATTGGATGTATTATGATGGATTATGATAGGATTAATAGGAAATCTTGAGTTGGAATTAAGGTTAGAAGAAGAAAACTAGGAGAAGTGAAGGTTTAGAATGCTGTCTAGCTGAGGAATTTCCACAGTAGTCCATACGGCAGAGTATATGGCTCCACCTACAGCCAGTTAAATCCGATGGAACTATTTTTAGATGAAAGTAGACATTCAGAGCTTTCCATAGATATATCATATAAGGTCTTTGGATTAGTATTGAGAGAGATATGAATTTTTGAAGTTTGACCTAGGAATCAGGACTTTCATCCGGGCAAAGTGACTTGACGAGGGTATAACTCACCATATACAACTCCAAATTGAGTGAAACCAATTTTTTTAGAAAGCTTACACATAGAGAAACATCCTAATATGAAATTTCGAGTTTGTTATGACCCCAATTGATCCCAGTGATTCGAGGAACTTACCCTATGTCCAAACTAAGCCAAGATAGAGTAGTTCAGAAAGGTGGAATTTCAGGACTTATAACTCGAGCTATACTAAAGAAAATGGAGTGAAACTTATGGAAAATGAAAGGTTGTCCTATTAGCTTCAATATGAGACCAATTTCGTATGATTTGAGCTTAGTTTCAATTTTTAGTGAATTTATACTTCCAGGAGTGTAATTAGAGCCAGTGACTGAACAGGCTGAGGTAAAATTTAAATATCCTGAGTTATATAGATCAAAATGATATGGGACCAAAGAGGTTAGAAAGTAGACATATAGATCTATGACATATCCAAAATTCAAGTTTAAATGAGTTGAATAGAGGTAAAGGTGACTTATGCACAATTCGGGCAGAACTGGATAGAATTGGCGGAATGGCCAAATTGATAGTTTCACAAGTGTTAGTGGACATATAAGGTTTAAGTTGAGGATTGCAAGCTTTATATTGATAGATATGTTAAGTTGATTATATTGCTATGGCTGGTTTGTCCGTGAGAACTGGCACTATTCATGGGGAAACGGAACTGATCTGTTATGCTGCCGGATTTACGGCAGAAGTCTATGAAACTAGAAATATTTATATGCAAGGGTAAATTTAAGTATGACATGAGTTATGACGTATATGAAAATAAAGGATGGAGCATATGTACGGGTACCTTCAGCAAGCCTATGCATAATCACGTATGAGAATGAAAAGACATAAGTATATTAAATGTGAATCCCTTCACTCGGAGGCAATTAATTGAGATCCCTCCCTGTGAAGGCAGTTAAATGATAAAACGTGAATCCCTTCACCTGGAGACAGTTGCACATTGAATCCCTCCCGGTGAAGGCAATTAAAAGACAAAGATATGAATCCCTTCACTTGGAGGCAGTTGCACTTTGAATCCCTCCCTGTGAAGGCAGCTACCCTCTACCTTGGAGACACGTGGTCAGATGAGATACCTCTATATTGAAGTCACGTGGTCAGATGAGATCCCTCACTTTTGAGGCACGTGACCAGAAGAGATCCCTTCAATTAGAGGCACGTGACCAAAATGAGATCCCTCCAAGACTAGAGGCACGTGAATCCCCTTGCGGGTGAGTCGGTGTGACGATGGTCACGGGTGAAGCTGACGAGCTCACTCCAAGGCCAGGCTACCCAAGGGTAGTAAAAGCACCCTAGGGACGGCGATACGTAACACCTAAGTGTGCCAAGTAAAGGCTAAAGACTAAAGACTAAAGATGTAAAATATATGCAAGCACCCCACTCACATGAGGCATGGCATCGACCCAGCTAGTGTGAGTATCGGGGACAGAACTTACATGAGGCACGACATGCCCAGCTAGTGTAAGTACCAAAGGAAGATCCCATATTCCTAAGGAACGTGACATGGCGATCACGCTCTAATGGGGTATGACATGGTGATCATACTCTGGAATGTAGCATGTAAAGATTTTATGATGAAAAAGAAAGATGAAGAAAGAGAAGTAAATTTTATGTATATGCATAAATTTAAGTACGAGTAAAGTTATGTGCAGATATTATGTTCCCAGCATATTGATGCTATGTGTGTTTTAATATGCTGCAGTTATTATTCATGATATCATATTTGAATTGATTTTTATGGGTTCTCCCAAATGCCAAGTGTATGATTAAAATGAGCTTTGCTTCGAACATTATATTTTCGAACCATAAAATTAAACAGTTTGTACAGCATGTTCACTTTTTTTTTAAATAATCCGAAGCAAACTGGAGATGACAGCGATGACATTATGCATGATAATTAGAGAATCCTACTGAGAATTTATAATTCTCACTCCTATTTCCGTGTTGTCTCCAGATAGTTTCAGAAGTTTCCGAAGATGACTGAAGTTGCTGTCAGACAAGGTCCGCTCAGGTAACAGTAACAACTCCAGGGTATGGTACTATGACTTAAGCATAGTACTGTACTTGAGAGGGTGTTACATAAACCATGAAAACTCCTTACCTCAGAAGCATTTTTAGGCATTGGCCATTTTTTAATAGCATTCATCTTCTCCTCATCAACCTCAATACCATGTGCACTTACAACAAATCCAAGGAAAAAAACTATATCAATGCAAAATATGCACTTTTTAAGGTTGGCAAATAACTTTTCCTTCTTAAGCACATCTAAAATAACCCTAACATGTGATATGTGATCATCCAAACACTAGCTATAAATTAGAAAATCAACAAAGTAGACAACCATAAATTTCCCCAAGAAATCCCTCAAAACATTGTTCATTAAACACATGAAAGTACTAAGTGTATTAGTTAACCCAAAAGGCATAACTAGCTACACATAAAAACCATATTTTGTTTTAAAAGCAGTTTTCCATTCATCCTCTAGTTTCATTCTAATTTGCTGATATCCACTTTTCAAATTAATTTTAGGGAATATGCATGCACCATTTAACTCATCAAACATGTCATCTAACCTAGGGTTAGGATGGCATGTCATCTAACCTAGGGTTAGGATGGCGATACTTCAATCTTGTTGATTGCACGACAATCCACATACATCCTCTTGGTGCCATCTTTCTTTGGAACCAACAAAATTGGAATAGCACACGGACTCATGCTTTCCCTCACATACCCATTAGCTAGTAACTCATCCACTTGCCTTTGAAGTTCCTTTGTCTCCTCAATATTAGTTCTATATGCTGGCCTATTTGGAATGATAGCTCCAGGCACAAAATCAATTTAGTGTTCAATCCCTGTCAATGGTGGTAATCCACTTGGCATCTCTCTAGGGAACACGTCCTCAAACTCCTATAACAAAGAAATAAAACAACTAGGCAAATTTAGATTAAGTTCAGTTTCAGAGAGTAAAACCTCCATAAACCAAATCATAATCAAAGCTCTCTTGCCAAACAAAGCACTCTTCAAATCTACCTCTTTTACATAAAAACATGATTTTCTCTCAACTCTTTCACTCTCTTTGTCTTTCTCACTCTTCTTTTTCTTTGCACTCTTTTCTCTCTTTGCATTTTTCTCACCTCTCTCTTTCTTTTCTTTATTTTCACTCACCATTAGACCTTGTTCTTTATTCTTTTCTCTTATGGCCTCTTTTCTCTCTTCTTTTTCTTTTTCCTCATTTCCCAAATTCCTAATAAAATTTTGTTGAATGATACATGTTCCAGAAGACAAATTGAACATTCTAGCACAAGGGGACAAGATAGAGATTTTAGCATGCCTACGGAACCAATCACACGAGCAAGTGCAAAGAGGCATAGAGAAGATTTTGGGAACTTGACTAAAGCAATTGTGGAAGAGATGCATCAAGAATGGGCCAAGGAGACCAAAATGCCAACTCATATTAATGAACAACCCAAGATCTTGTTAATTGCTGCGAATTGGACTTAGAAGCTTATTCTAACTATATTGAGCTATTCTCCTATTTTGGCCCTGTTTAGTTTAGTTAGTTTAAGATATCTAAACTTTTAATTATTTTATTTAGCACAGATTTTATATTTTGTGTTTATCCAACCCAATTCTTATTATTTAGCATCTAACCACTTCTTATTGAGCTTGGGTTTAGTTTAAGTGTTTAGCCTAATGTAAGACGTTATAAATACCTTAAGGAACACATTGTTCAACAACTTTTAAGTAATTGAAATTTTGGTTTGTTTTCTTTCAAGAAAATAGTGCTGTTGTGTGCAAGTGAGGTAAGTGATTTGCTTTGCTTGTTGTATTAAGAAATTGAGAGAATTCATCCTAAAATAAGTTTCTTGTGATATTCAATCAGTTTCTGTTCTATCTTTTCCCTATTATCTATGTTTCCGAGAACAGGTTTCTTAGAAGTTTAGTAGGGAGAGTCTTTATCATAAATCTTGTTTTCTATCAAAGTGTGTGCCTAGAGTTTCTAGATCCTTATATCCATGGGATTCCACATCAGAAGGTTAGGCTCCGGTCTAGCCAATTGCACATAATCGCTTAGCTTGTCATTCACTAGACTGGTCTTCTTCGTTGGCCCTTCAGACTCTATAAGCTTCACAGGAACAATATGGTAGCAATTTGAAGCTCTTATATAGCCAAGATTGCAAAATCACGCAATTGTTAGGGTTACTTCTTAAGACTTATTTATTTAATTTAGACTTAAGTTTGTGCAACACTATTTTCCAACACTAGAAATTAAAAGCTAATTGTAACGTTTGGATATTGTAATTGCCTATTTCGATGTGATATTTTGATAATAACAAATAAAGGGGAAAAGGGATCAAGAAAGGAAGAGCTCCATTGTTTTGATCGCCAAAGAACGAACAAGATTGAAGGAGAAAAGTGATTCAGGCTTCAACCAAGAACAAGCTTCAAAGAAAGTGAAATCAGTCTCGACATAGGATCTAAAATATATGTAAGAGCTCGAAAATATCCCACAAAGATCCTCATCTTTGATCCAAAAGGCTTTTTCAAAAACTTTGATCAAATTGTTTTTGAAACCCTCTTTCTTGACAAAGTGTTTTAAGAAGGTCAAAATCATCTTTTGAAAAACTTACTCAATTAAGTTGTTTTACAATTGATTAAATATGTTTTGAAAATTCAAAAGATTGTTAAAACTTTTCCTAGGTTGAATAATCGATCACTACAAGTTAATAATCGATTGTTTTTTCTCTGCCTTGAATCAGAGCAAGTTTTTCAAAGTAGTAATCGATTACATTCAAAGGATAATTGATTAATTTGTTTTAACATGTTTTCCAAATTTTAAAAGAACAAAATAACTAATTACTATCTCAGAATAATCAATTATTTGTTCAATGCCAAATTTTGAAAAGGTTTTACAATGAAATAATTGATTAATCTAAGAATAATAATCGATTATCCATGTTCAAAGTTTTCCCCAGAAAAGAATAATGAACAAAATAAGGGTGCGTTTATTTCAACTTTTAGAAAAAGTGATTATGAAACTTAAATTTTTTATATATAACTGAAAAAACTGAAATTGATTTTTTTCAGAAGCTACTCTTTTCAACTTCTCCAAAAAAGTTGAAAACACATTTTTTTGATAATCTAATTTTTTTTAAAAAATTATCCAAATATATGAAAATTGATTGTTTTTAGTGAAAAAATGATTTTTTTACCCAAAAAATCATAAACAAACATACCCTAATCAATTATCTCAGGGAATAATCGATTATTACGAGTTAGGATGCCCAAAAAATGACTAATTTTATATTATTGCTTTCCTAATTGGTCCCCATCTGTTATATTCTTTCTAAACTCTATATTTAGGATCTTTTGGGCACGAATTTTAGAAGAGAAACCCAAGAAAGAAAAAAAGAGAAAAGCAAGTTATTTTATCCTATCTTTCTTCTACTTCATTCTTTTGCTCTATGATTTGTTGAGATATCCTTAAGAGTTCATAGGATTCAACTTGTGTAATCAACTCTTTAAAAGAGAATACCGTCTTCATACTTTCCTATCACTGAGAGGGTGGGTGAGGTATCCTTTGAGTGCCAAAGGGTGGGGTATCCCTTGAGTGAGTAACATAAACACTAAGTGAATAACTGTTTAATCGATTTTTCATTGGTAAACAAATAAATGACGATATCCTTGCTTCTCAATCTCAAGTTGGGAAATGGAAGTGGCTCCTCTTATAGATTCTCAGAATTTTTAAATAGTAAGCAAAAGAAGCAAATAAAATAGAATAACTATAGATGATGAAGAAACAAATTTAAGTAAAATGAAAAAGAAAATGAAAGAAACTTGAAATTGAAATGTAAGAAGTATATAAATTAGAATTAAAAGAAAAACAACTGGAAAGAGATGAACTAAACGCAATGAAAAAGAAACTAGAAAGAAGATGAAGAGAAAATAAAAGAGGGTGGAGTGCTTGATTTTCCCCTGTATATCATTTGATATCAGAGTGACAAGATGATGTATAAGCTACTTCTCAAAAATAACTCCCCCCTTATTTACAGACAAAAGGTCCTACAAGTCCTATTTATAGACAAAAGAAATCTCTAGAAACTAGGTCCATTATCCCATATTCTATAGCTTCAGTTGTAACACCCTCCCGAGTACAGTACTATGCTTAAGTCATAGCACCATACCTTGGAGTTGTTACTATTACTGTTGGACCTTGATGGACAAAGAACTTGGTAGTCTTCGAGAACTTCTGAAACTATCTGGAGACAACATGGAAATAGGAGTGAGAATTATAAATTCTTAGTAGGATTCTCTAAGTATCATTAATAATGTCACCGTTGTTATCTCCAATTTGCTTCGGTTTATTATGAAAAAGGTGAACAGGCTATGTAGATTGTTTAATTTTACAGTTCGAAAATACAATGTCCGAAGCAAAGATTCAGTTTTACTCATAGACTTGTCATCTAGGAGAGCCCATACAACACCAATTCATGAATTATAGTATGAATAATGACTAAAACAGAGTAAAACACAATAGTCTCAATACACTGGATACATAACTTCTGCACCTACCTTTACGTGTATTTGAACTTATGCAAAAACATAAGATTTATGGGAAAAACCCATAAAAATCAATTCCTGAACGATATCATGGATAACAAGTGCAACACATTAAACTACACATAGCATTTGCACATAACTTTATCTCTACTTGAATTCATGCATATACATAAAATTTGCTTTTCTTTCTTCATCTCTCTTTTCATCATAAAATCTTTACGTGCCACATTCCAGAGTATGATCGCCATGTCATACCCCATCAGAGCGTGATCGCCATGTCACGTTCCTTAGGAATGTGGGATCTTCCTTTGGTACTTACACTAGCTGGGTCATACCATGCCTCATGTAAGTTCTGTCCCCTATACTCACACTAGCTGGGTCGATGTCATGCCTCATGTGAGTGGGGTATCTGCATAAGCTTTAATCTTTAGTCTTTAGTCTTTAATCTTTAGCTTTTACTCGGCACACCTAGGCGTTACGTATCACCGTCCCTAGGGTGCTGTTACTGCCCTTGGGTAGCCTGGCCTTGGAGTGAGCTCGTCAGCTTCACCCGTGACCATCGTCACATCGACTCACCCGTAAGGGGACCCACATGCCTCTAGTCTTGAAGGGATCTCATTCTGGTCACGTGCCTCTAAGTGAAGGGATCTTTTCTGGTCACGTGCCTCAAAATTGAGGGATCTTATCTGACCACGTGCTTTCAACATAGAGGGATCTCATCTGGCCACGTGCCTCCAAGGTAGAGGGTATTTGCCTTCACAAGGAGGGATTCAAGGTGCAACTGCCTCCAAGTGAACGGATTCATATCTTTATCTTTTAACTGCATTCACCGGGAGGGATTCAATTAACTGCCTCTGAGTGAAGGGATTCACATTTAATATACTCATGTCTTTTCATTCTCATACAAGGTCATGCATAGTCACACTGAATGTACCTATACTTCATTTATTTTCATATGTCATTGCACACATGATCTTCACGTACATAGTCGTGACATAGAAAAACCCGTAGCCTCTTTGCCATTCTACCGGCACTCATACATATGCTTTGTCCTTTACTTTCATATACCTCATCTTATACTTATGTCATTCTTGAATATAGGGTTTCTATATACCTATTCATACTCTAATTCATCCTTGATAACCCATATCATCTTCAAATTCATCCTTGCATGTACACATTTCCTAGTTTCATAGACTTCTGCGGTAAATCCGGCAGCATAACGGATTAGCTCCGTCTCCCCATGAATAGTGCTAGTTCTCACAAACAGTTCAGTCATAACAATATAATCAATTTATTCATATATATGGATCAATGTAAAACTGGCAATCCTCAACTCAAACCTTATGTGTTTCACTAACACTTGTAAAATTATCAAGTTGGCCATTCTGCCAATTCTATTCGGTTCTGCCCAAATCTTGTATAATCCACCTTTATCTCTATTCAACTCATTTAAATATGAAATTTGGATATGTCATAGCTCTATATGTCTACTTTCTAACCTCTTTAGTCCCATATCATTTTGATTTATATAACTCAAGATATTTAACTTTTGCCTCAGCCTATTCAGTCACTAGCCCGAATTACACTCCTGAAAATATAAATTCACTAAAAATCGAAACTAAGCTCAAATCATGCGAAATTGGTCTCATATTGAAGCTAACAGGACAACCTTTCATTTACCACGAGTTTCACTCCATTTGGTTAAGGATACCTCGAGTTATAAGTCCTGAAAGTTTACTTTCCTGAACCACTCTATTTTGGCCTGGATTGGACATAGGACAACTTCCTCGAATTACTGGGAACAATTGGGACCGTAACAAACTCGGAATTTCATATTGGGATATTCCCCTATGTGTAAGCTTTCTAACAAAGTTGGTTTCACTCAATTTGGAGTTGTATAGGGTGAGTTATACCCTCCTCAAGTCACCCTGCCCGGATGAACACCCTGATTCCTAGGTCAAACTTCAAAAATTCATATCTCTCTCAATACTAATCCAATAACCTTATATGATATATGTATGGAAAGCCCTGGATGTCTACTTTCATCTAAAAATGGTTTCATCGAATATAATCGGCTGTAGACTGCACCGTACACTTCGCCGTACGGACTGCCGTGGAATTCCTCACCAAGACAGCATCCTACTTCTCCATCCCTTCTAATTTTCTCCTTCTAATCATAATTCTAACTCAAAATCTCCTATTAATCCAATCATAATCCATCATAATACATCCAATATATCATCCAATACATGAAGAAGAGTACAATTTAATACAACCAAAGTGCAAGGAATTCAAGAATAGAAGTAGAATCCTACCTCTTTGGAGTGTGATCTTGCTGAATTTGAATTTGAACTGAAGGAAGCCTTGACAAAGCTTGGAGGTTTGAGAGAGTAAATTGAGAGAGGAAAGGAAGAAGAAGAAGGCTGGGAAGGGAACATAAATCAGCTGGGAATGAGGAGGGGAGTCTGACTTAAATACATGAAAGTTGTGGTGTTGATTGGTTGGAATTTTATGGTTGAAGTTCGGCCATGTCTCTCACTTTTGTGGCCAAATTGCTCTCCACGTCGTCCCAAAAGTGGCACTCGCGTCCAGCCTAACTGAACTCGGAACTCGTCCCGATAATACTTGAAGTCGGAAATCGTGACATTTTTTTACACTGCTTGAAGCTGAAGCCGGATGTCGGAACTCGTACCATGCCGTTTGTGACTTGAGGAAATCTTGTTTAAGACTTGGAATCAAGGTCTGAGGTCGGAAGTCATGCAGCTGTCAATCATAAAATCTCGGAACTCCTTATTTTAAATGTCAATGCTGGATATAAAATCCGATATCGGAACTCGTGTGTGCTTTGGAAATCAGCTCAAGGATCTGAACTCGTGTCCATCCCAATTAAGTTCAACTCCAAGGGCGAAGCTCTTCATATTGAACCTGGAGGTCGCTTTTATAAACTCTAAAGTCGGAAACCGTGCACATTTTATCTTGAAACATGAAGTCTTAGGTCGGAAATCGCGTACATCTTACTTGAAACTTGGATGAGTTATGAGATCGGACATCGGGTCCATTGGCGACATGAAGTCGGATATCGGGAATCATGTCCATGTTGTATAACTTGAAGTTTAAGTCGGAAGTCGGGAAGTAGGAAATTGTGCCACTTGAAGTCGGAGGTCGGAAAATTTTGCCCAATATACCTTAACTCGAAGTCGGAAATTGGACAGGACATGAAGTCGGAAATTGAGCAACATGAAATCGGAACTCGGAAATCGGATGTTACATCAGTCTTAAACCATATTCAAATCCATGTCCGTTCTTTAATCCCACGTTCTGAGTTGTGCATGGGCCCTTCCAATGCTTAGTTCCTAAAAATAGGTGCATGACTTCACATTCGAAAGCTTCTACCATGATCCACGATCTCATTACTGCCCATGTCTATTTATCACTCTGACTCCAGGTGCTTCGACATTTTGATCTAATTCAATATGCACTCATTCCTCAACATTTCGACACTTGGCTTCGTTGGATGGTGAGATATCACCTATTGCTTCGACGCTTACATTCTTGGCCCTCTCTTGCCATGTTTGTTGCTCTTCATCTCGACAATGCCACAATGCGAGAAATTCCCAAATTGACCTAATCTTCTATCAATGTAGTCGATTACACGAGTGGCCATGTAGACATTGCCTTTGCTTCATATTGACATCACTTTGACCAATATCATCTTTGACCCCACATGTCCAAGATTTCAAGCGATCTCATTTCCTTTGCTGAGCACTTCGAATTGGATATTGCCATGCTTGTCGAAGTGGCTTTCTTTTTAGAATAACTTATCATTAAATGTCAAATATTGATCATATCCATGGCCCTAATAATTACTTTCCAATGCTCATGCTTTTTGCCACATCCACATAAGGCAATATATGGCCCAAACTTTGCTTTTATTTCCACACTAAGATTTGTTGAAGAGATTACATCCCTAACAATAACATCACGAGAATGAGAAAAGTTGACTCATTGCAAAGTTTTTTAAACACCTACAAGCTTGGATATAGTGAAAAACCCCTTGCATCGGCTTGAAGATTGAACGTAAGTCAAAAGTGGCTAGTGGCTGAATCAATATAAATATCTATTTGCTGCTCTTCTCTCTTATCTTCTTTACATTTGTTTTGCAATTGTGTTTATATTTTAAGCTCTTCTCCTTCAGCCATTTTATATTATTTATTTGTACTTAAGTTTTTCAATTTTATTTGAAAAGAAAGTGTTTGATTTTAAATTTCAAAAAAATTTGAAAAATTCAATTCACCTTCTTGAGTTGAAGCAACTTAATAACAAATATAAAAGTGGATATAAGAGTAGACACTCAAAAAGAGAAAAAAATATAAAATCTTCACCTAATCCATCACTACAAAATACTTCGTACCATTCTCTTTAAGCGTCCACTCTTATATCCACATTTTATGTGTAAATAGCATTATTTTAAAATGTCCCTTTGAAGCAAAGGGGGATGTAATCCAGCGTGCAACACGTTCTTTACGAGATTCCTTTTATTAGAGACTTCTCGAAGCCTAAAAGCTGAGAAGTTGTAGCAACGTAGCTAGCTGCGGTGTTATTGACGTTGCTTTCAGAACCGAAAAGATACTGATTTGACGGTGAGTTCTGCTAGCTACTAGCAGAGTTTAGAGTTTAGATATGATGTCTAGAGTCATAAATAAGATGTATTTCAGAAGTGAACAATTTTCAGGATGAAGCTCCCTTGGCCTAAAAGCAGAACGTAGAGTCATAAAGGGTAGTGCATTATAGGATCAACTACACGAGTCATTGCTGGGCTCCGGAGGGACGTGATTAGTTCACAAAATTAGTTTAATGCGTCATTCCCCAACACACATTAAAAGAAAAAAAAAAAAAATTGGAAAGTCATAAGTTAGAAACCTAACACAGAAATACTTGAAATTACTCTGAAGATAGTACTTTCAACGGTCCAGAAGTTATCTAAATTTTATAATACTTCAACGCACCCGAAACATTTTTTAGGAGATTAAAAGAACTTAACTTTCTGGGGATGACTATATGCTCCTGAATCCAGAGACCAGAGCAGCCGAATGCAACAATTCTACTTTCATCCTATATTATAAATGCCAAAAATTAAAAAAAAAAAAAAATTGTTGTCTAATGGAACATCAAAACATAAGCATATTATAAATAAAACTTCAGTAGAATATTACAAAGCGAAAATGGCCACAAACTTCCCCTGAAACTGAACCAAAACGTGGTCGTGAGTACACAACCAACATCAAGACGTACTTACTGGACAAGGTCCTTGCGAGTAGTATGTCACAACCGAGTGCTGGGAAGAACCAAAATTGTCATAAATATAGCGTCAACTTCTTTTCTTTTCAAACTTCATCAGAGTAAACAAATACAAAAGCCAGAGCGATAACCATATAGTTCCCCCTGATGACAAATCATGCAATGCACATTCCTGATACAAAAAATCAAAGGTAAAAAGAAACTTTAAAAAGGCTTCGTTGTGCATTCTCTAAATTATGATTTGATAAAAGAGTTTAGGCACATGATGAAGTATCATTTGAGGATCTAAACTTTGTCATAAAAAATTAAAGAGTTGAACTTAATTATTACCATTTAAGGAGCTCAAGTTTGTTATAAAATATATTTAATAAAAAATGTTGAAAAGACAAACATATCCAACTTCACATACGTAAATAATTTATAAAATGAGAAAACAGTACCGTGTGACCAATTTTTGCCAAATGATAAATATTATCGGAATATCCTTTTTAATTAAAGTTGAGGTCTTCAATTGGTTAAGTTCAGAAGCTTAATTGGTTATTTTATAGATGAAATCCTTAATTAGTTATCACATTAAAGTTGAGATCCTTATACAACACTTTCCTCTCGTAATATCACTAATTACCCTCATAAAATTCTACTTTCACGACAAGCATTTGTCATTGAATTTCTAAATGGAATTTTGTATGTTTGCAGTTGTGAATATCAGGATATGTCTGCACAAAATATTAAAAAAAGTTCTTGTAGGCATACGATCAAGCTAGGCTGCAGGTATAACTATATAACATCACAATTCAAGAAGCATCATAGGCTATAGAATCTACCTTCAATAATGCATAAAGACCTCAGAATCAGGAATCCAAACTGTCACTCAATGTAGTACTTATTTTTGAATGGCGCAAGAAGCTTCCCAGAATGCTGTTGAATCTCACACCCAAGCTCAACCTCCATAAGACGATGGTTTTCCTTTGAACGACTCATTAGGAAAGAAACACTTAAATTATCACCTTCAGTCACATGTGTAGGTGGATGCAACAGGAAAACCTGTTCAATGATTATAATATATGATGACATAAGTTATTAGACAACTGAATGAAAGTCACAGGCCATAGTCAATGACTCAAACAGATCTAATTGTGAAACTGCTATAAACTTGCACACAGTCAATTGAAGCACACAGAAAGAATATTTTTCATTTTCTTTTTTTTTTTTAATCTTAGAACATAGATAGAATAAAGCCCCGTCCACCATGGAAAGTATGAATGTTAAGCCCCTCTGTCTCTCTCTCTCTCTCTCTCTACCCCCCAAAACAGAAATTCTAGGTTATATTGTAACAATAGAACAACAACTTTAAGGAACCTCAAACAAGGGACCATAGACTCCTTTAACTATGTTCCCAACTGCTTTCTAAGTTATGAATCTATATTAAGCAAAATGATCCAGCACCAAATTGATGCAGTGCAGCACAAACCTGTTGGCCCCAATGTGTACCATAATCTACACTAGGAGCTGTAGTTAACTCAATCTCCTGTTCTGCCGGATCCTCACCTCTTCCCTGTTGGAGAAAAGCATGAAACAATTAGATTTATGATATTTGATAGCTATAATGTCATTAAAAGGTCAGAGTAGCTTACCCGAAAATGTACATCAAACCACCCTCCAAACCCACACAACTTTGTGTTTTCCATGGTTATTGACAAAGAAAACTTTGATCTGACTTTTTCTATATCAGTCACTGTGGCAGTTAAACAATCAATTTCCTTTATTATAGCAGCAGTTCCTATCACTTGATGTGGATGAAGGTTGCTCCACAATGATGTCTACAAAAATCACAGCAAATGCAATTTTAAGTTGGCAAGAGAAGCATAAATTAGTTTCATTTGCAGTAGAAAATTCAATGCTATTAAATTAATCTTTTGGCATTGATTTGACCTATAGAAGCCAGTTTGCAAGTGAATCATTTATTTATCCAAGAATACACGAATGAAAAATTAACCGTTCGAACTCATCATTTAACAAACAGATATTTCCATTTTCTCCAATATCTTAGGGTGAAATAACAACACAAAATCAAACTTTTAGAAGTATTTCACTAATTACAAACGGATACAGAGACCAAATTAATTATAAAAGATGATAGACTCCCAACCAAGATCAAGATATTGTTTAACTAAAAATAAAGCTTTACACTTAAGGTGCATTAAGTATACAACTTGCCTGCAGATAGTATTTCCTCTGCTCTTCAGAAAAAGGCTTTGTTAGAGTACTCATGTCGACACCATAGTCAGTCTTTGTTTCATTAACAAAGTTGTGCCAATCATCCATAGCTGACTGGTAATCACCCATTTTGTGATCTCCTATCCCAGTCCTGATAGGGGCTATCCACATGCGAGCATGGCTAGGATACCTGCAAAACTAAAGTCTTTTAAATCACTCATTGCAAAGGCAACACCTAAGGCTACCAAAAAATTGTTCATACATAATATGGATTCTCACAGCAACCATAACTCATAACTCAACTATCTAACTTTCATGAAAAATGCCTATCCTTTTTTTTTTTCTTTTTTTTTTTTTGGTTGGGGGGACGGGTTGTACTGGCAAACAGCCACCTTTAGACGCAAAAAGTAAATCACTTATATATAAGTTACCACAGTTGGTAATGTACTGAAAAGGGCGCATGGTAAGCACAATATGCAAAGTTAAGAGAATAAATCAATTGAAGACCAGAGTACTACAAGTACAGGATTTGAGCAAATTCATTTCTTATTCTTTTGTCAAAAGTTACAGAATAGTTGAATATTTAGTTGGCAGGTTCTAACACTGTATCCTATTGACTAACGATTTTGAGAGTTGCTTATTATGTTGAATAACAAAGAATAAAACCTAAATATGCTACACAGAACAAAACTTTCTGGCATGTTTAGTAACCAAAAATACTTCAGTTGACCTCACAGCCAGTTCCCAGAGGCAATACAGCATGTGCTATATGAAATACGGACTATGTAGTATCCACTTCAACATAAGTTAAAGACAAAATTGGAATAGGCAAGCACTAGTAGGTGCATACCAAGAAACAAGTCACTAAACATCAAATCATGTAAATGTATCAAAACACTCCTTTCTTTTTTGATTTCTAGCAAGCAAGATGTTACCATAAAGAAAAAAAAAATACTTACATCACTCCTGTTGGTTTGAGCCAGCGGTCACGAGCACATATAACCGAATCAAACATAGATTCACGCAGGAGAAAGTAACCCATCCACTCAGAGATAATCACATCGACTGCAAGTCATACAACAACATTTAAGGCACTCACAATGATATACAACAAATAGACTTCAGAAATATGTCAAATGGGAAAAGTCAAAAAAATTTGAAGTTTTACTCAAAAATACAGAAAGCTAATAGCTCTAACCTTTCTCTGGCAATGTAACTTCCTCCATTGAGCCCTCGATGACTTCAACTATCTGTTGGAGATTATTTGCTTTGACAAGCGAACGTGCATGTTCTGACATCTTAGTAGCTTCCACTGCATATACCTTCCTTGCACCTGCTTGTGCTGACCATATTGCAAGAATGCCACTTCCAGTTCCCACATCCAAAACAGTCTTCTCCGCATAAATTCACCAAGCCACCCCAAAATCATCACTCCCACGTATAACAGAAATACAAATAACAATCCTAACCGACACATTTTAAGTTATAAATAATAAAACAGCACAGGTTAGAAGCAAAAATCCTGTCTTGATCACTAATCCATTTCTATAATTCTATAATCCACACAGAATTGACATTGAGGTTAATCCAGAAATTCAAGTACATAAAAGCAACACTGGATTTTTTTTTTTCTATTTTTTTTAATCAAAACTGAAAAATTAAATGCCACTTTTTCTGGAATTTGTTAGGACCAATCCAAAAATGGGCGGGTGAAGCAGAGATTATAATATAAAGGGATGGAAAAAGCAGACCTTGCCACTGAAGTGGTGTTTGTTCTCGAAAATGGCATTGAAGTAAGCGTCCATGCGAACCCGATCGGAGAGCATCTCCTTCTGGTGGTAAAGGAAAGAATAGGTGCAGAAGTACTGCGCATAGTCAACGTCCTTGTCAACGGTGGCGCTGCGGCCACCAACGGCGGCGTTCGCTGAGGTCCCCATGATACAGTGAAACTCACTCCGCAACCAACAACTATGTTCAATTTTTAGGGTAGGGTTGGTTTGGCGGTAGGGTTGAGTTCCGTTCTCTACGGTTAGTTTATATTTGCTTTCTTTATTTGTCTTTTTTTCACTTTCAAATTATAGGGTTGTTTTGGTTTGTAAAAATATTTTTTATTTTTATTTTTTGAAAAGAATTTTTAATTTTAGATTTTTTGAATTTAAAAAATGTATTTAGTTTGTTTATTTAAAAAAAATAATAATAAAAATATGTTTAATTTATTTATTTTTAAAATATATTTTTAAAATTAAATTTGAGATAACAAAATTATATTTATTATTAAATAATAAAATTTATATATATTTGATATTAGTATTTTGTTCATCTATTAAAAGTATTTATTAAAATAATAAATATCTCTATAAAATATTAAGAATAAAATAAATTATTTATTTTTAAGTTATTTTTTATTATTATCTATTATTATATTTTGATTTGTACATAGATAATATTTAAATACTATAGTTAATATTGTTTTATTATATATACTATTAATATAAAAATATTTTATATAGATATTTAATTATATATTACTATATCAATAAAAATATTTGATTCACTACTTTAAGAATATTACAAATATAAGCGTATAGTGCCTTTTTTTCCACTTGTGTTTGTCCTTTTTTTTTTCTCTCTTTCTTTTCTTTTGAAAAAAAATTAAATGATTGGCAAAAATAAAAAAATGGGTGGCAGGTTTCAAACATATATCACAAAGTTTCTAGGTTCACCATGGAGCCAACTACGCTACCAACTTTTCTTTGTGTATTTTGTTCCTTTTTTTTCTTTTCTCCCTTTAAAAAATTAAATGATAGACAAAAATTTACGAATTATAATAAGAGGGGTTTGAACCCTCACTATCATGCATCCAAGTCCAACATGCGAGCCATTGCACTGCTAGTACGCAAATGTCAAGGTTTGTCATTAATAATATATAACAAAAATCCTTAGCAAAGTGCATTTGCCAAAAAAAAAAAAGGTCCTCAGCAAGGATCGAACGCGGGTTGTGCAGGACGAAATGAGAAAAGGGCAAGACAATCGTTAATAACCTAAGTCCAAAAAATAAGCTCGAATGAGGACAAGAAGAACTTAAGCTCGGCCATGAAGCACAAGGCCGAAATTTCGAGTATAAGCTTAGAACGTTATTTAAAATGACAACCAAGCTTGGGGGTTATGGACTGAACAAATTCATTGGGCCCTAGTGCTCAGCCCAGACAAGCTCAAAAAATAGCTCTTCTAGAAGAAACTCCCTCGGATAAGCTCAAATCAAACCAGCGCATACGAATAGCTAACCCATTAGGGGTAGTTACCAAGCATGGAGGAGCCTCATGACAATGACAATAGGAGGATAAAAAAATTACCATGGAATTGGGGGAAGAGGCACACAAAGTCAACTATAAAAGGGGAATTCAGTGTAATACCCTACCAACTTAATGTTATGCTTAAGTCATAGCACGAAATTGGATAGGTTGCGTTACCGTGTTAGTTCTCCGTCTAAAGTAGTATTCATTATTTTATATTTTCTTTTTCTCTGATATATATATATGATGAATATACCTATGAAACGGCGCACTGTATATAATAAACGTGACCAGTATTTTAGAACGTAACAGAATTTAATAAAAGCACCACAGAAAAGAATAATGACAGGTAATATATCATCAGTTGTATATTTACATATATAAGTCAGAAATTTTTATGGGACATTTGCCTATGTGTAAGCTTTCTAACAGAGTTGGTTTCATTCAATTCCAATTAGTATAGGACAAGTTTTGCCTTGAACAACCCAGTCTGCCTAGAATCAAACTCAAAAACCTAGGTCGAACTTCCAAAATTCATATCTCTCTCAATACTAATCCGATGGCCTTATATGATATATGTATGGAAAGCCCTAAATGTCTAGTTTCATATAAAAATGGTTTCATCAAATTTAAACGGTGGTAGGCGGAGCCGTACACTCCGCCGTATAGACTGCCGAGGGATTTTGGTTTTCTAGCTCCTCACCTCTTCCTACTTTCATCCTTTCTTACTTCCTAATCGATTTTAACATCACAAACAGCTAACAAACTAGCCAAATATCATCATATTCATTCAATCATCACATCAAGAATTGAGAAAATAAAGCCACCACAAGCCACCCACAACCAGAATAGTAAGACAAAAATTAAATCTCTACCTCTTTGTATGTGATTTTGCTTGATTTTTGAGTTTGGATTAACAAAACTTTGTTGAGCTTGAAGGTTTGATAGAGTTGGGTGAGTGGAGAAGAGAAGAAGAGGGCTGAAGCAAGGGAGAAGGTGGCGCATATTTTGGCTAAAGGAAAAGAAAGAAATGTGTTATAAAAGCTTTGAGGAGGTAGTTGAAATCTTGCAATTTGATTGGTTGGAGCTTTGTTGCCAAATTTCAGCCAACACCCTTCATCCTTGTGACTTCTCTTGCGCCACTTTCATGGGTTAGGTGGCTGAGTAATCAGCCCTAACACCATAGAATTTGGGTGCATAATTCTATTGATTCGGTTCCGACAGTTTAAAATACAATAATTTTACCGATTTTCTTTAAATCGGTAAATCGATTTCAAGAAATTTTTTTATAGAATCTTCTATACTTCTAACCTAATTCCCTCATATCTAAACTCAATTAATTGATAATTAATTGATGCTAAATAAATATTTAGTCGAATTTTAATTAATCTTAATTATTTGATAAAAACCGAATAATTGGACGAAAAACGATAAAAATTTCCGGTGGATGTTACACTCAGGGAGAATCAAAGATAAGTAACTAATTCCTTTTACTCACACTTGAGTAGAACAGAGTTTTGACTTGAGCGTTAGAGTCTTGTGCAAGTCCCCCACTAGAGGAGCACACAAAGAACTTGGATCTATATAGAACTCGTCAAACGCCCTCTGAAACAGGTCAAAACAATAACTAACAAGACTTATGCTAATTTTTATTTATACTTTTTTTTAATTCTCTCTTATTTTTTGTGAAAACTATATATTTTTATTCCTAAAATAAATTACTAAATAATATGGATAAAACCTTAAAAAAATAAAAATAATTATTTTATCTTTAAAAAATAAATAAACATACTTGTAGCGCACTTTCTCACTTGAGTTTCAAGTCTCCAATTACAATGGCATAACATCTAGATGATGATGCTAATAGGTAAACAAGCAATTTTTCAATTAAGAGGAGATATATATAATATTACATAATAAAAGAGATAAGCCACAAAGATAACAAGTTGCATTCAATGCATATCTCTAATCTCTTGTGGAAATAGTGGCAAGTTGTAAAAGAAATTAGGTAGCAGAAAAATAAAATAAATAGAACAAATTACGTTATATAATTTTAAAGAAATTATGTTATACTAGCAGATTAACAGGTACTATTGTGCCTATTAAGCCACCTTTTTATTTTTTTAGATAATAATATAATTAAATTTATGTAAGTAAAATAATTCATTTATAATTTTATTTGCATTAGTATAAATTAACACAAATATTTGAAACTGAGAAAGTACAAATGTGAATAAATATCATTGAGTTATCTATTTTGATCTATGACTTTAATATATGTATGTTTATAAATGTAATATAATTGAATGTGTATAAATTTGTATTTTTTTTTTTAGTTTTAATGTATTTAATAATAATTTAATATAGTTGACAATTTCACATTAATACTATTATATGTCTAAGTTTTAAATTAATAATTGTAATACTCATAACCTTAATTACTAAAGTAACAAATACATGGTTAGAAGACAGTACAAAAAATTTTCTACTAATAATGTATCAAAATTAAATTTATAATTTATTTTTTTCCTCAACTGTAATATAGCGTAGTTCTTTTTTTTAAAATTATGAGTAACATTTTATAAGCTAACATTAACATGAATTCATTTCAATTAAAAATTAAAAAATTTAATATAATACATATCCGAAATAGTTTTTATTATGGCATTTTTTACTTATAGATAATAAAGAATAATATTGCATTGGAATTAAAATAATTTCATAGAATATGGAGTTGAGTAAAATTATTCTTACCATACTTTAAACCCACCTCTCCTATAATTTTTATTTTTTAGTTATTAATGTAAAATAATATTATATTGACTATTACGCTCGTGCCTACCTTGCTGCATTTTTTTTTGGTTATTATTCTAAAGTTATTTGTTACATATGCATTAGAAATATAATAATAGTTTAATTTTTTTTATATGATTTTTATGTAAGAAAATTTGAAATATAATATTTTTGATAAAATTTAAAAAATATGATATTTTTATTCTTTTATCATTTTTTCTATTTCTTACTTTTTTTCTCTCTCTATCCTTTTTTTCTCTCCTTTTTTTTGTTATTTGTCATTTTTCAACTTTTTTCTCTCTCCTCTCTCCCTTGGCCCTCACTTTCGCTCTCACGCTCTCTCACCCTCTCCACTTTTTTTCTCTCTCCTCTCTCTCCTCTATCCCCTCACTCTCACGCTCTCTCCCGTTCTCTCTCACACTCTCACACTAACACATATGCACAAAAAGACAAAAATACACACATTCATATACAAATAATAAAATGATAGAATTTGGTGTATATTTAACTGGATTCACTTTTTATTTATTATAAAATAATAGAATCCAATTTATATTCTACCGGATTCACCTTTTACTTTTATTAAAAAAATAGAAATCGATTGATAGTTAACCTGATTCCATTTTATTATTATTATTTTTTGTAATTTGGTAATACGAATAGCGGATTCACTTTTTACTTTTTATTAAAATAATATAATCCGACTAATAGCAAACCAGATTCCCTCCAAAATCTCATATTTCTCAAATTTTGTCAAATATCTCATATATTTTTAATATCACTTTCAAAACTCCATATGCAAAAAAATCACCCCATGGTACGTCATGTGGATGAAAATAAACAAAATAAATTTTCAAACTTTTGCAATTTGCTTACTAAATATTGACTATTCCAAAAACATAATTACCAAATTTGATAAAATAAACCACATCTCTCAAAAATCAACAACAACCACAACCCATTGAGAGGAATGAATCCCAAATGTTCACCCATTAATCAAGCTTAATTCAAGAGACAATTCTTCCATCAGACACATGTCAAATACTCATAGTTTTTTTTCTAAAAGACTGCTATCTGTTCCTTCGTCAACATTTTAAAACTTTCTACGTGAGAGAAATCAAAGGGAAATTCAATGGAGGCTAAGAGTAAAATATCGGAAGTGGTGCCATTCATAATGATGGTGATCACAGAAGACTGCACCATATAGCATGACAATTTTTGTAGAAAACTAAAATAACTAATGGAATGAGTCCATTTGTGTTCATTATTTTCACTTATCACCAATGCTCTCGCCATTATAATACTATTTCCTTGTTCCTTTTTATCACACAAAGGGGACAAGTCCTTCTCTTCCTCTTCACTATTCCATTTAATGTTTTTCTTTTCTTTTTTTAAATTTTTTTATTGATGCTAGCTACTTGCACGAAATTGTTTGCATGGATGATTTATTTTAGTTTGATCTTCAACATTATCTTCTTGACATAATGATCTTCATCATTATCTTCTTCATCATTGTCTTTGTACGATCTAAGACTCATTCCTGTGCAAATTGCATGATCTAACTCAGAAAAGAATTGAAACATTCAAATAAATGGTTAGTCAACAAAAGATTTTATTAAAACTTGATTTGTTATTTATCACAACCTTTAGCTTAAAAATGTTCAAACCACGAGATGGCTTCTAAAGGGCATTGGAACTTATATTTGGCCCCACTAAGTTTTGTTAAGTATAACTTAAGATATTTATAGTCAATTCGCTGCTGCCCTATTTTGAGACAGATTCGGACATCAAAATGGAAAATTATTAAAAATTCATTCCTTATCATTTTGCTATGAAATTTTATATGTTTATACTCACTTAAACCCTCTTTCAAACAAACTAAATTTGACTCAGTAAGTAAGGCTTAAGTTATCAGCTCTACATTGAGGCTGTCCTGTTTCAGCACTTACAAAGTATATGGTAATATTGTGGAATTATTGGGAGCAATCCACTATGAGTTTAAATCTAAAAATTTAAAGGCTTACTCCCTATGTGTTAACTTTCTAAAAAAATTGATTGCACTCAATTTTAAGGTATATAGGAAAAGTTATGTCCAATAGAATACACCCTGCTCAAATCGGAGTTGCTCCACCTATAGCCCATTTCAAAAATTTATAACTTATTCATTTTAAGTCCAATGACCCTCAAATTTCGTGTATATACTCTCTTGTGTATCTCCATCTCATTTTGAGTTTTCTAGCTTGAGTTATTTACCACATATTGACTGCTGCCCAGATTTATGCACATGATCAAAATTCTATTTTTAAGTTACCTTGATTGCCTAACTTGCTAGCCTTCCCACTTCAAGTTTCACTAGCTATAAATCATTGAAATAAGGTTATATATCATTATCATCTGCCCAATACATGTGTGGTTCAATAAATTACAAACCCTAGCTCTCATGGAAGCCATACGAATATATAACAAGTTCTAGGACACCTACCTCACTTCCAAGCTTATAAATTCTTCAAGACTTACTCCTTTGGACTCTAAGGTCTCTTAAAACCCACAAAACAATCAACCTTCTTCTTTCTTGGTTAAGGCTAAAGCTTTATAGGTCAAGGGTGAGGGATTTTTAGCTTCTATATAGGCTAGATTATGGAAATAAGGTGTAGTTGATGAGTGGTGCTTGAAGTGAGCAAGAGAAGATCAAGATTTTGGGAGCTTGGAAAGATAAAAATAGAGGAGAGTTTTAGAAAGAGAGTTTAGCTATGAGAATCAAGAGACAAAAGAAGATGATGGCCAATTTAGGGTTTTTTAGAGATATTTCACTAGTTTTTTTAAAAGTAAAATGTGACCAACTTTAATAGTGTGGTCCACATCACTTCTTGGATTTTCTGTCCGTATGGCTTACTCCAGGCCACATATAAATTGGTGTGACGTCTCTCTTATATTTTATATTTCTACTAGTTCAATTTTTTGTGTTATGAGAAATTGTTCTTAAAAAGTTTTATGGTGCAGTTAAAATTCTATTACCTATAAAATTTTAACTATTTTACATTATCATTTTTATTATTTTATATTCTTCTCTCTATTTAAAAATTTAGTATTAATTAATACTTAATAGTGTTAAGTATATACACAATTAAATTGGGGTGTTAGAAATTAATATATATTAATTTAGTTAATCTAGTTTAATAAATTTTCCTATAAGAAGAATTGGGCTTAAAGTGCATTTAATTTCCTAGAGTATATTCGGGCTTAGTCCCATAATTTTTTTGTGAGCCCCAATTGGTATCTCATATTGTTTTAAAATTTTATGATATTAATTTTCATATTTTCTAAATTAAATTATTAACTCTGTATTATATAAGATGTTAATTAAGTACTCAATCACCCAAATAAATTTTAAAACAATTTTAAGTCAGTTCTATATATTTAAATTGACTCAAATAATCAATTATAATTTTATTATAAAATTTCTAGAGTTATTTCTAACTTTTTGGACACTTTCCCTAGTAGGCTCAAAACATCAATCAATTTTATAATTATCATCTATATTTTTTTACTGTAATATTTTATTATCTATATTTTATTTTACCATAATATTTTACTATAATATTTTTGTCATGACTCTGCATTTTATTTAAATTTCTATGATATTAAATTTCATATTTTCTTAATTAAATTGTTAATTCTTAATTATATAAGTCTTTAATTAAGTACTCAATCACCCAAATAAATTCTAAAATAATTATAAGTTATTTCTATATTTAAATTGAGTTAAATAATCAATTGTAATTTACTATAATTTTCTAGAGTTATTTCTAAATTTTTGAACACTTCTACCCTAACAAGCTCAAAACATCAATCAATTTTATAATTATTACCTGTATTTTATTTTATCATAATATTTTTTTTGTGATTTTTTCAATTGTATATTGTATTTTTATGAGATATTTAGTTTTTATTGGGTTTAAAAAGTAATTAGTAAATTATGGTAATTTTAGTTTGATAGTTAAAGGGAAATCGCAACACATCATCCCGATATATCTACATCGCAATATATCACTGCAATTTTGGGGGAATTGCAGTGATGTGTTGCAATTTCTATAATTTGATAGAAATCACAACACATCACCACAATTTCTCCAAAATTGTAGTGATATGTTGTGATGTGGTATTTTTGTCATAAAATAATTTATACGTACCTATAATGATTAATTCTCCATCTCACATGCACGCAGTAAATTCTCACTTTCAATTCCTCTATAAATTGCGAAGAAATAGATCTACGGATACAGATATATCTCAATAGCAAAAAACTTTCAAAAGAGTTAAGTCTGTCTATGTATATGAAGAGTGAATACGAGAAGAAAAGGAGTTGAATTAGGCTGTAAAAATTTTGTAAAAATTAAAAACAGTGAAGAGATAGTGAGTTAATACAGAAAAAAAAAAATATTTTGTTCAAAAAATAGCGGATAAGACAATGATAGCAGAAATCATATTTTGTAGAAGATTCGCAATGAAGAAGTAATATTTATTTACTTGTTTTTTATTATTATTACTATTATTATGTTTGTTTTTATTGTGTTTATTATTATTGTTGTTATTGTGATATAAGATATAAAGTTATGCTCTACACTTGCCTCTGATGGGGATCCTGTATATCAGAAATATATCAAAAATATATGTGTAATTTATTTTGTTTAGATATTAGTTTATGTGACTTTATACATTAGTAGTATTATTTTATTTAAGCCTCTTATTTTATTTTTATGAAAATTATAATAGAAAATTAGAATACTGCCATCTTGTGTGTTGAATTTGGACAAACCGGCATCGAAATTTGAAATGTGTTTGCAGTATTTAATGATAAATATTTTTCAAATAAAATAATTTATTGAAACTGATTTGTTAATTTATGTATTAGTGGTATTCTTTTATTTATACCTCCTAATTATTCTATTTTTATGAAAATTGTAATAGAAAATTAGAATACTGATGAATTTGCAGAAACCACCATAAAAAAAAATACATAACTATCTACGGAATGTAGGATTGTTGATCGTTTCTATGATGGACCACCTGGAAATAAATGACGAACTAATTAGTGCACTGGTTGAACGATAGAGGCCAAAAATGTACACATTTCACTTTCTGATTAGTGAGTGTACGGTCACATTAGAGAATGTGGCATTTCAACTTGAGATCCGTGTTGATGGTCGACCTATTATTGGACCCACATCTTTCAATAAAGAAAGAATTGGAAATTTATGCTAGAGCCTTATAGGCCTGATGTGAGTGATATTTTCCAATCATCAATCAGACTGAGTTGCTTGTATGACCAATTCTGTGAAGATAGACTAGATGCCTTTGGGCCGAATGTACCTAATGAAACATTATAGTACTTTACTTGCGCCTATCTACTCTGGCTATTGGGGATGCGGCTTATATCGGATAAGAGCACATCTGTGGTTAGTTGCAAATTTCTTCCATTACTTGAAAATTTCCAAGAGGTCGAGGAATATAGTTGAGGTTCAGCATGCCTCACTGTACTTTATAGAAATTTATGTTGTGCAACGCGCACTGATTGTATTGAAATTGGTGGCTACTTGCAGCTATTACGGTCATGGATATGGCACCGACTTCCATTCTTGGCTCCTATTTCTAATAATCCCCCACCGCATTTTCCTCTAGCTTCCAGGTAGAGTTATTATAATTTAAATATTTTTTTGTATTTTGTTATTATTGAATGTGTATCTAATTAATGTAACATTCCATAGGTGGATAAACAGATCATTCCCCCCAAAATTTCCATTTAGGCACGTGGGTAATATAAGGTTGCGGATAGATCAAATGACACACAATGAGGTAGTGATAAAAAAATTTATTGAAATTATTGTAACAATCAATATAGTTGCTGAGACTAATGTAATTTTCTTTTATAATGCAGTTTTAGTGGCAACCATACTATCGGCTAGGCATTGATGCGATTATTCCTCACTTCTTGGCAGATGAGTGACCACTATTGTTAACTACTAGTCCACTCATCTGCTTTGAGATAATTGAATGGCACTCAACTGACCGTGTAATGCGTCAGTTTGGTATAGAATAAGAAATCCCTAACAATTCAACAAGCCTGCTAAGACATCATAATAAAGACTTGAGTGGAGCACAGGGCACTAATTGGATAGAAAATATGCGGAGTGGCTGTAACATTGTGATGATAGATGGTAGCACATATTACATGGCCATCCCTCTGATGATCCCTATCCACATCACTATTATTGGAACTGGTATCTTTACTTTGCTATGGGTCTTTACTTATCACCTAATATCCTATTATAAGACCCACGGCTAAGGGAGTTACCTCCAAGGCAGGAGCATGTTTAGGTTCCTCAGCACCCACCCCTGCAGTATCCTCCTTATGCTGAAATACCTCAATATGTAGTCGAGATGCACCCGCCACCTCCTCAGTATCCTTCTTTTGGCCACATGCCTTCGACACCATGGCAATATCCTCCTTATAACCATGTGCCCTCACCTTCACCCCCAATACCCATACAATTACATGCCCTAACCACATGGGATGGAGCTACATCGAATGAGCTTTTCAGCATCGTCATCCAGATCAACTCATGGTAATGAAGGTCATTCGTGAGGAAGAAGGCTAGTTGATAATGGAGTACACTACCATCATGGTGCTGGCTTACATCAATGCAGTTGATCACGTGTTGCTAAATCTGGATGTGGAAGTGCTGCTTCAGCTGCCCATGGAGACATGTATCAGCTAGTAATTTCAACAGCATGTACCTGTAGTTACTGAGAATTCAGGATTTGTAAATGAAATGATAATAGAATTACTACAGGATCCTAGAGCTACGGGCAATGTCAAAGCCACTTCACGGTTGATAACAACATCTGTCCAAGAGCCACGGCAAGGAGGACAAGAAGCAGAAGAGGAGGATGAGGACGAAGAAGAGGAAGAGGAAGGTGGTGGGAGAAATGAGTGGCAGACATCTAGCAATAAATCTTGGATGCGTTATGTTGGAGATAAATTGCGGAATAAACTCAAGGCGCCTGTTAAATACACCCCCAGAGAATGGAGGAAGTGGAAAAAGAAATAATTTTCTAGAAGAAATATTATTTTCTTTTATTGATCTCATATAATTCTTATATTGATCTTGCATAATTTTTGTATAATCTTGAACAAAGGTAATTTTGATTTCTTTTGTTGATCATGTATAATTTTTGTGTAATTTGTATAATTTTTGTATAATCTTGAGTATAACTAACTAACACTAACCCCCCCAAAAAAAATATTTCAAAGTAGTAAGAATAAAATTAATTTGATGCAGCAATAATGCTATTTTTTCTTTTTCTTTTTTTTGCTTTTTGGCAAACTCCAAAGTATAAAATTAGTCATTTCAGTTTTTAATCATTCAAAAAAATAGAGATAATATTAATCTTACAAAATATATCAAATAAAGTTAATTTTATAATTGCATAGTAGAGATGCTCTACGATTCTAAGGATTCTAATTTGTCGGTTAATTGTAAATCTAACCCTAATTGTAACCTTTGTATTAAACTTAAGTAAACATAAGTTATTTTAAATAAATTTACTTTATTAAATATTTTGTTTGGAAGTAGATCACCGGATTTTGGGAAATGAACTCTTTGAACTGAATTTGGGGCTTTTGCCACCACTACACGCGAGATGGGGGAGGGATATCTGCAAGGACTCCGACGATCAAATTAGCCAGAGTAGAGGTATATGCCAAAAAATGCGTACCTATTTCAAGGGTGAGCTCCCTTATTTGTAGAAGTAGGGTGATAACGGTTTTCCGAAATTCTTGGGTAACGGTCTCAGATTGCGCACATTACGCAATTCGGTTTTGTGATGTTATAGAATCTAGACTTAATGCTTCATAACTGAAAGTGATTTCAGTGCAGTAACTTCCAACCGGTCCCGATGTGGTCCATCAGCATTTGAGGATCCATTCAAAATTTTTGGGCCCTTTTGGGCTTAGTTTGTAACAGTGCCCCCAAACCGGTTCGGCATGATAATGTCGGATACCGGGTTTTTGATTTCAAGGTCGTTAAACCAAAGCTGGAAGTTTGAGGAAGGACCTCGACCTTACCTGGCTGGACCACAATTATAGCTAGCCATCATCGATGCCTACTTGACCTGAGGTGATTGTTTCTGCCATGAGATTGTCAAGGTTCACATCTTTGTTCCCCAAGATGACACGTGTCGTTATGGCCCCTAGTTTTATGTGCCCTCATGATTCAAATTGATATAAATTTTCAATTTTGCCCTCATTCCAGTGCGTAATAAGACATTTTTGCCCTTCGTGACCTTTGGGTTCCGCGACAAGGGACGTGTGCCCTTCTTTGAATTCCAACCCCTTTGTTTCATGTTCACTTTTCGCTTCTCACCAAACTCCCTGCTTCGAGGCCTCTAGAGAACCAACGTTCACACGGAGCCATCGTTCGTTGCGCACCCAAAGGCTTACCTCCATCAAAGAATCCTACATTTTAAAGGTATGCCTTCTCTTTGTAGGTACAATGGTGTTTGAGAGTATCTTAGCTGCATTGTTGCTTACCTGTGGCGGTTTTCATAAAAACCACCATGCCATTCTATCATTCCACTGTTGGGGGTTGTTCCCCCCAAAGTTTCTTCTTCTCTGCCTAACTCCGATGGTTTTCATGCCTTTTGAGGGAAAACCACCATAGACTCATTTTTCATTGTTTTCCGATTTTGTTAATTGTAGAGGTGGTTCTTCATATGTAGGTTAATTTCGACGCCGAAGAAACAAGCACTCGTTTTCCCTTCTGCAATTCCACTAATATATAGATGGGTCGATCCCGAAGTCCTAAGAGTTCCATTCAAAGTTAATTCGAAAATCCTTAAATCACTTCGTGAAGAGAATCTACTGACTCCGGAAGGGGAATATGAAGAGGAATATATCTTAAAGGCTCCAAGCTCCAACGAGAGAGTGTATTATATCAACCTCGAGGGTGGTCCGAGATGGTTGTGGATGTACGATGTCCTTATTTCTAAGTTTAGTGTTCGCATCCCCTTTACTCATTTCCAATTTACCATTTTAGAGCGAACTAGAGCTACCCCATCCTAACTTCATCCTAACAGTTGGGCCATGATCCAAGGATTCGAGATTATATGCGAATACCTTGGAATTCCTCCATCACCAAAGATGTTCTTCTCTCCCTTCACTCTTACCTGTCCTAGTAGTGGGAGTGTGACCACAAGATGGTTATCATTTTGAGCTCAACCAAATAGGAAGGTATTCACGTTGTACGAGGAATCTTTCCACCATTTCAAATCGTTCTACTTCAAGGTGTTTGAGGCTCTGAATACAATTCCCTTTTAGGAGGACCTAGAAGGAAAATTAAGGATCAATTGCTTCTAGAGTAAACACTTTGAAATTCCTCGAGTAACTAAGGATGAACTATCTTCTAAGGAATGAGTGTTGGTCAAATTTTTTTTGGCAAGGTTTGGAAAGGAAAACCTGAATTTGAAACTCATAGTCGGAGTTGACTCGCAAACAGCTAAAGCACACTTAGGTTAGATTTAAATCACTTTGTAGACACCATATCTTGATATTCTATGTAAACTAATTTTGGGTTGGTATTTCGTAGAAAGAATGGCTTCGAAGTCTACCCTAGATGTCCTCTAACATCGCATTATAAATAAAAGGCCTCATGAGGGTGATGTCAGTCAAAGTCCCTGACCTGATGATCCTAGCAACCTGGGAATTGCTAAAGTTTTTGTCCTTGAGGTGCAACCCTCAAAACCCACTCCCGAAGTTCAGCCTTCTAAGAAACAGAAAAGGAATAAAATAGCAAAGGAGGTGCTCCAAGTTGATATTGAGGATAATACCACTTCGAAATCAAGACTAGAAGATAATGTCTTAGCAAGGACTTTCCCTTATCCATAATTCATGGATAAGGCACTGGTTACCCTACTGTTTTAGAGCAGATTAGGGTAGATGATGGAGGTGTTGTGAGCAGAATACAATGGATGGGCTGAATGCTTTTGAAGTCGGTGACTATTCTCAAGGTCGACAAACAAGCCCTGGAAGAAGAAAAAGAAAAACTAGCATCTGAAATGGCTGAAGTAAAGGATGCAATCCAACTGAAGGATCAATGCCTTGAAGATAAAGACCGTCAACTGGAAGAGTCAGCCAAGCGGATATCAGAGTTGGAGGAGACCAATACCAAAGCATTCGAGGAAATAAGCAAGCTGAAGGCTAACGTGAAATTCGTAGAGCAGCAATAGGACAAGTTAGCCTATGAAATCAAGGATAACGTCTTGGTGCAATGCCAAGTTATTTGTCCTGGGGTCGACTTTAGTGAAGCCAACTTAGACAAGCATGTCAAAGATGGCCGAATCGAAATCGCCCTCCTTCTAGAGGATGAGAATGGTGCCAATGCTGATGATGACAATGATGCTAACCCGGAAGTGTGATGAAGGATTTTTTTTTTTTTATTTTACAAATGAGATTCCCCGACTTTCAGGATTATGAAATTTTTTAACTATTCGCTTAAGTTTTATAACTTTAAAGGAATAGCGCGTCACAATGAATTCTCCAAAGTTAAAAACTTGACTTCTCGACTATTAAGTCTTTTGCCATAATTTTCAATAACTTGGTTACAATAAGATTCCTAGGTAAAAACCTGGATTGCATAATGTTCGAGGACGCCTAAACATGTGTTTTTTGACTAAGAAGTGATCAATCCCTCAAGATTTACACAATATCGAGTAAAAATCGACACTTTTATTTATAAAATTGAGAAAACCAAGTAGTAGTGTATTGATATACCACTTGGCTCATGGAAGTCTCACCTCGTTAAAACTTCCTCGAGAAAAACCCAGTGGGAAAAAAACCCAAGGTAGGAAGAAAAGTAGGACAACTCACATGGTTTATACATAAAATCTTCTCAAGTTCGAACTATTCCATCACCTCGGAACTTGAGAGCCAGACAAGATAGAAAGTTTATATGCCCTTTTTCCTAAGACATCTATAATCTTGTACGGACCTTCCCAATTCACTGCGAGTTTCCCGTGACCTGGAATAGATTATCCGATGTTAGCTAGTCGTAGAACCAAATCTCCTTCCTCAAACGTACGAGGCACCATAGAGGAGTTGCATCTTTTTGCCACCCTTTGTTTGAGGGCCTGCTCCCTAATGTAGGCCATTTCTCTGGCTTCATTAGATAAGTCGATTTCCTCCCTTGCGGACTGGGAACTAGTATTTCGGAAGACAACCCTTGGAATTGGTTCTCCAACTTCGACCGAGATCATAGCATCCACCCCATAAGTAAGCTTGAATGGAGTTTCTTCCGTGATAGAATGAGGAGTTGTCCAATATGACCATAGTACACTCCCAAGTTCATTCGGCCATGCTCCTTTTTTATCATCAAGCCTTTTCTTTAATCCTCGAAGTATCACTTTATTTGCTGTAACACCCTCTCTTATATAAGTCATGCTCGAGTCATGGAGCTATATTAAGAGGTTGTCACTGTGCTAAGAAAACTTTAAAAATATAGAAAATATAATATATGGCCTTTCAACTGTACACTTTATTATTGGCTAATGGTTCATAGACTTCGTCGTCTCTGATACATAGAGGATAAAATAATTACAATTAAAAGTAATGGTAACTAACATAATACACCGAACTTGTTTTCGACTGGTCACTAGCTAGCTTCAATAGTCTCTTGGTCTGGTTTGCGTCCGAGTCTTGCTCAGAATCGCCCCAAAGGTTTCTGCCTACATTTGATTTCCAACTTAGGCACTGGAATGTTTACGGAAGAGAAAAACATACAAGCAGGTAGTGAGAACCTAAGGTTCTCAGTAGGTAAACTCAAACAATCTTACAATGTCATCATAAACATTCCAGCCGCTTCGATTTCTTATGAAAATGTGAGCACATATACACACGCAGCGATTCAATTTTAAGTTGAAAACATCTTTTTCGAAGCGGGTTATATTTTAATAACCACTTGCCATATCATATGACAGACATAGAAATACAGATAGTATAATATGCTTCAACAAGGATCATAATAGCATTATGACTTAACTAGATAATTGAAGATACACATATAGATGCTTATACTTGTATGTATGCAAGTGCACTTGACTTAATTTATCTCTTCTTTAACTTGCAACTTAACCTTGCCATTTTGTACTTGGTCCCTCGGAGGTGAATGGCCTCTCTTACCCCGCAGGTGATATGCTGCAGTCCGAGCTGTGACTCTATACATGAGTGTGACGGGTTTACTTTCCCGACCTCACACCTGGTTTATTCCCCTTAAATGCGGTCGAGAGTCCTAAGTCTTAAATAGATGCCGCTCTAGCCCACGCTAGCTGGGTCTATGCCATGCCTCACATGGTAGCTTGGTACGTCTTTCTTGCAAGTTCTCATAAATCTTATTCTTCTTTGGACATGATTATATGTGCATATGCTACATGCACTCATGCATATACTTCATATTATACTTAAATCGTTCTTGCATATATAAATCTTATGAGCACAACATATAAATGTTCATAACAGTTACATAATTCACATATTTCGCGAATTTCGTATAGCGGAGATAACTAATGAGTCTGCTTCCCTATGAATAGTGCCAGGCAACCAGTGCACATGTACAAACATTGCAACTCAATAGGGACCAGCAATTATATATATATATATATATATTCATAGCATCATTCATAAATTTCAATTCAAGCACCAATTGGGTTTTCGGTTTATTCTCTCCTGTTCTGCCCGAGTTTGGTATACTCCGCCTTTATTGCAATTCAACTCATTTGAATCTAATTTTCGAATAAGTCATAGCATTATGTGTCTAGTTTCTAACCTTTTTGGTCCCATCTCATTTTGATTTGTATAACTCAAGATATAAAAGTTTTACCTCAGCCTATTCAGTCACTGGCCAGAATTACACTCCTGGAAGCATAATTTCACTAAAAATCGAAACTGATCTCAAATCATACGAAATTGGTTCCATATCAAATCTAACAGGACAACCTTTCATTTTCAACAAGTTTTACTTGATTTGCTTAAGTATACCTCGAGTTATAAGTCCTGAAAGTCGACCTTCCTAAACTACCCTGTTTTAGATCGGTTTGGACATAGGGTAATTTCCTCGATCTATTGGGATCAATTGGGACCATAACAAACTCAAAATTTCATATTGTGATTTTCTCCTATGTGTAAGCTTTCTAACAAAATTAGTTTCACTCAATTTGGAGTTGTATAGGGTGAGTTATACCCTCCTTAAGTCACCCTGCCCGGATGAAAGTCCTGTTTCTTAGGTTAAACTTCAAAAATTCATATCTCCCTCAATACTAATCCAATAACCTTATATGATACATGGATGGAAAGCCCTGAATGTATAATTTCATCTAAAAATAGTTCCATCGGATTTAACCAGCTGTAGGCGGAGCCGTACACTCCGTCGTATAGACTGCCGTGGAATTTCTCAACTAGACAGTATCCTAAACCTTCACTTCTCCTAGTTTTCTTCTTCTAACCTTAATTCCAACTCAATATTTCATATTAATCCAACCATAATCCATCATATACATCCAATATATTATCAAATAATTAAAGAAAAGTGGAATCTCATACAGCCACAGTTCAGAGAAATCAAGAATAGAAAGTGAATCCTACCTCTTTGGAGTATGATTTGAGCTAAGTGCTGAAACTTGAAGTGTTAGAACCTTGCTAAGCTTGAAGGAGTGATGGAGTTGGGTGAGTGGAGAAGAGAAAAGAGAGAGCTGAACCAGGGAGAAGGCAACGTGAAGATGAGGCTGAAGGAGAGGAAGAAATGAGTTTATAAGCTTGAGGTGGTGGTTAACTTGGAGGGCTTTGATTAGCCTAGAAACACAAGGCTGAATTTCAGCCAACCTTCCCCTAAAATTGCTCTCCACGTCACCCTCTTTCTGTGGCAAAATTACTCTCCACGTCACCCTCTTTTTGTGACAAAATTGCTCTCCACGTTGCCTAAAAGTGGAACTCGTTTCCACTGTATTCTGAAAAATGACCTCGGAACTCATACAATTTTTAAAATCAGAACTCGTCTTTATTGTTTAATGTCGGAACCTGCGTTCTTTTATTTGAGCATGGAGCTGAAGCCGGATGTCGGAACTCGTCCAATCCTTATTTGACACTTGGGAGTAAATTCGGATTTCGGAAGTCATACAGCTTCACCTAATCTCGGAACTCCCCATTCAAACTCGGGAACGCCAGTAGCAATTGAAGGCTCCTGGGAATAATCTCGGATATCGAAAATCACACATGACTGGAAATCAACTCAAAGATTTGAACTCATGTCCATTGAGTTCAACTCTAAGGCCGGAACTCGTTACATTAAACTCGGAGTTCGGTACTTGTAACCATTGTGTTAAACTATAACTTTTGAGGTCGGAAACCATGTACACCATTTTGAACCATGAGATCTGAGGTCGTAACTTGGGTACCTTGGCTGAAACTTGAAGCTACATCACGAGACCGGAAATCGAGTACATCTTGCTGAAACTTGGAGATAAATTATGAGATTGGAAACTGGGTACGTTGTCTTTGAGAAGCAAAGTCAGATATCGGGAATCACGTCCGTGTTGTTTGTACAGGAAGGTTAAGTCAGAAGTCGGGGAATGAGGATGCTGGTTAAGGTCGAAAGTTGGAAATTATGCTGAAATTTGAAGACGAACACGGAAATCGGGAATAATCCTCATTGGAGACCTCGACATAAGTTTGGAGATCAGAAATCATGTCCCAATATACTTTAACTCGAAGTCAGATATTGGAACTCAGAAGCCATCCATTTAACTCGAAACTAGAACATAAAGTCGGAAATCAGGAATAATCAAAATTAGATTAAATCGGAAATCGGAAAGGACATGAAGTCGGAAACTGTGCAAGACGAACTCGAAACTCAGAATTAATCCCATCTATCTGAAATTCGAAGATGGAGTCGAGAATGGGATTTTATCAAACTTGAAGGTGAAGTCAGAACTCGGAAATCGGGGATGTTACATTTGCCGCCTCTACTTGTCCGTTTGCTTGTGGATGCTCTATCAATGTAAAATGGTGTTTAACCTTGTAGCTTGAAAAGAAGTCCCGGAATTTTCTGTCAGTAAATTGCGTCCCATTGTCTATGATTAGTGATTCCAGAATTCCAAATCGGGTAAAGATATTCCGCCATACAAACTTCCAAGCTTGTGCAGCTATAATAGAAAACAATGGCTCCTCTTCAATCCACTTCGTGAAGTAGTCGATGGCGATGATCAAACACTTAACTTGTCCTACAACCAGAGGAAAGGGACCTAAGAGGTCGATTGCCCATTTAGAGAATGGCTAGGGAGACATTATCGTTGAAAGCTCTTCTATTGGAGCGACATATAGGTTTGCATGCTGTTGACACTTTGGACATTTCTTTACAAAACTCATAGCATCTTTAGTCATCATGGGCCAATAATAACCTACCCATAAAATTTTCAAGGCGAGCACCTTTCTTCCAGCGTGATGCCCGCAAGACCCTTCATGAACTTGCTCGAGCACGGGATTAATTTGCTCTGGGATAAGGCACTTCAACAAAGGCTAAGATAGACCTCTCTTGTACAATTGCCCTCCGACTATAGTGTAATATGAAGCTTCCTTGGCTAATTTTTTTGCATCAACAGAATCACTAGGTATAATCCCATTCAACAAATATTGTGTAATTCGAGTCATCTAACTCGGGTTTTCCTCAATCGCTAGTACTAATACAAGGTCTACTATGGAAGGGGTCTTCAAAGTCTCCTGGATTAAGCTTTTATTATTCCCTCCCGTCTTGGTGCTGGCCAACTTGGAAAGAATATCGGCTCGAATATTTTCTGTTCTAGGGACATGTTGGATTTCAAATATGTCAACTCTTCCCATTAGATCTTTAACTCTAGCCAAGTATTTCTGCAGCAACGGATCCTTTGACTGGTATGTTTTGGACACCTGTGACTTTGCAATTTGGGAATCCCTGCAAATTGTAAGTCGTGCCGCTCTGACATCGGAAGCTAGTTGAAGGCCGGCTATTAAAGCTTCATACTCAGCTTGATTATTGGAAACTAGGACATCAAATTTAATTGATATTTCAACCATGATGTCACTTTCTTTTTCCAAGATAATTCCGGCTCCACAACCCTTTGTGCTTGAAGCTCCATCTACATATAACGTCCAAGTCGGGTTCCCAAGTTCTTCTTCATCCACTATTTCTACAAGGAAGTCTGCCAAAGCTTGAGCTTTGATTACAGCCCAAGGCTCATATTGGATATCAAACTATGATAGCTGGACCGACCATGTTACTATTCTTCCTGTGAGATCAGGTTTCTATAGTACCTGTTGAATTGGTTGGTCCATTCTGACTATGATGGTGTGGGCATGAAAGTATTGTTGGAGGCGACGAGCTGCAAAAACTAGGGCTAAAGCCATTTTCTCCAATTTTTGATATTGAAATTCTGCCCCTTGCAAAGTTTTATTGACAAAGTATACCAAAAATTGTTGCTTGGCATCTTCTCGAACTAAACCACCGGCTATGGCCGAGTTGCTTACCGAGAGATATAAAAACCAATGTTAAGAAAACCGGACCGAACAGACTGGTCGGACCAGTCCAACCGGAAACCGGACCCCAGCCGGTCCAGTCTTCACCATCAAATCAGGTATGGTCAAAACTGGTCAACAACCGGGAAAACCCAGTAAATCGGTGTTAATCGGACCGGTCAAACCAGTTGACCGGTTTGTTTTTTTTTTTTTTGGTAAAAATGCTATTTTTCTTTTATTAAAAAAAAAGAAAAAGTTTAGTTAGAACAAAAATTCATTTTTTTTTATAATCTTGATTCTTTTAGTATGCTTATTTATTTTATACTATTAAATTAACTTAAAAAAAATTAAAAATAATTTTTATACTGTCTGTGAGTACTTTCCAAAAGAAATGTAAGTGAAAATTAAAATAAATAGATTTTAAATTTAAGATGTTTGATAAAGTGCTTCATAATAAATATTATTTTGCATTAGTTATGTTATTGTTAATAATTTAATATATTATTTGCTTTTTAATTAATCATATATATATATATATATATATATATATATATATATATTTAAATATTTAAATAATTAAATATATATATATATTTTATTATATCCTGGTTGAACCCCTGGTTGAACCTCTGAACCCCTGCCTTGACCGGTTCGATGCTCGATCCGATTTTCTTAACCTTGATAAAAACAGAGGCTTACCAACCTCGTGTTTGCACAAGATAGGTGGACTTGTCAAATAAGAATTGAATTCTTGAAATGCGGCTTCACATTCTAGAGTCCATTCAAAATTATTATCTTTTTTCAATAATGAAAAGAAAGTTGAAGCCTTTCGGGCTGAAGCTGCCAAAAATCTAGAAAGAGACACTATTCTTCTTGTTAAGCGCTGAACATCTTTCACAGAACTTGGACTTCTCATCTCAATGATTACTCTACATTTATCAGGATTTGCCTCAATTCCTCGATGTGTGATCTTAAATCCTAGAAACTTTCTGGCTTCAACAGCAAAAACACATTTATGAGGGTTTAGCCTCATCCTATGCTTTCATAAGCATCCGAACACGGTTTCCAGATTGTGCAGGCGTTCTTCTTCCATTTTTGTTTTTACCAGCATGTCATCAATATAGACTTCCATTAAAACTTCGGTGTGCTTGGCAAAATTTTTTTTCATCAACTGTTGGTTTGTAGGCCCTGCATTTTTCAACCCAAAAAGCATTACTTTATAATGGTAATTTCCCATGGGGGTGATAAACGCTATTTTTTCCTCAACGAATGGATGCATGGGGATTTGGTTATAGCCCGAGTATGCATCCAAAAAGGAAAGAAATCGGAAACCTGATGCTGCATCCACCAATCCGTCAATACTCGGTAAAGGGTAAGAATCCTTTGGGCAGGCTTTGTTGAGGTCGGTGTAATCGATGCATATCCGCCATTTCCCATTGGATTTCTTAACCATCACGATATTTGATAGTCAAGTCGGATAAGTCACTTCTCAAATGAAACCTGCATCCAATAGGGCCTGAACCTATTTTTGAACTTGTCATCCCTTTTCCGAGCTCATTCTCCTTTTCTTCTGAGCTGCAGAGTGAACATTAGGAAAAATTGATAGCCGATGACTCATGAATTCGGGATCAACCCTGGGCATCTCTGCTGTCGTTCAAGCAAACAACTTTACATTTTTCTTCAAGAAAGTTACGAGATTCTCTTTAAGTGAGATCGATAGGTTTTTGCTTATTCGGGTCATGTGAAACACTTCCGAGCCGATTTGCACTTCTTTGAGTTCTCCCCTGGGCTCTGGCCATTTAGCCTCCTCGGACATCTAGGTTGATTAACATAACATTCGATGAACTCGGAGGTCATGTTTCCTCTGCCTTCGACTTCTTTTTGGTAATTTCTAGACTTGCATTGTAACACCTTCGAGCTGTAACTTGGTCAGCTCTCACAGTAGCTTTTTCTCCAATATTAGGAAAAAATTTCATCATCAAGCAAGCTGTAGAAACAATGGCCCAATCTAGTTCAAAGTCAATCTTCCCAAGATGACATTGTATGCTGACGGGCAATCAATGAAAATCAACCTTAACAGTTCGAGTATTAGGTCGGCTTCCCAAAGTTACATCGGGGTATACTTTCTCTCCAGAAAAATTGACGAGTTCTTCCTTGTAGCTCTGAAAGTCAGAATTTTTTAGCCCGAGTTTGTTGAAAACATCTCAGAAAATAATGCCTGCTGAACTTCCCTGGTCAATGAAGACCCTTTTGACCTCAGCATTTACCATTTTTGTTGAAGTGACCATGGGATCATCATGTCCACGAACAATATCCTCAAAGTCAAAATTTGAAAAGACAATTTCTAGAGTGGTAGGCAACTTGTGGGTTTTCTCCATCCTTGCCGCCTATAAGCTCAATACCTCCTGAAAATGTTTTTTCTAGGCTAATTTAGTAACTCCACCTCTTGCAAAACCTCCAGTGATGACATTGATTGTTCTTGTTACAAGTTCTTCTTCTTGATTGTCATAAACTTAGACATTGTCTAAGTCTCTCTATGATCGGGGATTTTTCCTTTCATCATCCTTCAAAGGTGAAGCCTTTCTTTTTCTTGGGCTTCGTTGAGACGCAATGTATCTTGCCAACTTTCCCTCTCGAATGAGTTGCTCCATAGCATTTAAGAGATCGTAACAATCTTCCGTCTTGTGCCTAAAGCCATTGTGGTATTCGCAGAATAGGGACCTATTAGTATTGGCCCTTACTCGAATCGCCTTTGGCTTTGGAAATCTTTCTACCTGCCCAACTTCCCCCGAAAAATTTGCCCGTCATCATAACAATGAACTCAGAACTGGTACTGGTCATCACAGTCCCTCACTTGATGATCTTTTCTCCGATCACGTCCACCATCTCTCTTCATTTTGTCGATATCCTACTCTAATTCCTGAATATTTTTAGCTTGTTCTTTCATCATCGAGACTATATCTTCATATGGAATTGGCTCTATAAAAACCCGCTCAACTTTGGATGCTAAGGGGTTCCGCGGTGGCTCTATTGAAGGCGGGTTAGTTTGAAGACAATTTCCAACATCTGAAGCAAATTCTGACGCAGTGTATCCTTCTGATTATTCTCGTTGCGACAGTTGTCTATCACTTATACGACCATGAGTAGCCGCTACCTCCTGTTGATGGTGAGAAGCCATAGCAATCAATTTACGTGCAGCAACTGAAGTTTCCCACAGACGGCGCCAATGTTCGAAAGTAGATCACTGGATTTTGGAAAATGAACTCTTTGAACTGAATTTGGGGCTTCTTCTACCACTGCATGCGATGATGCTTGGATGGGGGAGGAGTACTTGCAAGGACTCCAATGATCAAGTTAGCCAGAGTAGAGGTATCTATAAAAAAATACGTACCTATTTCAAGGGTGAGCTCCTTTATTTGTAGAAGCAGGGTGATAACTACTACTCTCGTGGCCCAGTGTTGTATGCTATCAAAAGAGGGCTATGCTGTACAACTTAGTCTGCTGGCCAGAGTCTACTCCGCCAGATAACCATTGGCCATACCAGGCCCGGCCAGAGTATAGTCTGTGTCAGGTCCAGAGGAGGAGGAGGGTGAATCAGTAGCCTCGGATGGGTCGCTCTCAGAGCTGAGTGGGATGTCCGGGACCACCTGTGGAGGTGAAGCTAGTGGAGTGGCTGTCGGGGCTACGGGTGCTACGAGTGCTATGGATGCTGTGGGTGGTAGAGGAGGTGCGGGGTGTGTCACGTGCAATGGCATGGCAAAATAAGGTACAGAAGAGTCGAATACAGGGTAAAAGACGGGAATGACAAAGTCCCTCTGGCTAAAGAAATAAAGTTGAAAGCGGCAGGAACCAACTATGTACAGTGAATCAAACATCAGATCATAGTGAAGCTTTATGTTTGGAAACTCAACAAAAAGTACAGTTATTGCGTCCATCACTAGAGTTTGAAAATGATGCGAAAATGTGAAACAGAATGAGAATTTTGAAGAAATTCTCAATAGAATTTGTGTGTCGTATTCTTGCCTTATCACATTCATTCTCAGTTGCTTCGATTTTTATTTACAAAAAAAATACAGTGACCAGTATATATAATTTCGGTTCATTTCGAAGATAAGAGGACGTGATCCGAAGCAAGATTCTGTTTTACTTAAATTAGCAATAAATAGCATAAGATAGCAACATACAACATAAGAATGCTATTCATAACACTACCCATAAGGCATATATAGGGTGTAAGTAAGATAGTCATTATAAAGATGCAGAACTAGTAAGGCATTTATCTAGAAGTAATTAACAACATAATGCAAATCTAGTACGGAGAAGAAAGTACATTTAACTTCAAAGCTTAATTGACTTATATAACTTATGTTTCTACACTTGGTCCCCTGGGAGTTCGTGGCCATACAACTCCTGGTTAATAGTCTGCTTCTCGGGATCGAGCTCGTTCCTATACAAGAATATTAGGTGTACTTTTCCCGACTTTTCCACCGATTTATTCCTCTTAACTTTAGTTCGGGGCTGGCCCAAGTATTATGGAACTTTTCTTATAACATAACTCTTATAAGCTTCATGCAAGTAGTACATGTATCAATATGTATCTCATAATTTATACATAATTTCTGCTAAATTTCGGTAGTATGATGGATCATGTCTGCTTCCCTATAAATATTTCCAGTATTCAAATCATCAATTATTCAAAAAAATCACAACTGTGCATTTGTAGATCAATATCATTCACATAGGTATAATATTTGCACTTGAATTCAAGTTCTTGCCTATGTACCACAATTTTGTCTGGATTTGGAATTTCACCATAATTTCTATGTAATTCCGTTGAACTTGAATTTTTGATATGTTGGAGCTTTATGTGTCTATTTTCTAACCTCTTTGATCCCATTTAATTTTGATAAGTGTAGCTCAAGTTATTGGGGTTTTATTTCAGCTTGCCCTGTAGCAGCCCAAAATTGCACACCCAAAAGTAAAAATCCACCAAAAATTGAAATCTGAAGGGATGCCTACCAAACCTATGTCATTTTAAAGCTTATTGATCAAATTTTGATATCCAAAAATTCTCACTTCGTTTGACTAAGGAAAGCTCAAGTTATGAGCTCACAAAGTGGATAGGGTTGGGTTGTCCTATCTTTGCTCCAATAGAACAAGGGACAACTTTAAGGAATTATAGAGAACTAATTTGACCATGAAATTTTTATCGGAAGTTTCCTATGTGTAAGCTTTCTAAAAAAATTAGTTACACTTAATTTCGAGTTGTATAGGGTGAGTTATACTCTTTTCAACCCATGCTGCCTAGAATAGAACATGGGATTCCTTCGTAAATTTCAAAAAATCATATCTCCCTCAATACTAATCTAATGACCTATAATTTATATAGTTGGAAAGTCTTAGGAGTCTAGTTTCATCTAAAAATAGTTTTCATTTGATTTTTATGGCCAGATGATGGTCCATACACTATGACAGTATGGACAATGTAGGGTTTTCCTAGAATTTCTAATTCTATTTTTGGGAGTTTTAGTGGTTTCCTCTTTAAGCTTTGAAATAAACCCCATCAAAACCCTATCAAATCCATTCCAAATCACCCCATACACATCATATCATATCGGTTACATGAACAAAGAATAATTTCACATCAATCACTAACCCAAAAAATCAACTAAAACTATAGAATCCTACCTCTAATGAGCAAGTTTCTTGAGAAAAGTTGAGGTTTTTGGTCAAGGAAGTAGATGAAGACTTGAGAGGGTGTGGAATGAAGGAGGAATAGAAGAAAGAAGATGAAGGAAAGGGTGTGGTGTTGGGGTCGTAAGCTTTTTGGGGACAAAGGGGAGAACATTGAATTGTATATAGGTGGTAGTTGAATCTTTTAACTCTCATTGGTTGATTCTTCAATTGAATGAGCCAACAAAGCTTGTGATTGTGTGGCCAAAGGATGCGCCACTTTCATGGAAGAGATGGCCAAATCCTAGCCATTCGATCTAGGGTTTGGTGTTTTAAATTTAGCTAGTTTGATCTGTCAGTTTAAAATACCTAAACTCTACTTCTTTTGTTTTTCAAACCGGCAACTCTTTCCTACTTATTTTTACTCAGATTTTCTAATTAGCTACTCTCACTTCCTTAACTCCAATATATCTAATTAACATGTATCTAATTCATATTTAGTATTTAGTTGTCTTCTAATTAACTATAGTCATGCAAATTAATCGAATAATTTGATTAATTATGTAAATCGAACGTTTTACAATTTCTGGACATTACAACTCATCACCACAGTATATGTGTAAGGGCCATTATACTTTCTAACTTCCCAAATATCCCTCTTTTTTTTCTGAGATTGACCCTAACAAGCCAATTGGACCCTAAGCTATAGTATTTGCACTTACAATGAAAGGTCCTTGATTTTGACTCACATGCATTGTAGTCCACCGATTTAGATATACTGTAGTACTTGATTGCTCGTACTACAGCCTCCCTATCGCTGAATTGCATTCTCACAAATAGTTCACAGTCTTCAGTATAATCATTAGCCGTGTTTGCATATTCGGGAAACTCAGGTGGATGCATAGCTTCAAGATACAAAGTATGCATGAAAGATAGAGGATCATTTGGATGCTGAATAATAGCCTGTCTATTGGCCATTTCATCATCTTCTTCTTCTGCACCATCATTCCCCGCTTCATGTTCGTAATTTCGCATTTTGCACCTCTTACTAGAAATAGATTCAACTGATCTTCTTCATAGTACTAGTACTAATAATTAATAATTATAAACACAAAAGATCATTACTTCAATATATTTCTGATACACAGGATCATCAAAAAGAGGCAAATGTAGAGCATACTTTGTATCTCCTATAATAATAACAACAATAATAATAATAACACTAATAATAATAGTAATAATAAAAATGATAATTAAGAGTGATTGAAAATTCAATTTAAAATGATAATAATAGTAATTTACTAATATCTAATAATAATAATAATAATAATAATAATAATAATAATAACAATAGTAATATTAATAATATCTAATATAATGATATTAAAATAATCATAGTAATATTATTAATTATAATAATAATAATAATAATAATAGAAATATTAATTGTAGTAGTAGTAATAATAATAATAATATTATTATTATTCTTAATATTAATAATAGTCTAATAGTAATAATAATAGAAATAATAATAGTAGAAGTAGTAATAATAATAATAATAATAATAATAGTACTAACAACAATAGTAATATTAATAATATCTAATATAATAATATTAAAATAATTATAGTAATATTATTAATTTTAATAATAATAATAATAATAAAAGGAATAATAATTAATCTTCATTGCCATATGCATTTATGATATACAAGATTCTCAATAAGATGTAAGTGTAGAACATATTTTATATATCATATAATGATAAATAATAATAACAATTATAATAAAATATATACATATTAATTTTGGAATAAAAATTACCAAAGCAAAATATAATACCGCTCACCAAGTTTGTATTAGGAACAAATTCATTGTAATGCGGGTTAGCCAGATATGAGCTATGACCTGCTTAAGCAATAATTTCTTCGAAGTCAATATACAACTTTATGACTGTATTGAATGTGTGATATTGATGATACATCGTAAACATTACTATTATATCCCTATTACTATTGATTATAATTGTTCGAAATTTTAAAATCCAATTGATATTTAAGATTGGACACTTATATCGTATTTTTTGCACTCTCTTTTGAAAATCAATATTTATGCTTTGAGAAAACTCTGCTTTTAATTCCTCTAATGATATAGTATCAAGAAAATATACTTATGCAGGATAATCACAACCAAACATTACACTTTCATCGATTGTTATAATAGAATCATTAAAATATACAATAATAGTAACTATATTGCTATCCATATTTTTTTCGCTCAATTTTTTTGAAACTATCTTATACTCTTTAATACTCTCAAATACTACAACTCACTCTCAAATACTCTCAATACTTTGAAAAACTCACTCTCAAGCGATGACTGATATTTTGTAAACACTCCGCCAGAATACCACTCTATTTATAAGGGAGATTTGAATTTTTTATTATTTATTTTTCCAAAATCGCAAAAAAGGACAGCAATTTTTGAAATTGCAATATGGTACCACAAAGTCTAAAAATTTGTGTTTGGTATAGCAATTTTTATACAAATCGCAGTGGCCAACACAAATTCTTAGAATTTATGTGTTGCACTACAATTTCAACCTTTTTTTTATCTTTTCAAAACACCATATTTCCCTAAATCTTATCTAAATATAATATATCTCTATTTATATCTTAAAAATACAATATACATCTTGTTCAGCCTTTTTCTGTAATAATTTTGTCGTGACTTTGACTGTTTGTCATGACTATCAACTATCTATTAGTTGATCGAGACCCACGTTAAAGTTACTTCAATTAAATCTAGGTTGGGAGTTATAACACTAAGGATATGTTTATCCTAATGACTATTATTTACTATTAGTAAATTTTAAGGAAATTTACTTCACCCAAGTAAAATAAGAAAATATTTTTTGTTGACTTTGTTTTGACCTTATTTTTTCTTGGACAATGTTGCTCTTACTTCCTACCATTGCTTTTTCCAGTGACTTTAAATTTAGAAGTTTTATTTTCTCTATCTTATTACTACTAATTGATAGAGTAATTGGGATATAATGATTTTATTTTAATTTAATTGGAGCTAATAAATTTTAAGCTATTTTAGATTAATTATTTATTTTGTATTATTTAGATGGGATGTTACAAACACCACTTCTTCTCCATCTTTCAAAACCCTTGCTAGCGTTGAGCAACTGAACTCAATCAACGCATAACCACTTGATATTTTAGCTATAATAAATTCAATAAAAGTCGGGCAGAGCTAGTTCTGTGTGACTATTCTAATGGACTATTATAAAGTGGGATAGACAGTGATATTCTAATGAATAAAGAAAGAAAATATGCATAACCCCCCAAAAAAGAAAGAAGATATGTCAATAAAAGTTCGCTTACCTAATCGATCTTTTGCTCATATATCACTATAATCTAGGTTTGATTATTAGGTATGATCATTGATGTGTGATATGTAAATACTTCCAAAAATATTTGATGAGTCCAGAACTATGTCCTAATCTTAGACTAAGATGAATTTTCTCTTCAATCTAAAATTTCTGCATAAAAAAAAAATTGTGTTTGATTTCAAACAAAAATGATAGCATGTGTAATTTTATCAAAGCTAAGGAAAACTGAATATATATAATTTGTCCAAAAATTTTACACACATGCGCAAGTAAACTTGATAATTAGTATCATTGCCCTATGTTGTAGTTTTATATGATTAAATACATATATATTATGAAGTAAAATGTTTTCAATTTTTCCACAAAATATCGTGTTATTAAGTTTGAAAGGGAATGAAAAACTTAGATTTCGAATTAGGTAGCACACTGACACTTGACATTGGATATCTCATCAAGTATATATGCACCCTAAATAACCTGCTGTATATTGGTAAAAGAGAGGTTTGTTATATTTTAAGGCCTATAACTTGGTGCTTGCTGTGATGCTCCTTACAAAAGTAAGGTGCTTATGCACAATTTAATACGGTGCTCCTAACGTGATCCGCTACCGATAAGTAGAAGTAAGTTGATTGTAGAGTCGGCTGTAAATTTTTTTTATTTTGTTGCCTTTTTTCTTGGAGTAACAATGCTATATGGCTGAGACGTGGCATTATAAAAATTAAAGAGAAGTGATAGGGGATGTACAAATAGTGGGATGCATACAAAAAATGTGAGAAAAATAACAAAAATGCTTGAATAATGGATCTTACATAATTATTGTTACTTTTGTTCAAACATTTTTTGTCCAAAAATTTATCAACGCAAATAGTGCAACGCTAGTGCAAACAATACAATGCAAACAGTACAACGCTAGTAAGTTTTGTGTATATATATACAAAACTTACCAGTATTACACTGTTTGTGTTGGTAAGTTTTGTAAAAAAAAAAAAACCTACTAGTGCAAATAGTGCAACGTTGACCAGTGTTGTACTATTTACACTGGTAAATGTCTCTATTTGGATAATCATTTCTTTTCTTTTATTTTACAATTTTTTTCTATAATAATTATTGGCTAAGGGCATATTAATGAGCCAATTTAATATGACATTAGATTTAATTCTTCAAATAATTATATTTCAAGGAGTTCCTAAAATGTTGGTAAATTCTTTAAAAATACTGGTAAATTTGTATAAAAATGCTAGTAAATATATGTAATACACTGGTCAATATCTCTATTTGGATAATTGTTTTTTCCTTTTCTTTTATAATTGTCTTTATAACAATTATTGACTAAGGGTGTAAATGAACCAAATGGAGATATTTAAAATAAAATAAGGGCCATTTAAAATCAATTTCAAATTTCAAATTTGCAATGATTCATGATTATTAATTACCTAATAAAATAAAAGCCATTTTTTCCAAAACAATTTCTTTTATTTAATTTAAATTATTGAGGCGCGAATTAATTTAGGACTAATTGAATTCCTAATAATGTATATATTTTCGATATACTACTAAACTAAAGTTTGATTAGTATATTAATTTGAATGAAGATTTCTACTCTGTTAAGAATATATTCCTTTATTAGAGCTTTTGCAAATGATAACTCTCAACTAAAATCTAATTAGAAATTAAATATTATGAATTTATAATTATTAAATTCAGGTATTGTATTTGTTTATATTGTTTTCCAGAAAAAGAAAATATAACTAGTTTGGAAAAATTTTTGAGTACTTAATTAATTTATTAGCTATTTAAATCTTCTTCAATTAGCAGAATGTTCATTTATAAAATTTATGGTACATAAAAGTAAAGGATAATACATATATTTACATAAATTTTGGGCATGTTTGGTTAAGATTCTGGGAGAAGTACTTTTTAAGAAGCAGAAGCAGAAGTAGAAGTAGAAGCAAAAATAAAAAATTATTTTATATTTGGATATAATTGTATAAGTACTTTTTATTAAAATTAGAATTTATTAAATTATTTAGATGTAATAAATATAGAAATACTTTATTTAATAAAATTATAATTAAAGATATGGAGAAAGAGAGAGAGAGAGAGAGAGCATAAGAGTGGGAAGAGAGTGGTAGTTTTTAAAAATTTTAAAGATAAAATTGTAATTGAGTAAGAAGAAAGTGGTTGCTAATTTTAAGGAGTAAAATTCTTTCGCTTCTACTGCTTCTGCTTCTAGGAGAAACAACTCCCTATCTGCTTCTTAAAAGAACAGAAAAACAGATTATTTTCTGCTTCTACATTTTTTTAAAAGCACAAATAAATAATATTAAAAATTCTATGAGCACTTTTTTTTTGAAAAATTAAAAAAAAATACTTCTTTTTGAACGAGAAGCACAAACAAATGCACCCTATATGTTACTGAATCTTACTCTTCAAATAATTAGAATTCAAAGAGTTTCTAAGATGTTTGTAAATTCTTTAAAAATGTTGGTAAATTTGCATCAAAATGCTGGTAAGATATGCAATACGATGGTAAATATCTCCATTGGAATACTTGTTTCTTTTCATTTATTTTACAATTTTTTCCTGTAGCAATTTTGGCTAAGGGCACATTAATAAGCCAATTTAACATGACATTGGATTTAATTATCCAAATAATTAGATTTTAAAGAGTTCCTAAGACGCTGGTAAATTCTTTAAAAATACTAGTAAATTTGCATCAAAACAATGGTAAATATATATAATATGCTGGTAAATGCCTCTATTTGGATACTTGTTTTTTTCTTTTCTTTTACAATTGTTTTATAACAATTATTGACTAAGTGTACATTAATGAACCAAATGAAGATATTTAAAATAAAATAAGGGCCATTTAAAATCAATTTCAAATTTCAAATTTGCAATGATTCATAATTATTAATTACATAATAAAATAAAAGCCATTTTTTTCTAAAACGATTTCTTTTGTTTAATTTAAATTATTGAAGCACGAATTAATTTAGGACTAGTTGAATTCCTAGGAATGTATGTATTTTTGATACACTACTAAATTAAATTTTCATCAGTATATTAATTTGAATGAAGATTTTCACTCCGTTAAGAATATATTCTTGCATTAGAGTTTCTGCAAATGATAATTCTCAACCAAATTCAATTAGAAATTAAATATTATGAATTTCTAGTTATTAAATTCAGGTATTGTATTTGTTTATATTATTTTCCAGAAAAAGAAAATATAACTAGTTTGAAAAAATTTTGGAGTACTTAATTAATTTATTAGTTATTTGAATCTCCATCTATTAATAGAAGGTTCATTTATAAAATTTATGGTACATGAAAGTAAAGGATAATACATATATTTACATAAATTTATATGTCACTAAATCTTACTCTCCAAATAATCTGAATTTAAAAAATTCTTAAGACACTGGTAAATTCTTCAAAAATGCTGATATATGCAATACGCTAGTAAATGTCTATGTTTAGATACTTGTTTCTTTTCTTTTATTTTACAATTTTTTTTTCTATCACAATTATTGGTTAAGGGCACATTAATTAACCAATTAACATGACACTGAATTTAATTCTTCGTATAATTAGATTTTAAAGAATTCTTAAAATGCTGGTAAATTTTGTAAAAATGCTGATAAATTTGCATCAAAATGCTAATAAATATATGTAATATGCTGATAAATGTCTCTTTTTGGATACTTATTTTTTTCTTTTCCTTTCCTGGAATTGCAACTACTGGAGCTTAACAAACAAAATATCTAGAAAGAAAAAGATGAGTTTTATAATTCACCAACAAACCAAACAAACAATTATTTTGTTGGAGAGAGAGAAAGAGAGGATGAGGAGGCTAATATGTTGTGCGGTTGCTGGGAAGAATTACAACCATTTGATATTACTTACTTTATATGGATGGATCATATTTGCTGAATGCCCACATATACCCTCGATGCATCATTAAATATCGTGCATTTAAGAAAGAGCCTTATAATCTACTTAGTTAGTCTGGCAGATAGGCCATTTAGTAAAGTCTCCTAATCCAACATGAAAGGGAAATAGAAATACAAGAAGGAAAATTGAAACAGAAAATAAACTAAACTGCGACATTCTTCGCAAATGCCTTTAACTTTCACCAATTCAACTATCAACGTGCAATGGAAAAAAGAAAGGCTTTGTCCAAAGTCTTCTAATGGCTAATGGAATATGAAAGAGAAATAAAAATAAAAGAAGGAACATTTAAATAGGAAAACCTCGCCATTCTTCCCAGATTCTTTCAACTTTTACCAATTAGACTAGAAAGCTATCAACATGCAATGGAAAAAAACAAGGCTTTGTCCAAAGTGAGACCTCTATGTACGTCAGACCAACGGTGAGACATGAGAGAAGGATTCCCTTCACCACAATGGTAGGGAACTCAAAAGTTGACCAAATTAAAGGCCCATGCCGTACAGATATGTTAGAATCAGAAAACAAAAATGCTCCCCAGCAAGAAAGGAAATTCGTTAAACGGCGTACGAACTAATATACTATTGCATTTTGAGCATTAACCCCACATGTATTCTTATTTGTGCAAAAATTACGCTTTCACCCAATTTCAATTGGTCCACTTCATTTGTACTGCTATTTTGTAAATTTTGTTTCGTATATCACTGCTCATCAGAAAAATACAAGTGTCCAGGATTTGTTGGCTGATTTTTTTGCACATGGGATTTTGGTAGAGTAATTAGTGGGATATGGATTTTTTGTTTTGAAAAAGTTAGAAAAGTATAGTATTTTAAAGGAATCCGCCAAAAATACATATGGATTCCATAAAAAGTAAAAAGTGAATCCATCTATTAGCTAGATTACATTTTTTATAATTTTTTCTCATATTCTGTGTGTGTGAGAGAGAGAGAGACAAAGTGAGTGAGTGACTAACAGAAAGAGAGTGTCACCTCAAAACTCAAAGATTAACTTGGAACTCGCATCGAGTCCAGACTATTAGCTCCAATGCCCTTTAGAAAACCATTCTATGGTTGTGAACCAGAATTGGCTTTAAGGTTTTGTTCAATACCAAATCAAAGTTTAAGCTAATATTCTTGTATATGAATGATTTGTGGCTAGAAATATTTTCTTTTATGATAAAAGATCTTAATCATGTGCATTAACTGCTTGAGAAATAACAAACTTTGTTATCCACCGTCATTTTATTTGAATATACTTGATATGGAATATATGTTTTATGTACTTCTTCAGCTATCACGTAAGACACAGAAAGACAAGTTCAAAAGGATGAAACCACAACATCAGAAGGGAAAATCTGCCTTGCGAACAAACACTGTTCATTCAGAAAGATGACTCTGCCCAGAAAGAATATATCCAGAAACATACTTCTCACGAAGTGTTATACCTTCAAAGCTTCCTCTACACGCTTCATAGACAAATTCAAAAAAGTCAAAAAGTTGATTTGACAAGATGCAGAAGAGGCTCTGACAAGTTTGAATAGTTGGTAAACCAACAAATGACTACTTTTCCACTTCTGTGTAAGCTTTGAAGAATGGGAAAAAGGAAGGCTATTTCTTCTCTATCCACTTGTAGACCAGCAGACCAAAAGAATCATAAGGATCAAGGTTTGCGAGCTTCAACGGTCATATTTTGAAGTCTATATAAGGCTGGAAGTCAAAGAAAGAAAAGTTAGATAGATTGAATACCTCTTATGTAAAAACAGCTTCCTTCTTTCATCCTTCTTGACGTTTGTAACACCAGAAAGTTACTCATCCTAACTTCAGTTCAAAGAACTTCTCTTTTGTTCTATAATAGATAATATTCTCTCTTTGAGAATTTAGAGAAATCATACATAGAGAGCTTTATTGTTTATTCTCTATCAAGAGAGTTAGTGTGAGTGTCCAAACGAAAATATATTGTTTATATGAATTGTATCTAGACCTAATAGTGGTTAGTGTGAGCTTGGAGAGGCTAGGAAAACACTACTCGGTAGAAAAGCTTGGAGAGGCTTGAGAAAAGACTACTCGTTTGTAAGAAGCTTGGAGAAGTTTGGACAAAGAATACTCATGGTTTATAAAATCTCAACAAAGAGTTGGAGACTGGAAGTAGGCAAGTGGTTGGTTGAACCAGTATAAAAGTCTCTTATGTGATTCTTCTATCACTTATCTTGCCATATGATTTTATAACATATGTTCTTTTCTTCGTATACTTAATCTGAAAAAGATTTATAACTGTTTTAAAATAGAATAAAATAGTTTTATAAACTAACAAAATCGCTTTCGCAATCCAAGTCTTGGACTTGAGATAATTGTTTTTATCTAAGTTTTTTAGATTATAAGGTTCATTGAAACCACGATTCAACCCCCCTTCTTTTGCTATCTCATCTCAAAGCCTAACTCTGGGGTTTAGCTTTCTAACAGTTGCAGAGAACAAAGATCCATCAAATGGCGCAACAAATAAATCATATTGTAGAGGGTCACTCTATTAATCGTCCCCCATACTTCAATGGTGAAGACTATTCTTACTAGAAGGATAGAGTGAGACTCTTCATTGAGTCCACAAGTCTGGACATGTGGAAAATTATAGAAAATGGTGATTATGTGCCCACAACTAAGCAACCAGTGCCTCATGGAGTTGCAAATCCAAAGCAACCTCCACCAATAGTAGTCAGAATTATTCCGAGAAATGAATGGACTGACCAACACAAAACCAAAGTCCAGATGAATACTAAGGCAAAGTATATGCTCACTTTTGCCTTAAGAAAAAGTAAATATGATAAGATGATATCCTGTGACTCGACAAAAGAAATCTGGGATAGACTCCAAGTACTTCATGAAGGAACTGATCAGGTCAAGGAGACCAAGATCAACATGTTAGTTCATCAATATGAAATGTTCAAAATGTTAGAGCATGAGAATATTGATGAAATGACAACAAGATTTATGCATATAATAAATCAGCTAAAAGCTTTGGGCAAAAGATACTCAAATGCTAAAATGGTGAAAAAGATCTTGAGAAGTCTTTCAATGGCCTAGCGTCCCAAAGTTATAACTATCCAAGAAGCCAAAGATCTGAATGTACTTAGCTTGGATGCTCTCATCGGGTCTTTAAAGACTCATGAGATTGAACTAAAGGAAATCTCTGAGGAATCAAGCAAGAAGGGTAAATCCATTGCCCTAAAATCCACTCAAAAAAGATCCAGCTCCTCCAAAGCCATGAAAGCTATAGAAGAATCAAATGAAGAAGACGATTGTAATGCCTGAAAAATTTTAATTGTTTTTAATCAAAGTGTTCATTTTTTTAGCAGATAATTGTGATTAATTAGGATTCGATTTAGCACTCACTTAAAACTAATTAAGTGTGATTTAAGATAATTAGTTATAATGAAATTAGACTAGAACCATAGAAAACTTCATAGGATTCTTCTAAAATCGGTTTATCGATTTAAGAGAAATCGGTAAGATTTCGGTATTTAAGACTGTCGGAACCGGATCAATAAAAATTATACTGTGAGAACCCTAGAATGGATGGCCAAGATTTAGCCAAGATACCCCTTCATGTGGCGCCTTGATCAGCCATTGAGGATGGGAAGCCAAGCTAGATTGGATGATGAAGTGAAGTCCACCAATCACATGAGCCTTGCTTCAAAAAATCTTCACCTTTTCTTTCTTTCCTTCTTGTCATTCTCGGCCACCCAAAGCTGCTGAAGCTCATCTCTTTTCTCTTCTCCTCACTCTTATTTCACTCCATCTTCATCCTTTCTTCAAGTCTCATCACAAGTTGCTTCCATCAAAGCCACTAAATCAACTCAAATTCAACTAGACAATGTAAGAAGTCTACTCTCTTCTTATTTTCCTTGGTTTGGAGTTGTGTGTGGGTCTTGTATACGTTGTGATACTGATGTTATATGAAGTGATGATGATGAGTTGTAGTTGATTTTGCATGTATGTTATGATTAGAATTAGACTTGGTATGAAAGAACTTGAAGGAAGGAGAAAACTCATGAAGCTTGTAGGGTTTTTCCTCGGCAATCCGTACGGCAGAGTGTACGGCTCCATCTATAGCCGTTTAAACTCCATGAATCTATTTTTATATGAAAGTAGACATTCAGGGCTTTCCATGCATATATAATATAAGGCTATTGGATTAGTATTGAGGGAGATATGAATTTTTGATGTTTGACCTAGGTTTTTGAGTTTGATTCGGGGCAGACTAGGTTGTTCAGGGAAGAACTCGCCCTATACAACTTGGAATTGAGTGAAACCAACTTTGTTAGAAAGCTTACATATAGGAGAACATCCTATAAAGAAATTCTGAGTTTGTTACATTCCCATTTATTCCCAATGGTTCGAGGAAATTGCCCTTTATTCAATCCGAGCTAGAATAGGGAGGTCCAGTAGGGTCAAGTTTTAAGGCTTATATCTCAAAATATACTCATTCAAATGATATGCAATTTACTTCATTTGAAAGCTTACCCTGTTAGCTTTATAGAGATATAAATTTCATATGATTTCACCCAGATTTCTATTTTTGGTGAATTTTCTCTTATAAGAGTGTAATTCGGGCTAGGGACATGCATGAATACTAGCTCAAGCTTCGTGATATGAAACTTGGGACTTAGCAAACGAAGAGCTAGATAGAGTGTACTTGAGGTGGAACTCGGAGTAATATATTTAAGGTTGAACTCAGAAGAGTGTATTTAAGGTTGAACTCGAAAGGGTGACTTAACATTGAACTCGGGACTTAGTAACTTGCAAACCCGATTAGGTATAGTTAATGTCGTAAATTGGGACTGAGCAAATAGGAAACTAGTCAGACTCAGTTAAAGTCGTAACTTGGAAATTAGGGGGAGACGGGGTATAATTAATGTCGGAATTCGGGACTTAGGAAAACATCCGTAAGAGTCTTGGAGGACCCATTATGGATTAAAGTCGGAAGTCGGGAATTAAGACATTGAATACATGATCCCGGAAGTCGGAAGTCAAGACCTTGACTTTATGTACATAACTTACATGATCTCGGAACTCGGGGGTCGATCATAAGCTCGAGTTCGAGAACATCATTATAAGTTAAAAGCTTGCAAGATAGACTTAGGATTTTAAAACTTGCACCTATGAATATTGTTATATTCTTGGTATGATTATAATGTCCTATCCTGGGTTTACTGTTTGATTAAAGTTTCTGGGCTGTCTGACACTATTCATAGGGAGGCGGACATGATCTGTTATACTGCCAGAATATTCGGTAGATATGTAAGGAAAGAATGATTATGTATGAGAATGAAATAATATGAACATATTATATGTGAATCCCTTCACCTGGAGGCAATTATTTGAGATCCCTCCTTGTGAAAGCAGTTAAACGATAAAAGATGTGGGTCCCTTCACTCGGAGGCAGGTGCACATTAGGTCATTCCCTGTGAAGGCAGTTAAAAAGATATAAAGAAGGTCCCATATTCTTAAGGGACGTGACATGACAATCATGCTCTGATAGGGTATGACATGGCAATCGTACTCTGGAATATAGCATGATAAGTGCCTCCTAAGGAACGTCACATGACGATCATGCTCTGATGGGGTATGACATGGCGATCGTACTCTGGAATATGGCATGATAAGTGCCTCCTAAGGAACGTGACCTGACGATCACGCTCTGATGGGGTATAACATGGCGATCATACTCTGGAATGTGGCATGATGATCCCACACCCTAAGGAATGTGACATGGCGATCACATCTCGATGGAGTATGACATGACGATCATACTCTAGGACGTGGCAGGATAGGAGTGTGACATGGTGATCACATTCCGATGGAGTATGACATGGCGATCGTACTTTGGAATATGTGAAAAAAGTAAGGGAAGATGAGTAATGCTGCACTTGAGGACGGCGATACGTAACACTCAAGTGTAGGCAGATGCAGACACCCTAGGGACGGCGATACGTAACGCCTAGGTGTGTCGAAGAAGGAAATAAAGATAAATATTATGGGAAGACAAATAAAGAAAAGTAAATTTTATATATTTGCTGAAATTCAAAGGCGTGTGCAGATGTTATATCTCCAATATACTGATGCTATTGTATTTTAATATGTTGCAGTTATTACTATTCATAGTATAATTCATGAATTGAATTTGTATAGGCTCTCCCAAATGCCAAGTGTATAAGTAAAATGAACTTTGCTTCGGATAATATGTTTTCGAACTATAAAGTTAAACAGTTTACATAACATGTTCACCTTTTTCATAATAAATCGAAGCAAACTGGCGATGATAATGAGGACAGTATGTATGATGGTTAAGGAATCCTACTGAGAATTTAAAATTCTCACTCCTATTTCCGTGTTATCTTTAGATAGTTCGAGAAGTGGTAATGACAGCTGAAGTTGTTGTCAGTTAAGGTTCGCTCAAGTAACCGTAACAACTCTTGAGTGTAGTATTATGACTTAAGCATAGTATTGCACAAAGGAGGACATTACAATGATGACTCCTCTGACTTTGATTCGGATGATGAAAAGGATGAAATTGCACACTTAGCGAGGAAAATATCAAAAGCTTGGCCAAGAAGAAAAAACTTTGTCCCTAAAAAGGACAAAAATAGCAAAGTCAAGTCAGATGAAGTGATATGTTTCGAATGCAAGGAACCTAGGCACATCATATCAGAATGTCCCAGACTAAAGAAAGCTACAAAGAAGAAGACTTCAAAGAAGAAGGTATGATGGCTACCTAGGAAGATCTGGATGAAGAACAAGAAAATACTAAATCACAAGAAGAAGAAGAAATTGTAGCAAACCTATGCTTCATGGCTAACATTGTTTTAGATGAAGACATTAAGGTACATGATTCTGAACTTGAACTTACATTTGAAAATCTTCAAAATAGCAGTACGAATGTTGGTAAGAACAATTCCAATCTAATAAATGATGTTATGTTAATAGAAGGGTTAACACACAACCTTCTGAGCATTAGTCAATTCTATGACCAAGGCTATAAAGTTGTGTTTGAACCTTCATAGTATACTATTAAAAATTCCACTACTAATAAAATAATTCTTACTGCTAAAAGACATAATAATACTTATGTATTATATCTAGATGACCTTTCGATCAAAATGTAAAATGCTTAGCATCCTTCATGGATGAAAAGTGGCTATGGCACAAGAAACTTGGTCATGCTCATATGAAACTAATTTCTGAGATCTCTGAGAAAGAATTAGTAAAAGGTTTACCCAAAATTAGTTTTGAAAATAACTCATCATGTGAGTTTTGTCTCAGAGGTAAACAGACTAAAAGTTCCTTCCATAGTAAAAATGTAGTTTCTATTACAAGACCACTTGAGCTTTTACATCTTGATCTATTTGGACCAATAAGAACTGCTAGCTTAGGTGGTAGGAAATATGGTCCAATCATAGTGGATGATTTCTCAAGATTTACATGGGTTATATTTCTAATCCATAAGGATGAAGCTTGTGAGGCCTTCAAAACTTTTTAAAAAAGAATTCAAAATGAAAAAGGTTTTTGTATTACTTCCATTAGATTAGATCATGGCAAAGAATTTGAAAATCACTCTTTTGAAAACTTTTGTAATGAAAATGGCATTTCTCATAAATTCTCTTCGCCTAGAACTCCTCAACAGAATGGGGTAGTGGAAGGAAGAACATATCATTACAAGAAATGGCCAGAACTATGCTTCTTGAAAGTGGGTTATCAAAAGGATTTTAGATAGAAACAGTTAACACTGCCTACTACATTCAAAACTATGTATTTTTAAGGTCGATACTCAAGAAAACTCCCTATGAATTATGGAAAGAAAGAAAACTCAATAATTCTTATTTTCATGTTTTTGGATCTGAATGTTTTATACTTAACACCAAGGACAAACTTTCAAAGTTTGATATGAAATCTGATCCTGGAATATTCCTAGGATACTCTTCTATTTCAAAAGCTTACAGGGTGTTCAACAAGAAAACTCAAGCTATAGAAGAAACTATTCATATAAGCTTCACAGAAAAGAAAAATGATCTAAATCAGAAGGTTGCAGATCTAGAAGAAGAATTGGAAAATATGTCATTAAATGACAATTCCTAGAATTAGTAGAACCTTCAGATTGCCACTGAAAATGATGATGATGATGTTTCTGAACTTCCTTCTCATCAACATGTTCCTGACGATGTTTTTGAAGAACTAGAAGGTACCCTTCTGAAGCAAAGATACACTAGCATAAGAGACTTGAGAGTTATCTCACAGAACCAAATTATTGGTGATGTAACATCCCCGATTTTTGTCTAAGCTAATTAGCTCAGTGATCCTGGCTAATTAGAGAGGTTAACGATTAATTGAGAATTAATCGATTAATCTCGAAAGCGAGAGCTTAGTAAATTAAAGGCAAGTCAACAAGATAAGTAAAAGTCAACAATTGAAACATAATGCATTAAAAGTTACAATTAAAAGCCTAATTACCCAATCCTTATTAAGCTAAGCTCATAAAATGTTGCTTGAGAATATGCCTATGTTTATGTGCAAGCATGATGCTATGATGATGATGAGTAATGATGATGATATGATATGATGATGATCATAATGATGATGATGTGATATGATGATGATTATGATAGTGTTATGATGATGATAAGGATGATAATGATATGATGACGATATTATGATGAATCATGATGATATGAATATGATATGTTGATAATATGATGCTTAATGATAAACATGAAAAGACTAATAAATATGAACATCCTGGGGACGGCGATACGTAACGCCCAGAGATGATTAATAAAGGAACCACATTTGGGGACGGCGATACGTAACGCCTAAATGTGGAAGAGAATTAGAATAACTTTGCATCATAAGCTTTAATAAGAAAAAGATGAACTAAGGGTATGATCCTTCAAAAGGGAAGGTGACCTAATTTAAGCTCCCCTCACCCACGACTCACATGAGGCATGGCATGACCCAGCTAGTGTGAGTATAGGGGGTAGGTCTTACATGAGGCATGGCATGACCCAGCTAGTGTAAGTACCGAAAATCTATGGTGGCGACGGCCACGGTATGAGCTCATTACCACTTATGTTTAGTGGGTGAAAAAAATAAAGTTAAGTTAAGAAAAGAAAAGGGACCTCGGTCTAAACCCCTAGCAAGGGAAGAAGTTAAGAAAAACTTATAGCACAGTCATGCATTTTTACATGATTATACTTGTGCCCATGTATGTTATGATGTAAATGATTGGAGATTATGTTAAAATTGAATCCACTTCGGATATTCATGTTTTCGAAAACCTAAGAACGGAACCTTATGAATGTTCACTATTTTCATTAATAAAACTGAAGTGGCTGGGATGATGACGATGACACTTTCGTGTCGGGTTCGAGTCCTACTGAGAAATTCCATTTCTCACCCTAGTTATTCTCCCGTATCGTCACCAGATCTCGATGGCGCATCCGGTGGAGCCGAGCATGGATCCCCGACACTGTGAGCGAGCGTATGACGTGGGATGTTAGATGATTGCTGATGTGGACTTGTCGTCGCCGTAGCTCTGCATCTTCATTCATCTCTTTTGTGACGAACGATGTCGATTTTAGTTTGTATCTAGTATTTGGATCATGGCACGACCATGAGCCTCTTCTGATGTAATGCTGATATATATGTATGTATATATATGATGAACCCATATCGATGTAATGACTTTGCTACATAATGCAATGTATTTGTGAATTACTATTCATTTACTTTTCTCTTGTTTTATGATATTGGAGTACGTATTGTATGCGACACGCTCTTTCTCTGCCTAGCTTCTCGTTCAAGGCTTTACCTTTCAAAACGCTGCAAAGCGACGACGTATTTCAAAGAAAAATCTTATCGTATTTTCCGCGTAACTTAATTTCAAGCAAAGATTAGTTTTCCACGAGCATAAGTAACAACTAATAAAACGCCGTAATACGACTTAAGCGTAGTATGGGTTTATTAGGGTGTTACAGGTGAACCTACTCAAGGAATTAGAACAAGATCTTCACTCAGAGGCAAATCCAATCTTGCTCTTATCTCTAAAATTCAACAAGAAAGCATTGACGAAGCATTAACAGATCAAAACTAGATTGAAGCAATGAAAGAGGAATTATCTCAGTTTGAAAAGAGCAAAGTTTGGACTCTAGTCCCTCCACCAAAAGGACAATATGCTATTGGGATGAAATGGGTGTTCAGAAACAAGCTTGATGAAAATGGAAAAGTTATCAGAAATAAAGCAAGATTAGTGGTGCAAGGTTACAATCAGCAAGAAGGCATTGATTATGATGAAACTTTTACTCCTATAGCTAGACTAAAAGCTATCAAAATGCTGCTTGCCTATGCTACTTATAAAAGGTTTGTTCTATTTCAAATGGATGTAAAATCTGCTTTTTCAAATGGCTTTATTTCTGAGGAAATTTATGTTAAACAACCTTCTGGCATTGAAAATGAAAATCTTCTTCACCATGTTTTTAAACTCTAAAGCTTTATATGGTTTAAAGCAAACTCCCAGAGCTTGGTATGATAGACTCAACTCTTTTCTGATTAAAAATGGTTTTGTAAGAGGAAAAGTTGACACTACTTTATTTATTCTTCATGACAAAAATAATTTTCTGATTGTTCAAATTTATGTTGATGATATTATTTTTGGAGCAACTAATCAAAATTTGTGCAATAATTTCTCTAAGCTTATGCAGGAAGAATTGATGGGAAAATTAAAATTCTTTCTTGGACTGCAAATCAAACAACAGAAGGATGGAATCCTAATTCATCAAGAAAAATATGCTAAGGATTTGTCAGAAAGTTTGATATGGACAAGGCCAAGAGCATCAGTACTCCAATGCATCTTTCTCAAGTTCTAGAAGTTGAAGAAGATGGCGAAAAAGTTTCTGAAACTCTTTACAAAGGTATGATTGGATCCCTACTGTATCTTACTGTTAGTAGACCGGACTTGCAATTAAGTATGGGAATTTATGCTAGATTCCAATCCAATTCTAAACAATCACACTTGAATGTTGTTAAGAAAATTCTGAGATATTTAGTTGATACTACTAATCTTGGTCTCTGGTACAAGAAAGGTACTATTTGTAATGTTACAGGCTACTGTGATGCTGATTTTGCTGGAGATAGAGTTGAAAGAAAAAGTATTAGTGGTTATTGTTGCTTTCTTGGAAAGTCGTTAATAACATGGTCAAGCAAGATATAGAACACTATTGCTCTTTCAACTGCAGAGGGTGAATATGTATTTGCTGCAAATTGCAGTACACAGATTCCATGGATTAAGCAACAACTAGAAGATTTCAGTCTTAGGTATACCAAAATCCCTATCCTATATGACAATACTAGTGTAATTAATCTCACAAAGAATCTCATTCAGCACTCTAGATCTAAGCATATAGATATCAAGCATCATTTCATAAGAGATCATGTTCAGAAGGGAGATATTGAGCTAAGATTTATTAATACTAAAGTTCAGATTGCTGACATTTTCACAAAACCCTTAGCTGGAGATTGTTTTTGTCATATAAGAAACCTTCTGAACATGATTAGCTTTTAAGCATTCATATACATTGCATCCAGTACCTTCCTCTCTCTTGAGCAAAAGTTAACACTGAGATTGCTGCATCCAAATTGGATTTACTTTCTGGATAAAGTTATTCAAGGTAAATGTGTGGCTTAGAAAGATCACATCAAAAAAGGATTAAAGAACTAGCTCAGAATGCTTCGTCATATGGTTTAGAAAGTTAATTTAGAATTGGTTATCTACTTGGTTGAGAAAGATCACGTGCAGTACAAGTTGAGAAAGAAGGATTCAGATAGAGATCAAAGTACTTTAGAAAGATTACTTCAGGATAGGATGAAAATGAAATTGAGAAAAATAGCATCAGAATGATATATTCAAGAAATAATTTTTCTCATAGGCACAAATTGTCATATCTCTTTAGAAAGATGATAAAAGGTTCTCATAAATGTCTGGTTTATGGAGAAATGAAACTGTCTTGTGACGTGCATCGTTTTGGTTACCTCCACTATTACACGATTGCCACGATCTAAAGAAGCGGGAAAAACAAAAGACCCACTTACCCTGAAACGATAACGTTTCATTTAAAACCATTCACATACTTAAAACCGTCCACATCCTTTTATCTCATCAACTTAAATTAATTGCCTATCTTCACCTCATTCAAAAATCGATTTCTTTCAAAATCCTTACATTTTCTTGAAACCTTTCATATTCTATTTCCCTCACTTCCTTCTTAAACAAAGTTTGAACCATACACTTTTTCCAATATCATATCTATAATCATTATCTATCTCTGTTGCTTAAAGATCAACTCCTATGCTCCTTATACTATTTACGAGCTATGACAAAAAGGAGAAAGAAGAACAAAAAGAAGAGTATGGACAAATCAAGAAAAAGCTCGCCTTTTAAAGAGAAGGTCCCAAGTAAGAGGAGGCAGATGGTCCCTTCTAGAGTTAAAGATATAATATCTGTTGCTAATACAGACTCCGTGGAACCTTCTTTTGGTAAACTAGAAATAGGAGTCTCATGGCCTCTTGAAAAGGGTATTACAACATAGATTTAGAGAAAAAGAATGGTTACGACAGCAGAGAGACAGAGCTATTGGAACAGGTGCTTCATTTGAAAATTACAAAAGGCCCTCTATCTCTTTGGAAATGGACCGACAGGATGCACAAAGATATATACCAGAAAGATCATGATCAAACAAAATCATTGTTCTTGAACTTGCATATGAAGACACAGAGATAATACCAGAAACTGCACCCTTTCCTACTTCAACACCCATTCCTGCTTCAGTATCTCATGATCATTCTGCTCATTCTCTCTCAAAATCTCCATCTATAGCAGAAGGAATTCCTAATCCAATTCAAATTCAATTGGAACAGCTTCAAGAAAACATGTTCACTGTCATTACAAATCAACATTCCATCATGGTAAATCAAAGTAGAGAGAAGAATGGCCAAACTAGAAGTGCTCATTTTGCATACTCTGAAGACTTTTCATAAAGGAAAAGACAATCAGTGATGGCTCTTTCATGATCCTACATCCTCATTTTTTTGATGATATCAAAGGGGGAGAAGATATTTCAAGAAAAACCTAAGCTGAGGGGAAGCATACATCGAGGGGGAGCATGAGCATGCATACATTAGTCTTAGAACTCAATTATTTTTTTTCTGCATTCCAGAAACATTTTTTATCTTTTTGAACACTTTATCATATAACACTTGGATAGCATTACAGTTTAGTTATATTTATCTCTCTATCAATTATGCTTTCATAACCCTGGATCAATTTTTAATGCAATTATATTTCGTGTGAGCTATTAAGTGATCTAATATGTGAGTTATTAAATGCTTTGATATTTGCTCTGATATCTAAACTGACTAAGATGATAATTGCTTAGTTACATTGAGCTTACTCTTCTACAAGATTATGAAATCTGTATGGATATATTTTTGCTACATAATCATTTTGATTATCTGTATCTTATTTGAACTATCTAAACTATTGTACATAATCATTCTGATTATCTATATCTTATTTGAACTATTTGAACTATTTGAACTATTGCTCTTATATGTTTAGATACTTCATTATGCTTTGGTGATGATTTTATTGTCAAAAGAATCCCATGCACTCTTACCTAGAATATAATCAAAACCCTCTAGTTTGAAAAAGGATTCAATTTTTTTTTTTTTCTGATATCATGAGCATTACTACTCTCTTCAGAAAGCATCTTACTCTAACTAACAAATTGTTCTCTTTAAATTTGTTTTCTTGGTAATGTTTCTTAAATACTGATTTGCCATCATAAAAAAAGGGGAGATTGTTAGCTCCAATGCCCTTCAGAAATCGTTCTATGGTTGTGAACCAGAATGAGCTTTAAGGTTTTGATGAATACCAAATCAGAGTTTAAGCTAATATTCTTGTATATGAACTATTTGTTTCTAGAAATGTTTTCTTTCGTGATAAAAGATCTTAATCGTGGCCATTAACTACTTGAGAAACAACAAAGCTTTGTTATCCACCGTTATTTTATTTGAATATACTTGATATAGAATATATGCTTTGTGTACTTCTTGAGCTATCACATAAGAAATAGACAGACAAGTTCAGAAGGATGAAACCCTAACATCAGAAGGGAAAACGTGCCTCAAGAACAAACACAGTTCATTTAGAAAGATGACTCTGTCTAGAGGGGATATCTCCAGAACCATACTTCTCATAAAGTGTTATACCTTCAAAGCTTCCTCTGCATGCTTCATAGACAAACTCAAAAAAGTCAAAAAGTTGATTTGACAAAATGCAGAAGAGGTGCTGACAAGTCTGAATAGTTGATAAACCAACAAACGGCTACATTTCCACTTTTATGTAAGCTTTGAAGAATGGGAAAAAGGAAGGTTATTTCTTCTCTGTCCAGTCATAGACCAACAGACCAAAAGAATCACAAGGATCAAAGTCTATGTGTTTCAACGGTCATATTTCGAAGTATATATAAGGCTGGAGGTCGAAGAAAGAATAGTTAGACATGCAGCTTCCTTCTTTCATCCTTCTTGACGTTTGTAACACTAGAAAGTTACTCATCATAACTTCAGTTCAAAAGAAAATCTTCTTTTCTATTCTGTAATAGATAATATTCTCTCTTTGAGAATTTAAAAAAGTCATACACTCATAGCTTTATTATTTATTCTCTATCAAGAGAGTTAGTGTGAGTGTTCAAACAAAAACATATTGTTTATATAAATTGTATCCAGACCCAGTAGTGGTCAGTGTAAGCTTAGAGAGGCTAGGAAAATAATGCTCGATAGAAAAGCTTGGAGAAGCTTGAGAAAAGACTACTCGTTTGTAAGAAGCTTGGAGAAGCTTGGACAAAATATACTCGTGGTTTCTAAAATCTCAATGAAGAGTTGGGGATTGGAAGTAGGTAAGTGGTTGGCCGAACCAATATAAAAACCTCCTGTGTGAATCTTCTATCCCTTATCTTGTCATATGATTTTGTCACATAAGTTATTTTCTTTGTATACTTAATCTGAAAAAGATTTATAACTGCTTTAAAATAGAAGAAAATAGTTTTATAAACTAACAAAATCACTTATGCAATCCAAGTCTCAGACTTGAGATAATTGTTTTTATCTAAGTTTTTCAGATTATAAGGTTCATTTAAAGCATGATTCAAACCCTTTTCTCGTGTTATCTCATCCAACATAGACTTAGCTTCCTCATCTTTTGAACTCCCATCAAAGTGGAACTCAAAACTCACATCAAGTCTAGCCTTAGTTTCCTCATCTTTTGAACTTGTATCGAAGAGGAAGTTGGAACTCGCATCAAAGAGGAAAGATGAACTTGGAACTTATTCTGATACTATAACAATGATAAAACTCCAAAGGGAGAGAGAACGAGAAGAGAGAACTCATGTTTGTTTCTAATATGAAGAACAAAATGAACTTTTAGAATGATGATTACAATGAGTGCCCAAGCTAATATACAGGTTTTGAGTTCCTTTTGATGCAAGTTCCGAGTTCCACTTTGATACGAGTTTCGAGTTACTCTCAAGTTCCCCTTTGATGCGAGTCCTTCTTTAGGCTGAGGCATAGCCGAATTGGGCTTTAGTGACAGAGAGTGAAAGTGAGGGAGAGGAGAGAGAAAAATAAGAGAAAAGAGAGAGAGAAAAAATTTGAAAAAAAAGATGAAAGAAGAAAAAGAAAGAGAGAGAAGGAAAGAGAGGGAAAAATTGCCATTTTTTCAAATTTTGTCAAAAACACCATGGTTTTCATATTTTTACACAAAAATTCCATATGAAAAATTATTCCCCCTCTGTATATTAATCGAGAGGAACTATTTTTTATAAGGAATTTTTGTGTAAAAATATGAAAAACATGGTATTTTTGATAAAATTTGAAAATTATGGTGCTCTCTCTCTCTTTCTTTCTCTCTCTTCATTTTTTACCTTTCATCTTATTTATTTATTTTTCTCTATCCTTTCTCTTCTTTTTCTCTCTCTTCTCCCTTCCCTCTCGCTCTTGCTCTCTATCACCAAAGCCCAATTCGGCTATACCTCAACCTAAACAGAAACTCGCATCAAAGAGGAACTCGGGGAGTAATTTGGAACTTGTATCGAATTCAACCTTAGCTTCCTCATCTAAATTCGCATCAAAGTGGAATTCGTAACTCATATATCAGAAACAAACTTGAGTTCTCTCTTCTCATTCTCTCCCCCTTTGAAGTTCTATCATTGTTATGGTATTAAAGTGAGTTTCGGGTTATATTTCCCCGTTTGATGTGAGTTCTATGTTCCTCTTTGATGTGAGTTCCCAATTCTACTTTAATGCGAGTTTAGAAGATCACGAAGTTAATATTGGACTTGATGCGAGTTTTGAGTTACTCTCTGAGTTCTGAGATGACACTCTCTTTCTGTCACACACACACTCTCTCTCACACACACAGAACACGAGAAAAAATAATAAAAAGTGGAATCTAGCTGACAGCATGCGAGATTCACATTTTACTTTTTGTGGAATCCGTCTCTTTTTTTAGCGGATTCTTTTAAAACACCATATTTTTCTAATTTTTTTCAAAAAACCCATATCCCATTAATTAATTACTCTACCAAATTCCGTATACAAAAAAATCAGTCGAATTTGTCACCCTCAAAATAAGTGAGAAATAATGGGTTTCAATATCTTGTTTGTTTCTGGTGTATTTTAATAAACAAAATTAAATAGTTAAAATTATATAATTAAAATTTTAATTAAAATGGTGTAATATTATTTTTAATTTTCGGACAGATAAAAAATATACAGTTCCTTAAGTTATCTTTTTTTGGTTACAAGTTCTTTAAGTTATCTAAGTACTCTTAATAGACTCTGGGAAAAAAATTTATAAATAATTCTAGTTACACGAGATTACTCTTTTAATACTATACAACTTGCCATATATTAAAATGTTGACTGTTTTAAACGAACATGGAAATGGTCACCTTCTTGTATTAGGTAAATATTCACCTACTCAACAACCGTTCTAATAGGAAGAACTAATAATAAAGAGGGTGATCAATGCTTTGCTTCCCTTCGATCTTTCCCTCAAAACGGAAACGAAGTTTTGATGGAGGACAGGAGAGTTAAAACAATCGCTGCTATATCAGTGATTTTACTGATAATTATCATAATCGTTGCTCGTGTCATGTTGAAGCTTTCAAGGGCTTTCTTCCTCATCTGTGGTGCTGGCGTTGCTGTGATTCTTGCTGTCTTTGCTTGTGCTCTTGTCAGCCTGAGTTACAGCCGCAGAAGGAGGCTGTTGGAGTCACAGTTGAATTCTGAAGGAAGAGAGCTTCGAATAGAGTACAGTTTCTTAAGGAAAGTTGCTGGGGTTCCCATCAGGTTCAGGTACGAGGAGATTGAGGAAGCAACCGATGGGTTCAACTCACTGGTAGGAAAAGGGGCCTCTGCTTCGGTTTTCAAAGGCATTCTTAGCGACGGCACATCAGTTGCTGTGAAACGAATTGATGCAGAAGAAAGAGGAGAGAAGGAGTTCAAGTCAGAAGTTGCAGCCATTGCAGGCGTGCATCATGTGAATCTTGTGAGGCTGTTGGGCTATTGCAATGCCCCTTCAGCACCTAGGTACCTTGTTTACGAGTATGTCTCAAATGGGTCATTGGATTGCTGGATTTTTCCCAGAAAGAAAACACAGAGGCGTCTTGGTGGGTGCTTGCCATGGAGCTTGAGGTATAGAGTCGCCATTGATGTTGCCAAGGGACTTGCTTACCTTCACCATGATTGCAGATCAAGGATCTTACACCTTGATGTAAAGCCAGAAAATATTCTGCTGGATGAGAATTACGGAGCGCTTGTTTCAGATTTTGGTATCTCAAAGCTTATTGGTAAGGATGAGAGCCAAGTTATATCTACAATCAGGGGAACCAGAGGCTACTTGGCTCCTGAATGGCTCTTAGAACAGGGTGTTTCAGATAAAACCGACATCTATAGTTATGGGATGGTTCTTTTTGAGATTATTGGAGGCAGAAAAAACGTGTGCTTGGTAGAAGATGAAAAGGACAACTCCAGAAGCAAATGTATGTACTTTCCAAAGATTGTAAATGAGAAAGTGAGAGAAGGCAAATTCATGGAAATAGTTGACCATAGGTTAGTGGAATGTGGGGGTGTTGATGAGAAGGAGGTAAGGACATTGGTTTATGTTGCTTTGTGGTGCGTGCAAGAGAGGCCAAGATTGAGGCCTAGCATGGCCCAAGTGGTTGATATGCTTGAGAAGCGTGTGAGGGTGGAGGAGCCACCCGATACCAGAATGATTCTTGTTGATTTGCTATCTTTGGATGAAGATGCAACAGATAGCAATAACATGCCAAGGTTGGACTCTTTGTCAAGCCAAAGAATACAGAGCAATGTGGGTTGTACATCTTCCTACTCGTTTGCTACTACTATTTTGTCTGGAAGATAGCCCTCGGCTACTCTTTCGGGACAAGGTCCTATTATTTAATTTGAATCTGCTTGATGTTCTTCCTATGTTTGTGTTATGATTACTTACTTTATTGAACTGTGTAGTTCCTATAACTTTTGGTGAGGGAATGATATATATTTGATCATTTTATTCATTTTTTTTTCCAGTTTGCTGGCTCTTCTTACAAATGTTATGTCAGTTTTGGCATATAAATTATAAATTATATTTGAGTTGCATTTGAACAAATCTTCTGCGATCAGATTGACCTAAACAAAGTAAACAAGCGTATCATTTTCGGTAAAGAATATAAAAGTTAAGAGAGAATGGTATGCCATATGCATGACACATTCCATCCGCTAAACGGACATTTGAGATTTCAACGAAAGAAACGACAACTTTTCATTTTTATTTTCTTTCGCTTTTTAAAAATGGAGACCGAGGTTCCGTCTTATTGCTCATTCGTCCCTAATTATTAATATTTTTTTAACTATGATTTTGTTATTTTTTGGTCTAGTCATGCAGCGATTACTATAGTGTTTACGGTCCAGTTTGGATAAATTTCGAAGAAAGCTCATCTAAACAAAATATCCAACGCGTTTAATTTTATTTTGAGAAATCTAACCATGTAGGTGGCTAATCCTAATTAGAGTTTTAATTATGAAAAACAAGGCAAAAAAAATAATGCAAAAATAGAAAAATGGTCAAATTAATATCAAAATGACCTCTTTTATGCTCAAACTTCAAATAGGTAAATCCAAGCTTCCACATTGACTCTCTCAACTTGTGCTTTTCGTTAATATATAATAATAATAATAATAATTATTCTGACGTCAGATAAAAAATTATGAATAATTAAAGATGAGTTGTGTAACATCGCGCCTAAAATAATATAAAATAAGTATTTAACTTAAAATAGCATAAAATTTATTCGCTCTGACTAAGTTAAAATAAAACCATTATATCCCAATTATCCTATCAATTAGTAGTACAAAGAAAATAGAAATTTTGAATTAAACCTATATTGAGAAAAGTAGTTACAAACTGGTAATTTTACACCAAAAGTAAGGGCAAAAGTGTCCAAAAAATAAGGAATCAACCCTATCAACCAAAAATAAATAATCCCTTCTTCTACCAAATAATGATGAAGCAAAATTCTTTAAAAACTACTAACAATAAATTATAGCCATAATAAGATAGAAATACCCTTATTGTTATAACCCTCGATCCTCGATTTAATTCAAGCAATTGTGAGATGGGTCTCTATCAACTAACACATAGTTGATAGACATGATAGATTGTCAAGATTGTAACATCCCGATTTCCGAGTTCCGACTTAGCCTTCAGGATTGATTAATTTCAATTTTCGACTTCATCTTCGAATTCCAGACAGATGGGATTATTTCCCAGTCCCGAGTTCGTCTTGACTGCTGGTGTCCGATTTCCGACTTCATTTTATTTTGATCATTCCTGATTTCCGACTTCATATTCTAGTTTCGAGTTAAATGGGTGGCTTCCGAGTTCCAATATTCGACTTCGAGTTAAGGTATACTGGGACATGATTTCCGATCTCCAAACTTATGTCCAGGTCTCAATGAGATTATTCCCGATTTCCTTGTTCGTGTTCAACTTTCAGCATAATTCCCGACTTCCGACCTTAACTAGCACTCTCATTTCCCGACTTTCGACTTAACCTTCAAGTACAAACAACACGGACGTGATTACCGATATCCGACTTCATGTTTCAAAGAAATGTGCCCGATTTCCGGTCTCATGATGTAGCCTCCGGTGTCAACCGAGGCACCTGAGTTCCGACCTCAGACCTCATGCTTCAAAATAGTGTACGTGGTTTCCGACCTCAGAAGTTATAGGTTAGCACTATGATGCAAGTACCGACCTCCGAGTTTAATGTAACGAGTTCCGGCCTTAGAGTTGAACTCAATAGACATGAGTTCGGATCTTTGAGTTGATTTCCAGTTACACTCGAGTTCCGATATCCGAGTTTATATCCAGCATCCACATTCCCGAGTTCAAATAGGGAGTTCCGAGATTATATGATTGTGACTTCCGATGTCTGACTTTACTTCCAAGTTTCGAATAAACAGATAAGATTTCCTCAAGTTACAAACAAGAGGTAACGAGTTCCGAGATCCGGCTTCAGCTTCAAGCTCAAGTCCAATTACACGAGTTCCGACTTCAAGCATGTTAGAGAAGAGTTCCGAGTCAAGATAGAGTGGAAGCGAGTCTCACTTTGGGGACGACGTGGAGAGCAATTTAGCCACAAAAGTGAGAGACATAGCCAAAATTCAACCACAAAACTCCAACCAATCAACACCACAACTTTCATGTATTTAAATCAGACTCTTCTCTCCATTTTGGTCTGATTTTACATTCCCCTTCTCCTTGCTCCAGCCTTCTTCTTCTTCCCTTTCTCTCTCAATCCAACTCCATCAAATCTCCAAGCTTGGTCAAGGTTCCATCAATCCCAAACTCAAATTCAGCAAGATCACACTCTAAAGAGGTAGGATTCTATTTCTATTCTTGAATTACTTGCACTGTGATTGCATGAAATTGTGCTCTTCTCCATATATTTGATGAAATATTGGATGTATTATGATGGATTATGATTGGATTTATAAGAGATCTTGAGTTGAAATTATGGTTAGAAGGAGAAAATTAGAAGGAGAGAAGAATCAAGATGCTGTCTTGGTGAAGATTCCACGGCAGTCCGTACGGCGGAGTGTACGGCTCCGCCTACGACCAGTTAAATTTGATGAAACCATTTTTATATGAAAGTAGACATTCAGGGCTTTCCATAGATATATAATATAAGGTTATTGGATTAGTATTGAGAGAGATATGAATTTTTGAAGTTTGACCTAGGAATCAGGACTTTCATCCGGGCAGGGTGACTTGAGGAGGGTATAACTCGCTCTACACAACTCCAAATTGAGTGAAACTAATTTTGTTAGAAAGCTTACACATATGGGAACATCTCAATATGAAATTCTGAATTTGTTATGACCCCAATTGATCCCAGTGATTCAAGGAAGTTACCCTATGTCAAAACCTAGTCAAAACAGGATAGTTCAGGAAGGTCGACTTTCAGGACTTATAACTCGAGGTATACTTAAGCAAATCAAGTGAAACTTGTGGCAAATGAAAGGTTGTCCTATCAGTTTCAATATGAGACCAATTTCGTATGATTTGAGCTTAGTTTCAATTTTTAGTGAATTTATACTTCTAGGAGTGTAATTCAGGCTAGTGACTGAACAAGCTGAGGCAAAATTTAAATATCTTGAGTTATGTAGATCAAAATGATATGGAACTAAAGAGGTTAGAAAGTAGACATATAGAACTATGACATACCCAAAATCCAAGTTTAAATGAGTTGAATAAAGATAAAGGCAGATTATACAAAATTCGGGCAGAACTGAGTAAGATAGGCAGAATGGCCAAATTGATGGTTACACAAGTGTTAATGGAATACATAAGGTTTGAGTGGAGGATTGCCAGTTTTACATTGATATATATATGTTAGATTGATTATATTGTTATGACTGAACTGTTTGTGAGAACTGGCACTATTCATGAGAAGACGGATCGGATCCGTTATGCTGCCGAATTTACGGCAGAAATCTATGAGGCTTTGAATGTTTAGGTATAAGGATGAATTAAAGTATGAATATGTATATGGATACTCTACATTCAAGAATGACATAAGTATGATATGAGGTATGTGAGGGTAAATGACGTAGCATATATATGAATGCCGGTAGAATGGTAAAGAGGCTACGGGCCTTTATATGTTATGAATATGTATGTGAAGATCATGTGTGCAATGACATATGAAAATAAATGAAGTATATGTACGAGCACATTCAGCATGCCTATGCATAACCATGTATGAGAATGAAAAAACATGAGCATATTAATGTGAATCCCTTCACTTGGAGGCAGTTAATTGAGATCCCTCCCTGAGAAGACAGTTAAATGATAAGATGTGAATCCTTCAAAGACTAGAGGCATGTGAATCCCCTTGTGGATGAGTCGGTGTGACGAAGGTCACGGGTGGAGCTGACAAGCTCACCCCAAGACCAGGCTACCCAGGGGCAGTAAAGACTAAGAACTAAAGACTAAAGATAAAAGATTAAAGCATATACAAGCACCCCACTCACATGAGGCATGGCATCGACCCAGCTAGTGTGAGTATAGGGGATAGGGCTTACATGAGGCATGGCACTACCCAGCTAGTGTAAGTACCGAATGAAGGTCCCATATTCCTAAGGAACGTGACATGACGATCACGCTCTGATGGGGTATGACATGGCAATTATACTCTGGAATGTGGCATGTAAGGATATGATGATGAGTCTATATTCCTAAGGAACGTGACATGGCGATCACGCTCTGCGGGGCATGACATGGCGATCATACTCTGGAATATAGCATGATGTCCCACACCCTAAGGAATGTGACATGGCGATCACATTCTGATGGAGTATGACATGGCGATCATACTTTGGGACGTGGCAGGAAGAACATATTCCTAAAGAATGTGACATGGCGATCACATTCTGATGGGGTATGACATGGCGATCATACTCTGGAATATGTAAAAAGTAAAGGAAAATAAAGAAAGAAAAGTAAATTCCATGTATCAGTATAAATTCAAGTTCCAGTAAAGTATATGTAGAAGTTATGCCTCTAGTACACTGATGCTATCGTATTTTATTGTATTTCAGTTATCATTCTTAATATAATTCATGAATTGATTTTTATGGATTTTTTTCCCAAATGCCAAGTGTATGATTAAAATAAGCTTTGCTTCGAACATTATATTTTCGAACTATATAAAATTAAACAATTTGTAAAGCATGTTCACCTTTTTTTCTTAATAAATCGAAGCAAACTGAAGATGACAACGATGACATTCTTTATGATAATTAGAGAATCCTACTGGGAATTCATAATTCTCACTCCTATTTCCGTGTTGTCTCCAGACAGTTCAAGAAGTTCCGAAGACGGCCAAAGTTGCTGTCATATAAGGTCCGCTCATATAACAAGAATAACTTAGGGTGACAGACTTTACGCAAGCATAGTATCTTGTATTTGGGAGGGTGTTTCAAAGATGGTGATAGGAATATTATAGTAAAATAAAATATAGATAATAAGAGATAAAAGCGTTCAAAAGATTAGAAATTACTCTAGAATAATTATAATAAAATAATTTATTATTAGACTTAATTAAAATAAAAGTTAATTATAATTATTTTAGTATCTGTTTGGGTAATTGAGTGATTAATTAAAGGCTTATGTAATTAAGAATTAATAATTAAATTAAAAATAAAATTAATATGATAAAAAATTAAGATAAGGTGAGGTACTCATTTCAACTCACAAAAAATTATTGTGCCAAGCCCAAATGAACTTTAGAAAAATTAAATGGGCCTTGAGCCCAATTCTTATAACAAGAAAAAATAATTAAGCTAGATTAATTAAATTACTACATGTTAGTTTACTTAAGCTAGATTAATATTATAAAAAATAAGACTCAATCCTAGCCACTCATCTAGACATGTCGCGCCATCTAGGGACTCGCTGGGGAACAAGGAGTTGAAACTAATTTTATTTTCAATTTTTATAAATAGAAACTTAGTGGCTAAGAAGGCATATGTAGCAAGGTGACTATTCCAAGTAATCCCATAATATAAAGATCGACCTAAGCTCCTATTCCCCCTAACATATGCACATCCAAGAGAAGAAGGAAAAAATTCATTTTTAATTTAATTTATGAAAACTTTGAAATATCCTTGACTACTTGTGTTACCAAATGGCTTCAAGAACTCAAAAGGGGAGTGAATTGAGTTTTACAACTTTTGCAAAACTTTTCTAAAACTTCTTTTTGAATCTTTACTTGAAGCTATTAATGAAAGGATAGATAAGATGGATAAGGGTATAAGAGTCTCACACAAGTTTTTCAATCACACACAAGACTAAGAGGATTGAAGATATCAAATTTAAAGAAAAATGACTTAAAAAGATAGGGATAAAAGATGTAAACAGAGATTGATCCTGATTCGGTCACTCCTTGTGACCTACGTCTAATCCCCAACTGATCTACCTAGGATTTTTACACTATTGCCAAGCTTCAATAGGTGCTTGAATACTCTTACAATTCTTGAGCACTTAATCACTCTTTAGGATACCTCACCCAAGTGTATCAGTCTTTCAAACAAGGGATACCTCACCTTTTTACTCTCTTAAGGGATACCTCACCCTCTTATAAATAGAGAAATGAGAAGGAAATTAGATACACTCTCTTGAAGAGCAAATGATACAAGTTGAAGCACTAGAAGGTCATAATGATAACTGTCTTTCAGGCCAAAAAGTAAAGTAAGAATCAAAGAACAAGTGAAATGATCAAAAGATGTTAGTTCAAGGTTCTTAAGAGTTTTTAAGTTGTGAAAGAATGAGTATTTATAGGTCTTGGATTTTAATTAGTGTAACGTCCGAAAAATTTTAGTCATTTTTAACTGAGTTGTTCGGTTTTTAGCAATTAATTGGGATTAATTAGAATTCGATCAAGTATTTACTCAAAGCTAATTAAGTAACATTTAGAAGAATTAACCTTGAGGAAATTAGATTAAAATCATAGGAAACCACCTAGGAATTTTCTAAAACTGGTTTACTGATTTAAGAGAAATCAGTAAGATTTCGGTATTTTAAATTATTAGAATTGGATCAATAGAAATTATACTGTGAGAACCCTAGGATGGATGGCCAAGATTCAGCCAACACACCCTACAAGTGGCGCCACAATCAGCCTTCAAGAAAGCAGCCAAATCAAATTGGAGAAGGAAAACACATCCACCAATCACATGTAATCTTGCTCCAAAAGTTTCCAATTATTTCCTTCCAACTCCTTGATTATTTTCGGATTTTATAATCTGCTAAACCCTCATTATTTCTCTTATATCTCAACTCATCTTCACTCCATCTCCATCTACTCTTCAAGCTTCATCAAGATTCCTTCAATCCAAGGGCACTAATCTAGCTCAACAACACCTAGAAGAGATAGTTCGAGAAGATTTAAAGACGGCTGAAGTTGCTAATAAGGTCCGCTTGGTAACAGTAACAACTCTAGAGTGGGGTATTATAACTTAAGCATAGTACTGTACAGAGAAGGACGTTATAAAATGGTATCAGAGTAGTTCAATCCTAACCGGACCTGAGAGTTGAACTGACTATGCTTCTAGTGCACTCTGGAATCCTTAGAAAATGTCATGCGATAGATCTTATCTACTCAGATAAGATATAGGAAATTAGATATGCATGACCGCCTAACTGTGATTGTTATTAGTTGCTGTCACACTTAACTTATTATTGAGCCTGATCAACTCAATCTTTTGTTGTGTATGATTAGGAACTAATGGCTTCCAGGGGGCATGGTAGGCCATAAACTGCATCCACTTCAGAAGACCCCGCTAATTTCATGGACACTTTACGAGAGATGGCATATGCCATGCGCGAGCAAGCTGCTGCAACACACCAAATGATGGACCAGCTGGGAAGACAACCTGGAGCCGGTCATGGTGGAAACTCGAATGGCCTAGGATTGGACCTAGAATACCTCAAGTTCGCAGAATTCCGAAAGGCGAACTCGCCCAATTTTAGAGGAGGTTTTCATCCTGATAAGGCTAATGAGTGGATTAAGACAATGGAGAAGGTCTTTTCTATTCTGGACTGCACTGACCACCAAAAAGTGGCCTTCGCCACTTATATGCTCAAAGCAGACGCAAAATTCTGGTGGAATAGTGTGAAACGGCTATTAGAAGAGTCCCAGACGGAGATCACTTGGATTGTGTTCAAGGACACTTCTTACCAGAAATACTTTCCTCCATCAGTTTGGAACGCCAAGGAGTTAGAATTTATGCAACTCTGCCAAGGAAGTAGTAGCATGTCAGAGTACATCGCTAAGTTTGAGGAGCTATGCAAGTTTTCCACAATCTATCAGTGGAATCCAGATAAGGCGTGGAAGTGTGTCAAATTTGAAGGCGGATTAAGGGAAGATATCCTCGCAGTAGTAGGCCCTATAGAGATAAGGGATTTTCCTACCTTGGTAAACAAATGCAGACTTGTGGAAGACTATAATAAGAAGTTGGAGATTGCCTAGTCTGATGCTTATGGAAAGAGGCCGGCACCTAAAAACCAGGAACTCGAATATGCCTCACCACCACAGAAGCAATTTCACCTTAGCGAATATGAGGGCAAGCAGCTGCAGGAATCGATGGTCAAGCAACGATGTCTGAAGTGTGGGAAAAATCATGGAAATAAGCCTTATCTGATTAAATAGTATATGTGTTTCAGATGTGGCAAGCCAGGGCATATGATCAGAGAATACCCTGAGAACCAACTGCCGACTCCTAAACCGCAACGTTCGAGAAGAATTTTCACTATAAATGCTGAGGGGACTACGCCCCAGAGGGGCTAGAGCAAGAATTAGGGATAAACCAGAATAAGGAATTGACTAATTTACTTTTAGTCGATTCTATTATGCTAAGTGGTTTTACATCTACTGTGTGCTTATGTATGAACTTTATTTAAACTGTGATGGTTATAACTAGTTAGTATCATAATCAAATTTTGAGGACAAAATTTTTTTTTAAGAGGGTAGTAATGTAACGTCCGAAAAATTTTAATCGTTTTTAATCGAATTATTCGATTTTTAGCAATTAATTGGGATTAATTAGAATTCGATCAAGTATTTACTCAAAGTCAATTAAGTAACATTTAGAAGAATTAACCTTGAGGAAATTAGATTGAAATCATAGGAAACCACCTAGGAATTTTCTAAAACCGGTTTAACGATTTAAGAGAAATCGGTAAGATTTCGGTATTTTAAATTATCAGAACCGGATCAATAGAAATTATACTATGAAAACCCTAGGATGGATGGCCAAGATTCAACCAATACACCATACAAGTGGCACCACAATCAGCCTTCAAGAAGGCAGCCAAATCAAATTGGAGAAGGAAAACACATCCACCAATCACATGTAATCTTGCTCCAAAAGTTTCCAATTATTTCCTTCCAACTCCTTGATTATTTTAGGATTTTATAACCTGCTGAACCCTCATTATTTCTCTTCTATCTCAACTCATCTTCACTCCATCTCCGTCTACTCTTCAAGCTTCATCAAGATTCCTTCCATCTAAGGCACCAATCTAGCTCAACAACACCTAGAAGAGATAGTTCGAGAAGATTCAAAGACGGCTGAAGTTGCTGTCAAATAAGGTTCGCTCAGGTAATAGTAACAACTCCAGAGTGGGGTACTATGACTTAAGTATAGTACTGTACAGAGGAGGACGTTACAACTAGCCATTAGAAACATTTACCGATCGGTTATTAGTTGCAGAAACTAGTCGATTCTGCATTCAAGTAGGTGGTAATCGATTCCAGCGATATGGTAATCAATTCCCATGAGCAAAAAAACATATCTGGCCACATCCCAGCTTATGGCAATTGATTCCCAAGTATATTTCTAGGCATGTGGTAATCGATACCATGGTGGAAATCGATTCCACAACTCAAACTCATGCCTCTAGGTGAAGATAATCTATTCTCATAGGGATGGAATCGATTACTACAACATGAAATCCAATTTTAACTACTTTTTGAAAATTTGACGGCCTTAATCGATTCCAAGCAACATGTAATCAGCTCCTACTTGCTAAAAGATGGATTTTCTCATTTTAAAGGCTAGTTCTTCATATAATTGAGTTAAGCATAAGTCCTTTGTGAAATCAACACATATTTTCAAAGTCCAAAGGCTTATGTCAATAATTTTTCAAAAACAAATGGGATTTTTCAAACAATGTGGCCATGACAGCTATCAAGGAAAGCTTTTTACAACAATCAGATCTATGTTTTATAATTCTATACCATTGTGAGGTTCTTAGACTTGGTCTTCTTCAGATGATCTCAATCTTTTTGCTTGAAGAATTTTCATCCTTTCGGCATCGACAAAACCTATAAAAGAAGCATTTACATTCTCCCACTTTGTGATGATGATGAACACCTTTGGTGAGGATAAAATACATAGATATAACAATGTATATAAGAGTGTCAATTCCCCTTAAGAATATGCATATTTTCAAGTGAAAGGAGTTATGATATTTTAGCATATGTAAAACATGCTCCTCTTCAATCTATGCATGTTTATCACATTATTCTACAAATATATCAGAGTAGCACAAACATACCAAAATTCCAAACTTAATAAGTTCCATATTGCTCACCACATTACTCACAAAGACGATTCTCCCTTTTTTGGCATTATCAAAAAGAATCAAGAAAGACATAAGCAATTTCTAAAAGATATACGATATATAAACTGTAACACCCTCCAAACATATACGCCATCTTCGAGTCATGGGACTGTATCTAGAGGTTGCTACGAGTGCTGTGAAAGACTTTAAAATAAGGAAAATATAACATAATATACATATATACATACATACAGATATATATATATATATATATATATATATATATATATATATATATAACCCTTAAATTTCATATTTCATTACTACATAAGGAGTTATAATTCCAAAATATTTGCTACATAAAAATAGGGAATTACAATTTAAAAGAAACACATACTTGGCCTGGGATTGTCACTTTGTAAATATCGAACGCCTGCTTCTATTTTTCATAGTGATCTTAAGTCAAGGTCTTGCATGATGAATGTCTTAAGACTCTGCTTCATATTTGGAGTCTAGTTTAGGTATTGGAATATTTATGGAAAAACACACAAACAGGTAGTAAAAACTGTAACATCCTCCCAAGCATAGTACTATACTTAAGTCATAGTACCACACTCAGGAGTTGTTACCGTTGCTTGAACGGACCTTGTGTGACAACTCTTCGACCGTCTTCAATATCTCTAGTCAACTCTAGGTGACCACCTTCGATATTTCCTGAGCTATCTGGAGATAACATGGAAATATACATAGGAGTGAGAACTATAAACTCTCAGTAGGATTCACTAAGAAATTACATGCCGTGTTATCGTTATTATCTCCGGCTGCTTTGGTTTATTGTAAAAAGGCGAGCATGTTATATAAATCTTTTTAGTTTTATAGTTTGAAACTATATTGTCCGAAGCAGAGTTCATTTTAGTTATTCACTTGATAAACAAAGCAAAAATTAAAGCATAGTAGATTCTGAGTGATTTTGTAATAATAACAATAGCAGATTATGCATGTGCAATGGTTCATCATGAATATCATGAGAATGCACCTATACTTTCTTTTCTTCCTTTACTTGACATGCCTAGGCGTTACGTATCACAATCTCTAGGGTGTCTACATGCATATATCTTTGTATTTAATCTTTACGACCCTTGGATAGTCTGACCTAGGAATGAACTCAACTCATGATCGTCGTCACACAGAACTAACCTACAAGGGGATTCATGTGCCTCAAGTCTTGGAAGGATCTCATTTTGGCCACATGCCTCCAAGGTAGAGGGATCTCATAGCTTTAACTGCCTTCACAAGAAGGGTCCAAATAACTGCCTTCAGGTGAAGGGACCCAATCTTACATAATCATATATTTTCTTTATTTGCATGCAAATATGTAAACTTTCATAAAGAGGATCATGATCATATCATCATACAATGTCCACATGCATTTTAGTACACTTATCTTCAAACATTCTTGCATATAAAATCTCATATTCTTATCATAAATTTTCATGGTACAGATTATCATAATTTCATAAACTTTTGCCGAAAGTTCGACAGAATAACGGATCGAGTCCGCTTTCTCATGAATAGTGCCAGCCAATCGGACAATCATTAGTATAGAAAATCAATATAATATTCCAACCACTTCAATACTTATACAAAACTTGTAGCCTTTGCATTTAAATTGATTTTTTGCCAATTCCTTCAATTCTGCCCGTTTTTATAAATTAAGCCATAATTTCTGTGTAACTCATTTAAACCTAAATTTTGGATATATTATAGTGTTGTTTGTCTAGTTTCTAACCTCTTTGGTCCCATTAATTTTTTATATATGTAACTTAAGTTATTAACATTTTACCTAGGTATATCCTATTACTAGGCAGATTTGCACACCGAAAAGTAAAAATTCACTTAAAATTGAAATCTACTTGGATTCCTACAAAACCTATTTCATTTTAAAGCTAAACAACCCAGATTTTATTTCCAATAATTTTCACCTCATTTGAATAAGTAGAACTCGAGTTATGAGCTCTGGAATTTGGGTAACCTGCACTACCTTATTCTAGCCCATTTGGAACTTAGGGCAACTTTTATGAATTACTGGGAGCAATAGGGATTGAATTTGATTCTAAAATTTTTATAGCATGTTTTCCTATGTCTTTCTAAAAAAATTGGTTGAACTCAATTTGAAGGAGTGTAGGGCGAGTTATGCCCCTCGAAATTCAATCTGCCTAGAATCAGGGTTAGAATCCTAGGGTTAATTTCAAAAATTCATATCTCATTCAATACTAATCCAATGGCCTTATGCTTTATAAGGTTAGAAAGCCCTAGATGTCTAGTTTTAAGAAAAATAGGTTCATCAAGTTTAGGTGGTCATAGGTAGAGCCGTATGCTTCACAGTACAGACACATTAGGATTTTTCAGCCTGAACAGGTTCTATTTTGTTACCTCCTTAGTTTTTCCCTCAAGTTCCCAAACAAACCCAACTTATACAAGTTTAATCAGCTACAAGAACTCATATAGACACACTATAACATCACATAAATCAATGGAAATAAAAGTTCAATCTGTTACAGATTCACAATTGGAAGAAAGAAATCATGAATCCTACCTCTAGTGATGTAAAGACTAGCTAGATTTGAGTTTGTGTTGAAGTAAATGGGTGAAGCTTGGAGTTGAGATGAAGGAATGAAAGTGGAGGAAGAGAGGAGCAAAAAAAATGAGGGTAGCTTCAGTTTTGATGAGGAGCTGAGAATAAAAAGAATTGGAAGGGGTTTTTGTAATGTTTTAAGGCACAAAAATGGCTTGTGATTGGTGGAACTCTTAGTGGTGTGTGTAACATCCCCAATTTTCCTTCTGCTAAATTATTCCATTTTGCCTAAAAATTGGAAACTCGTTTTTATTCTGTCCGAAATCGGAACTCGCCTCCATTCTGCTTAAAGTCGGAACCAGTCAATTCGAAAATCGGAACTCTTGTCCATTTTGCTTGAGCTTAGGACCGATTTCCGATATTGAATTGTGTCCAAGTTCTGAGATAATATCCCAACTTCCGGGTATATAAGGTCGATGTTTTGTTTCCCGATTTCCAGGGTTATGTTTAGTATCGATCTTCGAGATTGATTCTAGACCGAGTTTCGAGATTATATGTTCAATAAGATAGCGAGTTTGGAATTACGCGCATGAGTTTTAAAGTATCCTAGTTCTCGAATTCCGAGGTTCGGGTATATGGTTTCATGGTCTGGTACCAACTTCCGAGTTTGGATTGAAGATACCCGACTTCCGGGTTTAGGTTTTATATTCTTGTCCTTGACTTCCAATTTTAAGACAATAAATGTATGTGATTTCCGACATCCGACCTTAAGCCACAATCAGTCTTCCAAAACTTTATGAATGTTTCCTAAGTTCCGAGTTCCGACATTAATTATACCCGATCTAGCTCTCTGTTTGTTAAGTCCCGAGTTTCGATATTAACTAAACTTGATCTAGTATTCATACATGCCGCATAACAATATTAGCGCACCATCACTTAGAACTATCACTGATTCCTACTCAAAGTCGGAAATCATGTTTATCACTTCGGAAACCGGAAATTGTGCACATTCCGATTAAACTCAGTGATCAACATGGAGCTCGGAACCTGATATTGCTTATTCTGCTTGAACTCGGAACCTCAGAACTGAACTAGCCAAATTCAACACTTCAAACTCAAGATCCAATGGCTGAGAACTCACCCACTTTACCCCCTTAGGATGGCGCCATTTTGAGCCACTAGATAGAGGAGGAGTAGCCAAGACTCCACCACCCAACTCACCAACTACACTATGACTCAACCACTATAAAATTGAACTAACTTCCACTTTCCTCCCTTGATATTCTCGACCCCATCAGCAGCTGACTCTTCTTTATTCTTTCTTCATTCTTCTCCTCCCTCAATTCACCTTACTTCCACCTTCAAGCTCCATCCCTCTTCCACGCCAAGAACTTGCATCTAGCCAACATCTACAACAATCTAGAGGTAGGATTTCTAATTTCTGCTTCTTGTTTTCATGGATTAAAACTGTATGAGAGTTCAACTCTCTTCACTTCTTTGATGATATACTTGATGTGTGTGATGATTTATGGTTGGTTTATTAAGTATTTGGAGGGATTGAGATTGAATCTTGCATGGAACATAAGATAGAGAGCAAACCAGAAACTGAAAACCTAGGAGAACCTACAGTGGTCCGTACAGCGGAGTGTACAGCTCCGCATACATATGTTTAAATTTGATGAATCTATTTTTATATGAAAATAGACATTCAGAGCTTTCCATACATATATCATATAAGGCTATTGGATTAGTATTGAGAGAGATATGAATTTTTGAAGTTTGACCTAGGAATCAAGACTTTCATCTGGGCAGTGTGAATTGAGAAGGGTATAACTCACCCTACACAACCCCAAATTGAGTGAAACTAACTTTGTTAGAAATCTTACACATATAAGAACATCCCATAAAAATATTTCGAGTTAGATACAATCCCATTTGATCTCAATGGTTCGAGGAACTTTCCCTATGTCCAAACTGGGCCAAAATAAAGCAATTCAAGAAGGTCAAATTTCGGGACTTATAACTCAAGCTCTACTAAAGCAAATGAAATGGAACTTACTGCAAATGAAATTTTGTCTTGTTAGCTTTAATATGACACTAATTTCGTATGATTTGATCTTGGTTTCGATTTTTAGTGAATTTTTACTTACAAGAGTGTAATTCAGACCAGTGACCGAATAGGCTGAGGCAAAATGTAAATATCTTGAGCTACACATATCAAAATGAGATGGGACGAAAAGGGTTGAAAACTAGAAACATAGGGCTATGATATATCAAAAATTCAGGTTCAAATGAGTTGTATTGAACTAAAGGTGGATTATACAAAATTCGGACAGAATTGAATAGAATTGGCAGAAATGACCAAATTGATGGTTTCACAAGTGTTAGTGAACATATAAGGCTTGAGTTGACAATTGCAAATTTTACATTGATAGATATGTTAGATTGATTATATGGCTACGACTGATTTGTCCATAGGAGCTAGCACTATGCAAGGGGAAGTAGGTCTGATCCGTTATGCTGCCGAAATACCGATAGAAATATGTGAATCATATGAATGTTATAAATATTTATATGTTATGCTCATAAGGTTTAGATATGCAAGGACGAATTTAAGTATGATATGAGTATATTACATTTACATGTCATGTTCATGTATGCCATGCATACAAGTATAATTAGAATATGATATGAGAAATAAGGTGTGAGACATATCCATGTATGCACAAAGCATCTGCACGCATGATAAGATATGGAAAGGAAAGATGATAAGAACTTGCAAGAGGGACGTACTAAGCTACCATGTGAGGCATGGCATAGACCCAGCTAGCGTGGACCAGAGTGGTACTGTCTAAGACTTGGGCCAACCCTCGACCAGATTTAGTGGGAATAGACCGGTGTGAGGGTCAGGGAAAGTAAACCCATCACTCATATATAGGTACGAGCTCGGACCTGAAAAGCAGGCTATTACCTAGGGGTGAGAGAGGCCATTCACCTCTGGGGGACTAAGTACAGAAAAGTAAGATCAAGTTGCAAGATAATGAAAGATATGAATTAAGTCAAGTGCACTTGTATACAATCAAGTATAAGCATCTATAAGTGCATCTTCAATTATCTCGTTAAGTCATACTGTTATTATGATTCTTGTTGAAGCATATTATACTATTCATATATCTATGTCTGTCATATGATATGGCAAGTGGTTGATAAAATATAACCCGCTTCGAGAAAGGTATTTTAAACTTAAAAATTGAACTACTATTTGTTTATATGTGCTCATATTTTCACAATAAACCGAAGCGGCTGGAATGTTTGTGATGAAACTATAAGATTGGTTTGAGTTTACCTACTGAGAACCCTAGGTTCTCACTGCCTGCTTGTATGTTTTTCTTTTCCATAAACATTCCAACACCCAAGTTGGAAATCAAGTGCGAGGAGGAGTACAAGGCTACTCATTGAGCAAGAATTGCGTGTAAGCCAGATCAATAGACTATCGAAGCTAGCTAACGATTAGTCAGAAGTAGACGCTGTGTATTATGTCAGTCACAATTTCTTTTAAAGTGTAATTATTTTATTCTCTATGTATCAGAGACTATTAGCCAATAATAAAGTGAGTAGTTAAAAGGCCATGTATTATTTTTTCCATATTTTAAAGATTTCTTAGCATAGTGACAACTTTTTAATATAACTCTATGACTCGAGCATGGCTTATATGATAGAGGTTGTTACAGTGTGAAAGAAGCCAAGTCTCACCTTTCCTTTTGGCAGCAATTGGCACCTTGCATGTTGGGTAAGGGTGGCTGAATTTCAGCCACTCAAGTGAGGCTCTTTCAGTGTAAAACTCTATTGATTCGTTTCTAGCAGAATAAAATACCGAATTTCTTTCAAACCGACACCACATTACTAGTAATCTTTGAAATTTTTCTGCAGGTTGATTTTTTAATTTCTCCTAATCCCAATCTCTTTAACTTCTAATTATCTTTTAATTCTCTCATAATTACCTCTACATATCTAGTAAAACCAAATAAATCAGTTAACAGTGTAATTTAAACGTATTGCAAATTTTTGGACGTTACCAAAACCTAAAGTTCTCAGTAAGCAAACTCAAACCACTAATCATATAGAGTGTCATCATAAACAATTCCAAGCACTTCGGTTTATTATGAAAATGTGGATACATACATATAGGCACTAGTTCAATTTTAAGTTTGAAAATATAATTCTCGAAGCAGAATTACTTTTAGCAATAACTTAGCATACCTCATGACAAGTACAATAACAATAATAATATATTATTTCAATCATAATCACAATAACATTATAACATAATAAAATGCATAAATATGCATATGCTAATGCACATTCTTGACATATGCAAGTGTACTTGACTTTTCTTATTTCTTTCTTTAACTTGCAACTTGATCTTCTATACTTGGTCCCCTGGAGGTGAATAGCCTCTCTCACATCTGGGTGATAGCCTGCTTTTCAAGATCGAGCTCGTTCCTATATAGGATATCGATTGTCAGGTTTACTTTTCCTAACTTTCCTACCGGTTTATTCCCTTTAAATTTGGTTAGGGGCCAGCTGAAGTTTAGATAGTACCACCCTGACCCACTGTGAGGTGGAGACTCAATACATCCCTTTTGCAAGTTCTTGTTGTCTTTCTTCATTCTTGAGCATGATCATGCATGCACATGCTATATGCACTTATGCACATGCTTTATATCTTGCTCTCACACATTTTTTGCATGCATGATTTCCACAAACATATACACTTCATATAAATGTTCATAGCATTTGTATAATTCTGCCGAAAATTCAACGGCATAATAGCTAAAACATAGAGGGTCCCGAAATAGGCAATTTGTCTAGTCAACCAGCTAATTATAATAACCATGTTCATCATAGATAATATATCAATATAACATTATATTGGTGTCAAATTGCATAAAACTTATGCATTTGAACCTGTCATAGCTTAGGGGATTTTTAAGTCAAGATTTTCTTAAGTCATAGCTTTATCCTTAATATAAAATTGGTCCCATTATGTTTTGAGTTATAGAGATTAAGTTATTACTTTTGCAAGGCAGACTGCCTAGAATTCCAGCACCTCCAAAATTTCATTCCTTTGGTTTGTTTATGGTAAAACTAAATTCCATCCTCAAGTAACCATTTTTGTTTTTCATTTTACTTTAATAGTTGGAGATTTAATGATGGAATAGTGTTAGGAGTCTAAATGGAGCTTGGTTCATAAGAACATTTTGTGTAAACAAAACATATTTCAAGAAATACTTTAACACCAAAAACAAGTTCATAGAGAATGATTATGGTTATAAGACCTAAAGAACAAGTCCTAAAACCAACTAGCTATAGAGAAGCTTAGGAGTTCTAGTTCTTAAAATACACAAGAAGTGAGTTAGAATCACTACCACTTAGAGAGTGTTGAGGAGAGATTGAATGGAAGAGAAATGGTGGTGCTCCTTGCTTCTAGAGACCATAGGTATGCCAAGGGGAGAGGAGGACCTTGAGCTTCTCCTAGACTTTGATGGAGGTTTACAGTGTTTAAAAGTTTTGTCCAAAGACCAAAGAAAGTGGTCGTTGAAGGGCTTGTGAGAATGGTGGTGGAGGATTATGTTAGTTGTAGGAGAAAAGGAAGAAGAACAAAAAGAACAAGAAGGAATTAGTCTAGGATTTTAGAGAGAAGTGAGAGCTTTTGCTTCTTTGTGAGAAAGTAAAAATTTGCAAAATGAGAGTATGAACCAGGAAAGAGTGGGCGAATTTGTTTTGGCCCTTAGGAGTAGATATCTTTTGCTTATTTTCTTCTTAGAATTAGGCTTAGAACCTTTGGGTTGATAGGTTATTGTTTCACCTTGGAGTCTAGAGTATAGGCTTCATCTTCTTTGTGTTTTCTTAGTGGGTTAAAGACATTAACCACACCATTAGTAGCTAATCTAGCTTTTAGATTTTCTAACACATCTAGTTAAATCCTTATATAGGATAACCCCTTTTTTTGGTTAGTTTCTCATTAAGATAATTTAACCACATTAAGCCTTAATCTTATGGTGTGAGATTAAAAAGCAAATGAATGATGGATGATGGGAGAGGATTGGCCGAGTTTTTCTTTGTGTGATGGGGGAGAGTTTTGGATTTTCTTTGTTGTAAGAATTATCTAAATGTTAATAAATTAGATTAGTTTAATTATTCTTTAAACATTTTTGGTCAGATACACTTTTAAGACTTTTTTCTTAAAAAGAATGACTATTACAAATATGTACTTAGTGTTTAAGGATTAACTTACTATATTTGATTAAAGTAGGACATTTGTCAAGTGCCAAATTAACCTTCCTTAATCTAGATTAGATCACTTAGTTATGGTCTTAGTCTTGAATTAGCAAGATTAGGATAATTAAGCCTTAATTAAATTGTTTAGTGTGTCATTACTCAATTATTGATTTTTCTTGTTGACCATTGACTTTTGGTTGATTTGTTGACTTTTTCTTAATTACTAAGCTTTTGCTCTTCAGATTAGTTGACTAATCCTTGACTAATTACTAATATCTCTAATTTTCAGTAATACTGAGCTAATTAGCTTAGGTAAAATTGGGGATGTTACAGAGTTGTTGGATGAAAATATGCAATCAGCTAAATCTCTAAGAAGAAACTTATCCAAAAAGTAGCATCCCAAAGATTACCAATATTCAGACGATTAACGCTAAGGAGGGTACTCTGCTCCTTAGCAAATGGACTCCTCAAACGGCTCACGAGAGCAAGCCTTTGAGCAAGATCGGTCAACGAAGAATTGAATAGAAACTTGAACTTCTATTAATCAACCATGAGTTCATACAAAACCTTGAAAATGAACAATGAAACTAAAGAAATAACATAAAGCTAAAAATAAATTGAAAAGTAGAAAATAAAAGCTGATAGTTAAAATGACATGATGTGTGTTGATCTGAGTGATGATTTTCTTCTTTGTGCATGAGCTTTTTATAATCTTCCTTGACTCTCACCACTTCCTTATTTCATGCATGTAGTGGTCCTCCGTGCACCCACATTCTTAGAAGTGGTAATCGCTACTTTATCATGGCTTCAGTCCCCAACTACTCTTCTATTATCAACCATTGGACTCAATCATTTTTCTTAGTCCAATATTCCATCCAGCTAATGCAGCACTTTTAAGCCTACCATTATTTCTTAGTTGATGAATATTTGTCTTGGACCCAATTGCTTTTCTTGGCCCATTCTAGCCTCTAACCAGGCTCAATTTTGAATAATTTGTCAGCCTATAACTATCCTAATTTATAGTGCCAACATATGCCTCCCATATATTACCTAGCAACTACTAGTTACTTAGCTAGGTAATGTATTTAAGCTCATTACCATTACTGTTCTTTCCATCACGGCTACTGTACAAGTGATTCCGCTTCTCGCTGATGAATCTCAAGTAAATGATAATCAACCGATGTCTCATCTAAAGGAACTTGCAACAGCTAATGATGCCTAGCCAGGTCAAGTTTTGGAAGGAAACAAAGCTTCTTCTTCACAACATTCTTCTATCCCTACTACTCTTCGGCAAGCTGTAACACCTTACCAAACAAAATCCTATGCTTAAGTCATAACATATTACCTGGTAAGTTATTACGTGAGGTTAACTACTTATGTTACATTTTGATTCAATAATAGTTATCCTTAGAACGTTAATTGTTTAATCTGTCGGTGAGCTCTGTATCAAAAATAACAAATCAATAAATAAAGAAAATCTATAGAATAAATGGAACTGTCTGACTGCATCATATATATATATATATATATATATATATATATATATATATATATATATATATATGTACAATAGATGTCGCGTTCCCAAGTTTTTCAAAAGTACATAACTAGTACAGGGTATAACAATGGGGCTGCTAAAACAAAATAACACTGGCCTGTTGCTATAATCAGAACCCTATCTAGTCCTTATGGGACATTTCATGTACCAACTATCTACATATATCATCTACTAAGCTACCGCCTATGGCCCAAAAATGCCAAAAGAGGGCCATCCTATACATATCCTACTACTGCGTTGCACAGGCACTCTAGATGAATTCCGAGGAAAGGAATCCATTCGCCATACCGGCATCAGCGGGAGTGTAGTCCACGCTCGGGGCAGAGGACAAGGAAAATGAACTCACTGCCTCAGACGGATCCTCCTCAGACATCGAGATGGAGGGAATCTGCTGTTGTGGTGAGGTTAGAGGATCCATGGCTGGTACTACTGCTGCTGCGGGTGGTGGTGGAAAGAGATGAGCCTTGTATAGTGGAATAGCAATGTAAGGTGCGACAGGGTCGAAGAGTAGATGAGCAAGGGGAACAGCAAAATCTCTACAAAAAAAGAAATAAAAACGGAACTGACATCTACCAGATACATAAATACAGTCTAGTAATAGGTCCAAGTGGATGTGGAGCTCAGGAAACTTAATGAACAGGACGCCGGTGGCCGTGTTCTCCATGATCTGAGAATGACGCGGAAACACATAGTAGGGTGAGAAATAAACATTTCTCAGTAGGGATCCTAAGATTATATATATCTGCCTCACTGTCATTTTCAGTTGTTTTGGGTTTTGGTTAATTACAAGAAAATGTTACCTCAACAGGATGTTCTACTAGATTAGTTATAGAAATCATAGCCCGAAATACAGCTTAGTTTTACTTAAGGAAATAAAGAAAATTAAACAGAGAAATAAGCAACCAAACCTATATTTTTGATATAGTTAAGTGACAGTCTTAAAGTGAACAATGATATACATATATAATACCCAATGGTGCAATTAACTCAATGCATGATAACAGAAATTGTGGATATGCTTAAGAAATAGTGCACTTGAACTTAACTCATATTTTTCCATACTTGGTCCCCTGGGAGTATATTGGCCATAAAACTCCTGGGTAATAGTCCGCTTTTCAGGATCGAGCTCGTTCCTATACAGGGTCGCCGGGTTTACTTTCCCTGACTTCCTTATTGATCTATTCCCCTTAACTTTGTTTAGGGACTGGCCCAAGTCATATGGAAATTCTTCCTTATTCTTATAAGGGTAGCATTGCTCATCTTATACTTTGATCAATGCATGCATGACTTGTAAGTTCATGTTAATTGCAATCTTTGCCGAAATTTCGGCAGCATCACGGATCATGTCCGCTTCCCCATGAATAGTGCCAGACAACTAGAAAATTTTAATTAAACAACAAACCCAATATAGAACATTATAATCATATTAAGAATATAACAATATCAAGAGGTACAAGTCTTAAAATACTTAATCTATCTTGCAAGCTTTTAACTTCTATTGATGTTCTCGAGTTCGACTTACAAGACTGAATTAGGTCCGAGTTCTGAGATTATATAACTTCTGACTTCCGTGGTTATGTTCGATCTCCGACCTTAACCCACCATTGGCCTTCCAAGACTTTTATGAGGGTGTTTCCTCAATTCCAAGTTTCTGACATTAACTACATCTGATCTAGTTTCCTATTCACTAAGTTCCGAATTCAATATTAATTATACCCGACCTAGCTCTCTGTCTATTAAGTTCTGAGTTCAACCTTAAATATACCCCGACCTAGCTCTCTATCTGCTGAGTTCCGAGTTCAACCTTAAGTATACCCGACTTAGCTCTCTATCTGCTAAGTTCTGAGTTCAATCTTAAGTGTACCTGACTTAGCTCTCTATCTGCTAAGTTCCGAGTTTAACCTTAAGTATACCCGACCTAGCAGTGTACCCGACCTAGCTCTCTATCTGCTAGGTTTCGAGTTCAACCTTAAGTTATTTGTGTTTCATTCCAAACCGCCCTACTTCTAGCCCGAATTACACTCTTATAAGAGAAAATTCACCAAAAATAGAAATATGGGTGAAATCATGCGAAATTTATATCAATGTAAAGCTAATAGAGCAAAATTTCAAACGAAACAAGTTGTATATCATTTGAGTGATTATAATTCAAGATATAAGCTCTGAAACTTGACCCTACTGGACTACCCTATTCCAGCCCGGGTTGAACTTAAGGTAAATTCATTGATGTACTAGGGAAAGTTGGCAATGAATCTGATTCTGAAATTTTTATGGGATGTCCCTCATATGTTAGCTTTCAAACAACGTTGGATTCACTCAATTTGGAGTTGTGTAGGGTGAGTTACACCCTTCTCAACTCACACTGCCCAGATGAAGGTCCTGATTTCTAGGTCAAACTTCAAAAATTCATAACTACCTCTATACTGATCTAATGGCCTTATATTGTATATGTATGGAAAGCCCTAAATGTTTAGTTTCATATCAAAATAGATTCATGAAATTTAAATGGCTGTAGGCAGAGCCGTACACTCTGCCGTACGGACTGCCGAGGAAAAACCCTACCAGCTCCTTGAGTTTTCTCTTTTCTTCAAGTTCTTTCATACCAATCTCAATTCCAATCACAACACACATGCAACATCTATCATAAACCATCATCATAACTCCAAATCACACTAATATCATGAGGAAGATAAGATCCCCACACTGCCCCAAATCAAGAAAAATACGAAGAAAAGTTGGATTCGTACCTTGTCTAGTTGAAAGCTTGTTGATTTGGTGTCTTAGATGGAAGCAACTCTTGATGAGACTTGAAGAGAGGTTGAATATGGAGTAGAAAGGAGTGTGAATGGAAGAGAAATAAAGGGGAGTCAGCCCCTTATCTTGGCTGAAATTCACAAGGGCAAAAAAGGAATTGAACACAAACTTGTGGAGCAAGGAGTTGTGTGATTGGTGGATGTGTGTTAGGGTTTCAATTTAGTTTTGTGGCTGCCATCCTTGGCTGAAGGTGGCGCCACATATAGAGGTGTTTTGGCTAAATCCTAGCCATTCATCCTAGGGCACTCAAAATGTAAGTTCTATTGGTTCGGTTCCGACAGTTTAAATTACCGAAATCTTACCGATTTCTCTTAAATTGATAAACCGGTTTTAGAAAATTTCTGTGAGGTTTCCTATGGTCCTAATCTAATTCCATCAAGCCTAATCACTTCTAAATCACACTTAATTGGCTTTAAGTAAATGCTTAATCGAATTTCAATTAAACCCACTTATTCGATAAAAAACCGAACAATTTGGTTACTAACGATAAAATTTTTCGAACGTTACATTACTACCCTTCTAAAAAAAAATTTTGTCCTCAAAATTTAATACCTGAGAATAATTCAGGATACTCCATCCTCATATCAGATTCTATCTCCCACGTATAGTCCGCTGAGTCTTCATGTCCCCATGCTATCTTCACTAACTGTATGGCTTTGTTCCAAAGGTGTTTGATGCTCCTGTCTACTATCCGTGCTAGGGGTCCATAAAGAGTCAAGTCATCCCTTAACTGGATTGATTCAGGTTCCAAGAAATGAGTAGGGTCAGGCTGGTATTTTCTGAGTTGGGAAACATGGAAAACATCATGAAGATTTGACAGATGTGGAGGTAAGGCGACCCGATACGCCACTGGCCCGATTCGCTTCAAAATTTGAAAAGGACCTATAAAGCGAGGCCTTAGCTTTCTAACTTTAATGGCTCTACCTACTCCAGGTGTGGGTGTGATCTTTAGAAACACATAGTCTCCTTCTTGGAACTCCAATGGCTTTCTCCTGATGTCCACGTAGCTCTTCTGATGGCTTTGAGCTGCAAGTATTTTGCTACGGATCCTTTTAATTTGCTCTGTAGTTTGTCTAACTAATTCCAATCCCAACAGACTCTATTCTCCTGATTCATACCAACACAGGGGAGATTGACACTTTAAAGCCTCATATGGAGCCATGTTGATGCTAGCATGGTAACTGTTGTTGTACGCAAACTAGGCTAATGGTAAGTATCGATCCCAGCTTCCACGTTGTTCCAGAATGTATGCTCGCAACATATCTTCCAAAGTCTGAATAGTTCGCTCAGTCTGACCATCTATTTGTGGATAGTACGCAATACTTAAACATTGCCTAGTACCAAACGCCTTCTGGAGAGCTCCCCAAAACCATGAGGTGAACCTTGGATCTCGATCTGAAATGATTGTTGAAGGAATACCATGTAGTCGTACCACTTCTTGAATGTAAAATTGAGCTAGCTTTTCTAGACGATAATTCGCTCGAATGGGCAAAAAGTGAGCAGACTTAGTTAGTCTATCCACTATGACCCATATAGCATCATATCCTGAGGGCGTTCTTGGTAAATCCATCACGAAATCCATAGAAATACTCTCCTACTTCCATTCCGGAATCTCTAAGGGTTGTAGTATCCTTACTAGTTTCTGATGCTCTATTTTTACCTTCTAGCAAGTTAGACATTTATTCACGAAATTTGCCACATCTATCTTAAGGCCTAGCCACCAAAATATCCTCTTGAGATCCTGGTACATTTTGTTAATGCCAGGATGTATAGTAAACTCGCTCTTATGGGCTTCTTCCAAGATCTTTTTCCTGAGGTTGCTCTCCTTTGGTATGCATAATCTCCCGTGATATCGCCATATTCCCGAGTAAATCCTATTAGCTTTCTAGATTGTACTAGTTACACTGTATGCTAGAAGTCATCATTTCTTTGTTGTGCTTGCTGGATTTGGTCTTTGAAATCACTGGTTATCTTAAGTTGGTTTAACTAAATGGCATTAGGGGTCATAAAGATTCCCAAATTAAAGGTCTCGGAAACTCTGTATGAGTTCCGTCTCCTTGATTATCATCCATGCCACAATTAAAGATTTCCTACTCAGGGCGTCTGCCACCATGTTTGCTTTGCCACGGTGGTACTTTAGCTCAAATTCGTAATCTTTAAGAAACTCCATCCACCTTCGCTGCCTCATGTTCAATTCTTTCTGATCAAAAAGGTATTTCAAGCTTTTGTGATCAGAAAACATTTCAAACTTCACTCCACAGAGGTGGTGCCTCCATATCTTCAGAGCAAATACCACTGCCGCTAACTCTAAGTCATGCGTTGGATAATTTCTTTCGTGAGTTTTCAATTGCCTAGAAGCATATGTGATGATGTTCCTATTCTGCATTAACACGCACCCTAATCCTTTCTTAGAAGCATCACAGTAGACTTCGAACGGTCCATGAGGATTAGGTAGAGTAAGTACTGGAGCTGTCGTCAACTTTTCTTTTAATTCTTGAAAACTCTACTCGCACTCAAGTGTCCATTCAAATGGGGCATTCTTCATGGTTAACTTTGTTAGGGAAAGGGCTATTTGAGAGAAGTTCTTAACAAATCTCCTGTAGTATCCTGCCAACCCTAAGAAGCTCCTAACTTTCGTAACTGCCGTTGGCTGTTCCCAGTTTAATACTGCTTCTTCCTTACTAGGGTCCACTAAAATTCCCCCATGGGATACCACATGGCCAAGAAATTTTACTTCTCTTATCCAAAATTCACATTTGGATAGCTTGGCATAAAGTTTCTTCTCTCTTAGAATTTGCAGAACTAGTCGCAAATGTTCTGCGTGTTCTTGCTCCGTTTTCGAGTAAACAAGTATGTCATCAATAAATACCACCACAAATTTGTCAAGATATGGTTGGAATATCCGATTCATGTAATCCATGAATATTGCTGGTGCATTCGTCAACCCGAAGGACATCACAGTGTATTCATAATGTCCATAACGAGTTCGAAATGCCGTCTTCGGAATATCTTCTTCTCGAACCCGAATCTGGTGATACCCAGACCGTAGATCAATCTTGGAGAATACAGTTGCCCCTTGCAGTTGATCCATGAGATCATCGATCCTTGGCAACGAATACTTATTCTTGATCATCGCCTTATTCAACTGCCTATAATCCACACATAGTTGGATGCTTTCGTCTTTCTTCTTAACTAACAGAACTGGGGCCCCTCATGGTGATGCACTTGGTCTAATAAATTTCTTTTCTAGGAGTTCTTCAATCTGCTTCTTAAGTTCGGTCAACTCCAAGGGTGACATTCAGTATGGCGCTATAGATATTGGTCCTGCTCCTGGTACCAATTCAATGGCGAACTCAATTTCTCTCTTGAGAGGAAAATCAGGAAAATCTTCAGGGAACACATCAGGATATTCCCTAACAATTGGAATATTATCTAACTTCTGATCAACCTCTGCTACACTAGTTGATAAGAGAATATACCCTTGAATTTTATCCCCACAGTGATGTACTACTAAGTAGCTTAAATAAAGGCTTACAAGGATTACTAATTCAGAAGATGAAATAGAGGGAAGCACAATGGATTTATCAGAGCAATTTAACAGGGCCTGGTTGGCAAAGAGCCAATCCATACCCAAAATAATGTTAAGTCCGGACAAGGGGAGACAAATTAAATTAGCCGAAAAAGTTCGACCTGCTCTCTGACAGGAGACATTCATACAAATATGATTGGTCTTAATGGGCTCATTTGTAGGAGTAAAAACTAGCAAGTCATAGGGCAATTTAGAAATAGGTAATTGCAAGGCCGACATGCAATCATAAGAGATGAAAGAGTGAGATGCACCTGAATCATATAAAATAGTTAAGGTCTTACTATTCACTTCACACGTGTCTTGAATCAAATCTTTTGACTTGTCAACTTCCTGTGCATCCATAGTAAAAACTCTTCCCTGACGTTGCGGCCTAGGAGTCGACTGAGGATTTCTGGCCGGGCATTCATAGATCTTGTGGCCTGGCTTGCCACATCCAAAACAAACATTCTGTCCTACCAGACACGGGCGGTTGCCATGATTCTTGCTGCACTGGCTGCAAGTCTGGTTCCCAAAAGGCCTCTGAGGTTGCTTGCCTTTATTGTGCACAGGCTGAAACTTCCTCTGTTGCTGAAAGTTGGGCTTGAACCTTGGGCCTTGCGGAGCTAACCCTTTCTTAAAGTTACTACCGGTTGACCTAGCAGCAACCAACTACTTGTTATAATCCTCCACTAGGCGGCACTTGTTCACCAAAGTAGGGAAGTCTCTAATCTCCATTGGTCCTATGGTGGTAAAGATGTCTTCTCTCAGCCCACCTTCGATCTTCATGCATTTCCAGGCTTCATCGGGGTTCCATTGATAAATGGTGAAAAATTTGCACAACTCCTCAAATTTAGCAATGTATTCTTATACACTACTATTCCCTTGATGGAGGTGCATGAACTCCAACTCCTTAGCGTTGCGGACAGAGGCAGGGAAGTACTTCTGATAGAACGCATCTCTGAATACGTCCCAAGTAATGTCTGTTTGAGATCCTTGTAATAACCGGCGTACACCATTCCACCAGAACTCTGCATCTGCTTCCAACATATAGGTGGCAAAGGTTACCTTCTAACGATTTGTGCAATCTAATACAGAGAAGACCTTCTCCATAGCTTTAACACACTCATCTGCCTTATCTGGGTGAAAGGCTCCCCTGAAGTTGGGTGGGTTGGCCTTCCTGAACTCAGCAAATTTAATGTATTCCAGATCCACTCCAGGGCCATTATGATTCCTTCCAAGACCTACCTCTGGCTACCTTCCTAATTGGCCCATCATTTGAGTCGTTGCAGCTGCCTGCTCACGCATAGCGTGCGCCATTTCTCGCATTGTGTCCAGGAACTCAGTAGATTCCTCCTGGGCTAGGGAAGTTTGTGGCCTACCTCACCTTCCAGAAGCCATCAAGCTCTGAACACACAAAACAAGAGTAATTGAGTTGATAAGGCTCAATACTAAGTTCGGTGTGCTAGTAAATAATAGCATACAGTTAGGCAATCCTCTCACATGCATCCTATCCTTATAGACAAGACTCAATGCATGATAATGTCTAAGGAACACAGAGCATATACGAAGCATAGTCAGTCAAATCCTCAGGCCTTTATTAGGACGAACTGCTCTAATACCAAAAATATAATACCTTACCAGACAAAATCCTATGCTTAAGTCATAACATATTACCTGGTAAGTTATTATGTGAGGTTAACTACTTATGTTACATTTTGATTCAATAATAGTTATCCCTAGAATGTTAATTGTTTAATCTATTGGTGAGCTCTGTATCAAAAATAATAAATCAATAAATAAAGAAAATCTACAGAATAAACGGAACTATCTGACTGCATCATATATATATATATATATATATATATATATATATATATATATATATATATAGGTTTACTACTTACGTTACATTTTGATTCAATAATAGTTATCCCTAGAATGTTAATTGTTTAATCTACCGGTGAGTTCTGTATCAGAAATAATAAATCAATAAATAAAGAAAATTTGCAGAATAAACGGAACTATCTGACTGCATCATATATATATATATATATATATATATATATATATATGTGTGTGTGTGTGTGTGTGTGTGTGTGTGTACAATAGATGTCGCCTTTACAAGTTTTTCAAAAGTATATAACTGGTACAAGGTATAACAATGGGGCCGCTAAAACAAAATAACACCGGCCTGTCGCTATAATCAAAACCCTATCTAGTCCCCATGGGACATTTCATGTACTAACTATCTACATATAACATCCACTAAGCTACCGCCGATGGCCCAAAAATGCCAAAAAAGGGCCATCCTATACATATCCTACTATTGCGCTACACAGGCACTCTAGATGGATTCCGAGGAAAGGAATCCATTCGCTATACCGACGTCAGCAGGAGTGTAGTCCACGCTTGGGGCAAAAGACGAGGAAGATGAGCTCACTGCCTCAGACAGATCCTCCTCAGACATCGAGACGGAGGGAATCTGCTGTTGTGGTGAGGCTGGAGGATCCATGGCTGGTACTGCTGCTGGTGCTGCTGCTGCGGGTGGTGGTGGAAAGGGATGAGCCTTGTATAGTGGGATAGCAACGTAAGGTGTGATGGGGTTGAAGAATGGATGAGCAAGGGGAACAGCAAAATCTCTACGTAAAAAGAAATAAAAACAGAACTGACATCTACCAGATACATATATACAGTCTAGAAATGGGTCTAAGTGGATGTGGAGCTCAGGAAACTCAATGAACAGGACACGGGTGGCCACGTTCTCCATGATCTGAGAATGACACAGAAACACATAGTAGGGTGAGAAAAAAAGATTTCTCAGTAGGGATCCTAAGATTATATATATCTGTCATCGCTGTCATTCTTAGTTGTTTCGGGTTTTGGTTAATTACAAGAAAATGTTACCTCAACAAGATGTTCTACTAGATTAGTTATAGAAATCATAGCTCGAAACACAGCTTAGTTTTACTTAAGGAAATAAAGAAAATTAAACAGAGAAATAAGCAACCAAACCTGTATTTTTGATATAGTTAAGTGACAGTCATAAAGTGAACAATGATATACATATATAATACCCAATGGTGCAATTAACTCAATGCATGATAACATAAATTGTGGATATGCTTAAGAAATAGTGCACTTGAACTTAACTCATATTTTTCCATACTTGGTCCCCTGGGAGTATATTGGCCATAAAACTCCTGGGTAATAGTCCGCTTTTCACGATCGAGCTCGTTCCTATACAAGGTCGCCGGGTTTACTTTCCCCGACTTCCCACTGATTCTGAAATTTTTATGGGATGTCCCTCATATGTTAGCTTTCAAACAACATTGGATTCACTCAATTTGGAGTTGTGTAGGGTGAGTTACACCTTTCTCAACTCACACTGCCTAGATGAAGGTCCTAATTTCTAGGTTAAACTTCAAAAATTGATAACTACCTCTATACTGATCCAATGGCCTTATATTATATATGTATGGAAAGCCCTGAATATCTATTTTAGATTCATGAAATTTAAATGGCTGTAGGCAAAGCCGTACACTCTGCTGTATGGACTGCCGAGGAAAAATCCTACCAGCTTCTTGAGTTTTCTCTTTTCTTCAAGTTCTTTCATACCAATCTCAATTCCAATCACAACACACATGCAAAACCTATCATAAACCATCATCATAACTCCAAATCACACTAATATCATAAGGAAGATAAGATCCCTACACTGCCCCAAATCAACAAAAACAAGAAGAGAAGTTGGATTACTACCTTGTCTAGTTGAAAGTTTGTTGATTTGGTGCCTTAGATGGAAGCAACTCTTGGTGAGACTTGAAGAAAGGTTAAAGATGGAGTAGAAAGGAGTGCAAATGGAAGAGAAATGAAGGGAAGTCAGCCCCTTATCTTGGCCAAAATTCACAAGGGCAAAGAAGGAATTGAACACAAACTTGTGGAGCAAGGAGTTGTGTGATTAGTGGATGTGTATTACGGTTTCAATTTGATTTTGTGGCTGCCATCCTTGGCTGAAGGTGGCGCCACATATAGGGGTGTTTTGGCTAAATCCTAGCGATTCATCCTAGGGCACTCATAATGTAAGTTCTATTGGTTCGGTTCCGACAGTTTAAATTACTGAAATCTTACCGATTTCTCTTAAATCGGTAAACCAGTTTTAGAAAATTTCTGTGAGGTTTCCTATGTTCCTAATCTAATTCCATCAAGCCTAATCACTTCTAAATCACACTTAATTGGCTTTAAGTAAATGCTTAATCGAATTCCGATTAAACCCACTTATTCGATAAAAAACCGAACAACTTGGTTGCTAACGATAAAATTTTTCGGACGTTACACAAGCCTATGCTGACATTGCACTCTCCTTATTTGATGTTTTGCCAAATGATCAGATATACAAGGCCAACCAAGATAATAGTCTCTAAGCTTTAACAGAATTAGCCTCTCTCAAGGCGCAAAAGTGCTGACCTTTCCCAGTAACAAGCCATAGCATCTAATCGAGATCAACATCAAGAGCGGCAAACTCAACTAACTCATAGGATTAGATCAATCCATGAAGAGATTGCCAAGCTATAAGTTGAATTAAGCATTCTAGAACCTGAGTTGGCTAAAGTGATTGTTCAAATTAAAGTTGAAGATGCTCAATAGCTTGAGCTCTATACCTAGGCTAAGGCCTTGGATAATAGAATTGTCCCTCTTGCGGAGAAACGAAAGCCGTTGGAGCATGTGGTAGATACCAGCAACAAAGGCCTAGTTGAAACTGAGGCATCATGGACTTCCTTCTTCGATAAATTTCAAGTAGATCGGCAGCCTCCTCTTGCAGGTAACTTTATTAACTTTCTTGCTTAGGCTTTTCATTATCTATATCATAAACTTCTGAGAGTTTATTTCTGATTTTCACTGCTGATTTACACAAAAATGGCTCGGGGTTCTAGCTCAACTATTATCTCTTCTATAGGTGAAACATCTAGTTTTTCAATCCTAAAACTCAAGCTTGAAGCCCTTCAGGACAACATTCTGGCTGCTGTAGGAGATGCTTTGACCATACTCTTGGAAGAAGAACTTGCTGTAAAGGCGGCTGCCAAATCTATTATAGCTAGATCGGTTGATTCCAATTCTTGAAGCATGGCCTAAGAATTCTCTTAATCATGTCAATCAATACCTTATTGGTTGCCTCGGCTTGACCATTAGCTTGCGCATAATACGATGACAAGTGAATGAGTTTAATCCCATAGTCTTGCATGAATGCTTTCACCTTATCTCCTATAAATATGGTGCCTTAGTCAGCCGTTATGGTCTCTGGATTGCCAAATCGATGTACAATTTGCCTTTCAATAAACCTTATTACATCAGCTTGTGATACACTCGTCATTGGCTGGGCCTCCACCCATTTTGTGAAGTAGTCAGTGGCAATTATAATGAAAATGTGCCTTTTAGAAGATGGAGGATATATATTGCCTATGAGGTCCATTGCCCAACCCCTGAATGGCCAGGGTTTGACAATGGCATGTAACTCCTCGGCGGGCACTCTTTGTATGGGTCCATGGAGCTAACAAGCCTCACAGCCTTTAGCATAGGCAAAGCAATCGGCTGTAATAGTTGGCCAATAGTACCTATATCGGCAGATTAGCCATTTCATATTTGAGCCAGATTTGTGAGCCCCACAAACACCTTCATGGACTTCTCCCATCACTTTTAAAGCTTCATTTTTGTTTAGGCACTTGAGCAATACCCCTTCTTGACCTCTTCTGAATAACTCACTATCAATCAATGCATATTTTAATGCTTTCTATTTAAGTTTGTAATCCACTTGAGCTGATGGGTTAGCCAAATATTGGATCAACTCTTGCCTCGAATCGGCTGATGACCCCAGCTGATGGTCAATTACCAAAACTTTTCCATCTTCCTCAATATTGATATCTAGTGTCATGGACTTATATCCAGAGCATGCTGTGCTAAATCATTGGCTATTTCATTTGACGTCCTAGGAACATGTGATATTAAGACATCAGCAAAATACTCCAATAAAGTTTGGGCTTTTTCCAAATATCCCTCCAATGTTGGGCTGTTGCATCTATATTCTCCCAATAATTAGTTGATCACCAACTGTGAATCCCCCATGATCTGCACAGCCTTCACATCTAACGACTTAAGCAATTTTAAGCCTATTATAAGAGCTTCATATTCTGCTTAGTTATTGGAACACTAGATGTCTAGCCGATACATGAACTTCTTGTTCACTCCTTCAGGGCTAGTAATTACCACTCCTGCACCAACTCCTTTTTGATGTTTTGAGCCATCAAAAGCTAGAGTCCATGGTCTAATTTGTGCATAACCTTGACACTTGGCTGGTGGGCTTTGTACATCTCTACATGGATGTTGTGCTAAGAAATTGGCTAGTACTTGTCCTTTCATGGCCTTCAACGGTACATGTTTTAGAGCAAATGCATTTAGCTTAATGGCCCATTTCATCAGTCTCCCTTGAAGGACTAGCCGATTTAGTAAATGCTTCACTATGTCTACCTTATAGACCATCAATACCTCCCTAGGCAATAAATAATACTCCAATTTTGTACATGCATGGAATAGTGATAAACACAGTTTTTCTATTGGAGTATACCTACTTTCGACATCATTTAGCAAGCTACTCAAATAGTAAATGGCCTGTTTGGTTCCATCTTCTAAATCTTGAGCTAACAAGCTTCCAATGGAGTCCTCAGCCGTTGATATATATAATTTGAGAGGCTTTCCAAATGCTGGTGGTGCTAGTATCCGAGATGTTGCTAGGCACCTCTTGATCTGTTTGAAAGCATCTTACTGCTGACTACCCCAAATGAATTCCTCAGCTTGCTTAAGCCTTAATAACGGTGAAAAAGCCTTCATTTTGCCAGCCGAGTTAGCAATAAATCTCCTCATGAAGTTTATTTTGCCTATCAAGCTTTGCAATTCCTTCTTATTCCTCGGGGGCCTTGCTTTCAATATAGCTTTCCCTTTCTCATCCTAAGAAATGCTTGTTCTAAATTAGCCAAATGGTTTTAGAAATCAGCTGACTTTACAACCATGTCATCGGTATAAACCTCCATACATTGTCGAATTAGATCATGAAATATCATATTCATCGCCCTTTGATAGGTAGCCCCAGCATTCTTAAGACCAAATGGCATAACCACCTAATCAAAAATACCAATGGCCCTTAGGCAACAAAACGCGATTTTATGCACATCTTCCTCAGCTAAATATATTTGATTATACCCAGAATAACAATCCATAAAGGATAAGATTCCATTATTTGATGCGGTATCAACTAACATGTCTGCAATAGGCATAACATATTCATCCTTAGGGGTAGCTAAATTCAAATTACAAAAATCTATACAAATCCTAACTTGGCTATTCTTCTTGATTACAGGAACAATATTCGAAAGCCATTGTATATATCTAGCAGTCCTAATGAAACCTGCTTTCAATAACCTTTCCATTTCCTGCTTTATCTTTGGCATTAACTCTGGATTAAATCTTCAGGATGGTTGCTTGAATGGCCTAAAACCTTCTCTGATAGGCAAACGGTGCTCAACTAATTATCTAAACAATCCAAGCATTTCATGGTAATCCCATGCAAAACAATCCTTATACCTGGTTATCTGCTGGATTAGTTGATCTTGTTCACCTTGGCTAAGTAAGCCATTAATCTTAGTCATCCTCGGCTCATTGATAGTTCCAAGATTAACTTCGAGTAAGGGGTCTTGGGCCTCAAAGCTTGGAATTTCTCTCTTGATAGAGGACACAAACAAATCTGCTGCTTGATCTTCTATCTTTCCTTTGACCTCATTGCCTTTCTCGGCTAGTTCCCGCTGAAACAAAAGGTTTTCTAGTCTTGTCTCAGCTGAGTGCAGGGCTAGCCATTATAGGGCATCCTTTACTACTTCTACATGACTATCCATTGATGAATTCTGGTTTAGGCCGTATCTCGGCCTTTACTGTAACCTGAAACCTATGCAACAATAGGTCAAGAATCTAGGGCAACATCTTCAGGCCAAGAAATCGGGTTAGTCTTTGAAGAATAGAGCATGGCATCTTGCATTCTCACGTTGGTTGTGAAAGGGAATGGGTTTGCATTCACTACTTCAACCTGGTCTTCTTTCCACAATTAAAGCTACTGGTGGAGTATGGAAGGCACACATTGGTTAGCATGAATCCACTCTTTTCCTAGCAGGATAGTGTACCCCATCTTGCCATTCACCACGAAGAACAATGTGTTAGTGGTCTTGAACCCTACCGTGAGCTCGGCAATAAGAGCACCTAATACCAACATAATTTCCCTAGTAAAGTTGGCCATGGCCACATTAGTCTTTTTGAGGTCTCTATGGCTTTTTCCAAGCTTCTCAATCGTACTGTAAGGCATTATATTAAACACAGCTCCTCCATCAACCAAGACTCTGCTAATAAGCTTCTCGTTTATATGAGCTGAGATGTAGAGAGGCCTGAGATGTCTATCTTGGTTCCACTTTTCGCACTTTATCTCTCTTGGCGTTGCTGTCATCAAAGCTTTACACTTAGCATCATCTATCATTACTTCTCCCTCCAAGTACCAAAAATTGCCATCTTGATTGGCAAACTCCATAGGACTAATCCCTATTGTAGCTATAGTAGTTGATCCATCCTGGAGTCCATCCAATAAGTCATCATTATCTGGCATGTCATTATGGAGATTTTCTGAATATTCACCATTTATTTCTACCTGAAAACCTTGATTGGTGAAATTTACAGCCTAAATAGCATCCTGGGCGATTCCCATGGGCCATGTTATTGGCTGGAATTTAGGGATGTAATACATTGCCTCTGCTACCTTAACATCAGCTGAGAATGGTTTTTGGTCCTCAAGTACCACTTCCACCTTGCCCTCATTCCAAAATCAGCTATTGATGTAAGGTAGATGGAACACACATATTTGAATGGATCTAATCTTTTCCTAACAACAAAGAGTATCATGGCTTAGCATCCACAACAAAAAATATTGTGGTGGATATTTTGGTTCCCACGGTCAATTTAGCAATGTAAAATCATGGGGCATCTGCACTCTCCCCTATGAAGTTTGTCATCTTCATGTTAGTTTCTTTGATATTCTTTTGAGATTTGCCCATCTTCTTTAGGATTCCCACTAGCATGACATTCATAATAGCACCCCCATCAATCTATACTCAGTTGATAGGCCTTCCATCAATATGAGCCCTTATGTAAAGTGGCTTTAGATGTCTTATCAGCTGAAGTCTTTCGAACTTAATAATTCCCTATGTGTTATCCTTTCCTTCTATTCTTTCCTGCTGACTTTCTATGGTTTCCACCTAATCGGCTAAAGTAGCCCATGCAGCTTCTTCATCCATAATGTCACCATCTAGCCGTATCGGCTAACTCTCTCGTACAGCAAATTCAGCAGGCAGAACTCCTATGGTAGTAGCTAAATTCACATCCTCTTATAGATCATCAGTCAAAATGAGCAGGTCATCATCATTGAGAATCTGATTAATCAAACTCTCTGATAGTTCTATTTCTGGAATCTGTATTCTTATGGCTGATATCTCAGCTGTTTGAACAATATTCATGTCCTGAACCTGCCCTTGTATTTCCTTCATGACTTCCATCTTCGGGCTAACAACTTTTGTTACTTCCACGTGTTTAGCTAGATCTAACACAATCGCTATGTTTTTCATTATTCGAATGGACCTTCTCCTCTGCATCCTCCTTTTCTGAATCCTTATCAGCTGAACAGGTTGTGGCTCCACCTACTTCCCTTTGCCATACTTATTCACGAACCACTCGCCCTTGTTAGACTCAACCTTAGGCTTAATCATCCTTGCCTCCTTAGCCGATTCATCATTTCTTACCGTGATTCTCAGTGTAGACCTTCCTTCACTATAATTTATTTCCATTACCCATTTGGAATCTCTAGGCACAGGATGATCAGAGATCTGTGCGAGTTGCCTTTGCTCATACCATTCTTTTCCTGGCCAATCTCTTTATTGAGGGAATTGTATTCTTCAGAACATATTTAGCCGAGGTTGTTTGCATTGCACTTCCCTCGACTGACTCCTCTGTTAAGGAAACTGTATTCTTTGGAATACACCTTGTCAAGGTTGTTCGTGCCGCCCCACCGTCTCTGAGTTGCCATGTAGTTTAGGCATCCATTCTTTACTCTCAACCTTCCTAGATGCATCATGACTCATGGCTCTGGTCTTTTCCTTTACCACCATTGATTTTGGTCTCCATACTTGCTCATAACATTAGGCGGGTTGACTAGATGAAGCCTCCTTCTTGCCATGTTTGTTCTCTGCAGATACGGAGACCATAGTGATAATGGCTGACAAAAATGGACTGGTATCAATAGTCATACTACCTCCTTTTTTATCTGCAAGTTTAAACCTTCCTTCTTTCAAGGCCTTTTGAATCACGTTCTGAAAAACTATGCAGTTATTCGTATAATGTAAGTATGAATTATGCCAGTTGCAGTATTTCAAATTTTGAATTTGATTCATTGGAGGTATCTTATGCCCTTCTGGAAGCTTGATTTGTTTATCTTTGACCAAGAAGTCAAAGATCTGATCTGCTTTTGCAATGTCAAATAGAAATGCCTCATTTTCCTCCATTTTGACCTTTTCTTTTCCTCTAGCAGGAGTAAGAGCAGGACAGGTGTATGGCTTGCCTCCTAGCAATTCAACCGTCATGATTTCTCCATGTCTTGCCACTTCCTCTTCATTTCCCTCCTCATCAGCTGAATCACAGTCAACTACAGCACTATTTGGGAGCCTTTAGGCCCTGCTCTGGTAGACCTTCTTTGTTCTCTTTCTATTATGAACTGTTTAACTCGAGCTGCTTTCCAAGAAAGCTGAGCTAGGTCACAATATTTTGAGACAATGAGCTTTTCCCTTAACTAAGGGTTCATATTATTCACAACATTAGAGGCACATTCAGCGTCTGGTAATTGTATGTTACATTTCCCTTTAACCTTTCTGAATCTTTCCACAAACTCTGTCATGGGCTCATTTGCTTGTTGTTTGATTCCTAATAAATCCAGCACAAAGGCTTCTGGCCATGGCTTATAAAATCTGTCATGAAATAATCGTTCGATATTGGCCTAGCTTTGTATAGAGTTTGGGGGCAATGCTGAGTACCAAGTGAATGCTGCTCCAGTTAAGGATAAAGGGAACAATTGTAACCTTAGAAAATCATTTTGACTAGCCTCAGCACATTGAGCTATAAATCGGCTAACATGTTCCATAGTCGATTTGCCATCTTCCCTAGAAAATATTGTAAAATCTAGAGTTATAAAACCTCTTGGGAATTAAACCCTATTTACGCAATCTGGGTATGGTTTCCTGTAAATCGGCCTCTCTAAAGATCTTAATTGTACTCTAAAATGCCTTCTCATAGCCTCAACTATCATGTTTGGATCAATCAACTGAGGCATAGCTTCCCTCGGCTCCACACATGGCTGAGGCTGAATGGGTGCAGCCTGCCGATTGATCCTTTGTTCGATTCCTTGAGGCATTCCATGTAATGGTTGCATGTATGGAGAAGGGTAGATCGACTGCTGGGGTGCATTAATTGGTTATGGCCCATATGCAGGAGTTGGTGTTCCCATAGGCTGGAATGACTTTGCCGATTGAGCAACATGTCCTACAATCGGCTGGGTGTTATTCCTTGTGTTATGAGTATTCCATTTCATATCTCTTTGAGACCAATTACCTTGACCCATTAAATCAGTTATAATGGGGCTGGTGTATACAGGCTATTCCCAATTACTGTTTGAGTTGCTCCAATAAGAGCCATTTCCTGAAGGAAGTCCTATATTCCCAAGGGCGTTAGAGGGCCTTCTGATCAATTGCACTTGGCCTAATTGAGGCCCTGAAAGACCCCAGTGTAAGCCATTTTGTTAAAAGTTTCTGATGCACTGCCATAAGTAGTCTCAACTGGGTGGTCATGGATGTGAGGTAATTCCTTGTGCTGTTGCTCAAACAACTGCATTTTATTTTGTACTATAAGTTTCACTATCTCAGCTAGTTGCTTAGATACCTCCTGAATCAAATCATTCACTCCAGCTTCGATCTATTGCCTTATGAAGGAAGTAAACATAATTAACAGTTGCCTCTCCTTGCGTCCAGTTTGCTTGGAGCTAGTCACGTCAAGAGAGGCTGCCAAAGCCTTCAGCAGTTGGGAGATAGTAGCTGTATTCGGCTGCTCTGAAATCACCCCTTGGGGTGTAGTCAAGGCTGCCATATACGTAGCTGATTGCCCTCCTGCTTTCTGTCTTGGGGTAGAACTTGAATCCCTCGGCAGCTGAGAGATATTAGCTATATTTGACTGCTCTAAAATCACCCTTTAGGGTGTAGTCAAGGCTGCCGCATACGTAGCTGAATGCCCCCTACTTTCTACCTAGGGGTGGAACTTGGATTTTGGTTTGTTGAACTCATATTGATTAACTACCCAAATCTTAAATTCATACGCCAAGTATGATCCAGTTTCGAAACAGGAAACTTTCACTGACCTGACCCTAATGGTCCCACCGGGCGTGCCAATTTTATATTGGATGAAAATATGCAATCGGCTAAATCTCTAAGAAGAAACTTACTGAAAAGCAGCACCCCAAATATTACCAATATTCAGACAATTAACGTTAAGCAGGGTACTCTGCTCCTTAGCAAATTGACTCCTCAAACGGCTTATGGGAGCAAGCCTTTGAGTAAGATCGGTCAACAAATAATTGAATAGAAACTTGAACTTCTATTAATCAACCATGAGTTCATACAAAACCTTGAAGATGAACAATGGAATTAAAGTAATAACATAAAGCTAAAAATAAACTGAAAAGTAGAAAATAAAAGCTGATAGTTAAAATGACATGATATGTGTTGATCTGAGTGATGATTTTCTTCTCCGTGCATGAGCCTTTTATAATCTTCCTTGACTCTCACCACTTCCTTATTTCATGCATGTAGTGGTCCTCTGTGCACCCACATTCTTAGTAGTGGTAACCGCTGCTTTATCATGGCTTCAATCTCCAACTACTCTTCTATTATCAACCATTAGGCTCAATCATTTTTCTTAGCCCAACATTCCATTCAGCTGATGCAACACTTTTAAGCCTACCATTATCTCTCAGCTGATGAACATTTGTCTTGAACCTAATTGCTTTTCTCGGCCCATTCTAGCCTCTAACCAGGCTTAATTTCAAATAATTTGTCAGCCTATAACTATCCTAATTTATAATGCCAACAAGAGTATATTGATGTAAGACAAGGTGATTCCAGTAGAGAAGAAACCATGATAGAACATAATGACTAGCCGAGTAACGGTTATCTAGGCTGAGTGTTATTGACCATTAGCAGAAAATGAAAAGTAAATGAAAAAACATGTGTTGAACGATTGTGGAAACATTGAGAAAGGACTGACATCAGAAGCAGAATTGACGTACGAAAGGCTCAAGGTCTTGATTGACAAAATTCAATGTTCGGGAGTCGAAAAAGGAATCAAAGGGGTAAAGGGTTTTTTTAAAAAAAAAAATAATATTTCGACCAGAGTCGAAATGACATCCATAAAATTAAAGCAGATAGTGATAGAGTGACATGGTAGGAATGGCTAGAAAAAAGGGGCCCGCACATGATCCAGAGACGTGGCGTGAGAACGTTGGATAATGAAGAGCAAAGGTGAACGTGAACTTTAATGACATGAATTGCCAAAACGTGGATGTATTGGGCTTGAGTTTTAGGAAGTCATTTGTCTATAAATAGGGAAATATAGGTAGCATTAGGAGACTTCTACATACTTGAAACACCTATAGGAACTCTATCACAATGTTCATCTTAACATTACGGAGTGAACAGGAACTCAAGTAATAGTCCTTTATTCTTTACTATGTTAAATTATTGCTTTTTTATGTTCTTATTTAGTGTTAATTTTTGCATGTCTGCAAGTACGTTGGTTTCATCTACAATACATTATCTTATTTGAAGTTCCATTAAATTGTTGTTTATTTCTCATCCCTTGAACTTTTAAGATTATGAGAACCAATCAGAGAAACCGCTTCCATTCCTCGAATTGAGATCAAGAAGCAAGGCTGTCATCATTTATTTGTTTATCAACAAAAAACTAGTTAAACAAATTGACATGCCTGGTGCGACCATAAAAATAAATGCAAAAATGCAAAAACAATTGTTGCTGACAGTGCATGATTTTGAGAAGTGGCACTGTATTTTCAAATATGGCCAGGTCAAAAACATCTTCATCTAGGACATCTTCTAGTGACGAGGTGAATAATGTGGGAGAATGCCCTCCTGTGGCTATTCAACCTTTAGAGCCAATCTTGACACCAATATCCGCTACTAGGTGAGCAGTAGCTACTCAGGCTCCAAGTAGCATGAGTACAGTGGCAATGACTACGATACCTATATATGTGATGCCTCCTGGCTTTGTACCATCTGCAGCTACACAAACTCCGATGCAACCAGGCTTAGTGGCTGTTACAATAATCTTTCAAAATCCATTGTACACAAACACTATTATAGCTAATTTGCCTCCTCCATTTGGGTCATTGCCAGGGCCTTCAGGAGGCGCAAATTCGAGAAACCTGATAATTGGCCCTGTGTACCCAAATATGACTAGGTCAATGCCATTGGCAACCACCTCTTATACTAATGAATCATTGGCCACTTTCTGACAATAGCTTGAAGAGAGTCATCATGAGTTAGTAAATATACTTACTCATCAAATGGCCACTGTAATTACCTCGCTTTTAAAGTCGAACAATACTCAGTATGAGCAATTAGCTCGACAGGTCAACTGTATAGCTTTCATAGTCGACACCGCGAATGAGCCTATTAATCAACCCAGAATAAGGGATAATATCGACAATATTAATGCAAAAAACATTCCACCCCAGCCAGAAAACCCAATAATCGATGACATACAGTTTGCTAATCAAGGGCAAAATGCAAACTAGGTATTGCAAAGGCTGAGGCAGAATAACGCTGGGGGGTATCAAAATTTAACCAAGGTAGTCGAACAGGTCTTGAATCGCTTCGGCTTCAATATAGGCTATGCGAATCAGCCTCATTTTGTCTCTGCATTTACTAACTATGTACAACAGGCACAGCTCCCTCGAGGATGGAAAGCTCCAAAATCATTGACTAAGTTTTTAGGGGAAAACGAGGAATCTATTGTCGAGCACATCGCTCGATATACTATGGAAATTGGTGAGCTTACTAACATAGAGTATTGAAGATGAGATTTTTTCCCTCGTCTCTAACAAAAAATGCTTTTACTTGGTTTGCAAATTTATGACCAAATTCGATTCTCTCATGGGATCAATTGGAGAAAAGTTTCCACGACCAATTTTTTAGAGGTGAAATGAGGGTAAGTTTGACCGATTTGTCTACAATAAGGAGGGGTCAAAGGGAGTCGATCAATGATTATTTAGCCAGGTTTAGGATGATGAAGAATCGATGTTTTACCCCTATCCCAGAATCGGAAATGGTTAAAATGGCTACTAATGGGCTTGATTATAATATCAGGAAAAAATTGGTTAATCTATAGTTCCTAGATTTAACTTAGCTAGCAGACAAAGTTCAACAGATTGAACAATTAAAAGTCGAAAAATATAGAATTGAAAGGGCTAGGCTTAGGAAAGCTTTTATGAAAGAACAAATAAATTTTGCGGAAATAGAGTCAGACGAGGAAGAAGATGATTTCGACTCCAATGAAATAAACATGGCTGAAATAAGAGTAGCTGAATTGCAAGCAAGACCTCCCTATGTTTGTGCCTCGCTCAAACTAGTTAAAGGAAAAGAAAAGGCTAATATTAATAACAAATCCCATTCCTTTGACATAACCAAGGTAGATCAAATTCTCGATGTGTCACTAAAAGATAAACAAATTATCTTGCCTGAAGGAAAGAAAATGCCTTTAATAAAAGAGATAAAAAATCGAAAATTTTGTAAATATCACTAGATTGTTAGACATTCGACTAACAATTGTGTCCGTTTCAAGGACTTGATTCAGAAGGCGATTAAGGAGGGACGCTTGAAGTTTGAAGAAAGGCCTCAATCGACAATGACTATCGATGTTAACTCATTTGAAATGAATTCCACCTTCATCAAACCTATACACATGTCGATAAATGTTGTGGGTTTTGAAGAAAATGTGGGGGGAAAGGTGAAAGAAGAAATGATGCTCAACTCATTTGAAGATGTTGAAAAACCAATATACCCCAAAGCAGGGGAAGACTTGCTCAATTTCCTTCTTAAACAAAGGGATGCTAATGCAAATGTGATTATCTGCCCAAGGTGTAGTGCAGTATTTGATAAAACAGTAGCAAAAGCATTTGAAGAAAAGAAGAGGGCCAAGGCCAAAAAAGAAAAAAGAAGAATTGAACAAGAAAGGCAAGAAGTCGAAAAAAAAAGTTGGTTGAAAAAGAAGCTGAAGTAGCACGGCTGAGAAGAGACATAGCCGGGAAACAGATTGTGATCGACACAGGGAAATTAGGGTCAAATATACTGCAACCAGGTGAGGGCGCGAAACAGCAGGTCAAAATGGTGGTTATGGTCAATCAGAAGCCAGAGGGAATCCAGATGAGTACCCGTGTACCCCCATTGAATGTGATAAATAACAAGTGGATACACAACACATGTAAGGCTCCCAGACCATACATTCAGATGCCATACAGAAAGAAGGCCAAGTGGGTAAAGCCACGATATCATGAAGTGCCATTGCCAAACCATACATGGCAGAGAAAAGATATGCGCTCTCACAATGACCCAAATGGATCAATGTGTGGCTCGCCACTTTACCAAACGTCAATATATCAATCGACCGTGCAAGGGGGAGGAAATAAGCAAGGGAAGTATCCCGAGTATGTACCATTGGATGATTTTCAAGCCTGACTTGATCTCAAGATGCCAACATCTGCCCATTCCTCTTCGGAATCCAATGAACGAAAAGGAGCCCTTCAGTCGAAAAGAATAAAAGAATTAAAATTCGAAAATGAAGATGATTTGCTAACAGAAAACTTCGAAACAGGATTTGAGGATGATCTCGAGGCCATCATGGGGACAGATTTCGTCGAAATGGCAACAATCCTCCCCGTAGAGTTTGAATAAAAGACAAAGACATGGGAAAATAACGAAGATTGTTTCGATGTATTTCCGGGGCAAGCATGTTTCTTCATGGGGGAGGATGCTGATGAACATGTGCTATTTGAGAAGTTGGATGACGTGATAAAGTCACACCTTACGCCGTTACACATCAAAGCTGACATATTTGGAAAGATAGTTAATAGGGTGCTGGTTGATGGAGGAGCTACCATCAATTTGTTACTAGAATCCATGTTGGCCATGTTTGGAAAAATAGTCGACCAGTTGGTAAAAGCTAATGTGGTGGTAACTAATTTCACAGGAAAAAGCTCTTTTTCAAAGAGGATAACTATGTTGAAAGTGAAGGTAGGGTCCGTCGACAGAATTACACCTTTTGTAGTAATACCTTTGAAAGCTGGCTACAATGCATTGCTAGGAAGAGAATGGATCCATAGGACAGGAGTAGTTCTGTAACACCCTCCCAAATACAGTACTATGCTTAAGTCATAATACCATACCTTGGAGTTGTTACTGTTACCTGAGCAGACCTTATCTGATAGCAACTTCAGCCGTCTTCGAAACTTCTTAAACTATCTGGAGATAACACGGAAATAGGAGTGAGAATTATAAATTCTCAGTAGGATTCTCTAATTATCATACATAATATCATCGTTGTCATCTCCAGTTTGCTTCGGTTTATTATGAAAAAGGTGAACATATTATGTAAACTGCTTGATTTTACAGTTCGAAAAATACATTATCCGAAGCAAAGTTAATTTTATTCATATACTTGTCATTTGGGAAGAGCTCATACAAGATCAATCCATGAAATCATACTATGAATAATAACTGAAACATAATAAAATATAATAGCATCAATACACCGGAGACATAACATCTTCACATGACTTTACTTGTACTTGAATTTATACAGATACATAACATTTACTTTCCTTTCTTTATCGTCCTTTACTTCTTACACATATTCTAGAGTATGATTGCCATGTCATACTCCATTGGGATGTGATCGCCATGTCACATTCTGATATGTCGTTAAACTACCAAATTAAAAACCTTTGCTTGGTTTAGGAAAAACTAGTTTAGTAATGAGCAAAGGGCCGATCCACTAGGAATTGAATTAATTTAATTATTTAGCTTCTTTTAGATTCTGATTCTAATAAACTCTAAAAAGACAAAGTAACACAAAATTGGGGGGGGTTGGTTGTTTCTATAAATCAAACAAAAATTATATAAAAAAATTACACGAAAATAAAAAAAATAAACAAGAGCAAATGATGTTGTTTTGTTGAAATCAATTAAAACTAGTTATGGGATCCCTTTTCCCCACCAAATTACATCATGCAATTAGTTCTCAATTTCAACCTCCAATTCTCCTTTTATAGTTACCAATCTTAGGCAATGAAACATTCTATTACCTACCTTCTTTTAAATAGATTAAGGAACATCCATTAACCTATTCTAATCACTAATTGACATAGGGAACATCCATTAAGTTCAATTAACAATTGCAACAAGAAGGACAGATTGATCTAAGTGTTGGTCTCTAACATAGGACTAAGTGACTTAGGTAATATTCTCCCTTGCATACAATCAAAACTTGACCATTAAGTTTGCACACAAGTTACTACATATGGATAAAGGATAATGAACATCATAATCCTAAATCTAGCAATCAGCTATAACATGAAATATAAGGGTGGCCATTCCAAACATGTCACATTACTACCATAATCATGAAGTGAGTAGGAGAATATAATCAACTCTTCAGGAAAATAGAGGTCTGAAAATCAATTAATTACATGATAATTTAGGGTTCAAAGTTCACCCATAACCATGAAAATAACTTAGCCTAACATTCTAAAGAAAACCATATCACAAATTGAAGAATACATGACATGAGTTAAGAAAGAAAGAAAACATGTGCAGGCTAAAGGGTGAAAGCAAAGTTGCCCAAACTCTAATCTTCAGCACCTATCTCTTCTTCTTGTCCTCAATTAAATCCCTAAAGAGCAGCAAAAAGTGATCTCCACAGCTACAAGCTTGATGAAAATGTCACTTCTCCAATTCCAATATTGTAACTATGGTTTCTAAAGATGAGTGGCTGAAACCTCCTTCTCTCTCCACGAAAATTTCTCTCTCTAGCCAGAGCCCCATTGCTCATCTATCTCCTCTCTCTTGTGGCTGCTGGTCTCTTGTCAAAATGTAATCTCAGCCATCCAAATTGTAACTGCTCCAATTGTAACTCCACATTAAACTAGCTTCATAGGTTACATTCTCACAAAGCATTGGTGATTATCAAAAATAATTCTGATACTTAAGTTTCTAATAGCCTATAATCAGAGAATGAAAACCCATAAATGAATTGAACTCAATTGGCCCACCATTCATTAATCAAAATTGACAATTTCGGTTTTTTTTCTGGTAGCTCTGCTTCACACGTAAATTTCATTGACCAAATGGACTTGGATGAGAGTAATTTGACCACCATTGGAAAGTTAACATCTTGGGCTTCATTTTTGGCTCTGGAATCATCCCATTTGGGCTTATATCAAGGGAGAACTGAATTGAGCAAAACTGCATTAAATGCAGTGATGGGTCAGCGCCAGGCCCAACTTTGGCAGCTTCAATCTTTCTGGTCCATTGGACTTTTTGAGTTATCTTGGTGTCAAATTAAAGCTCTGGAAGTCTACTTTCATTTCCAAGTGGAATCATGTCATTTTGATTTCGGACCAAAAAGTTATGCCCTTGGAAAGACATACTACTCATGCTATCCAGCACTCAATTCTTAGCATTTTCTTAAATTAGCTCCAAATTGAGTCATTTTACTCTTGTTCAGCTCAAAAATCATCCTTAAGCTTATTTTCCTTCAAAACACAAATAGTAAATAAAAGCATTATATTTACAAGATTAAAGTTATGAACAAGCATAGAAAAGAATATGAAATAAGTGAATAAAATGCACTTATCAATTTCCCCCACACTTGAACCTTGCTTGTCCTCAAGCAAGACTAAGATAAAACCTAAGCTAATCCACTTTCGTAGGAAATCACGATTACATTTAGCATATGCAACAAGCCTTTAAACCTCTAGGTGGCCCATAGAGGACGAGTTATAGTCTCGTGAGGGCTTCCAGTGATGATACCCACAAACACCTATTCTTTCCAGCACTTTTCAGAGAACTGGAAATGCACATCTTTGAAGTCAAACAAGAAAAATGTTATCATCAACCATTCTCAAGATAATGCATCCAATGAACATCATACTCAAGTAAATGAAACATCTAAGCTAATGGTGAAAAAAAAACTATGCAACACTTTAAACAGGCTTCACTCTTTCCATCTCCACAATTCAAGCTTTCAATTTTCATGCAATCATGTCAAGCATCAAATTCTCTTAATTCATGCAAATGTCAAATCATCATCAAAACACCACAATGGAATCAAAAGGTCTTTTCTTTGGTTGTAATGGGGTCAATGGGGGTTGTAATGTATCTTAAGAAACAAAGGGAAAAGGAAATACACAAGAGTTTTTTTGAATTCCTAGAAACAGAGACATGAAAATGATAATGCGAGCATGTTTAAGTCAAAACTCCATAGAACAAACATGAGGGTCAATTTTTTTTTTAGTGTGGACCCTTCCTTCACCTTTCTTTACTCTTGTAACACTCTAACATACTTTGAACTTCAACGGAGTTTATTGAACACTTTTTTTTTTCTTTTCTTCTTTTTTTTTTTTTTTTCATTCCACTAATTGTTGAAAGATAACAAATTCCCCCACACTTCTCATCTTTACCATACTTGAATTACCAATACATTGCACATCAATCAAGTCTCTAACTCTATTCCATCGAAGAAACAAAGGTTAGGACAAAAATTTATAACAAGCTAGGTAAAGAAGATAAGGGTGCCAAAGAAAATAAGACTAAATTATATGAAGGCTCAAATTGGCTCACTAAGGATTTGTGTTCGCTTTGGAACATCAAAATGTAGGGAACAGGTCCATTTGGCCATGGTGTTAGACAACAAAATGCCTTAATCATTTTCCAAAGTGGCAGAAATCAGTTTCAAATCCAAAAGCACTTCAAAAGAGAATTTTCAGCCCAACAATCAAACAATTAAATCTAATGACTGTCCAAGTGTAAATTTCAAGAATGCAAGCACGGTTAAAGTATGCATTATAATTGTACCAAAAGCAAAGTAAGTAACATTTAAAAGAGTATAACATCATAAAAATGCATTAACAAGAGAATGAAGTCAAATCCAACTCTAAACTTGTCATCAATCAAAGCTATGAATTAAAGCTCAAAATCTCATCATTTTTCTGGAAAGAATGAAAAAAACCTAAAACTAGACTTAAAAACAAAATTATGAAAAAAAAAAAAAACAACCAGAAATTTTTTTTTTAAGTTTGATTTTTTTTAAAAAAAAATAAGAAATTATCCTAAACCATTCCCCCCACACTTAATCCTTACATTGTCCTCAATGTAAGACAAGAATATGAATTAAAGTGAAAGGGAAAAAGAAAAATAACAAACTACAAAAGCAAACAAAATAAAGGAGCAAAATGATAAAGAATAAGAGAGATCAAATCTGATTTCCAAAGCTCTCCATCCATTGGGTTGCCTCCCAAAAGCGCTTAGTTTATTGTCCTCAGCCTGACTTTTCCTCAAAAGATCAGAGATGGTCATAAGAAGGCTCTTCCAACTTTATCTCCCCAATCTCATCAAAACTAGAAGATGGTAAATCATAATAAGGCTTCAATCTATGACCATTAACCTTGAATATTTTCCCTGTATTTAAAGCCTTAATTTCAACTGCACCATGGAAAAATATGTTAGTGATAACAAAAGGACCAATCCACCTTGATCTTAACTTACCAAGAAACAATTTTAGCTTTGAATGAAAAAGAAGAACTTTTTGACTAATGGAAAAATCCTTCCTCAAAATCATCTTGTCATGGAACATCTTTGTCTTCTCCTTATAGATTCTTGCATTCTCATATGCATTGTTCCTGATTTCTTCAAGTTCTTGCAATTGTAACTTTCTATGAATTCCAGCTTCATCTAAATTCATGTTACATTGCTTAACAGCCCAATAAGCTTCATGTTCAAGCTCCACAGGTAAATGACAAGGTTTGCCATAAAGCAACCTGTATGGAGACATTCCCAAAGGCGTTTTATAGGCTGTCCTATAAGCCCACAATGCATCATCAAGCCTTAAGCTCCAATCTTTTAAATTTGGATTCACTGTTTTCTCCAAGATGGATTTCACCTCTCTATTTGACAAGTCGGCTTGTCCACTTGTTTGAGGATGATATGCAGTGGAAATCCTATGGACAACATTATACCTCTTCAAGAGAGCTTGAAAAGACCTGTTGCAAAAATGAGTACCCCTATCGCTAATAATAGCTTTAGGAGTGCCAAATCTTGCAAAGATATTAGTTCTCACAAAATTACAAACAGTTTTAGCATCATTCAACCTAGTGGCCTTTGCCTCAATCCACTTAGAGACATAGTCAACTGCAAGAAGAATGTAAACATTACCAAAGGAAGAAACAAATGGTCCCATAAAATCAATTCCCCAAACATCAAAAATTTCAACAACAAGTATGGGTGATTGGGGCATTTGGTTTTTAGGGCTTAAATTACCAACACGTTGGCATCTATCACATGCTTTGCAAAACAAATATGCATCCTTAAACAAAGAAGGCCAATAAAAACCACATTCAAGCACTTTAAGAGCTATTCTCTTTGGTCCAACATGGCCACCACAAGCATAAGCATGACAGAAACTTAAAATTGAGTTAAACTCAGATTCAAGGACACACCTTCTTATTACCTAATCAGAACAATGCTTCCATAGATAAGGATCATCCCAAATATAATACTTGGAGTCACTCTTAATCTTGTCCTTTTAAGCTCGAGTTAAATCCTTTGGTAGCTCCTTTGTGACCTTAAAATTGACAATATCAGCATACCAAGGAACACTGACATTAATGGCAAAGAGTTGCTTATCAGGGAACTTCTCTTCCAAAGGTAAGGCATCCTCTTCAAGAGCCAAGCGACTAAGATGATCGGCCACTAAGTTTTCACTTCCCTTCTTGTCTTTGATCTCAATGTCAAATTCCTGCAATAAAAGAATCCACCTGATCAATCTAAGCTTTGTATCTTTCTTAGAAAGCAAATACTTAAGTGCTGCATGATCACTATAAACAACAACTTTAGATCCAACCAAATAAGATCTAAACTTCTCCAAAGCAAAGATTACAGCAAGAAATTCTTTTTCAGTGGTAGAATAGTTTAGTTGTGCATCATTTAGAGTGCGAGAAGCATAATAAATGACATAAGGCAACTTCCTTTTTCGCTGACCCAAAACAGCACTAATAGCAAAATCACTTGCATCACACATAACCTCGAAAGGTAAGCTCCAGTCAGGTAGCTGAATAATGGGAGCTGAAGTGAGAAGCTCTTTAAGCTTGTTGAATGCCATCTTGCACTCTTCATTGAAATCAAATGCCACTTCTTTTTGCAGCAACTTGCAGAGAGGATGAGAAATCTTTGAGAAATCCTTGATAAATCTTCTGTAGAAACCTGCATGTCCAAGAAAGGAACGAACCTCCCTCACCGAAGTGGGGTATGGTAAGGATTTAACAAGGTCTACTTTAGCTTTATCTACCTCAATTCCTTTAGCTGAAATCACATGTCCCAAAACAATTCCTTGATCAACCATAAAATGGCATTTTTCCCAATTTAAAACAAGATTTGTTTCTAAGCATCTTTCCAAAACAAGAGACAAATTATCAAGGCATTTATCAAAAGAATTACCATAAACAGAGAAATCATCCATAAATACCTCAATAATGCTTTCAATGTAATCAGAAAAGATACTTACCATGCACCTTTGAAAAGTAGAAGGGGCATTACATAAACCAAAGGGCATTCTTCTATAAGCATAGACACCATAAGGACATGTGAATATGGTCTTTTCTTGATCTTCTAGAGCAATCACAATTTGGTTGTATCCTGAATAACCATCAAGGAAGCAAAAGTGAGAATGTCCAGCCAATCTTTCTAGCATTTGATCCATGAAAGGTAGAGGAAAATGATCCTTCCTTGTGGCTGAATTAAGCTTCCTATAGTCAATACACATTCTCCAACCAGTTTGCACCCTTGTTGGAACCAACTCATTGTCTTCATTCTTGATCACTGTGATGCCAGATTTCTTAGGAACCACTTGCACAGGGCTCACCCATTTTGAATCAGAAATGGCATAGATGATACCAACATCAAGCAGTTTCTGAATTTCCTTTTTCACAACCTCCATCATGTTAGGATTAAGTCTTCTTTGAGGTTCTCTGCTTGGCTTTGCTCCATCTTCAATTAAGATCCTATGCATACACACAGAAGGGCTAATTCCCTTTATATCCGCAATTGACCATGCCATGGCTGTCTTGTGGTCTCTAAGGACTCTAATAAGCCTTTCTTCTTGGGATGGTGTCAAATTGTTAGCAATGATCACAGGAAGTGTTTCTTTCTCTCCCAAGAATGCATATTTGAGATGACTTGGTAAAGGCTTCAATTCAAGCTCAGGTGCCTTAACAATGGATGGGGAAAGCTTCTCTTTAAGTGTTGGAAGCTCAAGGTATGACACCATGTGTAGAAGAATGAGAGACATGGCTTCCAAGGCAGCAACCTCTTCAATGATCTCATCTTGCAATTCTAGCTCCCACTTTGGCTCATTTAGCTTCTTTAACTCAAGATTGTTGACAAGAGCCACTTCCAAGCTATCTTCCTTCCCTAATTCAAACACTTGCTGCACTAATAAGTCAATTGCATCAATAACTTCAATGGAACATAAAGAAGATGAATCACAAGGGTATTTCATTGTATCAAACAAACTAAATTTAATGACATGCCCATCAAATTCCATAGAAAGAGTTCCTTCACACACATCAATCTTAGTTCTAGCAGTCATTAAAAATGGTCTTCCAAGCAAAATAGGAGTAGGGTTAAGTGCACACTCATCCTCCATATCTAGAACATAAAAATCAACAGGAAAAACAAGTTCATTCACTTTCACAAGAACATCTTCAACAACTCCTTTAGGATATGCATGAGATCTGTCAGCTAACTGAATTATGATGCCAGTTTCTTCTAATAAAGCAAGATTCAAAGATTTGTAAATAGAAAAAGGCATTACACTAATAGAAGCACCTAGATCTAACATGCATCTCTCAAAAATTTTATCACCAATGATGCAAGGAATTGTAAATATACCTGGATCTTTACATTTTGGAGGAAATTTCTTTTGAAAAATAGCAGAAACTTGTTCTCCCATGCAAACCTTTTCATTACCTTTTAACTTCCTCTTATTTGTGCACAAATCCTTAAAAAATTTGGCATACCTGGGAACTTGCTTAATAGCCTCAAGCAATGGAATATTGATCTGCACTTTCTTGAAAGTGTCCAAAATCTCCTTTTCTTGTTCCTCTTTTTTGGACTTTGCAAGCCTTTGAGGGAAAGGTGGAGGATGCACATAAGCATCAAGTGTTGGAGATGTGTGCTTCCTTGGAGATTGGGTGGAATCATGAGTTTCTTTGGCAACCACCACTTCCTGTTCTTCATCATTCCTCAATGTTTTGGGTGCTATATTGGTAAGCTCTTTTTCACTCCTCAAAGTGATGGCACTAGCATTCTGAACATTAGGATTCACTATAGTTTGAGAAGGAATTTTGTTTGACACTTTAGCCTCCAAATTGCTTAAAGATGTTGCAAGTTGTCCAATCTGATTCTCCATATTCTTCATGCCAGACTGCATTTGAGAAACAATTTGTTGCAATTGGATTGTATTTGAAGCAAGAGTCTTCATCATCTCCTTCATTTTATCGTTAGAACTTTGTTGCTCTTGAGGTCTTTGTTGGAAATGTGTTGGCTTTTGAAAAAAACTAGGTGGTTTATTAAATATTGCATGAGGTTGTTGACTTCCACCAGAACTAAAACCTTGCTGATTATTTCGACCTTCATATTGAGGGCGTTGTGGCTGCCCTTGAAATCCTCCAATTGCATTGCAATCTTCTTCTTGAAGTGTAGGGCACATATCAGTAGGATGCCCAAAATTTGAACAAATTCCACAAGCCTTCACTTGCTGCACATTACCAACCATGAGTTATTGCATTAAGGTTGCCAAATTTGAAATTTGTTGAGTGTTGGCAAAAATTTGTTGCTCCAAGGAAGATGATGACACTTCATTGACCTTCCTCATATCTTGCCTAGTGCCAAATTGTTGAATATTGGCTGCCATGTTGGTAATCAAATCTTTTGCTTCTTAAGGAGTCTTGTTCATCAAAGCACCGCCACTAGCTGCATCAATCATACTCCTATCCATTGGCGTGAGTCCCTCATAAAAATATTGAATAAGCAGTTGCTCACTAATTTGATGATTAGGACAACTAGCACAGAGACGTTTAAATCTCTCCCAATATTCATGTAACGTTTCCCCATTCATCTGTCTAATACCACAAATTTCCTTCCTTATGTTGGCAGCATTGGATGCAGGAAAATATCTTTCAAGGAAGCTTCTTTTCAATTCAACCCAAGAACCAATTGAGCCTGGAGGTAAGTAGTAGAGCCAATCTTTTGCAGCACCATCCAAAGAGAATGGAAATGCTCTCAGCTTCACTTGTTCTTCTGAGATGTTTGAAGGTCTCATGGTAGAGCAAACAACTTGAAATTCCTTAAGGTGCTTATTTGGGTCTTCTCCTGCAAGACCATTAAACTTTGGAAGCAAATGGATCATCCCAGACTTCAACTCAAATCCACCTTCAATAACTGGAAATTCTATGCACAATGGTTGTTGATCAAGATTAGGAGCAGCAAGCTCCCTCAAGGTTTGATTTCCAGCCATCATCTCTTCTTCTTCTGAAAATTCAGATGTTGAACTTGAAAGGGCAGTGTTGATGGCTTGTTCAATTTGGGATGGTGAAAAGCCTAAAGATGATGAGGATGGAGAATGTAGCGGTGGTGGTAGTTTTGGTGCAAAAATGTGTCTTCTAGCTTCAAAGAAATTGTTGAGTCTCCTATTTCTCTTAATATAAAAATTGTTCTCCGACATGCACCTACAAAACACCAAGAAAGCAAAACTCCAACAAAATGATTAGACAAATACAAATTTAAGAACAATCTAAACAAAACTTAATGAAACAAAGAAAAACTCAAAAACAAACAAGACTAAACCAGAACTTAAAAATACTAAAGAACACCAACAAAATAGAACAGAACCTAAATGAACAAAATAATCCAATTAATGTCAATTCCCCGGCAACGGCACCAAAAATTTGATATGTCGTTAAACTACCAAATTAAAAACTTTTGCTTGGTTTAGGAAAAACTAGTTTAGTAATGAGCAAAGGGTCGATCCACTAGGAATTGAATTAATTTAATTATTTAGCTTCTTTTAGATTCTGATTCTAATAAACTCTAAAAAGACAAAGTAACACAAAATGGGGGGGGTTGGTTGTTTCTATAAATCAAACAAAAATTATATAAAAAAATTACACGAAAATAAAAAAAATAAACAAGAGCAAATGATGTTGTTTTGTTGAAATCAATTAAAACTAGTTATGGGATCCCTTTTCCCCACCAAATTACATCATGCAATTAGTTCTTAATTTCAGCCTCCAATTCTCCTTTTATAGTTACCAATCTTAGGCAATGAAACATTCTATTACCTACCTTCTTTTAAATAGATTAAGGAACATCCATTAACATATTCTAATCACTAATTGACATAGGGAACATCCACTAAGTTCAATTAACAATTGCAACAAGAAGGACGGATTGATCTAAGCGTTGGTCTCTAACATAGGACTAAGTGACTTAGGTTATATTCTCCCTTACATTCAATCAAAACTTGACCATTAAGTTTGCACACAAGTTACTACATATAGATAAAGGATAATGAACATCATAATCCTAAATCTAGCAATCAGCTATAACATAAAATATAAGGGTGGCCAATCCAAACATGTCACATTACTACCATAATCATGAAGTGAGTAGGAGAATATAATAATCAACTCTTCAGGAAAATAGAGGTCTAAAAATCAATTAATTACATGATAATTTAGGGTTCAAAGTTCATCCATAACCATGAAAATAACTTAGCCTAACATTCTAAAGAAAACCATATCACAAATTGAAGAATACATGACATGAGTTAAGAAAGAAAGAAAACATGTACAGACTAAAGGGTGAAAGCAAAGTTGCCCAAACTCTAATCTTCAGCACCTATCTCTTCTTCTTGTCCTCAATTAAATCCCTAAAGAGCAGCAAAAAGTGATCTCTATAGCTACAAGCTTGATGAAAATGTCACTTCTTCAACTCCAATATTGTAACTATGGTTTCTAAGGATGAGTGGCTGAAACCTCCTTCTCTCTCCACGAAAATTTCTCTCTCTAGCCAGAGCCCCATTGCTCATCTATCTCCTCTCTCTTGTGGCTGCTGGTCTCTTGTCAAAATGTAATCTCAGCCATCCAAATTGTAACTACTCCAATTGTAACTCCACATTAAACTAGCTTCATAGGTTACATTCTCACAAAGCATTGGTGATTATCAGAAATAATTCTGATACTTAAGTTTCTAACAGCCTATAATCAGACAATAAAAACCCATAAATGAATTGAACTCAATTGGCCCACCATTCATTAATCAAAATTGATAGTTTCGATTTTTTTTTCTGGCAACTCTGCTTCACACGTAAATTTCATTGACCAAATGGACTTGGATGAGAGTAATTCGACCACCTTTAGAAAGTTAACATCTTGGGCTTCATTTTTGGCTCTGGAATCATCCCATTTGGGCTTATATCAAGGGAGAACTGAATTGAGCAAAACTGCATTAAATGTAGTGACGGGTCAGCGCCAGGCCCAAGTTTGGCAGCTTCAATCTTTCTGGTCCGTTGGACTTTTTGAGTGATCTTGGTGTCAAATTAAAGCTCTGGAAGTCTACTTTCATTTCCAAGTGGAATCATGTCATTTTGATTTCAGACCAAAAAGTTATGCCCTTGGAAAGACATACTACTCATGTTGTCCAGCACTCAATTCTTAGCATTTTCTTGAATTAGCTCTAAATTGAGTCATTTTACTCTTGTTCAGCTCAAAAATCATCCTTAAGCTTATTTTCCTTCAAAACACAAATAGTAAATAAAAGCATTATATTTACAAGATTAAAGCTATGAACAGGCATAGAAAAGAATATGAAATAAGTGAATAAAATGCACTTATCACATTCCTTAGGGATATGTTCTTCCTGCCACGTCCCAGAGTATGATCGCCATGTCATACTCGATCAGAATGTGATCGCCATGTCACATTCCGTAGGGCGTGGGATCATCATGCTATATTCCAGAGTATGATCGCCATGTCGTACCCCATCAGAGCGTGATCGCCATGTCACGTTCCTTAGGAATATAGACTCGTCATCATATCTTTACATGCCACATTCCAGACTATGATGGCCATGTCATACCCCATCAGAGCGTGATTGCCATGTCACGTTCCTTAGGAATATGGAACCTTCATTTGGTACTTACACTAGCTAGGTCATGCTATGCCTCATGTAAGTCCTGTCCCTTATACTCATACTAGCTGGGTCGATGCCATGCCTCATGTGAGTGGGGTGCTTGCATATGCTTTAATCTTTGGTCTTTAGTCTTTAGTCTTTAACCTTTATTGCCCTTGGGTAGCTTGACCTTGGAGAGAGCTCGTCAGCTCAACTCATGACCGTTGTCACGCCGACTCACCCACAAGGGGATTCACGTACCTCTAGTCTTTGAGGGATCTCATTCTGGCCACGTGCCTCTAATTGAAGGGATCTCTTCTGGTCATATGCCTTAAAATTGAGGGATCTCATTTGATCACGTGCCTTCAATATAGAGGAATCTCATCTGACCACGTGCCTTTAAGGTAGAGGGATATCATACTTTTAGCTGCCTTCATAGGGAGGGATTCAATGTGCAACTGCCTCCAAGTGAAGGGACCCATATCTTTATTATTTAACTACCTTCACATGGAGGGATCTCAAATAACTATCTCCAAGTGAAGGGACCCACATCTTTATCATTTAACTGCCTTCACCGGAAGGGATTTAATATGCAACTGGCTCCAGGTGAAGGGATTCACATTTAATATATTCATGCCTTTTCATTCTCATACATGGTCATGCATAGACATGCTGAATGCACTCCTACATATACTTCATCATTTATCTTTATATACGTCATAACTCATGTCATACTTAAATTTATCCTTGCATATAAACATCCATAGTCTCATAGACTCCTGCCGTAAATTTGGCAGCATAACGGATCAGATTCATTTCCCTAGGAATAGTGCCAGTTCTCATGGACAAATCAGTCATAGCAGTATCATCAATCTAACATGTCTATCAACGTAGAACTTGCAACCATCAACTCAAGCCTTATATGTTTCACTAACACTTGTGAAATCATCAATTGGGTCACTTCTATCAATTCTACTCAGTTCTGCCTGAATCTTATATAATCCACCTTTACTTCTATTCAACTCATTTAAACCTGAATTTTGGATATGTCATAGCTCTATATGTCTACTTTCTAACCTCTTTGGTCCCATATTATTTTGATTTATATAACTCAAGATGTTTAACTTTTGCCTCAGCCTATTCGGTCACTGGCCCGAATTGTACTCTTAAAAGTAAAAATTCACTAAAAATCGAAGCTAACCTCAAATCACATGAAATTGGTGCCATATCAAATCTAACAGGACAACCTTTCATTTACAATAAGTTTCACTTCATTTGCTTTAGTATACCTTGAGTTATAAGTCCTGGAAATCGACCTTCCTGAACTACCCTGTTTTGGCTTGGTTTGGACATAGGGTAACTTCCTTGAACCACTGGGAATAATTGGGATCATAACATACTCATAATTTCATATTGGAATGTTCCCCTATGTATAAGCTTTCTAACAAAGTTGGTTTCACTCAATTTGGAGTTGTGTAGGCCGAGTTACGCCCTCCTCAAGTCACACTGCCCGGATGGAAGTCCTGATTCCTAGGTCAAACTTCAAAAATTCATATCTCTTTCAATACTAATCCCATAGCCTCATATGATATATGTATGGAAATCCCTGAATGTCTACTTCCATATAAAAATAGTTTCATCGGATTTAACTAACTGTAGGCAGAGCCATACACTCCGCCATACAGACTGCCGAGAACTCTTCACCAAGACAGCATCCTAATCCTCCATTCCTTCTAGTTTTTCTCCTTCTAACTTAAATTCCAACTCAAGATTTCATATTAATCCAATCATAATCCATCATAATACATCCAACATATCATCAAATACATGAAGAAAAGTAAAATTTAATACAGCCATAGTGCAAACTCAAGAACAGAGATGGAATCCTACCTCTTTGGAGTGTGATTTGAGCTAAGTGTTGAAGCTTGAATTGTTAGAACCTTGTTAAGCTTGAAGGAGTGATGGAGTTGGGTGAGTAGAGAAAAGAAAAAGAGAGCTGAACAAAGGAGAGGGCAACGTAGAAATGGGGCTGAAGGAGAGAAAGGATGAGTTATTTAAGCTTGAGGTGGTAGTTAACTTGGAGGGTATTGATCGGCCTAAAAACACAAGGCTGAATTTCAGCCAACCTTGCCCATTTTTGTGGGTAAGGTTCAGCCATGTATCCCTCTTTTTGTGATGAAATTGCTCTCCACGTCGCCCTCTTTTTGTGACAGAATTGCTCTTCACGTCGCCTAAAAGTGAAACTCATTTCCATTGTATTATGAAAATGACATCGGAACTCGTACTCTATTATGTGTAAAGTCGGAACCCGCGTCCCTTTTATTTGAGTTTGGAGCCGAAGCCGGATGTCGGAAATCGTCCAACCTTATTTGACACTTAGGAGTAAATTCGGATATCGGAAGTCATACAGCTTACAATCACCTAATCTCGGAACTCCTCATTCAAACTCGGGAACGCCAGCAGAAATGGAAGGCTCCTGGGAGTAAGCTCGGAGATCGTAACTTGGGTATGACTTGGAAATCAACCAGAAGATCCGAACTCGTATCCATTCTAGTTGAGTTCAACTCCAAGGCCGGAGCTCGTTACATTAAACTCAGAGGTCAGTACTTGTAACCATTGTGTTGAACTATCAATTCGGAAGTCAAAAATTGTGTACACTATTTGAAACATGAGGTCTGAGGTCGAAGCTCGCGTACATCTTGCGCGAAACTTGGAGATAAATTATGAGATCGGAAATCGGGTAGTTTTCTTTGAGACATGAAGTCAGATATCGGGAGTCACGTCTATATTGTTTGGACTTGAAGGTTAAGTAGGAAGTCGGGAAATGAGGAATACTGGTATGGTTACGGTCGGAAGTCGTGAAAATTATGCAAGACGAACTCGGAAATCGGAAATTACACCGTTTTATGCGAAATTCGAAGATGAAGTCGGAAATAGAATTGATCAAACTTGAGGATGAAGTCAGAACTCGGAAATCGGGGATGTTACAAGTTCCTTCAACCTTTCACCAGAAACTGATTATTTGGAATGGTAATGGAAATGTCGAAATGGTAATGGCTGATGATAGCCTATGCTATTTTCAGTAGGCTCATGCGGATTTCAAGGTCTATAATCCAAAAGTAAAGCCTCTCATAGTGGATGACAACACCTTCGACCCTAAACTCATCGAAGGTTGTTACTTTGGTCCAAATGGTTTATATTTTACACCCAAGGCCGGGGTAGGAGCAGCCCAACAAGAGACTTAGCTTATGGATTTAACGAGCCATTTGGCTTAATTGTCGGCCTATATAGTTGACAAACATCTCTGTACAAATGAAGTAAGTTTATACTGCATTTATGATAATAGCCCTTTAGGATTTAAACGATCTTTAGAAGAGAAAATAAAAAGAGTCAAAGTACAACATCCACCAGAGAAGGTCGATTTAGGGGATGATGATGGGTGCCGACCAACTCATATTAGTTCTTTGATTACTCAAGAGTTCAAAACAGAGTTGATTGGGGTGCTCAAAGAATTCAAGGATTGTTTTGCCTGGGAATATGAAGAAATGTTGGGACTCAGTCGAACTCTTGTCAAACACCAACTCCTGATAAAAGAAAATGTTCGACCTATAAAACAAGCACCTTGAAGATTCTCACTAGAGATAGTGTCAAAAGTAAAAGAGGAAATCTAGAGATTGTTGAAAGCCAAATTCATTCGAACTGCCAGGTATGCAGACTGGGTCTCTAACATTGTTCCTGTTCTTAAAAAGAATGGTCAACTGAGAATTTGCATTGATTTTAGGAATTTAAATAGTGCTACGCCGAAAGATGAATATCCTATGCCTATTACTGATATGTTAATAGATTCTACCTTTGGCTATGAAATTCTGAGTTTTCTTGATGGGTATTCTGGGTATAATCAAATCTATATCACAGAAGAAGATGTGTCAAAAATAACATTTCGATACCCTGGTGCCATCAACATGTATGAATGGGTTGTCATGCCCTTTGGGCTTAAAAATGCCGGAGCCACATATCAACAGGCCATGAATACAATATTCCATGAGCACATTGGAAAATTCATGAAAGTATACGTTGATGATCTAGTGATAAAATCTAATTCCAGGAATACCCATCTTGAGAATTTGAAAATGGCTTTCGAAAAGATGCGTAGGCACAATCTTAAGATGAACCCCTTGAAATGTGCATTTGGTGTTTCTATAGGAAATTTCCTAGGATTCCTTATTCACAAAAAAGGAATTGAAATTGACAAAAACAGGGCAAGAGCAATAATAGAAGTCAAGCTGCCATCGAGCAAAAGAGAACTGCAAGTTTTCTTGGGCAAAGTAAATTACCTGAGAAGATTCGTTTCAAATTTGTTAGGAAAAATGAGGGTCTTCGCCCCGTTAATCAAGCTCAGAAAAGAGAAGGACTTCTTATGGGCTCGGGAGCATCAAGAGGCATTTGAACAAATCAAGCAGTATTTATCATCACCCCTGATCATGGCTTCTCCAAGGCATAGGAAACCTATGAAGCTATATATCTTAGTGTCGGAAACCACTATAGGCAATATGTTGGCACAAGAAGATGAAGATGGTATCGAAAGGGTGGTATACTACCTGAGTAAAGTGTTAGTCAACAGTGAGACTAGATATAGCCTAATTGAAAAATTATGTTTAGCCTTGTATTTTTCTTGTATGAAACTCAAGCATTATTTAATCCCATGTGAGGTCTTTGTTGTTTCTCAATTCAATGTTATTAAGTATATGTTTTCTTCCCCAGTGTTGCATAATCGAGTTAGGAAATGGATGTTGTCTCTCACTGAGTTTTCACTCCACTTTATCCCTGCAAAAGCCATAAAAGGTCAAGTTTTGGCCGATTTTTTGGTCGACCACCCAGGGCCTGAGGTACAGGTAGATCTGGTTGAAATAAAGTCATGGAAGATATATTTCGAAGGATCAACGCATAGGAAAGGAGCGGGAATTGGAATCCTATTAATCTCCGTATTAGAAGAACTGACAAAATTCCTTTTTGAGCTCAATGAAGAATGCTCTAACAACAAAGCCGAATATGAAGCTTTAATAGTAGAGCTAGAAATATTAATGGAAAAAGGAATAAAAAATGTTGAGATAATAGGGGATTCCCAGCTCGTCATAAAACAAGTGTCAAAAGAATACAAGTGTGCGAATGAAAATATGATTAAATATTTGTCAATCATCCTAAGATTGTTGGATCAATTTGATTATGTTAGTGTTCGACATATACCAAGGCACGAAAATTTCGAGGCCAATGAACTGGCCCAATTGGCATCAAGATAAAAAATCAACACATTGACATTAAAAAAATTGATTGAGTTAAAAGGACAATATGCTCCCTACAATGAAAGGGAGGTATGTTTGTTAAATCAATATGGCCTTTTAGATTGGAGAAGACCCATTGTCGAATTTTTAAGAAATCCCGATGCTTCCGTTGATAGAAAAACAAAAAATAGAGCTTTAAATTATGTAATATTAGGGGACGTTTTGTTTAAAAAGGGTGCCGACGAAAATCTACTAACTTGCCTTAGCAAATATGAGGCTTACATAGCCTTGGCTAAAGTGCACAAAGGAATATGCGGAGCTCATCAAGCTCGTGAAAAAATGTAGTGGACCTTGCATAAATGAAGGATATATTGGCATCCATGGCCAAAGATTGTTTTGAATTCGCAAAATCATGTGAAGAATGCTAGAAACATGACAATGTTCAGCACCTGATAGCAACAGAGCTACATTCGATTGTGAAGGCTTGGCCATTTAGAGGATGGGCCCTTGACCTTATTAGGCAGATCCATCCCCCCTCTTCCAAAGGGCATAAGTATATCTTGGTAGCTATGGATTATTTCTCAAAATGAGTCGAAGAAATACCATTGAAGGAGGTGACGCAAACTAAAGTTATCGATTTTATTGAAGAGCACATAGTGCATAGATTTGGGATACCCCAAACATTGACTTCCGACCAAGGAACGGTTTTCACAGGTCGAAGGGTGTTGGAATACACTGAAAGTCGACAAATAAAAATGGTAACTTCGACACCATACTATGCCCAAGCAAACGGCCAAGTGGAAGAGATAAACAAATCGATAATTGCATTAATAAAGAAAAATGTTAATCGAAGGCCAAAGAATTGGCACAATTTGTTAAGCCAAATCTTATGGACCTATCGAAACTCACTTAAAGATGCAATAGGCAACACACCTTATAAGCTTGTTTTGGGCACGACGCCATTCTACCAATTGATACTAATCTACAAAATGTTCATGTTGCAAGACAAAATGATTTACCTGTTGAAGATTATTAGAATGCGTTATTTGATGAGTTAAATGAGTTCGAAGAAGAAAGATTGAATGCATTAGAAAATTTGATTCAACAAAAAGAGTCCATTGGGAGAAGTTAAAATGATCGAATCAAACCAAAAATCTTCGAGGAAGGTGAGTTAGTTTGGAAAGTCATTTTGCCCATGGATGAAAAATCAAGAATACTCGGGAAGTAGTCCCCAAATTGGGAAGGACCGTTTAAAATTGAAAAGAGCTTCTCGGGTAATGCGTATGCAATGGTCAACATTAATAATGGTTTAAGAATTGCATCAATAAATAGAAAATACCTCAAGCATTATAAGCCAACAATACATGAAATAAAAATTCGATAGGGGGTGCAAATTGTTAAAACAATGTTTACAAAAACAAAGCCCGGAAGGCCACTACACAAAATAAGGAAAATAATGAAAAATTCTAAAGCTAGGCTAAGAAGGTCCTAATTGTCAATTTCAACTCGTCTTGTTGTTTAGCTACTTCTTCTTTGATAGCTCGAGCTTCCTCCAAAGATTGGTGGCTACTTCGACAAGCGTCATCTTGGCTTGACGTAGGGATTGTTTTTTTCCAAGCTTGTTTTTTGCCTTGATAATATCAACTCTTAGCTTGCCCATGGCTTGGTCGAGAGTAGTTTTCTTCTCCTTGAGGACCCGCAATCTTTCCTCAACAAGAGCAATTTTTGTGGCCATGTCTTGTACTCGAGCCTCTCCTGCAGCCAATTTAGTCAAAGCTAGATCCTTGGCTTTCATGGATCCTTCAAGTTCCTTGTCGAAGGCTTCTAATTGTTGTGAAGCCTTAGAAAAAGAAGCCTCAGCAGCATCAACTTTTGGCATTTGTTCTAAGAGCTCTTCCATGAAATGGTAGAGAGATTGGTAGAGAGGTCGAACAGTAGAAGGCAGGGCAGCATTGCTCAAAGCAGAGATTGACTCGATCAATGAGTGTTTAGCATCCCCATTAGCAACCAAGATGCTCAGGGGATGGTTTAAAAGAGAGGAGATCGAGTTCAAAAGATTGATAGGAATTTCAAGTGCGGGCGTTGAAGGTAGTGGCGAAATATGAGTTGGAGTCAAAGAAGAAGGCCCACTGAATGGTTTTTGCATAGCCGATTTGGATACAGTCGGGACCTTCTCGGGGACTACAAAATTGGCCGACAAGATGTCGTCAAAAGTGTTGAGGTTGCCAAAATCAACATCATCATCATCATTGTCCTCGGTTGTTAAAAGTATGGCTTGGACAGCTTGTGGGGAGACCGGTGCTTGCGTCGATTCGGAAACTAGAATGGGGAGAGACAAGCTAGGGGCTATCTCGGGTTTATCAACAGCCTCCTTCTCATCATCAACAAGGATGGCGTCTTTATCAACAGCAGGAGATACCACACTGTCATCCTTGCGAGGGTCCTTCTGCGCAGAGGTCGTCTTTAATTCAGTCAAATTTTCTTTTTCGACCTCTTCACCATGTAGTAAAGCATCATCCTATGATTAAGAGGAAAAAAAATGAGCGGTATATAAAACAAGTGCAACAGAAAAGGTAGGATCGAAAATACCTTATTGCCAAACAAATCCTTATCATCTTGAGGATCCTTTGGATTGATGGAAGGGGAATTACTCTCGACTCTCCCAACTCCTGACTAAGGAAAGGAAAAATTCCATTAAAAAAAAATAAAGGGGGCAAGAAAGTTACCTTAGTAGAAGCCACTTTCTTCAAAAAACGGCTTGACAGGAACGGGCGCTTTTTAGCTTGACCCTCTTTTTCTTTTCCCTTCTAGGGAGCAGGAGCTTTTCTCTTGTGGGTTTTGGGGGAAACTTCTTCCTCCTGAAGATCATCGCAGTTTTCAATCGCCTTGATAGGATCGGGAGCGACTCCCGTAATCTTTTATTGATTCAGTGGTTGTAAGAAAAGTAGGTTAAATCTTAGAAGTACAGGCAGTAAGGAAAAACATAAAATAAGTTACCTATGGGAGGATATTGCATGACCTTCGTCGATGAGCTAACAAAGGGCTCAGTCATACTTGACAAGTAAAGGTCACGGCTTTATGTCAAGGATGCAAAAAAGGAGTCCCACAGGGACCTTGAGGTGGATGCAAAGAGCTATCAACTAAGCCAAAAGGAGCATTTGGCAATAGAGGAAACAAAAATGGAGTTATGTAAGATTCTGGTTGTGCAAAGGGATTTATGGACTTGGCTTTTTCGAAAGCACGCCAATATCGGCCCTCATGTTATTCCTTTTTCATTTTACAAATATCCATAGAATCCCGAATCACCCTCAAAGTCGCTCGCGAATTATATTTGACTTTAAAAAATTGTTCAAATTGCAAGATTTAGCGAACATGTGTACCTTTATTCTTCGTCGAGGCAGCTTTTTTCTACAAAGAATCAGCAGGAAGGTTAGCAATCAATCTTTCTTTGCAAATTGAAATTCTTTGGCGCTGACACTTGTAATATTCAAACCACCAAGTAATAAATGAAAGGTTTGCAAAGTAACTTGGCTCAAAATCTAATGGAGAATAGAATTTGCTTTTTTCATCATTTTCTGACAAAAAAGTATTCTAAGTCAGAAAAATCTCCCAAGGAAGCACTGCAAAGTTGAACTTGGGGATCGAGAGAGTAAGCAGCGGGTATGGCCTGAGAAGAACCAAATTGACGAGCCATAAAATAAGCATTGTGTAGTTTGACGTTTTTATTTTTCGAATCTGGAAGACTTGTGGGAAAAACTTGGCAGCACAAGAAGTTGGACTAAATCTCATCCAACTCCCTCTGAGCAGAAAGAGTCGAGCCAATCCTCGAGCAAGTAAAACAACAAGGTCCGATTGATCAATCACTATAAGGAGAAAGGTTTAAACCCCTATTATCGGAAAACAATAATTGATGAAGATGTTTAAAAAAGAAGAAAAATTCATCTATTATATGGGTATTTTTTGGGACAACTCGATGAAGGTGACAAAGTCGAGGACCATCAATGTCTTGGGGGAGTGCATTCGGTGAAGAATCTTGGAGAAAAGGTTGAAAGATGGCATTAGCTCATAACTGTAGAAACTAGATGGGCCCCCAGGATTGATCGAATTGTTGTGTTGAAGCTTGGTAACAATAAGACCTATCTCTTTGTACAATTAGGCAATGATTAATTTTGCTAAACAAAGGCGATGACCTTCATGAAGCATAACTACTAGGGGAAAGTAACAAGGTTGCATTTGTAGACTTCGACCACAAAAAATGATAGCATTAAGCTAATATGAAAGAAAGGCCACATGTTCTGCATCCAAACAGGGGTCGATGGAGAACCCATGTTATTTCTAATGAAGGCCGAATAAGAAGGTTCGGAGTCATCAAAATTGTAATTTTTCATGTAATTGGGCATAAGATCGAAATAGATGGTCTTCTCCGTAGGTCGGAGACCAGTGATAGCGGCTAACTCGAAAAGAGTAGGGGAGATCATACCATAAGGAATTTGCAAAATATTAGTGGTCTTGTTCCAAAAATAGAAAATAGGACCTAACATCACAGGGTTAAAAGAAATCTGATACTGAGAAAGTTGAAGGAAATAAAAAATGCCAATTTCTTTCCAAAAAATTCCCTTGGATGATTGGACCCTATCTAGCCAACTAATAAACTTCTGGGTATTCTTAGGAGGATTTCTAAAAGGATGCTTAGACAGTACGAACTGTTTGATAAAAATGTCTTCCTGACCAGCAAGAATGGATTGGTCAAAAGTACAAGGAAAGAACGCTTGAACTGATTGGGCTTCCTCGAAGGTAAGAAGGGGACCAAGAAATGCATGAACGGAAGAACCAAGGGAAAAAGGGAAGGATTACTTGACTTTTAAAATAATTTTATAGCCTTAGGATTCGACGCCAAGCGGCGGTCACCGTCAACAAGAGGCTTTGGAGTAGAAATGACCATGCGAGTTTGAGATGCTTCAGCCATGTTAAAGCAAGAAGAGTGAAAGAAGGGAAAGGAAATTAGTCAACAGAGTTCTGAAGGAAGAATATGGAGGGAAGAAGAGGAAATGACAAAAGGGGAATGTGAAAAGGTGGATACAGAAGAAGAGGCATAAAGAAGAAATAAGTAATTCAGGAAGGTTATTTATAGGAATGAAAAAAGGAAGAAAGAGAGGGAAAAAATTAAATTGAAAAGACGGTTGAAATGACTAAAGATAAAGGGTTTTAACACACGGATGAAGTGAACGTTTCAAAAAAAAAAAACAAAAGAAAATCGTCCCAAGAAAGACGAAGGTAAAGATTTGATTTCTTTTTAAGAAAATTCAAATCTTGGGGGGCATCATGTTGAACGATTGTGGAAACATTGAGAAAGAAGTAAACATCAGAAAAACAACGTAGGATGAATTGTCGACAAGAAAGTAGAATCGACGTACGAAAGGCTCAAGGTCTTGATTGACAAAATTCAATGTTTGGGAGTCGAAAAAGGAATCAAAGGGGTGAGGTTTAAAAAAAAAAGTAATATTTTGACCAAAGTCGAAATGACATCCATAAAATTAAAGCAGATAGTGATAGAGTGATATGGTAGGAATGGCTAGAAATAAGGGGCCCACACATAATCCAAGGACGTGGCATGAGAACGTGGGATAATGAAGAGAAAAGGTGAAAATGAGCTTCAATGACATGAACTGCCAAAACGTGGATGTAATGGACCTAGGTTTTAGGAAGTCATTTGTCTATAAATAGGGAAATAAGGGTAGCATTAGGGGACTTCTACATACTTGAAACACCTATAGGAACTCTGTCACAATGTTTATCTTAACATTACGGAGTGAACAGGAACTCAAGTAATAGTCCTTTATTCTTTACTGTGTTAAATTATTGCATTTTTATGTTCTTATTTAGTGTTAATTTTTGCATCTCTGCAAGTACGTTGGTTTCATCTACAATACATTATCTTATTTGAAGTTCCATTAAATTGTTGTTTATTTCTCATCTCTTGCACTTTTAAGATTATGAGAACCCATAAGAGGAACCGCTTTCGTTCCCCGAATTGAGATCGAGAAGTAAGGCTGTCATCATTTATTTGTTTATTGATGAAAAACCAGTTAAACAGCATGATAGTAGGGTTCTGCCTTGTAACTACTTTGTACAATATAATTAGTCTTGTACAAACTTGTAACTACATGCACAATGATCAATATACAAATCAAATTGCAAATTTATTTTTCTCTTGTTTCCAACTTTTACAATTCGGATTTATGTTTAGCCTTTACTTTAATTGCTCCTGTGCCATTTGTTGCCCTTTCTTAGCTATTTCTAGTAGTGTTAGCCTAGTTCAACATAGAGAATTTTAGTCAAGCAAGCTTCCAAACATTCCCAAGAATAGTTTTGGGACAAGCAGTTGAGAGATAAAAGTCCCTTTCTTATCGAAATAGCCTAATATGCGGGATTAATAGTGTTTTGCATTAGACGAACTTATTGACTAACCGTGGGACTATTTTTCTTGTCACACCTACATTTGACTAATCAACCGTCTAGCCAAACTTAAGCAAAATACCTCTAAAGAATAAGGGCAACAATCAAAGGCTTCATCATTCTCATATCTAGAAATCCTAGTGCATCATCTACGCATGGCATTGCTTTCTTTATCATCAAATAGAGAAACTACACCACTTACAAAGGAGTGAATGCACAAAAAGGATCGCTAGATGACAACTCATTCCTGGCCTAACCCTTTTTTCGATGCCTTTACAATTGAGCATCCTAAGTAATCAGTGAAGCATGAAACTTAAACACTATTAACATAGCATTACTATAAGCAGAATATGTTAGCTTAGGTTCACAGTAGTATAAAATCGAGCAAATAGATCAATACTAGAAGAATGATGAAACTTACTTGAAGAAAATGAAGACAAAGCCTCTAGAAAATAGGGCATGCTCAACCTCAGATCTTCCAAGTAAGAATATAAAACAAAAAAAATAAGAGCCTGTTTGGTTTGTCCATTTTATATTTCTATTTTCAATAAAAATGAAAAAATACATGAAAATATGTTAGGTTGTGATCATCAAAAAATTATTTCATGAAAATATTTCCTAAAAATAGCATAAAAGAGGAAACATCGATTTCACGTTTTCATTGTTTTCGTTGTCAAATGCTGAAAATATTACAACTTGAAAATACGGTGGCATGAGCGTAATTATAATGTTAGTTGTTTTTTATTCTCAGAGACACCGTCTTCGACCCCTATTGCTACTGATTGAAAAACGCATTCCTATTTTTGAAACACTTCCCCATGACCCATCTCTTATCCTCAGCTGCCATCACCCCTGCTATCTCGCCGCTCACTCCCCTCAACGCCACCATCTTCATCCTTCACCTTCCTCATCGAAACTCAGCTTCATCGGCCTGACTTAGCGAAAAGCACCACCACCACCACAACATCAATCCTTGAACTACCACCGCCGTAGCATCGAGACTGCACCTAGCCCAACTACCCCACCAACCAACAGGACCACGACACACCCTCGAGCCACCCCAAACCCACACCACACAGCTGTTGTTGAACCACCCATCTCTACCGCAAACAACACCACCGTCTCCCTCTAACTGTTGTCGAACCGGGTAGTCGACGGTGAAGGTCGTGGCTACGAAAGGAAGGCAGTGTGGTAGGACATGGTGGCTAGGAGGTGCTCCATTGTTAGGGGGTTCAAAACTCATCAGAATTAAAGGAATGGTGTATCTCATTCAGAATGACATCGCCCCTTTCCGCCGAGCAATCGACTGTGCCAACATCAGTGTATGCAGCTTGTGAGGAGCGAGTATCATCCAGGTATGGCTTATGCATTTGGTATTTTCCATTTCCATTTTGATTTCTTATTTCTTTTTTCTATGATTTTGTGGTGAATTAATGGGGGGAAAATGAGGTTTGCAGTGGTAAATTGGCGATAATTTCAGTTTTGGCATGTAGAAATTATGGTTATTGATGTTATTTTTGGTTTAATTTTGTGGCAGGTAGAGTGTTTGGACCACTACAAGTACCGACAAGGTACATGAAGTAGCAACTAAGCCTGTAGTGAAGGCTGCAATAGAAGGCTTCAAGGGTATGAGATGTTACACTCTGATTCAAGATTATTGCAATGGGAATGTGATGTTGTAACAATGTTTGATTTAGTTTCAACTGATGCATCTAGGTAGATAAACTAGATCGCAATGGTTAATATATACTGGTTTAGCGTTAAAGTGGTTATTGGAGCTAGCTGACTTTGGAAGATAACATGTAGTAAACATTGTAGGAACCATGGCTGAGTTTAGAGTGCTCTATCACCTCTTCACTCACCAAAACACGTACACACACAAAGAATATTAACAAGTGCGAGACACTGATATGTGGAGGATACAAAGAAGAAAACAAAGAGGGTCTATGCTCTGATGATAAAAGGGTTACAAATCTATGGCTCTATTTTGTAATATATATTGTATTGTAGATTGTAGATTGTAGACTTGGTGTAATTTTAGAATATGGGAATGTACACTTTGAGGTTGCATTTGATTAGTTGACTATGTAATAGGCACAATGTGGCCTTATATTAGAGCTATAAAAACAATACAAAAATCAATACAATTTGTAAGTGCATGTGTAAAACTCAGTATTGGTGGTGGTATGCATGTTGTCTCTGGTATTTGCAATGATTTCTTCAGAAATTTGGAATTTCAAGAGTTCAAACTTCTTTTTGTATCTGCGATTGAGAGCCACGACATTAAAACCCTGCATAGAAGCATATAATAGTTTTGTTGTGTTGAGTTCTGCTATCTTGATCAAATTAAATGTAAAGTAGAGATGTTTGATGTCTCTCAATGGAAGTGCACGCGGACACAAGAAACCCGTATTTAATATGGCAAAGGAAATAATAGTTTGGAATTTATTCGGTAATATCGAATAATGCCATAAATAAAATGCATAATTCATAATAGTTATTTTGATTAATTATGTCTCTTTTCAGTTAAAGTTTCATTTCTAGTATTTAATTATATAATAATTTATAATGATAATAAAATTACTTAAAAATGAGCAATTTGTTTTCTTTTAAATCTTAAAATTTTATAGAGTTATTTTATTTTAATAAATAATTTTAAATTTATCTCAAATTTACAAATAATAAAGTTCATCTAAATGTGCAAAAAATATATATAACATTTTCATTATTTAATAATAAATATAATTTTATTATCTCAAATTTGATTTTAAAAATATACTTTAAAAATAGACAAACCAAACATATTTTCTTTGTTTCCCCTTTTTGAAAATAGACAAACCAAACACATTTTCTAAATTTAGAAAATTTGAAAATGAAAATCATTTTCGAAAAATAAAAATAGACAATGAAAACAGGAAATATTTTCACAAATCAAACGCACCCTAAATTTCATATAAATTATAATTAGAAAACATAATATTTTAATAATAATACATATTTTTAGATTTTTAATAAAGTAGTTAATAATTAATAAGTATAATTATTATAATTTCTTATTTTTTAATTGAATTTTTGTTTATGACCAAAATTATATTATGATAATAAAGGATAATATAATTTTATTTAACATGATAATTTATATAATATCTATTAAATATTGTATAATATTAAATATTTTTAACTGGTATAATATTCAAATTTTATTAGATTTTATATTACAAAATTTTATATTATTAAGTCTCATGCGATATTAATAGCAAAGGGACGCCCAAATTATTCATTAACAGTAGAAGACAAGCATTTAATCCAAAAAAAAAAAAAAAAGGAAGAAGAAGAAGACAAGCAGTACGTTAAGTTGAGTGGATGTGATCCAGTGACCGTGGGCCACTTCGGGGATATCGGATCTTTGCTGTCGAAGCGTGCAGCGTCCTCCGACACAAACCGAGAAAGCTGTCGCAGATCCTCGTCAACGACACGTGGCATTATACATGCGTGACTGATTTAGATCGAACGGTAATTATTATCCAATGGCTTCATGCTGTTCTTGCAATTCGATTACGACTTAGACTACAGTCATCAATTAATTTAACCCGCCCACCCAAAAAAATCAATTAATTTAACTCAAAATATATTAAGAGTATACTTGTTGTTTCGATTTTAAAGGAAAGTGATTTTAATATTTAAATTTTATATATAATTAAAAAAATTAAAAATTAATTTTTTTTACAATTTAATTATTTTTAAAAAATTATTTAAATAAATAAAAATTATTTTTTATAAAAATAATATTTTATCAAATAATTCCAAATATTAATATATTGATAACATAAAAATAAAATTTTATATAATTTATATTACTATATCAATTATATTAAAAAATATATATTAACTCTCATACCTATTATTTAAAAGATAATATAAATAAAATTTTGGATTAATTATTAATATATTAAAATTAAATTCTTAAATTTATAAAAAAATTAAGTTCTTAAATAAATATAATTAATTTTGATATATTGATAATATAAAAATATTTTATATTAAAATTTAATTTATATAAATATAAAATTTTTTATTAATAATTTAATTTATATTATAATTTTTTATATTATTATCTAATTATATATTTATTATATTATGTATAACCCTTATTTTATTAATTTAAAAATTATGTAAATAAAAAAATATAATTAAATAATAATATAAAATTAATATATATAAATTAAATTCTTTATATTATTATTAAATTCTTTTATATATCATAATATGTGTAATTTTCGATATAGTAGAGATAAAAATAACAAACTTTATATCGTGGCAATACAATATTTATATTGAATCAAAATTAAATTATAAATAAAATAGTTAATAATTATTTTTTTCGAGTGAATAAAAGAGTTAATAATTAATGATATTAAAGAAAAAAAATCAACTCGCTTAGAATACCCGAGAAATCAGAGAACAAGGACCAGACGAAGATCACAGCACAAATCGTTGGAGTTTCTTTGTCTTTGGAGTCTCCACAAAGCCACTAAGGTTTGCTCTGTAGAAACTAGAATCCCCATTGTTACAATCTGATGTTCCTTTCTTTTTTTTTTTTTCTCTAAAAATAATTATAATTTTATAGCTTTAGAAGTTTGTTTTCTGTTTATGGGTGTGGCTGATGATATGTAAAATCTGGATGTATTATTTTCAATCTTAGTTATGATTCTTAACAATATAATCGTTATTGAGATTCACTGTCATATTTTATTATTACTTCTTCTGGGTATGTTCTGGTGTTTCTTTAGGGGTGTTTTAATGGCCTCGTTTGAACGAAGTTCAACTAGCTCGGACATTTAGGTGAGGTCAATACATAAGTACGCGGATACTTACGTTAATGTGGTTTCTATTTGTCTGAAATGAGGGATTTATTTTTTGAAATCCCTGGGACTCTAGGGGCTGTCTTTGTTGAATCAAATTTATGCTATCTTTGGAAGGATAGCAAGGGAGAGAGTGACAAGGAGTGGAATGGCCAAGTTCCATTAAATATGAGTGGAATGGCAGAAAGGGGTCAAGGTTTCACTCCCTTGCCATTCAAAAACACCCCGTTTTGTCCGTCCAGATTCTGGGTCAGGTAGGGTATGGAATAATTTTTGGTGGGAGCTCTTCTCGCCCCTTCATTATATATCCAAACAAAAGGGTGACATATATCATTCCATTCCATTTCTTGCCTCTCCTCTTCATTCCATTATCAGTCATTCCCTTCTATTGTATTTAAATATCCCAAGCATACCCTTAAGCACCAGAATGAGGATGAGTTGTTTATCTCATGTTGATTTTCTTCATTAAAACTAAATTTCTCCAAAACTCCTTGTTTATTATCTTCCAAACCTGGTTAGATAAAATCAATGGTTCAGGCAGCCTCCGCTCCACTTTTCCCTAATATCATATGATGTCAGCATTTCTTGAGTTGCTTCTGTTCCATTTCACTGGTTTTCTGAATAAAATCCTCTGTCTCTTCCTGCTTCCTCATCTGTTTCTTTATGTTGAAAAGACTCAATTATGCAGCAAGTCTTCATACATATTTTGGTTTTTGAGGTTGATATTGATTATTGTTGTAACTTTAGCATTATAGAAAACTGGATAGTGTCTGCCTTGTATTCAGTTCAAGATTATGGTTGTCGTAGGGGTGTTTACCTTTATTTCCTGAAGGATCTGAACACCGGAAGACTTGAAGTACAGCTTCTGCTTCGGAACAAGATACTTCCTAAATGTTTTTATGATCTTAAATATGGGAATAGGTAGCTTTACATGTACTGATTACTTTAAGTGTCAACATGAGGAATTTTGAAACTGATCATTCTTGGTAGAGTCCCTGTGTTGTCATTAACTCTGGGCATGTTATCATTACTGTTCTGATCCACTTAACTTAGTTTAGGTGTTAATTGTAAATTGTTAATGTTTTGTTTATTGCAGCTCTAAGACTGCTTGATAGTTATTTAGGGGCTAACATGAGCTTTGCTGCACCATCACTTGGCTCTGGTAAGCTTTTCTCAGCTGTCAGTACCTCTATCTGGATTATGCCTGCCACTTTGGGGATTAATTTATCCACTGGGGAGTTTTCTCGTCAGCATCCGGCTCTTCTTTGGCTGGATGAGTGGTGTTAACTACTATCGAGTTGTGGGAGGGACACATTTTACTGTCTGTTTGTTATTGTTTTCCATTTACTTTATATGGCTTGATGTCAGGTGGTAGATCTGCTAGAAGAGCATTTGAGTTTGGTAGAACCTATGTTGTCAGGCCTAAAGGTAAACACCAAGCAACTATAGTTTGGTTGCATGGCCTTGGTGATAATGGCTCCAGGTGATATGACATTCCTATTGCTTTTTTACAAATTCATTTTGCTGAAAGTTCATTTATGGTTGGAGATATATTATGGTGCTCCTTTAATTTTCTGGCTTTATTGATAACTGTTTTTGTCTGCTAGATATTTATGTATAAGAAAAGATGTCATAACTTTTGGCCTTTTCCTTTTTAACTGCCTTTGCAGGTTCTATAGCATTTGCAATTTTTAATCCCTTTCTTTGAATTTCAAGTTATCATAAGTTGTTTCATTTAGAACCTTTGCATCTCTGAGTTTTGTAACATAGATAAATGTCATTTTTTCCATATATAAAATACATAATCATCGTTTATCCCCATGACTTAAAGTGTATGCTTACTGTGGGTTTGTTTGGATGAGTTTCTAATGTATCTGACAAAGCTGTTTTGATATAATGGTTAGAAAAATATAGATATTTGATTTTATTTGTCTGTAGTTTTGACATTTTTCACATTATATAGTTCCCTCTTGTAATATATTGGTAAAGTAACATTTTGATAATTTTAGAATTTACCTTGTTTACTGCTGATGTTGTTTGGAGCCCCCTTTTTGATAATTTGTTATGACTTCTAATTTTATTTTATTTTTTTGAAGCCAAGATGGAACAAATATTTTTAGAACATAAATCAGTCAAGGTCAAATATCTGTCTGATCTGTCTTCTGTATCCCATGTCACTTGTTTTGACAAATTTGAACTTTTTTTATTCTTTGGGCATTTTCTATAGCCTTTTGTCTTTAGATATTTAGATTCGTCAAGTTTTCTTTGGCTTTATACTGATTCCAGGCCTCATCAAGTTTGTGGAACTTTGGTAGTCCATTTAAATTTAGTCAGTATCCTTTGCATTCCTCTATTCAGAATGAGTGTTCAGCCAACACATTATTCTGGATAGTCTTTTCTCTCACAAGTTAATAGATCATGGGTCCTTGACAATAAATAGTTATCCTACAATGAGTTATCTGAATAATTTGTCCCGTTTAGGTATTTAGACTTGTTAACCGTGACTGCATGGTGAATTGGTGATAGTGTTTCTTGGTCCGATTTAGTATATGGAACTTTATTAGCAGCAGTTGAATTTAACTAGTAAAAGTGGCAGTTAAATTTAACTAGTAACAACCTTCATGTCCCTCTCTAATAAGTAAGGGCATTCAACCTGATCTCCTAGAACAACATATTATGAGATTGATCATGACCTTTATCTGCCACCAACAGCTATTAAATCAAAAGAATTCAAGTGGCTCACTCCTAATTAATTTTATTAATATTTATTTCTTTAGAACTAGTAAAGTAACTATTTAATTTATTATCTATAATGTCCGACTTGAGTTTACTCCATTGCTTTCTGATCAAACTCAAAATCTAGATCCATAAGAGAGAATCATAAATCAGACAAGGGAAAACAGTAGGAATAACAATTAGTGCCAAAATAACTTGATGTTTAAGCATGGTTTTAATTGTGTGGTTATAACTCAGAAGTCGGAACATCATTTTCTACTTTGCTCTTGCAGTTGGTCCCAGCTATTAGAGACCCTTCCTCTTCCAAATGTAAGGACATTGACCTTTGGAATTTCGATTGTTAAGCAGAACTATATGGCTATTGCCTAGTTCCATATTCTAGGCAGTTGTAGGATCATCTCTATACTAACTAAAAAGTTCATGTCATTGAATTATTTGATGCAGATTAAATGGATATGTCCGACTGCTCCTACTCATCCAATATCTATATTTGGTGGCTTTCCTTCTACTGCTTGTAAGTTTGTTTTAGGCGCTGACCATTGACCTCTATCTTTTAAGGTTTACCCATTATAGAGTGTGTTTGGTTACACTTTCTAGGGTTAAAAAAGTAGTACTTTTGAAGTTTGTTTTTACTTGTTTATTTTAGCTTTTCCCAAAAAGAAAAAAGAAAACAGAAAACAGAATTAGAAAATAGTCTTTTTTTTTGGGGAAGGAATAAAAATCTGCTTCTAGTAGAATCAAAAGAACTAGAAGAGAGATAATGTTATCCCTAAAATCTGGGAACCACTTTGTTTATAAATCTATCCTTAAAACTTCTTTGAAAATACACACATCCTTTCACTTTCTATTTATCTAGTAGGAAAGAAGGAAATCTCAATCTCACACTTCTCACTTTTTATTGACAATAAATTTAATTAGATTATTTTAAATTTACAAAATTAAATTACTTGTTTTAAAAAAAGATTTATTATTTACAAAAAGCATTTTTTTATCCAACATATTTTTTGAGAAGTGATTTTTCATGTCGTCAATTATAATTTTATAAGAAAAATATATTTTTATATTTGTCATATCCAAAATGTTTAACAAATTCTAATTATGATAAACAGTACTTGTATAAGTATATCCAAAAGTAAAGCAATTTCCTGCTTCTGCTTTTGCTTTTTGCTTGTGATTTTGCTTTTGAGAAAGTACCTTTTTTATCCAAACAGGCCCATAATCAGGCTTATGTGTTGCTACATAGAAGTTGGTCAAGTTGCACAATATTCACATCTTGTTGATAGTAAAACTTAACTTCCTTCCTTACAGTTAATAAAATCAATAGTGTATGGAACTACATTCGATGACAGAGGTGGCACTTTGGGATTTAATTCTTACAATAAACTAAAATTAGTCTTGATAAAATTAACTGCAAAATCCATGTTTCCTAGGGTTTGATGTTGGAGACCTTTCAGAAGATGCTCCTGATGATCTAGAAGGTTTGGATGCTTCAGCTACACATGTTGCAAATTTGTTGTCTACAGAACCTGCAGACAGTAGGTTTCTTTTGCAACTTTCTAGTCCCCTTTTTTTTTTTTTTTTTTGAAAAAAATTTCCTCCAATTGTTTTTAGAGAAATTTATTTTGTCATTGTCAAATTTTACAACATAATTCTTTCTTTTATTTGGCATAACTTACTTCGATTTACCACATTCGCACAACTAATCATTTAATAATTGATGTAAATGGGTATTATTGAATATTGAATTTAGCATGAAGAAATATTGTGGTACATATGGTTAATATTCTCAAAAGCTTACTGGATTTATGCATGCTGAAACTGCTAATCTTCAATTTCAGATGCTGTTGGATGGCTATATATGAATTTTTAATAAATTTTGCATAATTATGATATTATTTGCTGTTGTCTTGATTTTATAGTACATCTTGACAACAACACGGAAAAAAAAATTATGTTTTAATTTCAAGTCTGCTATTTGTGTGACAGTTAAGCTTGGTGTTGGAGGCTTTAGCATGGGAGCAGCTACTGCCCTTTACTCTGCAACCTGCTTTACTCTTGGAAAATATGGAAATGGCAATCCTTACCCGGCCAACTTATGCGCAGCTGTTGGTTTAAGTGGCTGGCTTCCATGTGCAAAGTTTGGCATTTTGATTCTACTCAAACTGATCTTAGTATCACCCAATTTTGTATATTATTTAACAAAGTTGTTAAATTTCTGTTCATGTCTAGGACCTTGAGTAACAAGTTACAGGGGATAGATGAAGCCACAAGGCGTGCTCAATCTTTTCCCGTTTTGCTTTGTCATGGAAAAGGTAATTCTATTTCTCTGTGTGTGTGTGTGTGTGTGTGTGTGTGTTAGGGACCAAGCCTGAGTAATGGGCCTTAGTAGTTCAGAATTAGAAGTATAAGAGTGTTAGAGATGTAGAAGGTATCAGTTGAGAAGTTAGAAGTTGAGAGTTTAGGAGAGCAAGGGATCTCTCAAATATCCCTAACCACTGTACTCTCATTCAGAAATAATACACATTTTCTTTAGTTTTCTTGCATATTCTGAACCAGTTCTAATAGTATGTTGCATAGTAGTCAATCGAGTGCTGTAGCGGCTCGATAGCGCCATCGCGGAGCGTCGCGGAGGCTGGCCATGATAGGATGTGGGTCACGTTGCGTTTTTGCAGGTGCGGCAATCGCAGCAGCGAATCGCGCCGGTTCGCGGATGAAATCGCTGTTTCGCAGCCACTTTTTGTTGCAGTGGGAGAAAAACCCTATGTTACCCCGATATCCTACTGTCGCTGAGTTAGTATGGGGGCATAAGGGTCGGACTCTCACCGACCCAACTTCTCTCTCTTCTTGTTCTCTCTACACCAACATCCAGTGACCTACTTCCACTGACAAGCTTTTACTGGTGGCAACCAGTTCTGGCTACTCAACCTCAACCTCCGGTGGTCAACTTTCTGGCCATGCTCCTCCCTCTCTTTCTCTATTTCTTTTCGTCACTTCTCCTCCTTCATCTTTGTTTTTATCCCGTGATTTCTCTGTTTTTTTTTTTGCCCTTTTCTTTTTTCTTTTTTCTGTTTTTCACTTGTATTTTCCCCAGCGGCCTGCTGCCACTCCTCTTTTCAATGTCTCTTGCTCACTATTCTGAACTGTCATAGCTTATATAGTTATGAAATTTATTTAATTTAAAATTTAGCCACAGCAACATCATCATCTCAATCACATAGAGCTTCTAAGTGTTTTTTTGAAGTTGTTATTAAAGCATTAGATTGATGGTAATTGCATGTTTTTAGAGTATGGATTATCACTTTTGATTATTAATGATGAATGAGTTCAATTGTATACATTTTTTTATTTGTGAATGTTTGTATTATGTTGTGTAAATTGCATATTAGTCATCTATATTTATTAAAATAGCGGTCATCCTGCTATCTGCTATCCTGCTATAGCCTTTTTGGGGTTGGCTACTCCGCGCCGTTATCCACAATTGACTACTATGGTATGTTGTAGAAGAATTCAAGAAACTTCAATAAAGAGAAAAGTCGTGAAGTACATCCTCCATAGTGGATGTCAGCTGGGTCACTCACTCATGGGGTTCACAATGACTTATCTTAAATTCAAGATAAAATTAAAGAATAAGATAAAAGAACAGTGAGTTATCACATGAGGAGGTGGTTGGATGCCTAAAAGAAGTCTAATTCATTGTTCTTATTTTTACTTTGTAAGCCATGCATTTTGGTGTGCAAGAGAATATCTAAGACAGCATGGAGAGAAACTGCTTTTTAGTAGTGCCATTAATGATAGAAGAAGAAGAAATACTTGGTTCGTCAGCTAGAAGATTAGATGGTGAAAATGACTATGTTCTTGATAGAATTTCAATATTTTGTTCCATGTAGTGTGAGCCATAATTTATATGGTCAGATTTCAGTTTTGCCTTCTCTATATGTGGTTCGTTTTTTTCCCTTAAGTGATTTGTTGGGGAGTTTCTTTGCTGTTATCTACTTTTGGGTAGTATATGATCCCTAATACTACTTGGAAGACTTGGTGTACCTATTAATTCTTATTGGTGGAGATTCTTTGACCTAGGTCCCTTGGATTTTTGTCCCTCAAATTGGGGCTTTACCACGTTAAAATTGTTGCATTGATTTAGTTTTTTGCCATTTAAATTGTCAACATTTTCTTTTCTGTTTAATAGCTTTGAGATTTTGGCAATCCCATTTAATTGACAAGTGCAAGGAAAAGAGTATTATTTCTCTCTTTTCCTAACAAAGTGGCATTAGAATCTTTGGTTCTTGGTTATTCCTTGTGCAATTAAATGGAGGACAGTGTAGGCATTGGTGCTATGATCATGCTGAACTTTTGAACTTATTTAACTTAGAAGCCCGATGGAAGACCTGCTATTAAAAATGGGTATACAGGCCAACCTGGTCTGAACGGGCTCAATCTGTGACAGACTAAATATAAATGTGCTGGATCAGGTTGGCCTGCAATTCAAATGGACTAACAAAAATATGGCCCTGTGTTGAACCTGCAAAATCCTGCAGGTTTGAGGGCTAGCCTGCACTGTATTTTGTGTTATCTTTACAATTTTTCATTGCCCTTAAGCAAAATCTGCACTGAATTTTCTGATATGTCGTTAAACTACCAAATTAAAAACCTTTGCTTGGTTTAGGAAAAATTAGTTTAGTAATGAGCAAAAGGTCGATCCACAAGGAATTGAATTAATTTAATTATTTAGCTTATTTTAGATTCTGATTCTAATAAACTCTAAAAAGACAAACTAATACAAAATGGGGGGGTTTTGTTGTTTCTATAAATCAAACAAAAATTATATAAAAAAAAAAATACACGAAAATAAAAAAATAAACAAGAGCAAATTATGCTGTTTTGTTGAAATCAATTAAAAACCGGTTATGGGATCCCTTTTCCTCACTAAATTATATAATGCAATTAGTTCTCAATTTCAGCCTCCAATTCTCCTTTTATAGTTACCAATCTTAGGCAATGAAAACATTCTATTACCTACCTTCTTTTAAATAGATTAAGGAACATCCATTAAGCTATTCTAATCACTAATTGACATAGGGAACATCCACTAAGTTCAATTAACAATTGCAACTAGAAGGATAGATTGATCTAAGTTTTGGTCTCTAACATAGGACTAAGTGACTTAGGTTTTATTCTCCCTTGCATACAATCAAAACTTGACCATTAAGTTTGCACACAATTTACTACATATGGATAAAGGATAATGAACATCATAATCCTAAATCTAGCAATCAACCATAACATGAAATATAAGGGTGGCCAATCCAAACATGTCACATTACTGCCATAATCATGAAGTGAGTAGGAGAATATAATCAACTCTCAAGAAAATAGGGGTCTGAAAATCAATTTAAATACATGATAATTTAGGGTTCAAAGTTCACCCATAACCATAAAAATAACTTAGTCTAACATTCTAAAGAAAACCATATCACAAATTGAAGAATACATGACATGAGTTAAGAAAGAAAGAAAACATGTGCAGACTAAAGGGTGAAAGCAAAGTTGCCCAAACTCTAATCTTCAGCACCTATCTCTTCTTCTTGTCCTCAATTAAATCCCTAAAGAGCAGCAAAAAGTGACGTCCATAGTTACAAGCTTGATGAAAAATGTCATTTCTCCAACTCCAATATTGTAACTATAGTTTCTGAGGATGAGTGGCTGAAACCTCCTTCTTTCTCCACGAAAATTTCTCTCTCTAGCCAGAGCCAAAATGCTCATTTGTTCCTCCCCTCCTTTGTGGCTGCTAGTCTCTTGTCAAAATCTAATCTCGGCCATCCAAATTGTAACTGCTCCAAGTGTAACTCCACATTAAACTAGCTTCATAGGTTACATTCTCACAAAGCATTGGTGATTATCAAAAATAATTCTGATAATTAAGTTTTTAACAACCTATAATCAGACAATGAAAACCCACAAGTGAATTGAACTCAATTGGCCCACCATTCATTAATTAAAATTGACAGTTTCGGTTTTTTCAGGCAACTCTGCTTCACATGTAAATTTCATTGACCAAATGGACTTGGATAAGAGTAATTCGACCACCATTGGAAAATTAACTTCTTGGGCTTCATTTGTGGCTCTGGAATCATCCCATTTGGGCTTATATCAAGGGAGAACTGAATTGAGCAAAATTGCATTGAATGCAGTGACGGGTCAGCGCCAGGCCCAACTTTGGCAGCTTCAATCTTTCTGGTCCGTTGGACTTTTTGAGTGATCTTGGTGTCAAATTGAAGCTCTGGAAGTCTACTTTCATTTTCAAGTGGAATCATGTCATTTTGACTTTGGACCAAAAAGTTATGCCCTTGGAAAGACATACTGCTCATGTTGTCCAGCACTCAATTCTTAGCATTTTCTTGAATTAGCTCCAAATTGAGTCATTTTACTCTTGTTCAGCTCAAAAATCATCCTTAAGTTTTATTTTCCTACAAAACACAGAGTAAAATAAAAGCATTATATTTACAAGATTAAAGCTATGAACAATCATAGAAAAGAATATAGAATAAGTGAATAAAATGCACTTATCATTTTCCCAACTCCAGAATAACCAGAAGTGAAAGATTGAAGTTTTGCTGTGTTGGCGAGAGATCTGTTGAGGGGGCAAGGTATGCAAAGTGGACTGAGGGGGATGAGAGGGAGAGGGCTGTGAGATTGAGTGGGAGAGGGTTGATGGAGGTTGGAGGAGCAATGCTGAGTTGGAAGTGGACTCAGATTGGTTTGGTGGTTGTGCCAGAGAACAGGGAGCTTGAGCTTAATCACGGCTTGGGCATGCAGGAAGGAGATGGATGCAAGGTTGAAGGGATATCAAGCTAGGAAGTGCCTACTTTGCCAACAGACGGCGGGGGAAGTCGGTGGTGCTTTCTGTGGAATAGAATGAACCCAAGGAGTGGGTGGCGCACATGGAACTTAGAGGAGGAGGGCATGAGAGTGACAGGAAAGGGGGGAGGGAAGTTGATGGTGCTACTGGTTAGAGAGAGGAATTAGGGTTGTGGGCTTTTGATTTTAAATTAAAAATTTTTAAAAATGAATATAAGTGGGTTAGAAAGCTAGATCCCTATACCAGCGTCTTCAACCCATGGGTTAAACAGACTTGGCCTGTAAATACACATGTACATAGTTGTTAAATTACCGTCTCCCAACCCAGGAGGTTGCAAGTTTAACACACCAGCCTACGGACTGCAGCCCCTCTACCAAGCTTGGTATACTACAAAGATTTATTTGATCCCATCAAGGGAGACAATGCCAAATTTAAAAGGGAAAAGCATATTAAGATTGGGAGAAAATGAAGAGGAAGACTTCTAGATTTATTTGGAAATTGGTAAAACCTATTTGAAATCTAAATCTCCCTCAAAGATCAAAGCTTTTGTTTGGAATGTTGTTCCTAATAGGATTAACATAAATGACATGCTCTAAAAGTGCTGGCCGTTCATTGCTTTGTCCTCAAATATGTGTATATTCTGTGGTTTAGATTTTGAATCGGGGGCTCATCTCTTTCTACATTGCCCTATGGTGAATAGTCTCTAGAACAGGCTTTCTAGAATCTTTGGAAAATTGTGGGTTTTCCCTATGGACTCACATTGGTTTCTCCTCACTAAGTTTAGAGGTTTCGGCATTTGTAGAGAAGCAAAGATGTTGTGGTCTTGACTTTTGCGGTGATTTGGTGTATTTGGTTGTGGAAAGGAATTCAAGAATTTTTAATGAATTTTTTTTTTTATGTTGATTTTATTTGATATAGGATTTCTTTTTTGGCATCCAGTTGATGCTTTGTACATGGTCTGTTTAACGATGTTGCTTTAGCTGATGTGCAAAGGGATTGGCAGGTTTCATTGCGTGGTTTATCTTTATAGAAGTTTTTTTTTTTTTTTTTTTTTTGTTATCTTTGTGAGGACGTCTTATTCTCTTTTTTGTAATAAAATGCTACTTTTTTTTTTTTTTAATAATGAAATATTAGAACTCCTAAAGCTAATTAAATAAGGAAACAAATCATGAAATAAAAGGAATTATTAATACTAATCTTACTGTATGATATTCCAAGATATGATTAGGATAATGAGATATTTCTTGATTCTAGCAAAAACAATGAAAAAAATTCCAAACAACTGAGCCAAACCAAAAAAAAAAAAAAAGGGAAAGAGGCTGCCTACCCTTGAAGCAGTTATGAGAAAAATACCATGAAGCCAAAAGAACCACTCTTGAGTATGGGAGCATTCTCGAACCAAATCCTTTAGCGTTAACCTATAAAAAATGTTCAAGCTAAGAAATGCAGCCAGCGCTGTCGGATAATCCCGAAAAGGTTGTTTCAACAGAAAGTAGCCACCTTCTAGTGTGAGAACAAGTGGCTAGTGTCTCTAAACTAGGTGTAAACATAACACACATATAGTGACGAAGAGTGATGTAAGGTCTAGGAATGGCAGCATGTTATTTTTGTTTGACCTTAGAGGTGACTTTTCATTCAGGTCTGTCATCAAGTAATATTTGAATATTAGGATTGAGTTTGAAGTTGCAATAAGCATTTTCAAAAGTAGTAGATTCAAGTAATACTGAAAAGAATTTCAGTCAATTAGTTTCTATATCACTCATATTCTGTGGAAATGGAAGTCCGAAATTAGAGAATGACCCTGGAAGTGGCTGGGCATATTTTGCAAGTGAGAAATGAAACATGCAAGGAAAAGCCTCTATACATAAGAACATTCCTCACTAAAATTTTCTCCCAGAACTTCATATGAGAACTACTGTCTAAACAAGAAGAAAAATACAACAACTAAACAATTAAGCTTTTTCCCATTAGGTGGAGCAAACTACATGGATTAAACAACACTATTATGTCCTATTATTAACCATGTATGTAGCCATAGCCAAGCCATTTAAAGCTAAGTCCTCCTTAATGACGTCATCCGTGGTTATTCTTGGTCTCTCACTATTTCAAGCCATTGGACTTTCTTCTATCTGATTTGCTCTTTTTACTAGAACTTTTATAGGTCTTCTTAGATAACCAAACTACCTAAAGTGAGATTTGACCATTTTATCCACTATAGGTTTTTTTCACAAGGGAACCAAGGAAGGGTTTACTTGGATCCGATGGTGGAGATGGTCTTTTATCTTCGGTTGACAATGGCTTCTGGCAGTGAGCAACAGCACAAGAGGGATGATGTGCTTGCAAGGCACTCCAACAATCAAGTAAGCGTGTGCACCCACCAAGAGATACTATGAAGATGGAATGATTTGTACCTGTTCTTAGTAACAAGTATGTACTTGTATAGAGGGAAAGAGACAGTTCGAATTAGTTTGAAAGTCCAAGGGATCCTGGATAGAGAGGGATGTGTGCCCTTATCTTATCCGTCGCATGGCTTGGCATAAGTAGGAGTAATAGGCAGTTTGTTAAGGTAGTTCAGGGCTGGTTTGAGAAGATTTTGGAGCCACCCATAACATTACCCTCAGCTCAGTATTGGGATAAGCATCCCGCATGCCGAGCTCAAAATGTGATTTAAGTTATTAGTACTTTGCTTCATCGGACATTCATAGGCTTCATGATCCGATTGGGTACTTCGGGGTCTGAGGTCCGTTTTGTCTAGGAATTTCAGGAACATATGCTCCCTGACTATTGGATTATCATCCCTATTCAGGACACTTCGTGTTTTGTTGCTCCATTCGATGCGAGCGATGTGGCCTTGAGCCTCCTAGTTTTTCGCATTGTAATAATTGTAACGTTTAGTCTTCCATATGGTTACTCGGCGGTTAATTTTAGATACTTTAAATTTCTCTCATTCAAAAAGAGAACACTTCATTTGCTTGTTTCCACCTCATATCTTTGATTTTGCAAGAGAAAAGTCAAAGTCTGTCTACATTGTTTGTCTGTTCCATCTTTTGTTTACTCCATTAACCTCTTCAAAGTACGTATCCTTCCTCTTCTTTACTTTGCCTTTCCGTATTCCATGGTTTTATCTTCCAAATACCATAGAGTATACCAATTAGCGAAGAGTAGAGAATGTCCCAGAAATGTTGTTGGTGGTTTTTCTGGGTGCTCTAGTTAGTTTTGCCGCCACTCATACAGTGGCATAATGCCTCTACTGCCACTGCTGACTACCTCCGGTGGTGGCTCCAAATAGGTTGGGGAAGCCATTGCTATCCTTAGGAGAACTCTGTTGTTATTGTTAGAACAAAGGATTCTGTGGTAGTTGATTTTTGACCGTGGGTTTCCCCATGTAGGTTTATCTTGACATCTGAGATAGTCAAAAAGAAGAAATCACCACCAACTCCTATTGTATTAAAGCTGCCTTGCGAAACATTCTTGTATCGATGGATTGATCTTGAGGTCCTGGGAACACAGTAGTATATCCAACTTCCAAAACATGTTGCTGCTGTCTGGAGCTGCCTGTGGTTAACCTGGGATTCGGATTGTGAAGCCTGGTACATGTGTTTTGTGCCCGATAAGACCGCGGGGTGGTCCTCACTTCTTTTTTATGTATGAGACTCTCTTCAGTCAAGTGGGCATCCAACTACCATTTTCTAATTTTCAAATTCCTGTCTTCCTACATTGCGAAGTTCTCCCATCTCAACTTCTTCCTAATAGTTGGGCTATTATTAGGATGTTTGAGTTGACATGCTACCACCAAGGAATTTTGTGTTCACTGTAGGTTTTCTTTTTTATTTTTCATACCTTCGTTCGTGAAAAAATATGTTGAAAAAGAACAGGGTGAAAGCTTTTACCTTCTCACAAACGGCGCCGCTGTTCACAAGTGAATGAAGCAGTGGTTTACATGGATCAGAGATGCAGTCTAGATGGTCTGCTATCTCAAGTTGACAATGGCTTCTGACAGCAAGCAACAATGCAAGAGGGTGATGTACTTGCAAGGCATTTTGGCGCTCAAGTTAGCGTTTGCTCCCAGAGATACTATGAGGATGAAATAATGTGTACTTGATCTTATTGTACTTAAATAGAGGGAAAGGGACAGTTCAAATCAGTTTGAAAGGACAAAGGATCTTGGATAGAGGGGGATATGCGCCCTTAACTTATCAGTCGCATGGCTCCCCAAGTTAGAGTAATGGGCAGCTTGCTGAGGTAGTTCAGGGCTCTGGTTCAGAGGATCCCGGAGCCTCCCGTAACATGTTCTACCCTAAATGTAATTGTACTCAATCTTGTCTACCTTGTTCACCCATCCAACGTAACATTATCATCTTAATAATATTGAGCTTATTCTCTTTGTAGAAATATATCCATGGGAAAATAAAATAGTGTGGCATTGGTCCTATGAAATCCAAGTTATGATATGCTATATCATCTTCCGCTAGCACAGTTGAATGGGGTTTTCTAGCAGATTGTTAAAAATAAGAAATAGATGATGTCTCATAGATATCTTATCTCTGCTTGTGTAGAATCGATGCTGTCATTTCAACTATGCGTGATCTAACCTGTAATTTTGGACATTGACGTTTGCCCGTGTACTCTTTCAGGTGATGATGTGGTTCCCTATAAATTTGGTGAAAAATCATCGAAGTGCTTAACTTCAACTGGATTTCAGGATGTAACTTTTAAAGACTATAATGGGTAATAAAGAAAAGCCTGTGAAAGATTATGTTCTTGTTTTTATAGACTTCTTACCCTGATATACATTTTAACTTTTAATTTACCTTCTCTTTGGTTTTACATATAACAGGCTTGGCCACTACACAATTCCCGAAGAGATGGATGAGGTATGTGCTTGGCTGACGACAAAATTGGGCCTTGAGGGGAATCCTGCCTAATTGGCAAGAGAAGGAAGCAAAATGTGAAGAGTTCTTTCCCTTTCTGGCTTATTGTAATTTTTTGTTATTCCAATTGCTTAGGGACTTGTTTATCATAGACATAATATATTAATAAACCATTTGTAAACACTACGACGTGATGGCATCTTCACGGAGACATGCTTTTGAAACAAAACATGGTAGATCTTAAGCATGGTGAGGGTATGCTGTTGGTATATTCTGCTGGAGAGGAAACCTAAATGACTTGCGTGTTGACTTTGACCTTCTATGGGATGGGCTTTTAGATTTTTTTATTTTTTTCAGTTTGAGTAAATTCTTATTTTCATCTTCCAAAATTACAATTCTTACTATTTTAGCTCTAAAGGGATTTATGTTATTAATTTAGATTACTAGTAGTACAAAATGTTACTACTTTGGTTACTTGGGAGCAGTTATTGTCACTCCTTGTTGTCTATTATCATTCCCTATTTAATTAGCTTTTGTTTGATAAGTCCTAAAATTTCTTTCTTTATATTTCATAATTAAATTAATAACTTATTATTATTTCCAGTTCATTCATATTTCATATAAATAATATTTTCTTCAAAATTTTTATAATATTTCATTGTTTGTGTGCTTTTGAAATACTTTATTTTATGAGAATCTTTTCATTTTTGACTCAGTTTTTCCATGAAGCATATTAAATTTATATTTTAACAAAAAAATATGATTGTGTAACAAATTGATTCTCTTAGTTTTAAAGATATTTTCTAAACTGAATTTTTTTTTTTTTACTTCACATAACTATTTTTAAGCATCATTGTATTTTTATACCTTTTTTTTATAAATGATATAAAATGAAAATAAGTAAATTATTGTTAACATAATGAATTTTGAATCAAATAAAATAATTATAAGGGATAATTCTAAAGTCTAATTAATATTAATTGTTAAAGTAAAAAAATTGTACTATTATCCAATAACAATTTGCCACTTTAGTTAATGAGTTTGATATCTTATATATTGTCAAAATACCTTAAATGATATGTAAATATATCATCAAATGTTAATATGAAATTTCATAGTGTATATAATTTTTAAATAAAACTAATTTTATTATTATGTTACCTTAATTTTTAAAAATAAAAATAAAAAATTAAAACTATAACAACAATTTATTGATATGGCAAGTTTTTGTATAATGTATTTATTTAATAATATATTAAATTATATAAATATAAGATGATAAAATATTAAGTATGTATATTGTATATTACAATTTATTTGTTCAACTTTTTAATTATTATTCATTTTTTTTTATAAGTTTATTATTATTTATCTAACATGCTTACTACTATGTTATGTAGATAATTGTTATATTATTAAAAAAAATTAAAAAGCTAATTTAATATTTATATCTAAATAGTTAATTTAAATAAATTAATTACAAATACTTATAATTTTTAGTGGTCACAAAAATAAAAATATAATCAATATTTCATTTTAAAATTAAATTAATTATTATTTAATAAAATGTATATGAAATTATTATGAAAATTTTTTCATAAAATAAAGTACAGTAGCACAAATCATGAAATATTTTAAGAACAAATCATAAAGTACAGTATATTAAAAATATTGATAATAATGAGTTTGATCAATATTTTAGTAACAATAGATTATTAGTTTAATTATAAAAGAGAAATAAAAGATTTTTAAGGACAATAAAAAAAGTTAATTAAATGGAGAGTGACTAATATATATATAAAAAAAAAGGGGATGTATCACGTGAAATGAGTAGTTTATTATTTTGATGAACAAGCTCCATTTCCCAGTTCCCAGTTCTGAGTTCCGAGTTTAGTAAATGTGATGTGTCAGTAAATAGTGATGGTGGACTAATAGAGTTGTGGAGGGACTAACATGACTCATGTTTTATAAAGTAAAGGATTAATTTGACAATTTCAAAAAGTTAGGGACAAAGTATCTCACATGTGAAAAGTCGGAAACTAAAGCGAGTATTACCCCAATAGTTTAGGTATTAATTTGAAACCAACATTTTTTATGTTGTAAGAGCATCTAAGAATTTTTTTTCTCTTTTAATATGTTAATAAGAGATCATAGCAATGTGTTTACATCATACGTTGACTCTAAACTTTAATGATAAAAAGGGTATGGATTTTCTCACTTATGTGATTCTGCTTATCTTATTTGTTACGTTTTTCTTAACTTGATTATTACATGAGATTTCGTTATTCATACTTGAATTATTAACAGTTCACATTCTCCTTAATTTCCAGAAAAATCAATGCTAGCTCCAAAGTCCAATCCATATATGTCCTATTCGGTTGGACACATTTTTATCCTCCATAAGAAGTGCACCCATTTGTACATTGTGTATTGCGAAACATTCAAAAGATTTGTTGCAACTTGCAAGTGTTGGTGTCGACAACAATGAGAATTCCAACAGCCACATGGCTTTAGCAATGCTTTTTTGCTACTTGTACCTTTGCAACCATGTCTTTGTGTTGTTTGCCTTATGTCTTGACAACCAAAGATTATTGTTGCTCAAATTCAAGTAAATTGACCTTGGAGGAGGATTGAATTCTGGCAAACTGGAGTCATGGAATGAAAGCATTGATTATTGTCAATGGAGTGGTGTGACATGTAACATCCCCTTTTTTTAAAAAAAACACAAAATAGCATAATGGGAACTTTGAATTATTCTCCCTAAGTAATATAAGAATTTCTTAGGCAACGCTATATCATAATGATCCTCACACTCAGAACTATAGGGTAACGTAACACTACCATTAAAAGCATGTCACTGCCATACATAAAAAAATAAAAAAACAAAAAAAAATAGAAAACGATAAAGTGCCCTTATGAACTTTTGTTATTTACGGTATTGCCCAGAACTTTTAGAAATTTCACTTTGACCCCTCAAGATTATTCTCATAATAACCCTAGAACTTTTTAGAAAATGACATTTATGTCCCCGCATATGGAGAGTTAGTGGAATAGGGCTTTAAATAAAGCAGAATCACGTGGTGGAACCGTAAAAGTTTAAACCTCAGTTGATTGAGCCATAGAGATATTTAGATGTGAAATGATATATGGTGCCCCTAAACTTGCTCAAAATTACAACTATGCTATTAGCTACAGAAAATAGACAAGAAACACTAAAAGATTTATGAAAAGTTAAGAATGTAACATCCCGAATTTTTTAATATACTTAGCACTATCGAATAATTAAAATTTTAGATACATTACGAAATTTTGAGAAATCAATTTCAAGATGCCTTATTAGAGTTGACCTAATTAGAATTTTCTTGTCGGTTTAGTTTCGGTGTTGTGTAATGCAAGAACTGAATC